>OY720640.1:41106588-41706588 GCA_963169105.1 Ceriagrion tenellum
GGGGTTTTTACTGTGCTTTTGTCTTTCAAGATAGTGGTGTATTAGAGAAACTGTTGCATTCCAATACAACACACACGGTTAAAGCCGGAAGTAGGAGAACATGCGCTCCAACACTCCGGAAGTTAAGGGTGGATTATAAAATTTCCTTGGCAGATGACAGTATTTTGGGTCAAAACATGACAAAATAATATACTGAACATGTGCCTTGATACGTTTGGCTTGGTTCAATCCCTCACTGAAGTTACGTATGGACGGAATCACGATCGCAAAAATTCTTAAGAAGCATACACCGGGGTTGAAAATCATTTACCACCCTCTGGTCGAATAGTTCACATTCATATGCTCATTATTTTTTTATCTACCTGGAAGAGTTCTCCCTCTAATCCCACTCCGCTCGTTCCATTTCAACGCGGCGTGGAACGGCAGAAGAGCAGATAAAGGTGGGTTTGGGGCAGAAGAGAGAGGTTGGAACGGAGGCGAAAAGAATCATTGTGCGACGCCAAAGAGAAAAACGAACGGAGAGGCAGAGGAGGGACGGGTGGGGGCGGGAGGGGGTTGGAACGGAAGAAAATAAAAGGAGAGGCGAAGAGATAAATTGCAAAGGTAGAAGATATATATATATATATATATATATACACACACACACTCACACACAGCCAGTCGGGGGAAAACTGATGGTGTTGCAGGCAGAGTTCGGTTTGGGCTTTGCCGCCGTCTGCGGGTGGGCGTCCGATGGCCAAGGGGGGGAAGGTACTCTTTCAGGGTGGGAGGGAGGGAGGGACAAGCAGGCAGGCATTGAGAGAGATTTGGCTTGTCGTCTCTCACAGGAGATGAACTGCCGTTTGGCACGTATTTGCTCCATCAGTCGAAGAGTTTCTGAGTCTCTGCACCTTTCTCTACCTTTATTCTCATCTCCTCCTCACCTCCCTTCTTTTTCCACTCTTTCTCCCCTCTTTTCCCGTTTCCTCGCACTTATCCATCTCTCTCATCTCTTCCTTTTCCATTTTCGGAGCGCGGAGCGTGCTATCCCTTTCAATCCGAGTTAGCCTCGCGAAATGTCTGTCGATTGCGCATCTATTACTGTCGCAGAATGACGCGAAGAGTGCTAGCTAGTCTGGCGGGAGGGCTCCTGGGAGGGCCAGGCCATTCCCGAGTGCTTCTGTAATGTTCGTGCGGAGGAGAGAGAGAAGGAGAGAGAGGGAAAGCGAGTCTTTATGCATTTTAACTGCGTCCCCATCCTCCGGATTATAAAGTGGAAATGTGCCCGCCATTTCGCTGGGATAGGCGGAGCATTTATATTGCTTCCTAACTGCTTCGTGTCCAGATGGCTTTAACACCTTTGAAATACATCCTTTCTGAATGCTTAAGTGAGTTAAGCAAATCGGTAGCTCGAACTGGAATGGCAATACTAAAGATGCCCTTTATTGCCTTTGGGATGTTAAGCTTTTGAAACTGGTGTCCCAGAATAGGCATTTATTTGTTGAGCATCATCCTTTCTTCATTATTTGCTTGAATCATGGAGAAAACAGTGAGAAATCCCATGATTTCATAAGCACTATGAATAGAACTACAGTATATCTTTTATGATCATTTTCAATCAGTTCCTTTTCCAGAAAAATAATTTAGGAAAATATTTTGGCACTTGGAGAAAGCCTTTTCAAAAGGAACTATCAAAATTGCAACGCAAAGTTTGCATTGATTCGTGTTCTCTTTCATTTGCATGCATCGTTAAGGAATCGATTTTCTTCAGGTTTTTTCTTCTGGGCTTGCCCTTGATGAAAAGCAGCATTTTTTTGTTCATCATCCCAAGTCGTTACCCACAAGATATTGGGTAGCCATTAAGGGATGTGAGCCATAAATAACATCCAAAAGCCCTTGAGAGCATTACACTTTAGACCTTGAATCATCCTATCGTGACCTTGCGCACTGAAAGTCATTATTAATGAAATAAATGACAGAATACAATGAATATTGACACGAAAATCGTTAATTCTTTCTCACAGCTATTTGAGAAATAAGGTTTCTTGACGGTTTGATGATGTATTTCAGCATTTCAAATAAAGAAATTTGTATTGGGAGAGGTTTTAAATAACCATGTCATGCTCGTCATATATCGAAATAGAAACTGAAACATACTATTTTATAATGCATTTTGCGGCTAGTTTAGGATTTGCCTTTGTATGAGCACAACAGAACGTCATCGTGACGAGATACATTGAAAATTTTGTGCGGTGAATTACAAAGTCGCAGTTAACATCCCTGTGTAGCAATGTCACAACTGCTAAAATGTATGTCAAACATGCAGGAGGTCTCTGATCACAGAATATACATGTACGCATATGCTCCAATTTTCCTGAAAAACGTTAGTTTCTCTCATAATGCCATTGGTGGTTCATATTCGACGTTCATAAATTTTTGAAATGTCTGGATATCATGAAAAAAATTTCTTCGTTCATGACTCGGCAAGGCCCAGTAAAAATCAGTAAGCGTGACTTATTGGTCAGTTTACCACTCACGGGTCAAAGTGAGTACAAGAATGACACGTGCGGTCGGGAGCCAAGGAGTGTAACCGGGGATGAGTTTGAAGAGGAATAGTTATACTTGACGGAAGAGAGAAAATTACAGCAAAATAAAACAAGAATTTTCGGGAAGCGAGTGCTGATGTAATAAAAAAGGAAGAAGAATCGGATGTTTCGTGCGAGTAAACAAGGAACAAGAGGAGGAACGGAGAAGGGAAAGTGAGAGAGAGGGAGGGCGGAGGGGGGATGGACCGGGGAAGGAAGGGATGAGTTGGGGGAGGGAGGGAGGAAAGGGAGGCCGACGTGAAAGAATAAACAGGGAAGGGTTTTAAATGATAAATGTGGGCGTTGGGATGGGGACCGTGGGATGAGGGAGGAGCGGTGGATGGGAGGAGGGTTTGGAGGGATTCCTCGCGGACGCAAGGAAGTTTGCAACGGATTAATAAAAGCTTTTTCTTCTTTTTTTCTATTCAGAAATAAAAAAATAATGACAAAAGCGAGAAAGCAGAGAAGGCAATTATTGCGACACGAGGTACCCACGCCATAGTGACGGTGAGTCAGTATGATATGGTGGCGAGGCGATGGTATGGTGTTTCTTCGTTGCCTAGGATGACTTATGGATCAGAGCGATATGGATTTGGACTGGCGGTTGCTTGTGAAGGGAAGTGTATATTGTGAGAAGATAAGTTTTGAGTGTTATTCTCAAAACAAATAAAAATCTTCTGGTAAAATTGTATTAAAACTATATAGTAAAATCTTTAACAGGTAGGTATACATCTTGCATGAATGCAGAAGAGGATATAAAAAAGATTTTGAATATAGGCCATTTATAGGCAGAATTTCTTGATAAAAACAGAAAGTGAGACAAAATATTGTGTGACATAATTGATGTCAGTTAATTGACCTAAGGAAACATTTTTCTTTTTTGCATGCATTCCAAGAGATAAACTGTAATCTCTACTGTGATAAATGAAGGTTTAAATTTGGGTTCGAACTTTCTTCTTCTGCTCATTTGATAATGAAGAGACGCGCAAAGACGCAGCAAAGGGAAATATTACCATACTAGACACCTGCGCGGAACTATTGATGTTTAGCATGTGATAATGGTGCATTCAAACATTGTTATTTCTGAGATGATGGCTCGCGGATATGGTCCAAATGAGTTAGAAATAACTAGTGGAAAAAGAGGGAAAACAGATATGATTATCTAGTTTGCCCCGAGATGCATGTGGTATGCTGATCTCATGGGTTGTTACTGGTTGAAAAAATTTGGTTATTTATGTAGGCGTGGCATAACAGAGATCTAGTGGCACTTAAAAGGAGTTTTCTCCTCTTTCCAGATATATTCCCAATTTTGCCATTCTAATAACTCCTTGAAGTAGCTTCATGTGTTGTTATCCCCTTCATTTTTCAATGTGTACCATTTCTAAAGTATGGAAGAGCCTAACAAACTCGTAATAATGCCTTTAGAATATGCATGTAATAACGGCACTGTTGTGCCTCTGAGCATACTATCAGTCATCGTCATGTCACAAACAGCCTGTCCGGCTTCCCTTAGGCGTGCCTAAGTTGGTATCACGCTTGATGCAACGTCCGGACACATCAGGGTCCCTGAGGTGTGGCAGTGTGCCAGAAGTATACTATACATTAGACCTCTGTGGAAACACCGGAAAACGATCGATGCACAAGTATTTTTTTCCTTTTAGAATTCAGTCTATCTAGTCACAAATCCACCAATTCATTATATGGACTTTTCAAAGTCAATTTGCGAATCAACCCTTCTCGTTATTGTTTATTATGTTCATAATTTTTATCGAAGTAAGTTGGAAGAAGAAGTAAGAGAGTGCCACTGAACCTTTGGCAGGTCTGTGACTCTCTCGAGTTTGGCTCGAGCTGTGTAGGCTTTGTTGAATTGCATTGATTTGTCGTTCACAGGAAATAAAAATTAGGAAGTCCACGTAACATGTTTCTCTTCATTCAGGAACACACTCCATTATGCCATGGCTAAAGGTCACCAGAATTGCATTCCTTGTTAATAAAAGTTTATGACTACAGTGATTCACATATGATGTAGACATAATTTTTTTGGTTATTTTCACGTGTCAAAAATGACACTTATTATAATCGAATTCCACGTCAGTACCAATGGTTATGAGTAAATTTCTAGGCATTATAGTTCTACGAAGGTACATAAATCAAATTAGAGCATTACTTACTTGCAAAACTTTCAGTGGTTTTACCGTCCTGTTATCTCACCGTCTTTCGATTTGATTTGAGTATTAATTCAGCGAATCTGCTCCAGAACTAATATAAACTTGTTTTATGGTGATAATGCTGTTATAGGGTTGATTTTTTATTGCTATTTGTGTTTAATTTTCGGAGGACTTCTTGTTTAAAGGCAAAAACTAATTATTAATCACCGAGCAAAAACGGAAACATGGCCTCCTCTCGTCCTGAGACGTTGGTATCCCAAAAGTCGTCGCGAAACACCGGCATCCATGAGCTTGTAACTTGCGGAAAATTCAAATAAGCCACTCCCCGCTGCCTTCGCACCATTCTCCCTTCCACGACCTGCCCCCGGTTTAAAACGCGACCGCGGAGGCTGGAAATTAATTTCTGTGAAGAAAGCTCTCAGCCCCTCTCAAAACGACGACATCGTCGAGCTGGAGGCGAAGGAAAGGTTTTGCCTCCCGGGAAAGCCGTCTCTAGTGGAGAAGGGGTAGGAATGGAAACCCCTTTGGGAATTATCAGTTCCGACAATACACGCCTCGCGAAAACTTCGCGCCACCACCCTTGAGAGGTTGCGGAGATAGGGCGAGGCCGCCCCATTGGACGGGGAAAGGATTTTTAAGAGTGGGTGAGCGAGGAGCAATTCCGAAATGGGAATTCCACTTAATTAAAACGAACAAAACTGTCTTTTTTTCCTCCCTCATCCTCCCAACTCCTATTCCGCTACTCCGTCAGTTTTTTTTCCTTCCCCGCGAGAACACGCCGGCTTCCTCTTCGGGAAAGGCAATCATTTGCGATGAGAATGGCGAGTGGGTCGGTCGGAACTGGTGGAGAGTGGTGGCGGAATAATGCTTCCGCCGTCCCATCACCTTATAGGGGTGAGGAACGAGAATTTTGTCATCATAAGCGGCGGGGAATGGGTCCACCCTCTCTCACTTGCCCGCGTGTTGGTCGCGCGATAAAGACTAAAGCTTTTGTGGAGGAGGTGTATGTGCGAGGGTGGGATTGAGGCCAAGCAATGAGAAGGATGGAAGGTTGTAGGCCTTGTTTCACTGAAGGAGTTTCAGAGGAATGGGAGGGAGGCTTGTGCATCAGTTTCACTGTATGCGTGTATGTGGATGTGGTTTTCCATGTGTCCACGTGTGGGGCGAGGGTGCTGGTCAGGAGAGGTTAGGTGGGGAATGGTTTTGGAGATCGGGTGGTATAGTTAGGGGAAGGACGAGTCGGGGGGGTAAGGAAGAGAGGGGATTCTGGGAGGGGATAACTGGACCCAGCAGACAGGAAGACTTGATGAATGGGTCCAATTTAGTCGACTGGCGCCTCGGCTAACCAGCGGGACGAATGGCCTCTGGGACTTACTTCCACCTCACCCCTTTTCCTTTCCCTTCCCCTACTAACCTACCCCCACATGTCCCTTCCTCCTGCATGGACCACAGTTGCCTCCTCTCCTCTCCCGCCCACATCCTCCCCACACCTCTCCCCCGCACGCGAGTCCCTCCCCCGAGGGGCCGCCCCTCTCCAACCCCCCCGCCCAGCCTGTAGGCCGGTCCATCTTTCTAACCCCGGGAAAAAAACGACCTCCTCCCGTGCACTCTCCCCCTCGATACCTCCCCAAAATCGTGCAAATTCTCTTCCTCTCACTCTCTCTCTCCACCAGTCCTTTCCCCGTTTTTTCGCCCAAATTCACTCTCCGCATGCCTCCGAGGCCCGGCCTCATCCTCCAGGGGTTCCTCACTCCCTCCTCCGCCCGACCGTGTTCTCTGCGAGTCTTCCACACACCCACCCACCCGCCCGCCCGCTCGCGAAAACGAGTGGGTTGGGCCTTGTGCAGAGTGAGAGAGAGAGAGAAAGCTCACGAGGGAAGGAGTCTCCTGGACGGGCCGCAAGAGGCGCTGCGCTCGTTCGCGACGGCGGCGGCGCTGTAGTCGATTCCTTTTTTTTTCCCGCCCATTCCCTTGCCTCGCCCGCTTCTCGTTGGGGACCCACAATGATGACTTCTCCGGTTGGAATCCCAGGCGAAATCGTGTGGGCACCAGTAGAAAAAAGTCGGTTGGGGGCGCGGGGTGGGTGTATTCTGGGGAGGAAGAGAAAGAAGGTCTCTTGGGGAGTGAAAGTCGGTTCTTCTGTGCCGCGCGCGTTCATTAGATACGAGTAGGGGTGTATGTATTTTATTGCTAGCCTATTCTGTCACCAGACCTCCCCACCCTCATACCAGGTGACGTCTGGAGGGTGGCTTTCAAATGAGGAGTGAGTTTCTGCATGTCTGTTGAATGTATTAGAGTAGAGAATGAATGGAATCGTGAAGCACGTTAGCATACGGGAATAATGACAATTATTGCGTCCGCCCTTCCTTGGGTTTGATGTAATACAATAGATCATCCCTACGATTTATATGATTCGGGTAAAGAAGGCTACTACTTTTTCACAATATCGGTCGTTCAATGCTAGGATTGGTTGACTCCAGCCCATCGCCCTTCCCTATCTAATAATCGTTCCTTAACCCCCTGGTATCTTTTTCTATGTACTTTTCTCTTTATTTGGTCCATGAACTTATTCCTTGATCTTCTTCTGGGGGCTTTTCCCTCTATTTAGCCTTCAATTATGTTCTTCACAAATGCATTTTGTGTCAGGGTGTGTCCCATCCATCTGGTTCTTCTTTTCTCTATGGTGTTCCATATGGTCCGTTCCAATTCTACTCTTCTGTACTTCATTTTGTCCGTCCATTTTATCTTCTATATATAGAACTTTTTTCACAATATATAACTTTTCAACTCGTTATACTTTCTACGTACTTTAAACTTGTCAGAAAGGCATTTAGGTTATCACCCTCTTTCGCAATCACCAAACATCTTCTTCCCTTCTTTACCTTTCTACGTTTATCGTCTAGTATTAGAGTCTTGTTCCAGCAATTAAATCATATTTCTGATTTCCTCCCGCGTCTTTCTAGTCTCATTCCAAGCTCTTCATTTCTCCGTTCCATCCAGTAAATCGTCTTCATCCTCCGCCACCTTCTTCACTACTACAACGCCTGCAGTATATTCTCGTCTTTCCCCTGTGACCAGGGCTCTGCCGAAGTATTTATCCGTAAATTGTTTTGTTGTCAGAATAGAATAGATCACCAAGGAGGCTCACACTGATAAACCTTTTTTTTAACTATCATGATACCATGATGATTAATCTACACTCATGTGAACCAATAATAATCGTTCAGACAGATTTGTCATTTTTTGTACAAGCGTTCGTTGATGATTTACGCGCGATTTCCTTTTTGTAGGGGGGCTTTTAGGGGCTTTAATGTCAAGAGTCAAAGTAGTACGAATTCTAGTATTTTTTTCTTCTTTCATGCGTGGACTGACACCTGGAAGGTGGAAAATGATATCGCGTATTGTCGAATGGTTGAATGGGGCCCAAAATGAATAGGGCGTCGTGTGTTGAACGGTTGCGGGAATGTCAGTCGAAGGGAGCAGCCATCTTGGGAGGCGAAGTGGGTAGAGCTTTAGGGTAGATCTATGTGGAGAGAGGGAAGGCAGAGGGCATGGGCAGGGCAGGTTGGGAGGGATTTGGAGGGGGGGTTAAACGTTTGGTGTCGTTGTTCTCGGGGCATTGTCTTCGCGGCTGGAGGAGTTCCCTCATCAGCGGGGGACCCTCCTTTCATGCCGTTAATGGAAATGTACTCAAAACCCAAGGGGGGAGGGGAGACTACTGATGGTGGGAAGAGAGAGGAATTGGTGCAGGATTTCGGTAGTTTGCGAGGCAATGGGGAGAGTTGGGGTGATTTTAGTTGAGAGGGTGGGACGGGGGGAGGGAATTTGAAATGGGTTCCAAGATTCCAACGGATGGAGCAGGAGGTTCAGGAAGGGATGGAAGTGGCGGCCTGTTCTTCTCTCCTTGGGATGTGTCGCCCAGGATATTGGCTCGACGGGGAACCAGATTATACGGGGGTTTCGGAGATATAGACCCATCTCTCCCTCCTTCCTCAACAACCCCGCCGTCTTCCTTCCCCGTCGCGACGATATAAAGAATGGAAGTTTTCGGGAGGAAAAAAACATAAAATAAACCGCCATCTCATCCCCCAATCCCTCATCTTCCTCTTGCGAGGAAGCAGTCCCCTTTACCCCTCCTCTCCTTTGGGAAATGTTTTGTCTTGAATTTAAAAGGGCGAATTAAATTGGCAATTTCTTTTTGGAGCGTCGGCTGATTAATCTGTTCTTCCCGTTACCGCCTGTTTATGGCCGCATCAAAGATTAATGGCCGTCCCGGCAGGTTTTACCCAATTCTTGAAACTTTTCCGTCCGTCTTGGTAATTAACTCTCGCGGTCATGTCCTTTTCCTCCACTTCACCCTCTATTTCTCTCCGCCACCCCCTTCATCGTGCCGATCTTCTAACGAAGTAATTATGTGAAACAATACATGGGCGAGAATTTCCTCACCCTCTCTGCCGTTTTATTAGTTATTACTTAGTGTATAAGTTCCTTCAGGGCCCGGTGACGATTATAAATTCGTAAATAGGACGCAAAGTTTTTAAGATGACATTGATTTTGTCGAGCGTGACCATCAACTGGCTATTTTTTCCTGAGTTCGAAATAGGATTGCATCTTTTTTATTTTACCCTCGCCACATTATCTGCATAAGGATTGAGACAGATTGGAAGAGAGGATTTCCCAGAAAATTTTCACCAGTCATTTTTGTGGAAAGCATCCTCACCCCAATTTCTATGTCTCTGGTCTTTTAATTCGTGCAAAGCTACCTCCCAACTGAGCATTTATTGGGAGCGAATTTGGCGTCGTTGCAAATCGAGAGCCATGGTAGAAAGTCATACCGTAGGCAATTGTCGCGGCTAGTGATGGCATCAAATTAATGAATGCTGGCGATGTAATAACGTTGTCATGATCATAAAATGATGGAGGATGAAAGTGACAAGGGGAAAGATTCGTTGGGATGATGATTTTAGTCGAAAGTGCCCTATACTCTCAGCCGTGAAAGTAAATGTCTGCTTGGGGAAGTGAAACAGCGAAATTTCTTGATGGTACTAAAATTCTGTGTGTATGATAATGGTCGCTTAGTATCCGCCGTAACTATTTTAGTCCTATTCGTGTATGGTAGCTGTGGTTGTTTTTGCTGCGTGGTTGTTCAAATAAGGTAATATATGGCCACTTAGTATGATGGCTCTTAGTTGGAGTAAAGCTGTCGGGAATACGCCACTAGTGATAATACACAGATGAGCTATATCTTTAAAGAGACTGAAGCTAATTCGTTCATGGAACGCTTGAAATAATGACTTTTAATCTTATAATGTATAAAGCTCTATATAAAGTTTTTTTTTAACTTAAATCTTAAAATTGTATGTAGCATTTCAGAAAAAGAATGGGAAAAAATCAAGCGATTTTTACATTGAGTAGGATATTTCATCATAACGGAATTACGGATTAACGGATAAATGCCCTCTATCATTTTGCCTTATCCTTAGAGTTTTCTTGGAGGTAATCCAGAGACACTACGGAGTTAAATACGTCTCATATGAGCTACTTATTACTCAAATTTAAATGGTATGGAAAGGAAATGAGAATAAGACCACATATTATAATTCTTGGAGGATTACAGGATTTTCGTAGATCGCCTAAATGTTGTTACTAAAGAAACTAATTGAAATTAATGTCGTTACTTTGCAATTAATATTGGAGTACTTGTGTCCACTACTTCATCGCTATTGAATTTATCTCTAGAATTGATATTGCTTTAAAAAAACTACTAGCTAGGCAATCCACACGCCATCGTCTTTTTCGGCCACTCTCGGAAAACGCTATTTTCCACATAGTAAACTGACATGTGATTAGAGAATTCCAAACGAAGTAAAGGTACTTATCCCCAACGGTGAAGGATATTATAGGTTAGCCTTGAGTGTACCGAAGAGGAGGGCGAGAGCGTCTAGCATCAAGAGTTTTATCCCAATCTCCAAACGCCTCCATTCTCCTCCGCCAAAGGCGCGTGGTGACGACTAGCAACCCTCGATGAAGCGCGCATTTTTACAGTACACATTGGACGAGGAGGATGTTTATGGGGAAGATATGAAGTTTACAGGCATTATTGGTGGTGTGGGGCGGGCGCATTGTTGCGGGTCGCTTATTGACGTCGTTTGTCTTGGCTCCCCGGCGCCGGCGTTGATACCAAATGAGGCGGCCGATGGATGCTCAGGGGCACTTTGAGTCTGATCGAAGTTTCACCTGCTGTTCGCCTCTCACCTCTTCACCGCACACCTCTCCGCCTCCTAATACTTCGGGTCGGTTCCTCGGGTCGTAAGTCGCCTTCCTACTCCCTCTATTTTAACTTTCCCCTCCCCAACCATCGTCTCCTTTCCTCAGCTACCCTGATACCCTTTCCTCAGCTACCCTGATACCCTTTCCTTCCTCAGACCCCGGCCATTCCTCTCCCTCTTCAATGGGGTTCGGCGTTGTTTTGAAGTTTCCCTCCCCCCACCCACAAAGAGTAGGGGGTTTGAGGGTGAGTTTGCTCCACAAGGCAAACTTATTTGGTTTGGAAAATAGGAAATGGTTTCGAGGAGAAGAGAGAGATGAATCACCGTTGAGGTGAGATTATCCAACACCTGCTGCCCCCTCAATAACCGCTTGCTTCTCCTCCACCTCCGACCGAAATCACTCCAACTAGAGTCGGGGACGACTTTTAACCCCTTCTAGGCCTTCCGAGGTGGCGTCGCGAATGAGCATCGTGACAATATGACGGCATGGGAAAATTTCTATCAAGATCCATCATCCTGTGGGATATATTTATCATGAGCCTATTGTTATGTCAGAGAGGTTTAAGGGGTAACATACGGGGTTTTATAATTCAACTGTAACACATGGACCACCATTCACCAAATCATCGTATATTTTGCAAATAGTGATGAAACAATCAGATGCGGAGAATATCGTCCGTTGTCTTCATTACAAAGAAGGCCCTCCATTTTATCCTATTCCTCCCCTGCACATGATTTTGGTCCATTCCTACACCCTCTTGCTTTCGCGTATGCACTTGACCAATTGTTTTTCCCTTGGGAAATTTTCTTTTGACTTCTCTCCCATTTGAGCTAAATTTGTTTACGAATTTTTTACTTTGTCCGTTTGATTCTTCATTTCTGTTTGACGATGATTTAAATAGTTCTCTCTATTGCCAACACTCTACACCCTTTATTGTTTTGCATTTAACGTCCACTTGGTCTACAGAAACCGCTACCAGGCAGAGGCATGAAGTCTTCTATCGTCATTAGAAGTCATCAGTCCAATAATTGGTTTGCCGCCTCTATTTATTCACTCTCGTCAGCTTTCAACTTCAAGCTTACATGAGTTGACATTCAAAATTTTTAATATATTTCCTGATGGCATCCAATGACGATCTTGTTTGGAAACTCTTCTATTTCATTTCTCTCTCAACTGTCGTTTTTTAAATGCTTTTTGTTGTGTCGCAAAATTAGTTCAGTGAGTTTTCCTAATCTATTAATAGTTTTTATCAAATATCTTGCGTGCCAAACTATTTGGAGGACATTTCCATGGGTGAATACCGTTTTATCTCCATCATTTCTCAATGGCATCGAATTTTAATTGCCTCCTGCCTTCTTTGCTCTGATGTGGTTACCTTTCAAGCTTCACCCAGTGTATATTTAAATGTATAAAGCGGAGAGACTTTAATTTTTAAGCACTTGTAGTGAGTCTAAATTCTGTGTGGAATAACAGTCACTATTTGTGTAGCAATTGATAAAAGACCTTGGTGGTTGTCTCTCTAAGGCTTCTATTGTGACCTTCTACTGCAGTCCTCAGTTTTCTTCTTTTGCTTCGACTTGATTCTCTTGACACGTGAGACGGATAAGCGTTGTTCCCCGTGCTCAGGGTTATGACTTCTCTAGCGGAGAGCCTAAGCCCTTTCGCCTCTTACGAACACTCTCCCCTGTAAGGGGATTCTTTATCTAATGTTTAGGCGAGGGTGTCGAGAGTGGGCCACCCTCCTTGCTTCTCCTTTCTCTCCCTCTCTCTCTCTCTCCTCCAGAATGCAAAAGAGTTTCTTCGTTCAACTTCGCCCGGGAAGTTCTACTTTCACTTTATAGCGGCGCGTGTTGGGCTGAGATAAAAAAAATGGAACTTGGAGAATATTTATGCAGAACTCTTCATATTTAAGAAGGGGCACGTAAGCCGGTTGAAAAAAGTTGTTGTTGTCAATTACAATATTTTCTTTACTTTCGCTCATTACCAATAAAGATTACCATTTTTTTAATTCTGTGGCATAGATTTTTTGGTTGCGACTCAATTCCTCTTTTGAAATGGTCTGCGCAATAAGCTAGATTGTAATTGCGCATAAAATCAATTTTGCATTAATTCCGAGTATTTTAGTTAAATCATTTCGGCGACTATATTCGTATGTTCTGAGATCATAACGAAATTTTGAATCACTGTGCGTACAACGGTAGCAAAGTTGGGAATGCGTTGGTCTGGATATTGAAGGACCGCGGGTTCTCATACGACATTTAGCATGACTTTTATATTTTGTTGTAGCTTTGGTTTTTGGTATATTTAGGTAAAATACATTATCGTAGAAGCTCTCTTATCCAAGGATCGTATCAATGATTACCCTGGCTATTTTATTTGCCATCTCCAAGAGTCGCATTTCACGTTAACTCTTAAGTGAGATTAATAGAATAATTTACGTCATGTATTGTATTATGCGACTCTTTCTCTATGACTGTGAACGCGTGAAAATATCGTGACCATCCACAAAGGCTCCTGGTGTCTCCCTGTTTGTTATAGCCTATTGTTTTCCTTTGGTGCCACATCGCCTGCAAAATTCGAGATTCTACTCCGTAGGAGCGCATGGGGATTAATTTCAGAGTTCACTGGAAGGAGATCGCGAAGAAAATGCGACCGAGCATTATTTTCCGTTGGCCTGTTATTCTATTTCCCCGAGATAAGCCCCTCTCACCCATCCTTTATCAGGGAGCTCACAACAATGTAACCCTAAATCTCCACCTTATCTACCGCCATATCTTCCGCCCCTTTCCCTTCGGGGCAATCCACGACCGCCGCGCAGGGATAAAGGCGTGGAGTCCCCTCTGCCCGGGGAAATTTCCAAAAACCACACACTCCGGGCTAAAAAGCGTTAAAAGTAAATTCATTGCATTTACTCTTAAACTCCGAACAAGATATACTCCTGCTGTCTTGCTGATCCTTTTTTTAAGAGGTTTGAAATGAAAAGCTCTTTCCTAACTTAAAAGTGCTAAGTTTAATTACGTAATCTTTCACACGGGTCATAAAAATACTTACGGTTGAAGCAAGACATTTATATATGTATCCTTCCTCTTTATAAATATTAGTTTTTTTATTATTTGCCCAATTGACAATGTCTGCAGCTTCTTGTGATTTCCCTCGGATGAAAGGATAGTAACTAATCAAGTCATGAGCACATAATTCTATATTGGATGAATTGAATAGTGCCAAATTTTAATGAATTTTGCCGAAATAAATAGCTGTAATGTATGGAGATTATATTTATTAAATGTTTTAGGGATGGCGATGAATTCCATTTATTCCATGTAGAATTCAAGCTTCGATATGATGAAAATTCTAAGTATTATTTTTGGGAATCATTTTAATTATTTATACTCGGATTGTTCTAGTTTCCTTTGTAATTTCGGTTTCACTTCCTTTGTGATTTTGTGTTTAAAAATCATATCCATTTTAACACCATAACTCACAAAGTGATTTTGAATGATTGAAAAATAATGTTCCAATAGCTTTTCATGATTAGTTTCCAAGAGCATTGACGGGAAAAAGTTTTGCATGTCACGTTTCCTTGTCGTAGTAAAATAAATTCCGTAAAATTTATTTCAGCCGACGGCAATTTGAGTAAAAAAATCTACTGATGCCTACCACCAAGTTCTCCTGGGGATTGCATTGCAATCACTGTTAAAACAACTTATTCATAAGGAGGAATTATGCAAAGTGATTTCGGTGTTTCGGTCGAACACGCCCAAATACAAAGTGTACCCAACCGAAAAAGCTTAATTGGGAATGATAAAAGGGAATTAGCTCGTATCTTACGCATTTCCACAAAATGCGCCCCCGGTGTCATAAACGTGTCGCACCATTGTGTCTCATACATATGCGCGTACACAGAACAGGGGCCACGGGGGTAATGACAATGCAACTCCCGTTGGGACGCAAGAGGACCTAAATTACGCTCATCGAGATTTTTTCCCCTCCCTTCACCAACCCTTGTCGTTCGACTCCGTGATCGCATCGCGGTTTTACGCTGTCGACCTCCCCTCGCCCACCCGCGTAATTTTGTGGCCCAAAGTAAATGTATGCGGATATATGCACGAACTTTACCATCCACATGACTCTTTCACTTGAGCTTCGAACGTTAGTTAGTTAGGGGAGCCCAACGAGATCGCCCACGCCCAATGGCGAGAGCCGAAATGTAAGGTTTGCGAATTCCCGCTTTTGTGGAACGATCGGGATCGGAGACGGGGACATCGTATTTCCCGAGAACAGAAAAGAATTTCCAAAATGGCTTTATTAATTCGTTTTCCCTGAGAATTAGTAATAATGACTGAGTTTAAAATGGTGATAAACATCCAAGCCCCGACGAAAGGGGAATGACTATGAAAAAAGAACGAAGGAAGTTTGGTTGAAACCTAAACCATACCTCTGAGCCGTCCATAAGATAAAGTTGGTTAGGTAATCCGTTGAGACCGCCCAAGGTCTATACAGAGAGCCAATAAGTGTAGTTTACAAATTTCTGAATTCGTGGAACGATCGGGATCCGAGACGGGATATCGTATGTCCCCGAAAATATGTACGATTTCCTGACATAGCTTTTTCAATGCTTTTGCATTCACTATCAATGCTAATGATCTTCTAGAGCTAGTTTTACACAGGGCACGAACTTGCACAATTTTTAACTGCATATTTTCCTCAATGTGGCGTGTAAATTGAAGATACAGAAGGGGCTACTTTTCCATATTGCATTCATGAATTTGCGTATGAAATTTAGCAATTAGCCGCTTTACACGATGCAATTCGTAATGCACGTTCGTACATACACCAGGTTTTGCACTTATGTGCCCCGTGTAAAACGGTCTTAAGAGATATAGATTCACAGCTTTGCCGCATTGAGAAGGGAGGTGGGACCATGGCATGAATACATAGAGATGGGCATCTACCCGCTAGCATACTACCCACTTCATGGGGGATTAGAGACGCGAGCTATGAAAAAGGGAGGAAATTTGGAAATACATAGATTGAAAAAGTATGCGGACTGGAGTCGGCGAACAAAACCGAAGCCTTTTTTCCGCTACAAACTCTCCACACATCGTGTAAGGCTCATTTAAATATTATTAATAATGTTCATGTTTATTGACAAATCATTTGGATATCATGGCTATTTCACTACCAATACCTGTTCTTTGCGTTAATTATATATACAAAGGTTTATTACAATATCGTAGATTTTGCATTTAGGTAATATTGTAACATTTATTTTATTTGTCACATAATATTTCTAAATACATCACAAAACTCGCTGTACTTTGCAGATCACTTCGCTTTTTACACTTGCAAGGAAAACTTTATGTAACGCTCACTCAAAATGTCTCTCGTTCCCTTGCTCCCTCTCCCCCTCTCTCTTCTCTTTTTCAATTGTTATTTTACTTCCGTTTCCCTGGTTACGCATTGTTTGGCTACGGCTCACACCTTCAATTCACTAATAAACAACTAATAAATTACTTTACTAATAAATAACTAATAAATCACCTTACAGCATAGTCGCTATGTTACAATTGGCTTTTGCATTTCCGTGTGCTATCGTGTCATTCATATTTCATTCTCTACTTAAATTCGTGGTGAAAAGAAATTGGAAAAGCAAAAGCAAATAATAGGCCTATCGTAACAAAATTTCATAGTGCCCATATCTGTTCTGGTTGTGGTCAATATTGGCATGCGGGAAGAATAAATTTTATATGTAATAATTCGGCAGGGTATTTCACTTGTTTTGTCTCTTCCATCAGCTCCTGATATTCTGTGCTGGGTTCATAAAAAGTTCTTCGTGTTAAGTACCCTTAAACTCGCGTGCACTGTATATTTTTAGTGAAGAGGTGGAGACACTTGGTTAATACCTACTTGGCGCTTACTGGCACCCGTCAGAATTTTCATCAGTGAAATCATCACGCACAAACGGCGATGAATGAAACGATACGCAAGAGGTAAACGATTGTCTGACGATTGGTCCAATTCTGGAGATGCACATTAGACAGGGCCAAATGTTCAATAATATTTTACAAATTTGTTCCAAAATAATATCCTAATACCTTTGTACCACTGAGTGATCAGAAGCTTATTAATATTTGCCGCCTTCACCAAAAATCGGTGTGGATACAACTGTCGAAGATTGTGTCATTTCATTCCCATTACACTGCGAATAAAAATCCTCCTGATTGATTTTTTGTTGAATGGAAAGCAACAGCCCGATTATTTTGCCAAGTGACCTGGGTACTAAAATGAATGTAAAGCTATCATTATTATAAGGCTCAAGAAAAAACTGTCTCGTATTCCCCCCTGTACTGTTCTCGTGATTCGAGGACGAATAACCTTGATACGTCCCAGAGAACGGCCTGAAAGGTATTCCTACGCGTAGGCGCGTCCCGCAAGCTGTTAGCAGCACCCACTACGCTTCCCCCAAAACCTTCCCTCCCACTCCGCGTGCTTGCCTGCTTGAGCAATGAATTGTGCGCCCCCGTAATTGACTCCTGACGGGATGGGCGTGGTGCTGGTGCAAGCGGGACGCGCTTTTAGTTTGGCGTGGCGCGAGGGGGGTGAGGGTGTCTTTGTGATGTGGAGGGTTTGGGGTGGTGGCTGGCGTGCAACCCCTTCCACCCCTCGGCTCCTCGGAGTGAGCGACGTCGTCGTGGCTGGGTAGACTTCCCGTCGGGGGCGGTCGGAGTCTCTCGCAAAAAGGACGCCCTCCCGTCGCTACGCAGGAAGTTACGGGTGGCAGGAAGCACTGGTTTTGGATCGACAAAATCGATCCTGACAATTGAATAATGTCATATTTTTCACGTCTATTGATCATTCAGAAAACGTGTGTTCTCGACTATTGCCGTGGAAAGATTTATGTTACAACATACTACTTTTTACCTAAAACGCTCTTCACGTAACCTACGCACGAGATAATAATTTATAAAAAAATGTAGTATTTTATTGGCAACATCGATAAGTATTTACGAATATTTTTCTAGTATTTTGACTTGTGTAGCAAGATTAGAATGACGGCAGCGATTTGTTTTACCTCTTCAAATTTTAGAAAAACTACAATTATATTTACCTGCATAATCCATAGTTACTTTTGCAATGGCAAGTTGTTACTTTCACTTCATCCTCGAAATTCAGTAAGAATTCATTCTAAAATGTTCCTCACAGCCTTTTAGAATTATTTAATTAATATTTTTACCATGTTGGTTGCGTTATTACCAATAAATTTTATTTATAAGACTAGTCTGCCCACACGGTGTGATTTCTCAAAGGTTAGGCTCTGCATTTTATGAGCTATTATCAAACTGGCATTCCTCTTGCCTACAGAATTCTTAATTATTTTAAAAAATGGCGCTGTAGTCGGCTTAGACTGTTACCTAGGAATCTTATTAGGATTCATTCAACAATGATTTCTCCCTGCCGTTTTGAGATTGATTCATTTACATTTCCATGCATATGTCTGTTTATTTAGTGATAACATAACGTTTAGAACAAAAAATTGACACATGAGGAGGGTTTCCTAATGTTTTAGTCCTTGCGTCGTCACCAGCGAGGATCCTTCATAGCGGTTGCGGGTGTAGTGGTTCATGGCGCCCATGCTGATGGGACCTTCTCCCCACTATTCCATCCAACACATCCCCTCGCTTCGTCTCCTCTTCCGGAGGCATGGGCTAAATGTTGTGTCACTTAAGCGGGAGGGTCGAATCGTCTTCGTCTGCAGTGAAGACCATCGGACCCTGACTCTCCACTCACCCCTCTCGCCATTTAGGACTTCCCTAACCTCTGCAAGGTTGGCATGGTTCCCATTTCCGCCGGAAGGAGGTGTTATTCAGCCCCAAACGTACTTTGGGCTTAGCAGGGTCTCTTGCTTTTGCTATTACGGTGATAAGGTATGGTTTGAGGGAGCTAATTCCGATTTCAATGGTACCGACGATTTCTGCGTTGTTTTATCATTGTCTTCATCATTAATATTCAATTTAAGTTTCAAATAGTCCTCGTATATGATAGTGGCTTAATAGGCGAGGACTTTACCCCGCCGGCCCCGGTGGCGGCGGGGTAAAGTCCTCACCTGCTAAACCGAGGGTCGCGGGTTTGAGTCCCGCCTGGGTGGGTTTTTCACCACCCAGGGCATGGATGTATGTCATTCTGTTCTGTTGGTCCGGTCCCTGGAAAACCCGATGACAGGCTCAACAGCCTATCGGGATTCCGAGGACATACGGGCCAACAGAATCGTCCGGCAAGCAAAAAAAAATGTTACAAATTGGCCTTATAGAGTTAAATTTACTCACTCAATGACTGATTTAGTTGTTTAAGAGATTTTGATACAGCCTGGAGGGTATTAAGTCAAAAACTAAAGAAATTCGCTCATTCTAAGTGGATTGCTGCGTTCCCATCTCATCGCTACTTTATATCTCCTGTGTGTATCTGGTCACATTGAATGATCTCGGACGACTCTCACGATAGCTCAGACATCTCAGGCGATTGGCTTTAAAATATAACTATAAATGATTAGTGAGGTTAATAACCCGTAGCCATTTATTTTATTGTTTTCAAAACGTTTCACGTTTTTTCAAAAACGTTTGTTCACTATGCTTGTCAATCTCTAGGGTAATCAAATTCTTTCTGATTGACCTGCATGGTCACTAAGATTTTTAAGGAGCTTCAAGATGATGAGTAGCTGTATCGATTCGTACCTCTAAGGCTTTCATCGAGGTATATTCCATTTTTCAATTCCTCATATACTAATAAAAACTTTGTACTAATAGATAAAGTGGACTGATGAAACTATTGAAATAAATTGCGCCGATATTACTTCATGTTGAAGTGGTATTGGCCTCGATTGAAGCCATCTCGATGTAGTGCGCAAGCTATCTCTTCACCTATGCCTTTACATGTACTATTTTTTAAAAATTAATTATATCAGATAATACATTAAGAGGACAATCGACCATCTGTAAACTAGTGGTCACTTTTGGTTGTGGTACCTTAGCCTCGAAATCTATAACTAAGATCAGTAAAAAGTTTTTGTTAGGCCTACAAGATTCAGTTCATAACCTTGATCTGTCGATATTGCGTCTTATTAAATACAAGCTTTATCAGATTACAGGTAGGTAGTATTGTTTTGTTCCATCATTTGTTCCTAACCATTCTCCTATTATACTACATTTTCATTTCTTCCTATCACCTCTTTTAAGCTGCCATTACTTTCCAAGTTAAGCGTCAGGTATAATAATGATTATTCGATGAAATTCCTCTCTCCTACGAAGCTTATGCCTCTGTTTTCTTTCAGCATGATACCGACTCTACCATTGTAATAAGACGAACGTGTTAATTTTTGTAGTTTATTAATGAATGTAGACAAGGTTTGGCAGTTAACGCCGTCTCATCTATTTCTCCGTCAGAATCACCTATATTTGTCATAAGACTGATAAACCGGTGGAGTACCGTATTGTTATGAAACACTTGGTAAACCCTCAATGACATTAATTCAAAGACGGGGTAAACCTGTGGTGACTATACGTCAAGACCAATCGCCAATCACCTTCCCCTCAACTCTAGCTGGAGACCTACCTTTGGACCCACCAGAAGTGTTTATAAGGCAGCACTAGTCGAGAGTTGGCATTTTCTTCCTTAATCCCGGCTTAGTCGGCGTTTTAGCAAGACTCCCTGCCCCGGCCTAGTCGGCTATTTATCAAGACTACCAACCTCCGCCAGCCTAAGAGAACTCTTAAGATACCTATCTATACCCTTTTGTTAATCTTTCTAGAGACAATAAAATGTGTTCGCAGACACTCGGAATTATTATTTCCCCTAATGTCACGACGACAACCTTAAGACGGCGTAACTGCGGATAGCGGTTGTGCATTTTTAAATAATCTGTGCAAGTCACAGAGTTCATTTATTGCAATGTCGACCTACCACCATGTAACAATGTCAACGTTCAAATTCCTCCCACCACTCGCAAATCTACTTCTCACCGCAGTCAGTTTCGGTGAGTTTGAAGCGCGCAGAGGGAAATGCTACAATTCACGAAACCCCTCCCAGACAATAAAAAGTCTGCTGGGTAGGGAGTCATCCATCCCTCGACGCCGACCACAAGCAGCGCCACTCTTATCCCACTGATTCATTTTAATCTGTTTATCTATCGATCTGGAGGCGTTTATGCCTCCTTCAACTATCAATCATCCTCGACTTCTCTTCCCCCTCACACGCCCTTCTCACGACCCCTCCTCCTTCGAGCCTTCTTTGCACGGGGACGTCGCCTCTGCGTTGCATTAGGGTCGCCGCAACCCACCCACCAGCAACACCACCAGCGAGCACCACCCACCCCTGTCCTTTTCTTCTCTCCTCGGCCCGCACCCGGGCTGCCCTTCCTGGCACGAGATTTCCCCACGACCCACCCTCCCTCAACATTTCATCCCCTCAAGGGGAACCCTCCGCCCCCGCAGAGTCAAAAGACCGACAACCACCCTCCCTCACCCTCCGCCAGACTCCTCCCACCCCCTCCAACCAACCTGTCATCGAGTCATTGTCCCGGAGGATATATGGAAGCTTTACGTGCTCACGTGCGGAGGTGGGTGGCAAGGGGGCTCCTACGACTTAGGTAGCGCGGGGAGGGGGTATCGAGGTGGTGTACGGAGGGGGTTGGTTGTCTTTGTGTGAGTGCAAGACAGGGGTTGCCAAGGGTGCGTGGGGGGTGGTATGCGACGGGTGAGTTCTTGGTCGATTTTGCCATCCGTTCACCTTGTGGCTCTGCGATGTTGTGGAGTATCGAGAGCCACATGCGATATTCATGAGATGTGTTTGAATTCTCTGCCCCTGAGGTGTACAATACATCGACTTGGAGCATTTATTATGAAGCGAAAATGTATTTAACGTAGTATTGGTTATTATCGAGGGCTCAGTGTGAATTGAAACTGGATGCACTTTGCGGCAAATGTTATTTCTAATGTTTTTGTGAAGTGAAGACGGTGAGGTTTTTTTGCCTGGCTTTTTCATATGGGCGATTTTCTGCAGCCATTTTAATGGAAAAGCTGGAGAGAAATGCTACTTTTCCCTGCAAAGGTCGGCACAGTAATAAGAAAGATTACACTCGTGAAATAAGCAAAATACTATGGAAAGCCACACTCGTCGTTGAAAACATCTACAAGCAAATTGAGTACGCAGTGTAGCTTATCAAATGATAATGATAGGAGCCACTTGGGATCAGGAGTCCAGACGCCAGGCTTGGATGTCTTGATAAATTGTTATCAATGAGTTTCAGTGAGGCCTGAAATTATTCCAAAACCTGAAGAGTATACTTATCTGAAAATGATAAAAGGAAAATGATAAACAATGTTACTGTGCCAAATTTTAGATTTAAACGTTTTTCTTTCCTCTCATCGCTTTTGACCTTAGCAAAAACACTGAGACTCTTGTAATCTCTGTTAACCTTTAATTAAATATGGCCCTCCCTTCCGTTTACACATTTTCTGTTATTTATGTCCTTATTCATGACTGATGGTTTGCAGATCAGAGTAGTAGGTGGATGAAGGTATGTTTTATCACGAGATATGCTGTAGCATGCGATGTGCATCCTATCCAACACTTTGTGATAAAAAATAATATTCCAATGCGATTTGAGCGTTGTACAGCCGCAGAACCTCTCCTAATCGGAGTGCTAAATACAGGTGAGCCCACACACCAGCTCTTCGAGTCCTCCGTATTTGGGACCGCTCCGTCCTACCGAAAGGACAAGAACGGACACAATAAGCATTTATCCTAAGGGATGAAAATAGGTGGCTACGGCGAGGAAGGGGTGGAGGAGTTAGATGGGGGGCAGGTTTCGGCCGCTGGGTTTGGTTTAAGTGGTGGGGTTTCTGAGCTAACGAGCAAGTTTCGCTCGACTGCGAGAATCAGGGTGAGAGGAGGTTGGGTACGATGGAAGAAAGGCGAAGAATATTGTGGGAATAGCGAGCAAAGAGGGAGTGAAATATGAAAGCCGAGGGATTATCCGGAGGGAGGAGGGTGTATCTCGTAAAGAATGAGAGATAATAGCCCCACTGGATGTATGGTGTATATACGAAAGGAATGGCGAATAACTCATGGTTGGTTTAAGAGGAAATGCTACCACGGGAGGTAAATGCTTGTGCTATCACATACACAAAGTTCTAAGGTGTATTAAGCAGTGGTGCGCACTGAGGTAGATGTAAAACCTGAGGATTTTTGCACCTGGAATCTCTGGCCGTTCTGATTATCATTAATCACACATAGGGTTGAGCGTTTGTGCTGGAAATGTCCTCGAAATAGTGAAAAATTGATTTAGCTTCGTTAGTAATTATGAGCAAATTCTTCAAGAAATTAATAAATGGAATCAGGTGCTTATTGGAAGGAAAAATTGCCTAGTTACTAAAGTTACTTAATTACGTCGGTGTTTTAGAAGTTTCGGATAATTGAGGTTATTTTGATTACAGATTCGTAGTGATGGATACTTTCTTATCAGGCAGTGACCTATGTGAAAATTGTTAATAATCTGTTGCCAAATAATATCGTATCCTTTTTAGGCTAAGACGAAATGAAATAATTCACCCATCGTGCTCCTCGCAAGTGATGGTGTTTGCATGGAACTCCCAATGCTACAGGCCACGTTGCCAAGTGATTGATTAATGTAGGCCAATGGAGGAATTTTGTTGCTGAGTGTCATCCAATAGAGAAACATTTTCTCCATAATAATAACGTGTTTAAGTTCTGCTACTTTTATAACCGTACCTTTGAGACATTTCTCATTAACTTGAGCCTTAAGGTGCACGAGGTGATGATTTTGTGTTCAGGTTATCGCCTTAATAGACTGCGTATTAAAACATAAAACAAAGTCTAAGGTATTAAATATAGGGAAAAAACTCAACAGACTTTTATGCAAGGTGCAGGTAAGAAAATCTGTCAAGCGTAATGCGTAGCTATCCAGTAAGCTTAGATGTTCAAATTTTCCCGCTTGCGTGTTTCCGCCCTGGGCAATTAAGCTCGCGAATTACAACCTGCCTCACCGCACGCAGAATCAAATGGAGCCCCTACGAATATACCGTGTTGTGGACATTAGTGTGTCCTTTTGTCGCTGTAAAACAGTTCCGAAGGTCACTCTCTGGTATTACCTGCCGTGCCGTTCGCCGCGAACATGAAACGTGCGGTTGAATATTTCTTTCAAATTACGCGTATAAATGCCACGCATTTCGCGCAGCGTAATGCCAAGCCGAAATTACCTTGAAGGTGTAAGTCCCTTGATACGGTTTAATGCGCATTCTATTTCCCTGTTTGGCGCGAAAAACATTGTGGTAATGAACGCGCGGCCGTGTTGATTTGGTGGAGAAGAGATGTCAGCTTGTATTTCTCGTTTTCGGCGGCAGATCTCGTACGCTGAATGCCAAATTAGCTGCGGGCGAATAATAAAGTTTACGGGAATAAGACGAGGATTAATAAATGAGGCTTTTTATAGACTCTCTCCTTGCCGTCTGCTGTGCAATTATTCTTGTGCCCTGGAAATTCAGTATGAATATAAGAAGAAAGCGGTAAAGAATTTTATCGAGTTTTCTTCACGCTAAATATTTCATTTTATTTTTCCTTTTAATTTCCCGTGCATTAACTTTTCTCTTCCGTTAACAATTTCATCATCAGCCATAATTTATCGATATTATCTTAAGATTATTTTTGTAGCTATCCATTCATTTGCTTGGCAAATCAGCCCTTAAATATTGTATTTCTGGATTTTTCTTGTTATTTATTCAATACTATTCAAATCATAGCTTTTAGACTGCTCTCATGTTTAAAAATACCTTACTAGTCCCTTATTTTGGCTTTGAGGAGTTTATATCGAGCATTTAGTATCATAAAATTCAATCTCATCATTTGTTATTATCAGAATGTAAATAAAAGTGAATGACATGCTTGGTGATTCAATTTTCGGTCGGCAGTGAGAAAGATTTGATGAATGTCATTTTGCTTGCAATTCATTCCCTTTAGACCTAATGTTAATACGATGAGAGATATAAAGCTTACATGAAATGAGAAGACACCATTTTATTACCATGTGTATAACATTATCTTCTTCCTTACTCTTATAGAGTCCGTCTACAAAATGTGGCGTCGATAACATCTTGATTGCTAAATAATAAACCGATACCGAAGGAGTCCATTCATTAAGGAGAAGTCCGTGTCTCCATTAGCTTTAACCGTTGGGAAAGTCTGTACTCACAATACGCTCTGCCGGGACTCATCGCCGTTTGAGAAGTATCACGCCTTCATCAGGCTCCTTCCAAGTCTTTTAATTAAGGCAAGTGCATTCGACAATAAGGAGAGTGGAAGGAACAAGAAAAAGTTTTTAAAGCCTTTCTACACGCTCAGTCCTACTTTTAATTGGCGAAGCCTCTTCTTTTTTTCCTCGTGCGCGAGCGATCCGAAATTAGGCTCGAAAGTCGCACTGGGACGACGCCTCCCCCCTAAAGAGATACATGGAAAGCATTCGCGAGTAAAGGAACAGATGAAAGGAGTGAGGAAAAGGGAAGAAACGGTGAGAGAAAAAGGATGGGAAACGTGGGTAGGAACGCGGTAATGCATGGAAGAATCGAGCCTCGAAGCGAGGACGGCAAAATATCAATCTCTGATGAAATCAAAGAACGTGAAGAATCAGTCTGTACGGCATCAAGTGAAGAGATATGTTTTGTTCCATTTGCGCCGGATATGCAGATACGAGGAGGGAAAGACAATGGAGAGGTGCAAATAAAGGATTTGTCGGAGGTGTTGGGGAAGAAGGTTTGAAAAGGAGGTTTCCGAGCAGTGGGCAGACGAGGAAGTGGGGGACTCTCACATCGCCGTTGCGAAGCGTCTGAGGCGCAATTGCGAGAAAAGCAATCAGGTGATTGTTGAAATCGTGAGCGTGTTGAGCGGCGCGAGTCCGGTAACAATGGACCCGGAGGAGGGAGTTTGTAAGGCGTCGTGGAGGGAGAGCTGCTGAAGGATTGGGGAAATTGAGAGGTGAGTATGTTGGGGAATAGGGAGGGAGGTGAGGTCATCGAAGGAGGTTCTTGTGAGAGGCCTCATCGTCAAATTATTCCAAGTTCGTTATTTTTACATCCTGTATGTTTATAGAAAACGATTTTGGATGATTGAATCAAAATTCTACCATAACCCTCTATGGACAGGCGAGTCAAATTTTATTACGGTTCAAAGTCATCGAAATATCTGCTTTCTAAGAGGCTTTTCCATTTAGTTGCTGCGCTATACAGAATTGTAACGCTTTGGATTAAGTGTGTGTGGAAATTTGCGTCTCTTTCGGTGGTTTGTCAAACGATTTGAATGGATGAATGTATGATGCTAATCACTGACGCCGACGTGCCTGGTGGATCTCTGAAATAATAAATAGTTTGAGCTGTCATATGAAGAAAAAAATTAGAAAAGTTTAAAAAAGGTAGGTTATAAAGGTAATGCTGAAGTTTACCTTGTGTAAATATTATTTTGTTAAGTATTTTTTTAAATTAAATACATAAAATACAAATTCGTCACATTTCAAAATAAATGTTTTTATCTAATAAATTATTTTTTCCAATGCTTAAATAGCACTTTTTAAAAACTAATATGATATCAATATTTTCTTCATGATAATGTGTCATAGAGAATTAAGATAAAGGGTGATATTTTCCCATATATTGAACATTCATCTACAAGATTCAAAGGCTAAAATGGGTTAAGCAGTGTGGATTATAGTGTTTTGGCGCCATTTATAAGTAATTTTATACAAAAATCTGACAAATATTATAGGATCGTGCCAATCACAAATCACCAAGTTTTTTTAATTTCAAGTAGTTGGTGAGTTACTGCCCGTATTGAGTTCAAAATGTTTTCGTCCGGTGCACTGGTGGCCCAATAAGCTTAACTGGCGCGAAATTTTTCCTGTTGCAAATTCATTTTCACTCAATATTCATTTATATCTTACTCTTGATTTCATTTTGCCAAAGAATTTTACTATCGAAATTAGTTTTTCTGAGTCGTCGAACACAAACGAGAGTTTAGGATGTGTAATGTGAGAATGGAGTAGGTTAGTGTGGAGTGAATCTGGGTAATCTTGAAGGGAGGAAATTGTTGGAGCTATAAAGTTGGGCCAGCAATCATCAACAGAGCATTCTTGCGAGAAGCATACACAAAATCATGACTCCGTATGTGAATTTCACGAGTGAGACTAGTAAGCTATAATGACTGAATGTCGAGAAATTTCAGATCAGGAGCTGGGGCCGTGGATGAAAATGAAAAAGGTGTCAAAGACGACATCTCCGTCCTTTTAAATCTTAAGAATTGAGGGGACAAGAACGTATTTGTGTGTTAAAGAACGTCGCCCAGCCAGTGGGGGCGTGGTGAGGTGGTGGCGGGCAGGTGCCCGAAGGGGGAGCGTCAGATTGATCGCCCTTCTCCTTTTGTCCGCGCCACGTTATTAGTGAGCGAGTTTATTTTTATCCCTCCCGACCTAAACCGCCGACCAGTGTTCTCTTCGGAAGAATATGAACGCCTCCCGTGGTGACGGCGGGTGCCGCCGGCTAATTCAGCTCCCAGCAGTACGAGGTGGGAAAAAACAAGGAATGAAATTTTATTCGCCGCCTTGGGCTTGGTGAAAAAACGTAGACAACGGCGATATATAAGTCCATTAATGAATGCCTGGAGTTCACAAAGGCGCGAGACTAGCATTGTATCATGTGATTTGATTTACAGTGATTCAAAATGTGATTTCATATAATTATATAAGTGAATGAATGGTAAGGCATGATTGATCATCCTTTGCGGTTCGTACCCCGTTCAGAATACTTACGTTTAATTGTTTCTTAGAAATTTTGAGCGTGAAGTATAAGGGTAAAAATATGTTTATACTAAATGTTAAATAACTGACGTATTCATTATATTAATTCACATTTATTTAAATTCCTGAAAAATTGATGCTTGAAATAAAGGAAAACTTTGGTTGCTATTATAGGGAAGAATTTACGTATTGCAATAGTGTTTTTGTATCGGAATTCGAATGCTATTGATTTATGAAAACAAATATTTACTTGAAATTAGATTCATTGAAGTAAAAAAGCATTATACTTGTGTTAATAAATATGTCAGTGATGAATATTACGCAATTGCATTTTCTGTAACTCTAACAATAGGGATGAGAGTTTTGTGTATTCCGCCGATTAAAACATGGGATAGCGATTTCTAATTTCGTTGCATTAAATCATAAGTCATTTAAATCATAATCATAAATCAAAGTATAATATCATTATGTGTTAGAAAATAATAGGTAGTTTTAATATTTCAATTTTTTATATAACTCTTACGCAAAATTTTAAAATCATTCAACGTATCGCATAATTATTGGTGACCGATACACAAGATGTAATCTTGCATCCGCGGATAGCGAGATTTACGGAGAAATGACTCTGAAGATTTTCAAGCCTAATTTTCAATGGATTTTCTCTTGCTATATTTATATGTGCTGGTTAAGCCTTAACCAGCACATATAAATATAGCAAGAGAAAATCCATTGAAAATTAGGCTTGAAAATCTTCAGAGTCATTTCTCCGTAAATCTCGCTATCCGCGGATGCAAGATTACATCATGTGTATCGGTCACCAATAATGTGAGCATTCGTTCTCGAGTGTTAGGGAACAAATTACTAATCGCGGTATGGAATGGGTGTGGGGGGTCAGAAAGATAATCTAATCTCCTAGCAACTGGATAACATCCTAGGAACAGTACATAACCATGTCACAATTATTTGCATGACAATTTTTTCTTTCGGTTTATCATTTCACTGACATTTCTGAGAATAGTTTGCGTTTTCGCCTTGAATGACTGGGAGAAGGAAAATAAAGGGAGAAAAAAAATCGAACATATCGTATATTATTATTAATGGAATTCATTGAATATTCATGGAATTTATCGGATATTATTTGATATTGAATGATGTAACAATATGTCCTACATCTCTCGATGCGTGTGTTTAGTTTTATATTACCATTAAATGTTGCTTTATATTGCATTTAAGATAATATGGCAGTGTTCCGCAAGGGACATGATATCCTTTAAGGTCCATTAGATATGTGACGATTGACCGAGATCATCAGACTATTGTATCTCCCATTCGATATCGATGGCTATCCTTTCTGAGGTGAACCAGAGAAAAACTCAAATAGTATCGGGCACATCCGTCTTTAGCAAGCCTTAGATGCATTGCGAAACGGGCTGCGCAGGGTTGGAAAGCCGAATCGGAGTTGTATTTGATTTGACCGCCTGGTGATCACTGGCTGCATCTGTCGATATTCCGCTGACACCGTGCGTTATGCCTAGTTCTGACTATCATCGTACGGTCCGACGTACCTGCAATTGAAATGTGAACGGGATAGAGCTTATCCTCTCCCTCTTCATTCTGTCCCCGTGATGTCCTGATCTCCTGGTCCTCCTGTTGATGACATTAATCGTCGAAACCATGGTCGCAAGTTATTAAAATTCATGTGGAAAAACAATGTTTACTCTATTCTTTCAAAATGATTAGTAAATTCCATAAAGTATCGCCGGAAACCACCAACCTATTTCTATTCATCGAAATAGCATCTTTAATTCACGTCTTCTAGTCTTTACCTTTTTGATCGTCTTTTTTTCACTTTTATCTGCTTTCCGCAGGCGGAACCAGCACTACCACTGTAAAGTGACAGAGTTAGGAACCATACTTCGTACGTACGATGAACAATACGAAGGTAGAGTAAACCTGACATTTGCGATCGTAACAGTGTGGTATATCGAACGTACAGTACGATCAGTATCGCTGTGCGATATCCTGGAATATCGAAAAAGATGGATCGTTATTTCGCATGACCCTAGATTTCGGGGAAGGTCGGTCAAAGGGAATGAGGGAAACGATTTCAAGGGGGACGATGGGTTGAAAAGGACAAGAAGTGTGCGAGGGAGGGACGAATCTCGGTTGTGGTCGAAGGGAGAGGTTTCTGGTTTGGGCATGGGAGGAAGGGGCTGACGGAGGGAATAGGCGGAAGTGTGGGACGGGAGGAGGAGAAAGGGCTGGTTGAAGGTTGGAGGTTATCGCGCCCTCTGCTCCGCTTCTCCTCCGGAATTATTCCCGGCACGCTCTCTCCGGCGACGATTTGTCAAGTGCGACCCCGACAATGGACGTGTCCCGCGATGTGCAAGTCGGAATTGAAGTGCAGCGCCCCCGCGTTGCTTGTCAGTGTGTGTCTTGAGTGGGGCACGTCAGATTATAATTCGTCCCGCCGTGGTGTGGGCGCCCTGAAGGTTAGAAAGGGAACGTTCCATTTCGCTTCGGGATTTCGGATCTCTTCCCCCTCTCTCTCTCTCCATATTTCCCTCACACCTCCTCGTTCTCCTTTGTACATTGACTTTTACAAATGATGTCACTCACCCGCGGTGTTTGAGAGCGGCACCGCCTAGCACGTAAGAAGTCGTTCTTGCTCCGATGAAAAACACCGCCACTCTTGACTTAAAAACTCACCCACTTTCCTCGTCTCCCAGTCGCGTCCCTAGCGCGAGCAGAAAAGCTGGGCCAACTCTCATTTTGCCTTCAGATGACTCGTCGGGGAACATTTTTTGCTCGGTTTCTTTTATTCCATCCACAAAATACAATTATTCTCTTTCTTTTCCCTTATTTCCTTACCTTTATATTCTTTTTTTCCCAAAAGTCATTCTCCTATTCTCGCTACTTTCAACGAATGCTTGGAAATAATTGTTCGGCTCAGAGCTCAGCGGGACTTCGTCAGTGTTGGTGACCTTTTGTTTCCGTTGAATAAGTCCATCTATTACGGAATATGTTATGTTTGATATTTTGTCACCCTCAAGATTGAAATTCACGTTTATGGATTGTACCAGCTCGCACCATAATTCAACGGTAACAATTTTAAAATGTTCAATTCATGTCCCCATAAATATTAGCGGGAAATTCTTTGCCAAATTTATTTTGTCTAACACTTTTCAATAATACATTATTTAATATTTAGGCTTTATTGTTTGCATTATTCATAAAAATTATATGCTAATTACGATCATTGTACCCATTCCCTGCCCTCTTATAGGCTAGAAATCCTCCCTTTGCAGGTTTTAGGTGAAAACCAATTCATAAATTGTTGAATAAACTATTATGCCTCATATAAATACAGATGGATAGAATCACTTGGTAATTAAAATGCCCTAATGTAATTATAATTATTGTTCATTTTCTGATATTTTTAATAGTCGCGGGTATTTTTTCGGTTCTATTCTAAAGGTGCTTCACCAGTTGTCTAATACTTTTGTACCGCCGAATACTCAACTTGAGAATAGGAATACATTCCTTACTCAGAGGTGTTATACGTTTAATATTTGCCAGTTAAGAAAAATAAAATAATGAAGACCTAGCTTTCCATATTATTTTCTTATTCAGTGACATTGGACGGCCATGTTAGGCGGATATTCCAGCTGTAACTTTGCCTATATTTTTAGAAAGATATATTTTTGTTACATGTGTCGATTCCATATTTCTTAAATGGCATAAACCCAACCCAAATAACTTTTGTAAAGTCAGGTGATAAATCAGTTCAATCGTTGCAAGTTAGCGAATGCTATATACTGGGAAAACTTATATCACAGCCAAAGTTAAAGGAAATTCAAGTCTCAGTGGGCGTTTTGTGCTATATCACCGAAGGTTGGAATAATTACAGCCGTTATGGGATACAATTTTCGAACTTGGTCTTTATGCAAACAGTACGTCAAATGAATGGTGTTCTAAAACAATCAAATTCTGCAGGGATATCTCCCAAATTTTTAAGTCTATCGGAATTGCCAGGCAGCTCCTTTTTTTCCCTTCCTTGCCGCATGACCCGAAGATTTAATTCACGTTTTGCGCACATCGGGGAAGTGATTTCCAAAACAAACATTCTTGTTCATCGCCCGCGGGTCCAATTTTCGCTCCCAAGTAATTTCCGAGTCATCTTCTCTGCGGTGTAATATTCGCATTCCCTCTCTTCTTGTAATTTCTTTTTTTCCCTATTTTCCTCTTTCCCTGTGGCGCCCACCTTTACGTCACTGATGAAACATGAGGAGAAGTTCATTATAAAAGTTTCGCCACCGAATAATTTCTGCATCTTCCATTGCTCTAGTTTATTTTAACGACGACGTAAAATTGCACATTGGTGGCATATATTGGTACACATTACGCATATTCAGTGATTATTAAAGAAGATGTTTAAAAAGAACTCTACAAGCAACGATATTGAATTTTATTTTTTCTCCCAAGTAATGCCTTTGATGAAATTTCTACGTAAGTCTCGTTTTGATGATCTATCGCTTTATTTTGAAAGCGTCATGTATTGCTTTTTCGCTCTGATGTAAGGGAAACAAATGATTTTTACGAGTGATAACACAAAATGTGTTCTGTTCTTAATAAATTGCAGAGTGTACTACCAGTTTTGGAGTGTACTTAATGATGGCTTAACATTCAAAACAGTTAATATATTTTGTAGTAAAAATTGTGGAGGCAGCAAAAGTGTTACTAAAATCTCGACTTTCAGTTTTGAATGAAGGTTTTGTAAACTCATAGCATTGAGTAGAGAGGCCGCGTATTCTTTTGTCATTCACCGAGAGATTTAAAATATATGTAAACTAAAAAGGCACTTATGAATAGCTCTCTGTGTGTTTAGTGCTACTGAGATGTTTCTGAAATGTAGTCAAAATTTGAGTTTTTGAATTTTTTAGCAATTGTAAGATATACAACCCTTCATAATTACCCCTACCTAACAAATAGCTTGTTATGTACTGTGACAGTGAAAATATACTGGTAGGCTTGTGAACAGGGGAAGTAAGATTATGTTGTAGCCAAAGTAGTCACGCGAGAATGCAAACAAAATCCTGTGATTTTTTCCGTTGAAAAGAGAGCACATCTTAACCAACTCCCTCTGACGTGAGGTCTGTGTTCGGTTCTTATTCCGTTCAGGTGTGAACTTTTCGGATTTACGTTTGTGGGGAACGTGGAAACCCATTTTTGTGATTAATATTGCGAAAATAAATGAACGAAAACGCCATCGGTCTGAGCGAGCTCGTACATTGATTCGCGAGTCTCTCCCACCCCATTCCCCTTGTGTTTCCCCTTCCCCTTACCTCACCCCACCTCCACATTCCCTCATCCTGATCCCCCCATTCCCCTTTCCTTGTACACCTCAGGTATCGCCAACTCCCAAAAAAAACAAATAACCCTATTATTTCCTCTGTCCTCTTGCCTCCCTCAATGTCCTCCTCTGCTTTCCCTCCACCGCTTCCCTTTCTCTCCCTTCTTCTCGATCCATCTCTCCATCTGGCCCGCGGGTGTCTCGTCAAACGAGAGAATACAGCATGTGTCCTCTTGCCCTTATTCAATTTTGTGCCAGTTTATATTTCCCCCAGACCACATGATTTGCCCTTTTGTTCCTTCGCATCTTTCCCGATGATTCTCGTCCACTTTCGGTTCCGGCAACGGAATTAGTCACGCAAGTAAAGCACTGCAGTATTCATAAATACGGAAGGAATTGCCATCATACAGCGGGGTCATTAATGTAGCGCTGTAGCTTTCAAAGCTGTGTGGAACGCCTGCGACAATTTTAGTTATTCCGGAAAAGAAACCTTGCGAATCTCTCCTCCTCCGGCGCATAGTGTCCGACTAGAATAAATAGAAGCTTCTCTTTCTGATCTTCCTCAACGTTTCCATTTGACCTAATTTCGAGCTCGAATAGATTTGTGAATTAGAGTATGAATCAATTCTCGTGACCCAGAAATCTTTAATGACATGAATATCCTTTAGAAGTAAAATAAAGGAGATGCGTTTTGATTTCGTCGGAGTGCTTCTGAGCGGATATGAAACATTCCATTAGAACCGGTGGGTCTACTTTGATGTCCAATATGTTGATCTGAAGTAAAGAGACATTACTTTGTCCCTTGAATGCCCTGTGCTATTATTTCCGTTAGGCTATTGTGCTAGTGTCGGAACTTTCAGTGTGCTGGTGAAGCAGCTACCGTGTTTTATAGAAGATGAGATTTTTGAAAGTTTCCGATTGGAGGATAGTGAAGGTAGGTATTCGACGTAATCTAAGCATTATTGATAGTGCCTGCGTTATCGTAGTAATAGTTAATGAAGGCATTGAAATTTCGTCGAGCGGGTGCATGTGAAATATTAGCTTATCAGATATTAACTCAATGACCTTTTTAACCACCAACTAAACCGGCTCAAATCATTAATTAACCTTCTGTGACCAGGAGGTAACAAATCATATAAACATATGTTTATTCTCTGTTTACGCTTCATTACCCCTGAATGCCATTGTAACTTCTTAGGCGCAGTACCCATTTTTTCAAATAAAGCTTTAAACCTTAAAACAATAGTTAATTTTTATGTGAAAGGGAGTGAATGTTACTATTCCTATGTTTTTTGCAGAAAAAAATACAAAAAAATTGGTTTACAGAGGGTTAGGTGAGGCTTTCCTTTCTCTGGACTTAAGAAGAAGTCCAGTGAAAATATTATAACATATCATCCTAGTTTCAATTGTGAGCGCTTACTCTGGATGCCTTCTTGTCATAAGCTAAGATTGTTTTCCGAGTTAAAATAAATTGTTACTCCTGTTATGCTAGAATTTGACATAACATACGTAATCCTCCAGACTCTAAAAATGATACTTAGGAATTAAGAAAGGAAATATTTTTACCTATGATACGCAACATTGGATATTAAAATCTCTACCAGTATAATAATGATTCTGTTTATTATTTTTCTTTGTGTTGAAAATTGTTCTCGGATATTTAAAACGCTCTTCTAGCAACCCCGTTACTACATTCTGTGAACTTTCTTTTTCTGAATGGATAAATTGTAGAGGATTTCATAGCGTAGACCAAGTTGGGATTGTGGGGTACACGGATTATGTCTCCATAGGAAGCTCTGTCTCAATACTTTAACCCACATTACTTCACTGAGTTATGGTGCCTTTCTATGATCCCCTTTTATGGGATTTTTTTCTTATTACTTAACAGCTAGTTGGGATCGCAATATCTTGAATCTCTGGACTGTTTGGAGGAAGGCTATCTATTCATCTTACCAAGAGATGAAAGTTTTAAGTTGGTGGATTTTTTTATAAAGAATTTCTTCCAATTTATGAAGATCCTATCACGTTCCAGGGTTACTGTAATGCTTACACAAATACTTTTATCCACGTTAATCCTTAAAAGTCCTTTTCGAGATGTTTTATATGCATCCAGGAAAAGGCTTTTACTACATACCCAAGATTGTCGATACTCAGTATAAGATGTAGATCTATATTTGTTTCTTTTACAAATTTGTTTTTTTACAAATTCCATTTTTAATATAGAATTCACAAGCGTTAACCTTTTGGGTTTTGTAATAAAATCCATTTGTAGCATTAAAACGATGGAGGAATCACATGTATGGCAAACAGAAAAATATCTTTACTGATTGAATTTCATTTTTGTCAAATATTACATTTATTAAAACTAGACCATATTTTATGAGTAACATTAAAATATAAATGGTAACTCATCGCAGTCTGTGTATTTATTCGTAGTTAAAAAATCTTCCACTCTCCAAAGTAACTAATTTTCCTTGCTCTATTTTATGAAGTGTCGATTGAAACAGGACATTAGTTTCGTGTGCTTCCGTGTGGATGTAAAGGAAGTATTGACTTTAATGCGTCGTTTTGGATAGAGACGGAAAGTATTGTTTTCTTTGGCAAGCAATTCGTTTTTCTGTATATTTGTTATCCATGTTAGAGTGCACGGTAGCATTATATGGTGCCAACTGCCTAGAAAAGTTATAGTTATGCCAAACAATTGATAAATTATCCTTAGTCGACATATATCAATGCTTCATCAGCCGGTTGCTTAACGGAAATTATGTATAATTTTCAGGTTAATTAAATTGTTATATGTTAAGTGTTAAATATGAAATCAAACTCAAAGAAGATGGTGTCATCGAGCATTTGTCTTAAAGCTTGAAGCAGATTTCTTAATTTAAGATTTCTGAAACCGGTCCCAAGAGTTTGAATAAATATTATTAATTGAAAATATCCCGCGCAACTCGCATTATCCAACGAATATATCATACGAAATCTGTAGTTATTCTCCTTCAAACTTAACTCATCCCAGTAAAATATTCCATTTTTATCACGTATTGATTTTAGAAAAAAAGTACTCGAATAGCTACTAGTATTCCAAGGGCATTTCCACCTCAGCAGGGAAACACGAAATGGTTGGAATTCCACAAGTCAGATACCAGCGGTCATTATCTTCGCATCTCTGGGGAACTGCCACGGCAAATACCGCGAATAATACAAATCGGGGACACGATTGTTTTACAGCGGCGAGATCTCTCGATATTCTCTCCCCTCTTCCTCTTGCTCCGATCCCGATTTGTCTCGCGATCAAAATGGAAAGGGGGAGAGGAGAAGAGAGAAATTGGAAAGGGGTGGAGTGGGAGAAGAGTGGAAGAAATGACGAGGAAAAATCCTCCTTTTCCCTTGCGTTAAATGCCTTGCACGCAATCATCGGAGGCCTCATGCGCGACGGGGCTTCAACTTGCGTGCCGAGGCAGTTTTGGAACGAATGAGGATTGGTGGTGGGGAGGGAGGAATAAAGAGGAGGGGTGGGAAAAATGTAAATAAAAACACGGAAAAATCTCTACAAAGACTGCAAACAAATTTTTCTCCTTCTCTTCCACACCCCATGCTACACACCCAGTCCATTTCCCCCCCCCCTTACCCCTCCCCCAACCCGAGCAGTGACAATCGTTCTTTCCTCTTCCGCCCACCCAACCCTCTCAACCCCTTCCCGACACTTCCACCCCTTCTTTTGCTCGCTACCGCCTCCCCGATGTCTTCGTCATCCTGGGGTGTACCGCCTCTGCTCTCCGCCTCTCCCCGCTTTACCCACAATTTTATAGTCTTCCCGAACGGTGCCCGAGGGAATATGTCCCACGGTTGGAGGAGTAGGATGCGGCCTCACAATCTCCAAATGGATTCGAAAACTTTTTTGAAAGAAAAAAAATTACGATGGATGGAGGGAAAAAAATAAATTTCTGCCTGTGTGTGAGGCGTTGTGGGGTTGGGAGGAAACTGGGAGAAAGTTCCCTGCTTCTCTTCCGCTATCTCTCTGTTGTGCATCTCCTCCACCCTCCTCACCTCCATCCCTCGTCTGTCCTCTGCTCTGTTCTCCCCCATTCGGAAAAGAAACGACTCAATCAATAAACGAAATGTAATTTTGCTAAAATGCCATAGGATACGGCCGAGCGATACAGTCTCGTTGTTGTCACGGTGTTCGCCACAATCGGAGGAGAAATACCGAGGCGATACGGGAACGGAGACCTCTATTCCCCGGCTTTACATTCTTCTCCAAATGCCCGAAATGGACCGCTTTGTGTGCAGATCTAATGATATTTCCTCCCCGAAAGTCATGGTGGATCCTTTCTTTATTCCAATTATGTGGAGTGGTGGTGTTATCAACCTTCTAGATAATTGTTGCATGCATACTGTGTTGTAATGGTCCACTTGGGTCAAACATAGTCATTAGGAATTATTTTTTAGACTCCTTTTCATTAAAGGACTTGGTAAAAAATCACGTCATAAATATCTGATAGCAAATGTGATATTTCTCATTTTAAGCCCATGTTAAGGAACTTTCTGTACCAATCAGCTCTGAATGTGTTTCTTAACTGATTTTGTCAGTTTTTGCCTCAAATTTTTCAGGTAGGGATAGTTTCATACTCTGAGCGATATTTTTCTTCTCACTTACAATATCGGCACTTGAAAACGAATATTAAAATAAGTTAATCGCAGAATTTTTTCCTTATTTTTTAATGATGCTGCAGCCTCTAAAAAACACATTATGTGTTTTTTTAAATCTATGATATGAGTTGATTTGGAGGTTTTCAATAGTAAAATGAGTTTAATTCCGATAAAAACTGATGGCATTATTAGTGAGTTGATTTCATGTAATGTATTAATAACAGCGTTTCACATTTGTTAGACCAAAGGTTGTAGGTATCTCTATCGGATTTGTATAAATACTTTCAAAAATAGAGAATTCCAATGTCTATTATCTGGTGAGCGTGTCTTTCAAATAATTTTTCAACCTACATGACCTCCTTTAATTTATATATTATCATATAAATTAACTAAATGGAACGGACAAAGTTGAAATTTCTTTTTTTATATCGATTCAACTTTCCTTTAATGAGCATAGCTTTTTTGGGATAAATAAAGTACCAATATGCTGTCCTATTAGTTCTTTCTTATATTTTTTAACGCAAGTCCCTTGAGGAAATTGGAAGCATCGGGTGCTAAAAAATACGAATGCCGTCTTAAATCGAGAAAAAGGATACACTGTTACTCCCTAGGCTCCCATTCTTCCGTTGGCATAGCGAGAAAAGGGGGACTCAATTGAAATCCGTCGAGGTCTGGTCCATAAATGCTTCTCCACATCTCTCTCTTACTCTCTCCCTCTCTCTCTCTCTTGGAAACACGAAACCCATTTGCGAAGAGCGCGCAGATTGACTGCAATCCTGTCCTCACCTTTTCTGCTGCATCCTCCCGTGGGGCGTGTGCCCTCCCTTGTCCCTTTAAAAGCATCCTTTTCCCCGTACTCCCATCGGAAACCCTTGAAGGCGGATCTAATGAACTCCGTCCACGTCGGGGGATATACTCCCTCAATCCCTAGGATTACCATCTTCATTCTTCTGCTTAAGACCCTGCGCCGGCGACGCCCATTCCGTTGACATTGTCCCCCTCCGTCCCGATATCTTCCGGCTCACGGCGTCGCTGTCCACCGCCGCCTCGCCGCCACGACTCCCACAAGCACTGTCCTCCCTTCGCCCTCGAAGGGTGAAGGGCACCCCAAGAGATTTTGCCGTGTCAGGCGATTTTGGATTGGAGTGCGTAAGAGGGATATGCCGTAGGTGGTCGATCCGATCGGTATTTGCGGTGTGAATCGCCGGAAGTATCTATTTCTACGCTCTAACCTACAAGGGCGGGTGGTAAGGATGTGTAGACATCAGCCAAGAAGTGGAGAATAAAATATTCAAACAGCAGGTGAAAGACCATGAAATTGTTGTGAGAAAAATTTGGCCTGGACCGTGATTTGAACCTCGGACCTTAGGTTTTCCGGACCAATGCGCAGACTACTACGCTATTCAGGCTTCCTAATGCTTGTGGAAATGTTGGTGGGTACAATGAAAATAGATCTTAGGCCCTTGCGGTCCGTCTAAGATGGCAACGCAAGAGAGAAGAGGGCATCAACGAAGCCACGCCCAAGCGACAGTATACTAAACCCAGCACTTATGCCGTTCTTGGCCATTTGAAAATATTCATACATAGCTGGTTAAATACGATGAAATTGCCTTGAGAAACCAAAGGCCCGTGGTTCAATTTCCCGTCCAGGCCAAATTTTTCTCATGGCATGAGGAGAAGAAATAAAAATAATGGTTTTTCTTCCTAAAATGGTCAACTAATCCATAAACGTCCGCGACCATGCTAAGCATTTGGCTGCTTTCAGGTATCCCAGATGCTGATTTATAAGAATTGAGCGATATCATCCATGCATAGCATGATAAAAACCCATATTTTCTCGTGTTTATATTCCTTTCCTATGAAAGTAGGCTTTTGAAATAACTAGTCAGTATATGATTGTGTCGTCGGCTGATCATATATTTATTTGGTGGTTCTGGAGTTGATATCATGTGGGATGGTAAATTATGTGAACATTATTGTATACATTGTCAGATTTGAACAGCTTACTTCGATAAATTCATTAAATTCCTAAATAAAATACTTCTATGCTAACTTAATGTTTTAAATGTTACAACATGGTTTCTCTGCACCATGGTGGAAGAACGAGCGAAACAGGGGAGCTCATTAAACTATTAGTGCTGAGAGAAAGCAAGTTTGTGCTTCCTAAGCTTTTTTTGAAAGTAGGATTTTTTTCTTCAGGAGGAAAACGAGGCTGAAACTCCTCCCTCCCTCTCTCTCTGTCTTATGGATTAGGTCAGTTGAGTCCGAGAGTGATGGCTTGCCGGTATTTCCCAGGAGGGTGAAAGGGCAGAGTGTCTTGCTGGTTTGCGTGGGCTACTCTTTGCCTAAGATCCACTTGGGCGTGGCGGAGAGTGGTGAGGGACATCGGCGATTGGGTGGATGATGCTTTGGGTGGGCGGATGGGAGAGGAAATAACGCGAGGATTTCGGAGACGGGAAGGAAGAAGGTAAATTTTGGAACACCCCCTCCCTTTTGAGTGGGTATCATTGCCCCAGAGAGATGCCCCCATTGCCCCGATGATTTGGACGCTAAATATTTGGTCCGGGCCTTACTAGCTTCGTGACACCACTCGCACGCAAGGTTGGTAGAATGTCTTTCGTCTCACTTTCCTCAAGAGAGGGGCTGGTGAAGTGGGTAGAGAGCGCGGAGGATTTACAAAAGCAGGTCTTGTCCTTGATTATGGTAAAATCGAAATTAAATGAAACCGGAAAGAAAACATGCCGTCAATATTGTACACCCTTCTCACTACATTCTGACTAACAATATGTTTACCGTGATGTAATTTGGTAAGGCTTTACTTTCCCATCACGTTTATATAACTACTCAACAAGTCAGTGAAGATTTTACGGCCATTTTCATGGCTTTGGCGTCTTTAAAAACTTCTTGTCATTTAATGGCAATAAAATCATTATCAATACCGATTGTTGGTGATTATTGGGCAAACTAATGGACTGTATGACTATTCATTGAAAATTTTCGAATTCATTCACAGAGATTAATTCTTGCCAGTATATTCGGCTCCACATTATTGTGTAAATTAAGACATTACTTTTATCCCGTCTTATCCAGCTTATTTTCGTCAATACTTATCCAATCCGTACTCTAAAAAGCCTCCAATCTTCTTTCGTTCTTCCCCCAAAGACCAAGTCTCTAATCTTTTCTCTCTGTCGCCATAAAACTACACACGTGTCCTTCAAGATGACCATCCTTGAGCTAGATGGCTTCTACTCATTATAGTAAAATACTATAACTCTTCTGCACCAATTCCTTCGAAGAACGCGGTGAATGATCCAATCCAAATCCTTGTGTAAGTAAGTTTACGACTCTAGTTCCGGGCATCAATGTGCAGGCGTTATCCTGCGGGGTTTACTACGCTGCACGAAAACCTTGCCGTGACTGTGGCATGAATGCCAGGCGGCGAATGAAAAAAAAAATCTTTCCACGGCACTTTTCAAGGACGATGGCCGAATGGAACTTCGGCGGGGCCCGTGTCGCCGGGATGGGGAAAAAATAGGGCGAAGGGCCGAGGAGGAATGAAGGCGGCTGCGGAAGAATAAGGGCATCGAGTGAACGAGTAGGGTGAGTGGGGGTTTTGCAAGGGGTGGCTCCGTCTCCCACGGGAGCCATCAAACCTGCTAATGGCCCCATGGGAAAGTGGTCTGACGCCGGACTGAGGAGAGAGCTAGGGGGAGTGGGGTGGAGGGGCGTAGGGTAGAGTGCCATGGGGGGTTGGAACCAAAGGGAGGAGGAGCTGAGGCTACCCATTTTTCGGGGGTGAGGCTTTTGCGGTTCCGATGGTATGGACCAAGGCGTCTACATACCCACCCTCTCGAAGCAGACAGCAGTGGAGTCATCAATCCCCGCTCAATGGCTTTTCCGTTCCCCACGCTAAGTCGCCTGTGGAAGGATTCGATTCGAGATGTATTCGATTTTCAACGCGCGGGAATCCTTCCCGGTTTCCTGCCAAAACTTCCCTCTTCAGCTCGTGTCGTCGATGCTCGAGATCCTCCGCATAAGATCTCTCTTTCTCTTCTCTCGCTCGTAAGCGGAAACGTCCGAAATGACGTGGTTTATGGCAGATACGCAGATGGTTTATCGGATTTTATGTCTTGGTCCGCCCTCCCTCTCTCTTAGCCCTGCACCTTAGGAAAAACCGTCGGGTTTTTTTGTCGATTTCGTGAATCAATATCGTTTTCCTCCGTATTTTACGCCCACATGTCTTATTCGAAAGGGATATAACAAGTACGTATCTTTTTTATCTTTAATGCGAAAGTTGAATCCCCCTTTTTCCTTTTTTTGGGCGTTCCCGTAAAAATTTTAGTGGAATTGGGTATTTTTATTTTCCCTGCGTCGTAAAAAATGCTTAACAGGTTGATGTCGATTGGGATAATAAAGGTTTTTTGTGATCCCGGTGAAGTATTTTTGGGGAAACTTTACGTTTTTGTCAGTGCGACGCTAAAGGTTGTTTGTAATGAACATTTTGTGTTTTAAACCCCACTTTCTTTGAACTTAAAACGAAAACACCAATAAGATCAATTTTTAAATTCAGGGAAAACATGAATGTCTAAGTAATTAATTGATTTAAATAATGCAACTTCCTGAATGATGACAGTCCAAACCTTTCACCGTTGTTTGATTATCGTACCCTTTGTAAGTATGCTTGATTTATCACATACGCGGCGCATTAATCAATTGAAACTTTCTGGATTTCGGTTTCAGGTAGATTGCTATCGTTAGCGTCTGAATGGGCTTGGGAAATAAAAGCGCGCCACTTCAATAAGTCATATGCCGTCATTAATTCTGAATCATCTCCGCTGATATTAATCCAGTATCCAGCACCTTTTTTTATACCTAATATTTTTTTTAATTGTCCCAGCCGCATTTGTTATGAAGATATATGCCTCGATTGATGAATGAAGCGCCTCGTACGCGTACGTAATTCATCATCTCCTCGGATTTCTCCAGGCTTTCATCTCGGAGCCCAATTGCATCTCTGTTGCCTTTTTGCAAGCGTGCGTTGCGCGCTTCCAGACGAGATAGACGATACATCAAGCGCTGTCCGCGGTTTTGCCGGGCGGAAGAATTCAAACACTCTACCTTTCTCGCTCCTTACGCACTCGACTCCCATAAGGACTCGCACACATGCTCACGCAGTCTCACCGCTTATTTTGAGTGATGGAAGATACTTTTCGTCGCCATCAATCCAGCGCGTTATTAGGTATTCCAGCGAGTCGGAAGCGAGGAGAGTGAGAGAGAGAGAGGGCAAATTGAATTCTTTCGCATGCGTTATGCGGGGAAAGACGAAATGAATGACTTGCGAGAAGCACAGTAGCACAGAGGAGACACCCATCGTGTAGCCCTTCTCCTTCCACCCCACGTTACACCCGTTCCTACCCTTCTAAACCCCACGCACTCAGATCCCAGCTCAAAAGTCATGAATATTCCAGCGACTAATGCATATCCTAAAGGGTGCGGGGTGAAATGGTTGGACCATTTTTCTTCTCCCCTCATTTCGTCTAGGCTCATCTGCTAACTACGGCTTCACTCACGTCTCCTCACTGTGCCACCCCCAAGATGAATGGTGCTTTTTTCCGCTAGCGTATATTTTAACGGAAAATCAATGATTTGAATGTGCAGTCCAATTATGGGTTGAGTATTAAGCTTTGGGGGTGAATGCGAACATTTTCAGTTTAAGAATGAACTAAAATTTCTTCATTTAAGTTGTTAATTAGTTATACTGCGAGATTTGATCTTGTTTTTGCCTTATAGATAGTTATTCGTTTCCAAAAATACTTAAATTAGAACTTGGAGTAACATATTCTTATTCGTCACAAATTATCTGGTGAAATATTTTTTCTTGCATCAAATGAGAACTTAATTATTTGCTTCCCGATTAAACTTTATTTAATTTCTATGTCTTCTACTACCTTATAATTTCCTTTCGGAAATTTGCTGAAGTTAGAAGTAAAATGACTGAGCTATCCCTCGTGGTACTCATTTTCTTTTTGCATTGATACAATTTGACCATAGCCTTCCTCCCACAGTTTAGCTGTATTAATTCAATATCTCTATTTCACCAATAAGTAATGAATCAAGTACTGATTACTTGAGTTTGTTCATTTAAAATCCTGTATATATGATGTACAATAAGATTTTTTTATATGATGTACAATAAGAACTTTTTCCAACACACCGTTAGAATTCTAGTTTAGCTTTATGTAGCCTACAAGAAGCATGCGATCAACCGTAATGATGTTTACACTTAATTTACGTTAAATAAGCGAAAAGCTTATAATTCTCCCGTCAATAAAAAAATTGTTTTCATCATATTTTTAGCAATTTCTTCTTCCTTTTCTATGTGGTTTTATTCTTCTGTAGCCATAACGCCACGGATTATCGTTTATGTCGTGCTGTAAAACGTCGACTGCGCATCTAAAATAAATCAATGGCAGTACAAGTTTTCCCCACCATCGCAAACGGCATCGAGAGTATTACGAGTGCAATTAAAATGCCGACGCCTCTGCGGGACAGACACACACTCACACGAAGAGAGAAAACCCGACTATTTTTGTTCGATTTCAAACGCTAGAGAGTGTGAGTGGAATTCCATCCGCAACGGCGCTGAATCAACACACGACGGGGTGCAACGTCCTAATCCGGCGTTGCCCGAGCAACTATCTCCGCTGCCGCGTACCCCTTTCCCCAGGACACGGGGAAACACCGCCATCTCGATGCAAATTTAGTCAGATCGGTCTCGAAATCACTCCCCCCAGTGCTGAATAGGGCCGGCCTTGGAGAGGGGGTGTGCATTTGACGGGAAACTAGGGTGAATGTATGGTACAGGAGCGTGTGTCCAGTGGAAAGTCGGCAGCTATTTTCTTGAGTAATATTTTAACTTCAAATGATTTTCACTTTAGTGTTATCTGGAATGATTAGCAATGATTTTAGGGTTCAAACTAATGGATGTAAATTTGCTATGAGCTCACTCTAAATTTAATATAAATTTAGAGTGAGCTCATTATAATTCACTTAAAAGATTAATATGTTATATTATAATTCACTTAAGTCCTTCTGTCAGTCGCGCCTGTTTAAGTATTTACAGTTAACCTAAGATGCTGAAGTGTGGTACAATACAGAGTGTGACCTAAATCCGGCCGAAAAAACAGCAAAAACCTGGAACAACAATAAAAACGAGGCACTCTTAACCCATACTTTTAGCTACTTAAAAAATGTTTTCTCAGCCTTGTAGTTTCTCAACGGATAATAGGCTGCAAATGGATATCAAAGGTTCATGGGCCGGCCTGGGTGGCGATAAGAAGGGCTCCTCATATGCTCACCTTTCATTCAAAGGTTCGAGTTCCGTCTGGGAAGATTTTATCCCATTGCCGGGTATGTATGTTGATGTTTTCAGTAAGAATTTAACGCAATGGAGAACTACGCAGTCCTAAGTTTGCTCTGCATCAAGATTCTTTTCAAATTCTCACCATTTAAGTAGCAAACAGGTCGTACTCATATGGCAAAATAAAGGAATAATCCCGCTCATAATTACCAATAAATGTTGCGTTGCTTTATGCGTGGCTGAAGAGCTTTTAAACGTGTTTTATGAGGTTGAAGGGCGTTTAATTATCGATAAAGTGTAGTTTAATCCTTTCTTTAAAATAAATGCTTGCAATATACTTACATAGGAGAGAAACTTGGGGATATAAGTGAGGGTAAATTAAAAAACAGCGTTTGTGAAGAGCAATGATTGGAAAATTGTCACTCCATAAGAGTTTTAGTTGTTTTATGGCAGCAATTTTGCAGTACTCCCTGAATAACTAGTGCTTGCACCGTTTTCTTTGGCCAGGTGAGTGTATATAGGTGGCAGTGATGGGATGACATAGAACAGGGGCGGGTGTTGAGTACAAGCGGGTGGATACTCTGGGAGTCGCAATTCCCCGGAGATATCGTGGGGGCCGCCGTATTGGGTAAAAGGGTGGCAGGACGGAGGGTCTGCCGCTGGATCCCGTATCTCTGCTCCCGCCGTACCCTCAAAGTGGATTGTGGGAAGTCTTGGTCGGTGACGTCGGTACGGGGTGGGGGACGACGGAGTGCTGAGATGGGCTTTGGGCGGTGGACAGCGGGGATAAATGGAAGGATCGAGAGGGGATTTGGTCTCAGTACATCGCAGTTGATGCTGAATCATTGTCGCACCCTATCTTTATTGCCCCCTCTCTCTATCCCTCCCCCTCGTGGCGGTACTGAGTAAAATCTTGCACCCCTTCGTCCACGCCTTCCTCACACCCACGATACAGCCTCGTGGTCCGGCGTTATGTCTTCCGGTTCCATTCTGAAAGGGGTGTACCGGATCCCCGTGGTCTTTGGAGCTCTCAAGTTCGCCGCCTTATCGCGTTAGATCCGTGGCTCCATTCGTGGGAGGAAAGGATATTTCCATCCTTTGGGCTACGCAGCGAGAATGGAAGTTGGTTAAGTGTCGGACTCAGTGATGTCGAAGCTTGGTTATGTGGGCGGTTTAAGAGGAAGGTTGGAAGGCCCGAGTGGGTGGTAAGTTCCTTTACCATTTTGAACGTTCACCTCCTACGAAGGGAGGGTATTTCCGCGCAAATTCGTATGAGTTTTTGTTTCCTCAATAAATTCAGAAAACTACAATGAATACCGTAGACGTTAGATTAGTACAGATGCGTGGATACTCTCAGATTTATATCCTTATTTTTAATTTGTAGCTAAATACTCAGATATATTTGTTCAACGTTTAATTCCCATTTCTAAAGAAATTTTTTTCGTTCATTCGAAGAAATGTTTTTATAAATTTTTAATATTTACTGTTACTCTATAATTCAACTGTTCGTCATTTACGCTAATGAAGTAATAGCTACCTTTTACGCGTTTTAAATTCATAGATCTAAGCATGTCAAATTGCCTCCTTGTCTGCGGCTACATAACATCATAGTTCCTTGTATAAACTTGAAAAACCATTATTAATCCGTCCCAACTCAGTTCCTGCATGTACGATTAAGCTTTGCTGTTAAGCTTAAAAACACATAATATTCCCATATAATACAAGTTATAACTTACTGTGCTGTACCCAGGTAATACTGTCAGCTGAGGTACTAGGAAGTTTGAAGATAAAAAATATCCTCAGACTTTTTCCTGAATTGGTCAATGTTTAAAATTCTTAAATAGTATTGGAAAAATTGTCCATATAACCTCAAAACTGAAATTTTTTCATCTTTCTCCTTAAATTTTATCAAAGTGAAAAACATTAATTAATAAGACGAGCAACTTTGTGTATGTACTTTGTGATGTATAGACGCGAGTCTTCTGGAGTAATCTTAGTGCTTACGATTCTTCATCATGTGAGCCGCTAGCATTCATGAATCGTGATCAATCAAAGTACTGCAGAATATTTTTGGGAGGAGAAAGATATTCACTTATCATATATGTAAGTAATTCTTTCCTACTGTAATTCAAAATTCCTTATTGTAAAACTATAGCATGATAGGGAAATGAATTCAACTTGTTTCTTGTCCGCTTATTTCCTCTGACATGGAGGGAAGATGAGGCCATTTTCTGGCTCATTCATGGACAATGATGGACATGTCCACGTAGGAAATTATATTTGGCGTGGTCATATTTGCAGTTTATGTGTACGGCAGGGGGTATGGATGGAGATTATCATGATTCTGAGTAGAGATTTCCATAGATTGCGCCCAGACTACAGGAGAGAGGGAATGGCGCTACGAAGAGAGGTAAGAGCCGTCTGGGTGGGTGATGTACAGCCTAAATAGTAAGCAAAGTAACAATATGCAGCAGGTAAATGGGGTCTGTCAGAGTAAGTAGTAGTTGAACTAAGTTCAAAAAAGAACCAAGAATACTTTCAAAATGAACTCTGTTACGATACAAAAGTTAATGTCTAAATAATTTTGCAGCTAAATAAAATCACGAGAGATAAGTACTAATTATTAAACTAAATTTGAGAAACCCACGATGGATCTTGATTTAATTCTGACTCTAACGACATTTTGGCCCTTTTTATTATTTAATTTGCATTTAATATGCATTTTTTATGCATTAGTGGACGCGATAGCACCAATAAACTTGACAATTTTGAAACAAGGAAGGATAAGTTATAATACAACTGCTATCGCTCAACATTGGACCTCGTCACAGTCTAGGAAATGGGATGATGGGTTTGAAGCAGCGGTGTAAAATTTTCATGCTTTTTTCTCTAGCACAAATATACTAATTTGGTAACGACCTCATACCTCACGCTGTTGAGGTGAAACGGAAAAAGATAATATGAGCGTGCATTTAGAATTTACTTCGGGAAGCAAAAAGAGAAATTGCCCAATTTAGGTCATAATGGCCCTTCATACCTCCGCAACGACCCAGTTGTGTGGGAAAAGGTGGGAACGGTTGAGGAGGGGTGATAAGTGTTGCGGAAGAAGAACCAAAGATGTATAGCGCTGCCTCTCCAACCCTTCACACATCCTCAGTCCTCTCTCTACGTTGCCTCTTCCATCCGGAAACTATTGGTCCATGCGTCGCACGTCCCAACCATTGTCACCAAAATTACGCATTCGGACTCTCCGCCGTAGATGGCGCTGAGAACAGACGGGTAAGGGATAGAGGGAGAGGAAGCAGAGGATTTTGGGAAGGGTGGGCCAGAGAGCTGCGAAGGTTTTTGCGAAAAAGGTTTGTGGGAGGGAAGGAAGTTTCTGGGAGACGACGTTGGAATTTTCTGGCGCCACCGTCATCGACGATTACAGAAATCAAAATCGCATCTGCGTGCCCGAAATACTTAGTTCCTCTCTCTACGTTCCACCTTCCCTCTTTCCCTGTCTCTTCAAACGCTCTCTTTCGTACCACGTGATCAATTGTCCCCGGTGTTCCACCCCCACAATCCTTTCTCAGGGTGCTAGAGAGGCCGATTTTTTTTATTTATGCCACTGTCACTTGGATCGGGAAAATGCGAACAAAGGGAACATTTTTCAATCCCTGGGTTTGTTTGAATGGGGGAGGGAGGGAAGAGACTGGGTGGACTGCGAGGAATGCTTTAGGGAGGAGAACAAAAGAATATACTCACACAGCGGTGCGCATTTTCCACTCAATTTTTCCGTGTTCCTTTTTAAGGGGGGATAAAATTTTAGAGGGTAGGTATAATAACCCAATCCGAGAGTTGATGTATTTTTTTATTTTGTCATTCAAGAGAATTTTCCGATTCGTGTCCGTATGTTCACCAACACCCTCCTCCCATTCCCCTCTCGAAAGCTTTGGAAAATAATCTTTCCAGCTGCTATTGTACTTGATGCAGCAAAATCCTCTCTTTCTGTGTTTAGTTTAGTTCTCTACGGCAACTTACCCATTAATTCCTCGCACCCTCCCTCATTTAATGTCAAAATAATATGATATCCGTGAGTAAGGTGTGTAATAGCAAATTGTTCATTTACTCCGCACAATATCACTTATCTATAGCTTTTCTATTTTTTAAATTATCAAACTTTGAAATGTTTGTAAAAAATGTAATGTGTGGAATCATTTGGTGTAGAACAAAGACCTTATTTGATGTGGGGTGGGACAAAAAATACTAACTTCATACGATTGAAAACAGATGCCTCAAATTTTGCCTTACTAGCGTGGAAAGAATTCCGTGAAATATTTAGCTTGTGGAATAATAATTTTAATCTGCGCATTTGGCTTTAAGTTATTTAATTTTACAAATGAATAAAATGTTAACTATTTTACATTGTAATGTGGAAAGTATTCTTCAGGAAAGGATCAATTTAATTTGTGGCAGAAAATATTAATTTGGAATAAAAGGATATCTCAATACAAAAGAGTTTCTTGAAAATTGAAATGAAAATTTCTTTTTTTTCATAACATTTCAAAACTTGATGCAAAATTTGCAGACTAAAGATATTTCTTTAACGTTAAATATTACGTGACATTTCTTTGACACTTATAAGGCATTCTTTTTAGATATACACGTTGTTTATCGTATATAGTCAGGTATTCCGTCCCGCCCTAAATTGAAATCTCATCCATCATATCTTAGATAGATTTTGTTTTGATCTTACCGGGAACTATTTTGCATATGTTCCCTTATTCTCTAACATATTCCTCTCATTCTGAATATAATTTCAAAAAAAATTATTGGTGTAAAATATCGGGGTTATTTGAATATCAATTTTTACCGATTTTGTTACATGAGTTACGTGATACTTTCAAGTTTCTTGAGTTTACATATCATATAGTTGTATTTACAAGTTTAGGATGTGCTATAACAAACTTAAAGTACGTATTAAAGGACGTATTCTACGCAAGAATATTTGGCATCCCTGATAGTCTCATCTACGATTTCAGGGGAAAAACCAGCACGGTAGAATGATTGGAGCTAAATTTTACGTAGGGTATTTTCATTTATTTTGTTTCGAAATAGCTTTGTAGCTAAAAAATTTATATTAGTGTAAACAATTTGTTTGATAGTGTATCGTCTAATCACTTTTTCTCAGTTAATGTAATGCTTTAGTTTTTTCAACTCTGGTTGATTAGTCTGTGAGAATGTAATACAAATAATACCTTTAAGTCCTTTTTTCAGTTGCGTGTCAATTCTGATATCATAGTCTTCTTGATTTCATTATGTCAGTTCTAGGCGACAAGAGATAATTTGACTGGCATTCTCGAGTCCTTTCATCATCTGTGGCTTTCCGTCTTAACACCCCCATACGTGGTACGAAGTGTGAACGACGCCGAAATAAAAAAAATTCCCGCCGGACTCGTTAACTCGCTCGGCAAACACGGCACAATGCTCAAAGCCCTGCGAAACGACCCACGGGCTGGGTGCGCGTCGACACGCCGCCTCTCTCACGAAGAGCCGCAGAATACCTGACTTTGGAAATTGTTTGCGCGTCGTTGACGGCAGCCTCAGTGCGTCCATCGGGCGCTGGGGTAGTCCATACATCCCAGTGCGTGTTGATTGGAGCGTGGCGTGAATTTTCGGGAGACGGTTCCGTTGAGGAAAGTGGTCAGGGACGCAAAGGAGAGTTTCAGTAGAGGCGTCAAAGTGTATGTTGGAAGGGAAACCCTTTGGGTATGATTTCAGCGTTTGTTCCCACCGTGCCCCTGTCGATTGAGGGGATGATTGGACGGCGTGGGTGCCAAGGTGGTTGGCCAGTAGAGGCGTTGATGGCATCGAAGGCCACCAATCAGGGGAATGGCGACCTTGTGAGCTATTCGTATAATGCTCATCCGTGACTTAGCGTTGTAATATATTTTAACTTCTACATAAAGTTGGCATACTTTATCATACTCTTGTATGTGAAATAAGTTTATTTATGTGAAATTGATTTGGAAGACGACTGTAAATATTTTTTATGAAAATTTGTAAAAAATCTTATCAGGTCGTGATAGTATCTCTACAGGAATCAGTTCAACATTATAGTATCTCTACAAGCTACTATTCTACGTTTTACAATAATATAAACAATATTTACTTTTTTGTGCTAGTATACCTTCGTTTTGAAAATATACGTTAGTGGAACACTCTTCGCGCGGCCTTCGATGAATTTGTGACAGATGTACTGTAGAAGCTTAAGTCTTAGAAATGGTAAGTCTCTCAGACGTATTATTATATATAAATAAATGGATTGAGCTGTGTACCAACTATATGAAAATCTATGTTTAACTCCGATACACGTTGTAAGAGTTACTAAAAACATGAGTCGATAGGATGATAACCGTTTTTCCTTGGGCTTTTCTTCACCTGGCCCACCCACGCTTTTCCCATTCTCCCTTTCTGCCCTCCTTAATTTCTCCCCCATCACCCTCCTCTGTCCCTTCGTAATGAGATTTGTAGTATTAGTCGCAAGAAAAGTGTCTCAGGACCCTAACTCAGCTAATGAAGTCGTTTTATCCTATCCTCAAAGTCTCTCTCACCCCTCTTCCCATCTACCCCACCATGCGATTCGTTCATCCCTCCCAGTAAGCCGTTTTCATGGTCTAAATCTCTTTTTTGTCTTAAAATAACCTCATTGTGCCTCAAAGAACAATTCCTTTAAAAAATGGCCTGTATTAATTATTAAATAAAGGTCTTTTCTTCGAACTTCAGCAGTTATATGGGCATCAATGTAATATGTGACCAAACCATGTCTAAAAATTATTATCACAATCAATTTCAACATTTTCGTCTCATTTTTCGTCTCGCCGATGCAAAATATTTAATTTTTTTTATTGCTCTATCAATCACAACATCTGGTTTCTTTATGCCAACAAACTTTATAATGAGTATTCGACCATCGTTTTGCTCTCAATATGCGTTTAACTCAGGCCTATTTTTTTTCTCTGAGCGAAAATGTATCCTATATCAATACCTTTACAGAGAGAAAAGGGAATGCTTGTAGAAAAACTAAGTGTTATTCAAATCTCGGTCATACTAGGATTCTGCTAATTGGTAGCCAAACGATTGTAATTATATTTGTTCCCAACTGTTATTTGACACCCGCAAAAAATGTTTTTATTGAATTTGAATATCTTCTATTGTCGGGCATCAATTATCACTAAGCGTATCTGGATGCAGAAATTAATTTTAAATGCCTAAAGACCCTGTTTGTATTCATCTATCATTGGTTCTAGAATGATATCTTCCATATCTTGTCGTGCATCTGACAATTCTGACAAATCTGTCTATCAGGGAAGCGAATCAGAATTTCGCAATCCGTATTTGAATAAGAGCGAAAGAGGATTCCGTTTTCGCGATGAAGTCTGCGATAAAGCCTTCATTCCCGCCGCTGTCACGCGACACTCAGTCGAACTTCGCGCTCACTGAAGGAGAAACGTGGCAACGGCGCAAAAGCCCTTCCCCACGTCATGACAATGATGTAGGTAAAACTTCCAATACCCTAAACCAGACACTAAATACGCGCCAGATTATTAAATGTCAATATTTGTCGGTCCCCTCCACACACCCATCTCCCTCTCTCGTATCCTCCGTGTCAACAACGAGGACGTTCGAGAGGACAGAATTCTCGGCCGATGGGAATCATGGGAAGGCGAGAGTGTCCACTCGTCCCTCTCCCTCCGTACCGCTCCCACTCGAGGTCACTCGAGGAGACCACGTGGCAGGATATCGCCCACCCCACTCACATGTATACTCGCAGTTATTAATTAATTATTCGTCCCTGGTTTTGTCTAATGTTGGGAGAATTAGCACTCTTATCGTGGGCATATTTCTTCTGAAGCATTTTCGGAATGCTACTTATTTCCTTTTGTAATAAAATCGCTTGTGTGAGTCCGGCCAGTAAATGGTTTCCATGTTCTCCTACATGAGGCTGCCTGCTCATACATGGCGTGCGTGGGAGTAAACTCCTTACCTGGTGCTGTGTGTCAGGGTTTATAAATCCATTGTAGATATAAATCTTTGCATCAGATGTTCAAATGAAGTGAAGATTAAAGAGAATTTATTTTCTCTTGATTGATTTTCCGTCGTGTTAGTCTGAAGAAGCACTCATTTCATGCATGATGGCAGACTGTAATTTCTAAGCTCATTGTGGAACGGAGCTATTAAAGTGAAATTGCTTTAATTTATCTTCTCATCAAAATACTTCAATCCAACGATACGGATGAGAACTATTTGGCTTTCTTCTGGTAACTCATCATTAGCATAGTAGTTATTTTTTAGCTAGTAAATAGTGAGTTATTTTGGTGCTAGTTAATTCAAAATCCATTCTTTTGCCATCTCTCTCACAGAAGCAAGGGTTTCAAAGAAACTTGGGAAGAAGTTTCTAAATTCTAGACGCTACTGTAAAGACAATGAATTCTTACGGATATTGTTAAATTAATCTTAAGTCTAAGGTCAGAAAAATAAAAATTCTAAAATATTGATATTTCCATTCTTTAGGAAGAGAGATCTAAAGTGCAAAATTAAAGTAGTAAATATGTTCAATCATTTAAATATGTGACATTATATCACTCTAAATTGCATAATTATGTTGCTTCATTACATACCAGTCATACTTAGGTCGCAAGGATCAAAGGGATAATATCAGACTAGCATGTTACCTGAACTTTAAAATATTCCAGAAGAAAAATGGTCGATGATGTGAAACCTGTTGATTATAATATTATTCTTTTGTGGTCCTCTATAACGACGATGTTGAAATACGTCATTTCCCTCAGTACTTTAACCGTGTCGTGGTTATGTCGAATAGCATGCTCGCCCCCCATAAAAGTCCAATTCAAAGGAATTTTCTCCCAATATCTCTGTGTGTGCTCAAGCATTATCTCGATATGAGATATGAGAGAGTGCGAGTATTAGAGTGATTTTTGTAAGTGATGTCGAGTACAAAGACACAGAGAGAGAGAGGAAGGGAAATTAATTAATGACCCCCTATGCGGTGAAGCTTTCACTCTGATGGCGTGAAATTTCGAGAATGAGGGAATAGGCAAACGAGAGGACGGGAATTCTTTCCTCGTGAGTTTCCCGCTCCGCTCGTCAACGCGCTTAGCTAAATCACTGGGGCAATCCGATTAACCGTTGTGAGTTAGCTCACTTAGCCGAGTCGCTCTATTTAAGCACGCGTGCGACCGAACGAGCGGCCGTCATCTCACTCGCTCACGGACATTGTGTCCAATTATTCGAGGCGAGTTGGTTTTCTCGCCCACTAAACGTCGCGCCGGTCTTGTGTCGCGAAAACGAAATGAAAACCCTTTTCCTCTCTCGTGCCTGAGGCCCGTGCCAAATTCGACCCCCCTATTCGTGAGTGCCTGCGTGTGCGTTCGTGAATAACAGGAAATTTAATATACGCGATCTTTGGTTTTTGAATGATTCATTGGGGAGAAAACCCCAAATATATAGATACTTCAGATTCGGGTGTTGCCTTTTCTAAATTGAATTGCTCACCGATAGATTTCCGATGAGTCTTTGCCTTTTCTAAAATTCGTTACCGTTTGCTTATCGACTGGTAAGAGCAAAATGGTGCGTGATCGGCATCAAAATAACGGGTTGGAAGTAATTTATGGTTTACAATGGTTTGGACCACGTTGCAATTGAACCATCTTTGGAATAATTTTCACAATATATATTTTTAATGAAGCATGTTAATGTCAATTGATAACATGTATGTATTTTAAATCGCCAAATATTTCTCTAAATGAAAAAAATTGTACGTATTTTAATGGAATTGGAAATAAAGGGCGCACGTATTATGCTGAGCGGTGAAATTTTTATTCCGGCGGTCTCTTGGGAATGAAATATTGATTCGCCTCCCTTTTTGCTCATCCCCCGTTAAAACTTGATGAAGTCAGAAACCAAAAAATTATAGAGCAATTAAATTTGGTGAGCAAACTCTATCAAAGTTTTGCCTTTTGCCCCCGGAGCATCTGGCATTGCCATGAAATAATCGCGCGCCCAAGGGAGGGAAAACTTGCGGGATAAAAACGTTCGCTATAAGTTCTCCGCGTATTGGGATGTTGCCGTTGCGGAAGTGACAGCCCCATAATTAATTTGGGATTTAAACCGGCGGCCTCCTCCTCTGCAGGGGCGGCAAAAAAGCACGGGCCACTGGCTCTCACGGTCCGGACGGAACCAGCAGCTCTCCTATCCGCCTTGTCATATGCCCGGTACCTTGCTCACTTGGCAATCCTCCGCAACCGATTGCCGCCATGCCCACAGTCCCCTTATCCTCCCGGCTGATTTTTTCTCATACCTCCCGGTGACATCCGTGTCCCATCCTTGCCCACCAACTCCCGCGCCGCGTTATGTGGAAAAAAAGAATGCTCCGCGGTTTTCCTGGAAAAGAAGAGCGCAAATGCCACGCCAATCAGAATTTGCTCGGTTATTCATTATATCGCTTGCAAGTGGGACATCACGTGGTGACTTGATTGTCGCACCCGTGTCCCTGGCGACTCTTCCTCGGAAGGGGCGACACGAAGGATTATTTATTTACCTAAGCCACCATTCGTAAATTACACAAACCCTTACCAACGTCGGAGGACACTGCGCCCAGGCTGCATCAGCAAATCCTCGTCTACCATTGCAATGAGTAAATTCAAATATTGAAGATCTCACATGGTGGAAGTTTGAAATTATAATAACAAAATTTATCTTTAACTCATGAAAGCAGCAAATTTTTTGTACTATCCATTGCAACATCCCCCTTGGATCAGCTTATAAAGTGCCATTCCTCAAATTTTTGTTTGAAATTAGTGGAAATAAATAACTTTATTGCAACGCCACATCAATTATATATCATGATAATCAGAAAGTTTGGACCTTTATATTTCGACTATTTTTTTAATTATCAAAATGCGAGTTTACTTCATTAATTTTTCGGCCTGTCAATAATAGTTGATAATATGCTCACCGCCGTATTACTCTTTAAAAGATGGTCAAAGTTGCTTAAGTTTGCGGTAGGTATACCTGACCGAAGGGCATTTCGTTTATGTAAGGTAAAGAGGTAATTTTGCTTTTATCTAGAAGGAGGTGCATTTATCTATTACATAACATTGGTTCTTATTGAGATTACTTTATGAGCTTAAGTGATGTTGGAACAAAGTGTAATTAATTAATTCTTATTCCTAAGTTATTTATTTTCTAAGCGGTTAAAAATGTACGTAAAAATCTTGCTGTATTTAATTATGGTATGATAATTAGACGGAGTGAAATAACTCTCGGTAATTTTCAGGGTTAATTCAATCTAAGATTCTCAACCGCGCATACTAGGCTTATTTGTAATCGATTAACTCACTCATTTCCGTGGTTAAAAAAATTTGAAACATGTTCATCCTATTTTCCGGAGAAATTACTGTGGGATATTTGAGATTCATAAAGACTAATGATTTTTGCAAGCAGCGGATTAAAGGAACTCATTGTTGGGATTATGGGCATCAATCATCGTCAGGCATGAATCATGTGTTTCTGGTCTTCAAAGAAACTTGTTATCTCTAAAGTTTTCGCTGCTCCTGCCGTCTCGCTCATTATATGTACTTAGTTAAATCTAATGTCAACAACAAAATCAAATGATTGATAAAGTATTCTAATACATGCATAGAATCAGCCTAATGAATGCACAACCAAATTGGTACTGACGACTTACTATAAGGTATTCGATTAAACATTACAGCAGAATGTTATGAACCATGGTTGTATTTTCAGTGTTAAAATATTTTTTTAATTAAAGCATATGTATCCCAACGTGACGCCTCTTAATATTTGACAGTGATGCTCCATTATCCCGAAAAAAAACATCGGATAACTCAGTACTTTATGTAGGGATTATATTTGTTTTCAAATAGACAGGAAAAATTTAGTATCATCGTATTTCCTTGAACCAAAATGAACTAGTTTTCTTTCCTGTGAATGGAAAAGCAGACATTTCCTCGTTCGTTTCCATTGGGTCCTAATTGTATTTTCGTTGTGTGTAACGATCGAAACTACTATCATAATATCTATCTCACTCCATTTGAGTTTCAGTGTTCGTTCACGGAGTTTCATGATGAAAAATATACGGCAGAAGGTAGACACCATTGTGGTGGATTTAAGGATTAATACACAAACGAAATTGAATCCCTACTCAAAATTCTGACATCCCATTCCGTTAATATTTAAGCTCCGTTTTGACTTATCACTCGCTAATTAGTTTTTATCGAGCCGGGATCGAAACTTCAATTTGGTCGATTAAATTGAGTTCTACTTCGAAGAATATCAATGTCTACTGGTTTTTAATAAAACTTTATGGGAAAATATATTGACGGGCCGTTCCGACGTTATATTTTATTATTGTTTGGTTACCGTATAGAATCTATAGTAGCGCGTGTTGGTCATCAAAAAGGCCGTCCAATTCTCATCAATTTGTACAATTCCATTCGCCTTTGTTTGGAAACTAGAGTAACTTTTCACGTAGCAGAGGGAAATCAATTGTGAGAAAAGGTAATGGGCTTTTATGGGTAAGGTATAGTCAACGTGCGGATGTAATTGGAATTTGGATTGTAAATGCACTGTGCAGCCGGTGTTAGAAACCTAATAATTTAACGTCACGACCAGTTATATATTTTCCTTCAATTTTGACCCGAATTTGAAATACTGCGTACCTTTGTGCAATACCAAGGATTATATTTCGCGATTTTGCATCACGGAAGATATTTATTCTCCTTCTGAAGTGCATTGGTGGAGAAAAATGTTAAGATAACCGATTCATTTTTAGTCGATTGCATTCCGTGGGGACAGCAAATTACGAGACGGAGTGAAAAAAACGAAACGATGGCGTTGGGAAAAGTAAAAAAAAAGTTACTTTTTAACAAGGGACGGCTCCACGACAGCATCTGAAAAAGCAGGCTCGTGTTATTCACCGCTTATTCCCAGATCCCCCAATTTTTTTGGGACTTGTCACAACGTGAAAAGTCATAACGTCGACCATTTTTTCTTTGACAGCGCGACAAATCCTCCCCGATCCGAAATTACGTTTGTATTTTTTCGCGCGTGGGGGAGAGGCGGCGGGTGGGGATTGGTGGGTTTAGGAATAGGATAGAGGTGGTAAGGGAGTCGTAGAATTGGGGATGAGGAGTTGGTGAGTGGGGGATTCACGAGGACTAGTCGAAGTTGAAAATTTTAGAGGTGGTTGTTCGATGTGGAGCATGTCGAATGGGCAATATGGGGGAAGACATTCACAGCTATGTTCTACCCTAAATCCCAGGGAATGTGGATAGTTAGGTTAGGAAATCAGCCGTTTTTGCGTTATTTAGAATTTAAAACGTGGATGATGAGTATGTAACTATGTTGTTACAACAAAACCACAGACTATAAATATCCAGTTTTCAACTTGCAACCACAGTGAAAATGTTACTAAACTATCCGCACAAAAAACCATATTCGTTGTCTAAAGTGAAGAGGGATAAGTTCCGTATTTCTGTTTCAGACATAAAATTTAAATGTTTCTCCTAATTAAGGTGAGAGCTGTTTATGAAGTGCGTTGCATTTAAATGAGATTATTTTATTTATCTTGAGGATTTTTATCATAACCTCAAGATAAATAAAATAATCTCATTTAAATGCAACGCACTTATCGGTACCGATGAAAAAAGGTATTTAAACCAATCGTCCCAATTGCATTATTCATGACTATTGGAAAGAGAAACTGAAGTTTATTGGCAGCGGGAAGTGTGCAAAATGATGTAGGATGAATGAGGAGTACGTGAAATGATTGAACCAGTGAGATTTACAGTCCAGGGAAGAATTAGAGCTACAGTTAAAGGGACGAGTTGAAACTTCAAATCTCCATAACTTCTGATTCTATCTGAGCTTCCAAAGATCGTAGTGGCGGATGATCGCTGTGAGTACTAGCCGCGGGAACATACGAGACAACCTTGCAATTTCATAATAGTTATTAATAGTCTCTTATGTCATTCGTTAATCATTAATAATCCCAGGTTAATATTCTTATCTTCCCAGGTTCATTTATCAATATCAACAAAATAACGATTGTTAGATTTGGGAGGGATCAGAGCGGGAAGGCTGTCGCGAAGACTGCAATGGCTCTCGTGTTTTTCCAAACAGTCACCTTTATTGGCGTGAAAACTATTACGAGAGGCCAGGGCTTATATTACTATATGCCACTTCCAGACAAGTAACAAGCTCGTCTTCACCCCCTTGCACATGCTCTTGGCGTCTGTTCCGCCGAATCAGATAGTCATCTGCTGGAAATCCCTCCGCCGTGAAATCCCGTTTGTGGTAATTCAAATCTCGCTGCTAACGTTATAAAAGAGAGGCTCTTAGCGTAACAAGTTATGAATGAACGAATCATTTATTTGTGCTCTGGGTAAGAAGACCCATTTGAGCAAAATACTGTAATACAATTTCACATTCTGCTCAAATAATTGTTCAATAGATAAGAAAAACCATAATTGAACAATATAACAAGAATGTTTAAACAACTTCATATAAATCAACTCAACAAGATTCAGTCTAGAGGTTTTAAATATAATTTGTTTATTTTAAAATTATTCCAATGAAGAGGAAGATTTATAATGAGAAGATAATGAAAACCAAAGTTTAGAAGCGGTGATAAAGGAAGGAGTTTAGGCAGAGGTTGGTACGGGATTGGGGTATGTAAAGAAGGCTAGGGTCAGATCGGGTTAATCAATGGGAAGCAATTGTCCTGTAAGTAAATAAATTGTATAGGTAATCAAGCTTTTGGTTATGGATGAGGAAAAAAGAAAGTTATTGTATAGAAGAAGAGAGAAAAGTAATATGTTTCTTTAAATCCTGTGTTTTTATTCACTCAGTTAAAGAGCTTATTTTACGCTGATTGGTTTGTGCAATGCGAAGTAAACAACCAATATTTTAGAGATGGAATTTTGTAAGGGTCGTCAACCTCCATCCAGAACTTCCTATGAGCGTTTCCTACAATGTAGGGAGCTATTTAAAATGTTGGATGATATACTATTTGAGAAAGTAAGTTATTTTGTAATGAGAGCATCAAGTGTCACTCGACTTCCATTGTGAATGGTTGTACTGCTCGATAGTTTCTTCATTTAAAATTTATTCCAAAAAGATTTTTTTTTCTGTATCTTAAATTTTTAACCATATTTTTAGCCTATTTCAGAGTCCAAATATATAATCATTTCTTGGCAACATTCTTTATCGCCGGTTATAAAAACTTCGAGCGAAATGCGGAAAATTTAAGGCCGGTATGCTAGTTTCTCAATGTTTTCTCCACCCAAAGTAATGAATATTGGAGGGGACTCTTCAGGAATTCAAGTAATAACCAAGAGAGAATAAAAATAGGGAGTGAGGCCCGGAAAGTAAGAGTCGAGGGTAATAATGAAAATAAATGCCTCATTTTTGCGGGGAAAGAATATTTTTTGACGATGAAAATTACTCCGTATTCGGCTCAAGACGGGGAGATGATCCCCCGGTGACACATCTCAAGGAAGAGAAAGTGAAAGTGAGGGAGCATTGGGAAGACCGAGGAAGGGAAGGTGGGAACAGCGTGAGAGGCGTGGAATAAGCAGAGGATTTTGGTGACGCAGGAGGACGATAGGGCCTCGACCTGGGCACGTGTCGTAAGAGTTGGAAGCTCGTTGAGCGGGTGTCTCGTATTTTTTATTTTGCACGTGGACTGCTCGTACGTGAGGAACGAATTCGTTTACCAGCTAGAAAAAAATGTTGACCATAAATGGCAATTTTTTTTCACTTTACCCGTGGTGACTCCGTTTTTACTTTACCCGTGACTCGCAACCATTTCCACCACGTGTCCTCCATTAATGAGCTATTTGAGCATTTACTCCGATAACAGACTCAAGTAAATCTGCGAATATGCGGCACAAGTTGCCATTTTGAATCGAAATGCACCACCAAATCAACAAAAACTTCGAGCAACCTATACTATTCTTTTGAAGAGTACAGAAAAATAAGCGCATAAATGGCGGATTTAAGTACGTGCGAAGACCTATATCGAAGGAAGAACTCAACCGATATTGAAGGACATTGCTATATAGATACGTTCTTGCTTCAATACTACACAACGATACTTACTCATGGTGCCGGCGTAAGCATATTTCAAAATACGAGAACCACAAGAGAAACTACTTTCCTTACTGCTTGCTCTATTCCCATGATGAAGAAGTAGAAAGCTATAACAATCTTAGCTACTCATGTGCCCGAGTTTGGGGTGCTGTGATTAGTAATAAGATTGGAGATTTGGAATGGAATAGCGATCTGTTCGGGCCGTGATATGGTAATTGGAATTTGATGATTCAACATTTGAGTTTTCTATCCGCTGATTGCTGAGTTATTGGACAGTTTTTATCCTTTTGCATCATCGTTCCATTTTATCTCCTGTGAATGAATCGCCATTACATCCCTCTTGGATTCCTCATATCATCTCCCTCTTCTTATTTTATACAATGTTCTTATTCTCTTCCTTCCTCTTCCCCTCCTCCTGATTTATCTCCACTCGTTTAACAATGACATTGAATATGACTTGTGTATGTACGTTTCGCTTTTTCAAGGATTTAAAAATCATTGAAATGGAATCGTTGACAAGGAATTGATTTTTCCTACTGAAACATATCTTTATCGCAGGGTTTAATTATTCAACGGATATAAAATGAATTGGAAACTGTGTGCAAACCAAAACATCCTATTTCCGATTTTTCTTTTATATAATAAATATTCAATCGTGTTTAAATCTGAAAAATTATTCACCAATATTTGTTAATTATTTCATAATGGACTTTCAGTTTCCAATTACCTCATAATTACATCATTTGACATAAGGAAGTCAAAAGCAGCTGAAATTGATATTCCCACTTAAAGAAATCTAAAAATAGTCTTCAATGATTATGATTTTGTGTTTCTCTCAGCCAGTATCATAAAATAAGTCGGTGCAAATTATGACTTTGTGCTTCTTGCCTCCAGACTATTTTACAGTTACTAGGTAATAAATTATCGAGCGATCCTTCCACGGTAAAATATTCTTACCAACGCAGCTTCCTCTTGAAACACTATCGAGGAGTGCATCGTGGAAGAGGGAATCGTAACGTACTTGGCCTTCCGGCACGTTTTACGCAGAGGATGGATGTGGGGGGGAGTGAATGAATGGTCGGGAGGAGAGGGAGAGAAGGCACGGTAAGGGTGGGTGAAATGTTTCCATGCAGGAAGTGTCGATGTATCTGGAGAGATGAAAAAAAGATGTAGGGATGCGAAGGCGGGGAGCTGCGGCAACAAATAATCATAACTCAGGGCACGCATTCTCTCCACCTCGTCCGCACAAGCCGTGACGGATGGCTTGAAACGCTTGCGGTGGCAATTCTTCTGGAAAGCGGACTGCGAGAGAGGTGGTGGGTACGATGACAGCGGAAAGAGGACTCCTCGCTCTGTAGAATCAGGGGGGTTTAGGGGCGGGGGAGGAAATGTGCGTTCGGGTGTGTATTGGAAGGCTTTGGGTGATGCGGTTTTCCATCGACGGCAGTGTTGGAACGGAAAAGAGATTGTTCTCCTGCCTGGAGGCGAAGTGAAAAGAAAGTTAATGCCGGTGAAGGGGGTGGGTTTTATGCCCGTGCGCCAGCTTCAATTCCGAGTGTAATCTGTCGATGCTCTTCCTCTTTCTGTCTCTCTTTCTCACGTTTCAATTGCCAGGAAAAACGATACATTCCTCGCTCCAATTTCCTCTGGATTCCTGTTTATTTAATCCCTTGTTCGATTTCGAGCAGCAATAGGAAGGGCTATGTTATTTATGAACGTCTTCCGTGTTTCAATTGTTCATCGGAATTATAGCAACGCGTCGCTTCTATAATCTTCTTACTGCTTCTCATCTTTCGCCACCTGATTCTCCGTACGAATGGCTTAGTGTTCGGATTTATCTGTGGTGATAAGAACCTATTGTGTCTTATGTCAAAATATTCTACTCTTTCTGATAGAAATCACATTCTATGCCGCTCCTATACAAAATTATATTTCGATGTCACTATTTCGAGTCACTGTGGAGATGATGGAGAGTGTTAAGCTCGAAAATTACTGGTTTCGAGTTTTAATTACTAATCGACTTAAGCTATTGTTTGAAGCCCCGAACGTCACTACATCCAACAAAAAGGAATTTGAGAGACGCTCTAGCTAAAATATTCATAGGGTTTGAACTGTATTTCTTGAATTACGCGATCATTAATGCTTACTTCATCTCTATTTTTATCGCGTCCCATACATTTTGGAATTTCTCCTCTAGTGGTTTCCGTCGCCTCTTGACACAGTAAGGGTTACAATTTCATACTTTTAATACTAAAATGACTAGATATCTAGGACTTTTTTCATCAATGCGTCATGTTACATTAGGTGAACGAACAACGTGAGGAAGATGATATGGTCAATACTAAATCAATAGTTCTCAATTACATTCAAGCAAGTTTTTTTCGTTACATTCCAGATTGACCCATTAGTTTTATAGATAAAATGAGCATATTCAACTAATTTTTATATTTAATGTACTGTATAATTAGTTATAATTGTATTTCTAAGTCGTTTAGAGAAAACTAATTTGATATTTAATTGCTTTAACGAAAGTGTATAAGAATTATTACGCGTGTTAAACGTACCCCTAAGAGAATTACATACATTATCAAAAACAATATACAATAAAACAAGCATTAAGAACCACAAAGAGAGTACAAAAATGTGAGACAAACTTATTCGATATTAACAGTGAGACACCCAAAGAAACTAGTTCGGAACTACTTCGCAAGCAGGTAATGAGATATTTTAGCTTTAAAAGCAGAAAGAGTCTGACTGCATTTGATATAGTTCGGTAGAGAGTTCTATGTTGCAGTGGCGCTGACTACAAATGATAGGTGGTATTTAGTGGTACGATGCGCAGGCAGTACAGCTTAGAAGGGTCACTCCTGGTGGACATACTCCGAGATAGTGGAGGTGTACTAAATAAGGTATACCGAGGTGGATGATATGGAAGTATTGGAATATTAGTTTAACATTACGCTGCACATTACATCCCGGGATTACCCTGGTTGTTTTAAGCATGCTCTTTTGTAATTCAACAATTCAATAATAATGCTAATTTTGTAATTTTTCATAAACAAGCTCTGCAATCGTGATACAAACTTATCAGTTTCGGTTGTAAGTTTTCCCTTTTTATTATTTTTCGTCCTCCTTCGGAGTTACGGCATTTCTCCGTAAACGGAAGAAATACCATGAACAACAGAGGTCCATGAAAGTGAAGACGTATTCAGATCGAATTTCGGATGAAAAAATGACGAGGAGTGTATCCGGGGAAAATTCCCAGCCAACGACGACATCAGAGCTTGGAACAAAGGGGGCGACGGAATCGGTGAATGGTAGTGGGTGGGTTAGGGTGCCGACCGAACTCGGCACCGCTCCTTACACAACGTGTTTTGCGAAACTTTGCACCTACCTCATCTTTTTAGCCCTTTCCTTCCCTAAACTCTCCCACCTTCATTTCACCCGAACATCGGCATGGGAAATGTAACTGGAGACTCGGGCTCTGTCGCTGAGCGGTAAAGGAGAGTGCGATGTCGATGGCTCGAGAGCGGAAGAGAGAGTAGGAGTTAAGAAAAGAGAAAACTATTGCGTTTGGAGTTTGTATGAATAGTAATTTAAAATAAATATGAATTTACTAAATTAATGACTAAAATGAATATAAAGGTGATAACATTCGTGTGGCGCGTGGCACTCTACGGATCAGAAGCATAGGCCATTGGCCATTCCGACCAGAAAAGACTACAAGCCTTCAAAACCTGGTGCTGGAGGAGGATGCTGAAGATAAAATGGGCGGAAAAAATGAGAAATTATGAAGTGTACAGAAGAGGTGAGGAGGAGAGGACCATATGGAACACCATACAGAAAAGAGAACGAGATGAATTGGACTCACCCTCAGACATAATGGGTTGTAAAGAGCATAATTGGAGGCAAATGAGAATGAAAAATCCCCAGAGGAAGACTCAGAAATAAGTTCATGGGCCAAATAAAGAGGAAGGTACATAGGAAGAGACACCAGCAGGGAAGGGAACTAGCAATCGATAGAGAAGAGTAGAGGGCTGCAGTCAACCAATCTTAGGATTGAACAAATTTTTAAGCTATCCGGGACTAGCCACGGAGTTCCACTTTTACGGAGTCACCCGCAATGCACATATGTGCGAATTTCCACAGAGAAAAAATCATCCGCCTATCCCGGTCAAGGCGGATGATTTTTTCTCTGTGGAAATTCGCACTTAGGGTTGAACGACTATCACCAAAGCTGGAATTAATGGATATAGCGATGAGGAAACAAAATGGGAGGCGTTGGGACAAGGATTCGTTTCAAAGTTCACAGTTTGGATGGAAATTATAATGTACAAGGGACAGCTTAACGTAGGTGTGGCAGTTTGAAGGGAGACGAGTGAGTTGGTGTGCATGCGGAGGAAGAGGTTGCTGAGTTTGTCTCCGTGAGGTTTGAATGGTTTGGGATTGGAAAGTGTTGTGACCGGTTTTACTCAAGAGAGAAAGAAGACTTGGCAGGTTTAAAAAAACAGAATTGTCGATGGGGTTGAAGGTGATGGCAAAGTTCGAATTTTTCGACCTCTATTCTTTCTGCACTCTCCCTCTCCTCAACGGAGATGGAGTGTTCATTCTTTTGACTCAAAGGAATCCCGGGGATAAAGTGTGCGAGACCGTATGAGGATCTTCTTTTCATCACGTGTGGCATTGTAATGATGTGTGTGTGCTTTGGAGTTTGAGAGCGAATATTTTCTTTATGTGAGGGTTTTATTTCTTCTCTATAATTCCTCAGTTTTGACAGAATTTTTTAGCGAAAAAATGGATGCATGTTCTTCTTTCGTTGGCGGAAAAGTGAATAAGAAGTAAAACCGGACGGCCGTCTGTGTCTGGGTAAGGGAGGATGGGGTGGAATTTGAAATTTTTATATATTTTTAAAATTTAAATCTTAAATGTTTCTTATCTTCCAGTTTCTAACTTATTTGCTTAGCTCAGCAGATGGTGGGTTGCCACTCAAGACATACGCTATGCGGACTCCGAATTGAACATGCATGAGGCATCACTTTGATATATTGATTCACAATGCTGGGTGACGGGTTGCGTTAAATTGATCTGCGTAATTATGTATATACAGTTACCGATGAGTATAGAGCGAGAGAATCTCTATGTACGAATTGAATTAGACAATATGCTATTTCCGATTTGCGATACAATTTGATGGTGAAGCAGCGTTTGTAATGAATTCGGACATTATGCGCAATTGAGTTGAAGTACCTACTAATACACTGAAATGGTATCATTCAATCTTATTTCATAGTTACCATGATATGCCTGTCGCATCCTCTATTTTGAATTAAAAATTCATTTTTCCATTATGCAATGGCATTGAGTTTGATAAACAAGCCTTGAAGAAAACACAATTTCAGCTTTAAATGTAAGGTAAAGGTATGCGATACTTTATAACATGCCATGGATGATTCGCGTTATGAATACAATTTTATAATATCGTTTATTATACAATTCAAAATGTTCGAATACGCAATACGTCTCGGACTTACGTGTTTCAGGGAGTTTTAGATCACCTTCTGTGAAGAAGGCATGTATATGGAAAACTTGGAGGTAACTGATGATTAGTAAATTGTGTGTATATGGAGCCGCATTCTCGATGTTGCTGCTATTGTTGCCGTAAATGTTTTAGTCCCATGGAAGACTAACGCTTTTGAAACGATGCATTAGTTACGTGATATGTTGCCGCTTTTGCAAAACAGAATTATTATCGAAATGTGATCCTAATGTAAGTTACCGCAGAATATGCCGGTCCCACGGATACGAATAGGCTGTGTTTAGATGGTGTCGGTGTATCGATCATGCAGTCGTAAATATTCTAGTCCCGTGGGAAGAGAGAGAATCCTATAGCTAATTATTCGATACTCGATGTATCGCGTCTTTCGCGATTCGGAATCAATATCGAAATGCGATCCTGATGTTTGAACATCGCACAGCGCTTGGTGGTGAGTGACTGAATCGATGGGTGCGAATCAGGCGCTCTCTGCATGGGGCGTTGAAATCTGAGAAGAGGTGAAATTAAAGGGTGGGAGAGGGGAAGCTGTCTGCTTTAGTCGGCGCCAAGAGTCAGGGGCCTTCCCAATTCCTTCTCCGGTTTACCAAACGGTGGAGTGGAGAAAAAAGAATATAGCTCGCGCCTTTCCCGCGAATTAGAATCCGCCCGCACACGCCCTTTCAAAAAAACCCCTTCCTCGATCACTTCACGCTCTTATCCACCCCTCACCACCTTCCTCCTTGGCTATTTGCCGCCCCCGTTCGTTTTATCTCGCGCGTAAAACAAGAGAACGAGGGAAATATAGGGGGGAGGAAAGGAGTAGGGAGCAAAACGGGGAATTCGGTGTTGTAGGTGCCGATTTTATGAGGGGATGAGGAGTTTAGGAGGCATTCTGCCTCGTGACGGTATGCCTCGCGCGAGCGTCTCTTGTTTTTCGAGAATCCGTGAAAGTAGCTCAAAGCGGCGTCATTTTTCTCAATGGTGGCGCGCACTCCAACCGACAGTTGGTGGCTGTCGAGGATTGATTTTTCCACGAGTGTGGTGTGCTATGGCGAAATTGTGGCTCGTTTCAAACTCTCGTCTCCACCCCCTTCTCTCTCTCCCTTTCCACCCCGGGAACTTCCAACTCATCAAAGGGTAAGGAATATTCGCGTTTCTTTTACGTTTATTTTTAATTTTCCTCACGAGTTCAGCATGTGGGAATGAGATTCAGGTCAAGATGTATTCCTCCTTCCTTCGTGGGGAAAGAAAAAAATAAGTAAACTTTCCGGGCAGATCTCGACCTTGACCTCTCTCGCGCACCAGGGATTAATTTGTGGAACGTATTTAATTCCCAGGCAACCTCCCCCTCTGCTTCCAAGTGAGATAAAAACCGAAATCTTCAGTACACTTTCTGAGAGCGTAGCGAATCGTGGGCGTGTGCACAAACAGCGTCGGGATCGCACTCAAATTTTTTTGCGTATAAACATTCTTCGAGCTCGTGGAATCTCTAACCAAGTCTTGGAAAGGAACGTTTTTTTATCCGCCATCTCGTGAATAAAAGCACGGAGAAATTTCATCTGACATCTGAAGAAAGGAGGTCGTTTATTCCAACTCGAGATTTGATTCGACCCTCGAGCCTTAACTGAACAAATGCCCTTTCTCTTGCAACCACGGGAGATCCTCGCCAAATCCCGTTTAGTAGAGAGAGTGATGTGTATCTTAGTCAAGCACTCGTCCGATTGAAGTGTTTAATAAAGTTTTGGTAGTGGCCTTCATCTGGAGATAGGTGGCGAGGTGTAAGGGGGTGGTTTCTCTAAATTTTTCGAGATGAGTGAATTTTGAGTCATCCTATTCCCGCAAGGAACTTTCTGCCTACATCTCTGGGCCCCATATCCGCGCGATCCCGCCTTTTAATTCGTAAACCTTTCCCCAGGGGAAGAATTTTATTCTGTCGCGTTAATTTCGCTTGCCTTGGTTACATTAATGGGATCGCCTTAACAACGTGGATATTGCATAAACGCAAGAGATCAGGACAAATAATCCTTTCGTAAGACCCTCCAATCTTTAAAAAGCCTCGTCTTCCCTGGGACCTTTTACGTAAATACGGAAAATATACTGGGGTATCCCTGAGAAATTAGGCAGGTGAGCCGTATAGGTGCAGTATAATGTGGTTATTGTTCAGTATTATAATGCGGGTCATGATAATTAATATGGTCTGTGAGCCAGCTGAATGTTGGCTAGTTGTTCTACCTGATTCTCCTAAAATTGCATGAAAGGAATCTAGGTGATGCGAGCTAAAAAGGCTCTTGATCGTTCATTGTACCTATTCATTTGTGTATGCATTCTTGCTTCTGAACTAGATTCTACGACGTGAAATATATATACTAATCTGTCTCACGTGGGCGATATATTGTTTATTAACTCAGAATTTGTTTTTTATTCAAATTTATTTCGCTACCGAGAATTCCTGTGCTCTCTTACGAACTTATTTCCTACGATCTTATGTATCGATAAAAATTTTAATTTTAATTAAGTGATACAGAAATTCACTTGCAAATCTCCTATGATTTTAATTTTGTTTATCTTATCGTGAAAATATTGTGATTTATGCTCGGTGCAAAGTCAAATTAGAAATATGAAAAATGTAATCGAAGTGTAGAAATGCATGAAGTGTCCAGTGGCCTCCATTTCCGTTCATCGTCATTCTATTGCAAAGCAGTTTTAACTTTATAAATTTAATGTAAGAGTCATACATCAGTGATGCTGTATCTTTTGAGAAAATGTAATATTGCTGCATTAAGATGTACACAAGCTTTTCATTTTTAACTCTGTTAACGAGCAAAAAGTTACGAAAACCTTTAATATCCTTAAATATGAAAACCCTTTTTCGTGCCGTGTTTAATAATAGAGTTCAATTAGCTTTCAGTCAAACTAGAGAAAATTCTAGATCATAGTCAATGTAGCTGATATTCTCTAAGATAATACTATTGTGGATGTCATTTCTCTCAAATATTGTCACACTACAAAATCCTTGCACCCTGCCGAGTTTACCCTAATCTGGTTTCGGACAGATATCACTCCCAGACTGAGCTCGGGCGTCAAATAAATGCCGGCAAGAGGATAAACCATTTATTGGGACTAAACATCACCGCAATCCATCGTGGAAACTTAATGAGATCAAATGAGGGCGGGTGGAAGCGCTTGCGTTGGAGCCAACACATGGAAAATGCTGGACAGTTTTGGAAAGCAAACGGGTGACCTAAGTTCCATTAATCGCCATCACTATCACAATTATCATCATCGGGATATCCTGGATGGCGTATCTCACACGTATGTTCTGAGGGTACCCTGGCCGTTGGAGCCCTTAAATTAACCCGTGAAATAGATTGATTATTTAAGTTTGAGTTGATGACAATTGAACATACGCCGCGCTGACTACCTCCTAAACAATCGCACGTTTCTTGAATTTGACAATAACTCCGGCGAGGCAGATAACTACAAAAAAGATAAATTCCTCTTTCTTAGGCGAGATGTTGTAGAACAGCATTTTCAAATGATACACAAAGGATCTCGTACTGCCTACTATATTTTCAACTCGTAATACACGTGTTTCAACTGACTAGTAGTCATAATCAGGTCAACGTCAGGTTGTACCTGATGATAACTGCAAGTCAGTTGAAACACGTGTAGTATGAGTTGGAAATAATGTATGCAGTACGATATAATTTATAAATCCTTTACAAGAAAAATAAATACACTATCCATCTTTTGCGGAAAACATTTAAGATTTTAAAAGGTCTTAGTGGCTGGAAATTAACAGAGACTCAGCATCAACTTTCTTGGACACCCCGAATGTGCTCTATCATGCGCTTTTCAATTCGTCCATAAATTGGCTGTCTCGAGATTTTATAGAGGTAATGCAGCTTATTTATATCCCTATTCTACATGAAGATTCTCCGTAAGCGTATTTTGATTGTAATGGTTTGCCATAGTTAATGATAAATCGTCCTAAATGATCTATTAGTTGACGCATTTGTGCTGATGCTCCTAATAATAATGCAGCAAGCAACTTTTTCCCATAATCTGGGTCCGAACGGGAATGTGACGGAAAGAGCGCGTCTGGTGTGGCACTCATAATTAGTGGGGCTTGAAACGTGGGTCAAGCCGGAAGTCGATGCGATGCTACAAGTAGCAAGCGATTCGTCGCCACTTGAAGGTGGTGGTTCAACAATGCTGCTTCATCCTTTCTTTGCATCCCCCGCCCGACAGTTTCAACCCCTTCAGCCCTCGCGCCCCCTGCACCTCTCCACCTGAAGGGGATCTTCGGAGCCTCTCGACCTCCCTCCTCCGCCTCAGCCTCCTTTCCGCCCATCTTATAAAGAGGTCTCCTTGTCTCACATTTGCTGCCCTCTCAGTCTCCCTGGCCACCTCTTCATCCCGTCCTTCTCCCGCGCTTCCCGTTGTTCAACCCCACTCTTCCCTCTGCCTCCGACTTTCTCACCTTATCCCATCCACACCATTTTGCTTGCCCCACTCGAGCGACCCCCTCTCCGCCCGCAGCCTAAGCCCTTACCCACCGACTCACGCCACTCAACCCTTTACCCTCACCCCAACTGCCAAGCCAGATTTCTCCTGGGAATCACCCATAGCTTCCGGACATGAATGTCTCTGGGAAGGTTGTGTTTGCAGCGCGTTTTAAGTTATTCTAACACGTATAAGACCAACGCAAATGCATACAAAGTGACTCGCTTTGATGGGCGTCATTTAAGAAATGTAATTACTCATATTTTTGCAGGAATAATTCCACGCTATCTAATGCGTCCTTCAAAGGCCTTTACAAGAAGTACTGCATGGAGTTTTGCAAAGTTACAAAAACCCTATTTAATTCAATCGCTAACGACCATATACTAAATAGCGTAATGTCCATGAGCCTAAATTTAGTGATTTATGTGGGTCGGATTATTATATTAAGAGTTTAAGCGTAGAATAATAAAATAGTTCAGCATTTAAAATACCGAAGAGACACCAGGAGCGACACTTGTGGGTCATGAAATGAATTTGGATATATACCATGACGAAGAACATGTGTGGATTGTGAAAGTGTAAATAATCAAATTTTTTTGTCATGTCACTGATTTGGAGCAGAATCATAGCTAAAAATTTAGACGAGAGAAGAGTGAAGAATGGGTGGAAAGAAGGCAATCCGAGGAAATAAATAAATACTGATGATGGGTGTTTCGTTAGAGAAAAATGGTTTTGGCCATTCGAGAGCTTATAAAAAGCGTAGCGCTTGTATGTGGTAGAATCGATGATTGTGAGAGGGGAGATCGACGAGGAAGAAATCAGTAAAACAAGAAATATGAGAAGGGTTTAACCATTTTTATCTGCCTTTACTATTCTTATGATTAAACCCAACGCTAAATATGGCCTATAGTCGCGTATGTTAACTATCCTTGGCCAAATAAATGGGAAATGAATGTAGGCATGGTGAGAGAAGGTAAAACGAAAAATAATTCTGAAAGTTACTCGTCGAAACCTCTGAAGTTCAAGTCTGTTTCAAACAACATTTTATTCGAGCGCTGAGAAATTGGAGTTTGCTTGTTAAGTATAATAGTTTATAGAAAATGACTTTGGTTTACGTTTCCAAGTTACCCCTTTTACTCCACAAGTGGGTTTTATATTCATTTTGTAACATCTCACATTTCTCTCTGTTTCTTATTGTTTCAGCTATCACAAATCTGCAATGGTAGTATGTAAAACGACTATTTCTGAAGTACACTACCTTGTAAGCCACCACAACTGTACACAAGTGCTGTTGGTTACAAGTTTGGTTCCGTGTTTGTGTGATATAATTTTATTCTAATTGTTCCAGCCATAAATGTTTCCATTTTCGTATTCCGATGTTCGATTAACCTGACAAAAAATGAGTTAGAAATAGTTATGATCCATTTTTGGAGCAGTTGCTGTTTTAATGTATGCAGTAGGCATTTTCTGAAATCATTGCGACCAGTTGCCGGGACATGTTTCATGAGCGTTGGTACTGAGCCATATCCGAAACATTACTCTTTGAAGCGCGTCACCCGGCGCTTGTTCACGACTCCAAAATCCTTTGGCTTACTCTCCCTCGTTACTTATGCCATGCCCCTGGAACTGAGGAAGGAATAGAATCCCGTCGTATCTCCTTTTTACTTCGCAAAGAGCCCCCTCTCCCCCGGAAAACGTCACCTGAGAAATAACGAAAAGGAAATCCAACGAAAGTACCCGACTCTCCTGAAGGAACCTCCCTTAAATCCTCTACCTTCTTACGTCCCTCGCTCCGCTCCTCCAAAAACCGAAGGTCGTAAGAAGGTGGGGGGATAAAACAATACGTCCGTGGCTGTGGGTAATCCTCGTCTTTCCAATACTCCGCCTCCTCCATCCGTCGCCCCCCGATAACCCCTCCGCGATCCCCGGCAAAAGGTAGAGGAGAAACTGCGTGGGTTCCGATCGGCTTTCTTTCCCACATTTAGGGGCGGCAGAGGCTCCCGGTGTTGTGTCCTCCCCCTTCCCAATGCCCGGCGTCGGTCGCGTCTCTCCTTCCCGCTTGGGGCACGGAGTCCCAGTCGTGGAGGATGCACAGTGTTCTCTCAGCCCCCCCCTTCTTGAATAAAAACAAGGGGATGTACAAATTCACCCCTCCCACATAGTCTCGCCCTCATACTTCGCCGCGCTCTCCTTGGCTGGTCATCCCCACCAGCTACCCCGTCTTGCCTCCTGTGTTTCTTTTTCTCCGCATGCTCTCTTTCTCTCCGTTTTCGTCTTTTCCTCTCCTCCACCTCTCCAAACTCGGTACACACATGGCCACTTCTTCCCTCTCTCTTCTGTGTCCCCCTGCTGTGACTGTTGCATAATTCACGGGTCGGGCGAAAGGTGGGAAGCAGGTGGAAGGAGTGGGACCTTCTCTGTCGTCGCAGAGGGCCTGGAAGGGTGCATTTTTCTGTTTTTCTTTTTTTATCCGGAGAATGTGAGTGGGTTGTTTCTTTTTCCGGCGGCGGGGGGGGGGAGGGAGGAGGCCGAAGGGAAAGGAAGAGCATTGGCCGGGAAGAGGGAAGAAGGTTTGAGGCGGGGAGTGTAGTGGGGGATGCCTCGCTCATCCCGACGTCTGCGAAGATTCGGTGTCGGGGGTCGAAGTTATTCGGGAATAACAAACTTTTCGGAGGCTGCTTCGAGGATGAGGGTTCTCCCTTAGTTTTTTTTTCGTTTCTATTTTTTTTTCATTGGGCGCTGGAGGAGGCTGAGAGGTGGTCTTTTTGCCGGACTTGCGAGGGAAAACGAAGTGGAGGAGGAGTCCTAGGGAGGTTGGAGTGAGGCATGTGTTAAGATTTGGTCGTGCCGTCCCGGGTCTTGGGAAGTGTTGGTCTGGACCCGTCTGCGAGAGTGATGGTGTTAATTCTCTTTTATTTCGTATTCCCTGGATCTCCTTGTTACTGCAGTTCTTCCCTTCTCTCTTCTCTTAGCTTTCCTTCTACCTATAAAACAATCTTCTTCCATTTTATACTTTGAATATAAGCTAAATTTCATTTCTACCATGGGCTTATCTTAAATCACACATTTATAATGGGTGAATTGTGATTAGGAAGCTGACGTAAGCACGCATAGTTATGGTTATTGTGGCAATATAGCATTTGGGTAATAATTATTTACCGGGGGAAACGTTTAAAAAAAAGAGCGGTGATTTAAAGAAAGTAATCCTGAATGTCTCAAAAGGCGTCGTAAGCATTCAGATGCAGAGACTGCGGCTAGTGATGAGTTAAAAGCCGGCTGCATATCTTTATTTATACTTCCTCTATTTTCTACTGACGAAAGTTTCGTGGTATAGGTTTTAATTGTCACCTATTGATATTCTTGTCTTATACATATCTAATTTGGAGTAGTTTTTATGATTTAGTTCAGCATTCTTGCTGCTTCTTACATTCAGCGTTCCTGGTTTGCGAAAGATGCTTTCAGGGTTTCTGCGTTCTAAAATCCTTTGTCTTCAAGTTTTCTTCGAATTTGCTTAGAGTGCGTTCAATAGTTTAGAGTATTATGCATGATTGTGATTATAAGGAATTCATTCTTAAATTTTAAGATTAATTTGTTTCATTGAAAGAGTTGAGGAATGCCTTCACAGCCTTGTTGCTAAATTTATCCAACAGAATCATCATACTAGGTTAACTTTTTTTATTCTAATATCTTGAATCCAAAAGGTGCAATCTTATCCTTGATAGCTGCCAAAAAGTCACCTTGGTAAAAACCCTGTTCAAAAGCAATATCTCATAGATACAGGAACACGACACGAGTTTCGACTTCGCGCACCATCCAGTGAATTTATAGTGAAACTCTAACGCTTATTTTCCAGCTGTCGTACGGTTTTTCATGCCATTTATCTCAATGTCAAAATCGTACTTTTCCGGCCATGTCCCCGTTTTCACGGTCATAGGTACACAGTCCATCGGTAAAGCTCTTTCGCCCCGCATTGCGTTCTCTCGTTCGTTCTAATTCATCACTTCTGTCTTGGACTGGCATTGTTTTCCAAAACTTTGATCATTTGTTTTTCGAGTTCCCTTCGCTTCGACCCGTTTCCCTCCGGAATCTTTCCTGATAAGGGAATTCATTGCTTCCTCTTCCGTCTCAGTCTTCCCGCTCCGTCTACGCCAGACTCCCGTCTCCTCCATGCTGCCATTTCAGGACTCCCGTCGATGTCCTATTCCGCTTCCCGTCAACTCTCCCCTCGCCTCTTCATCGGAAGGCAAAGAAAAATCCTTCCCCACGAAGTAGTCCTAACTCCTTTTCCTTTGCGTCGTCCACCATCTCGATTTCCGTTTTTGAGAACATCTTTTTCTAACCTCTCGCACGCTCAACCGAATATGTGTGTTTACTTTTTTGCTCAAACCCCAAAACAGCGGAGAATCACCGGTTCCACGTGTCTGCCCGTTCTGCCTCTTTTATACGCCAGAAAATATATTCATCCTGGCTTCAAGCATGGAAATGTTGTGATATATTCGTCAGCTTTAATCAGCTTCAGCAACATATTCATTTTGATTGTATCTAAAAGATTAGGCATCTCGTTATGCTCTGAATAACAGCAGTGTTGGTAGGAAAGAAAACCTCTTTAATCTTTGCGCAAAAATATACATATTTATTTGTTCCCAAAAATATTTGTATGGCGAATTTGGCGAGTATTTATGCAAACAAATTTTTTTTCGTTCCAACTCCAGGTTGCAGCCAAGAAGATATTATAATGCACTGCCTGCCATGGTTGCAAAGGTCATTTGAACATAGGTCCTTTAGAACGGCTAGTTTCTGACAATTTCCGGTGGTTGGGGTTGTACAACTGATGAGGTTTGCAGTAATGTGGTCAGGTGCTAAGATATACACAAAAAGTTTTCATTTTGATGCGAAAAAAATCATTTGCCTTGACCGGGAATCGAACTTAAATCTACCGATTTCCGGTCAGGTGTGTAAGCCAGTTAACCTCCGATCTATGTATTTATAGCGATGAATTTTCTCTGCAGTCCTCTCTCTGTCTTTTCTCTTGCTTCAGGCACACTATTTTTTGTCGCCGCAAAGATATCGCCCGGGTTGCGGATAATCCCAAAGCAGTAGCATCGCACGGGTAAAAAGTGCTATTTTTTCTCCAGGGATGTTTTTTACTCCTCTGTCCCCAAATATCCGTATTTATGTTCAGATGTTCGCGCAAAAATGCGACTTCTACGCGGCGTTAGCGATCATTAGTCGGAGGGCCCGGAGAAAAAATTGAGGGCTTCCAAGCGGACAAATATTTGCCCCGAAAATTATCCTTTGTTTGCTACAGGATGGCGATCCACTGGTTACCTGCGACACTTAATCGCCGCCGTGAATTGTTCACGGGGATTTCCGGTAATATCCTCGGGAAATTGTCAACAGAAAAATGAGTGCCCCAGTTGGTGGATTTCGTGCTCACCTTTTCAAAAGAAGAATTCGTGCGTGTTGATCGTCTATTACAATGCTTGAAAGCCTTTGCATAGATACACTAAGTCTTAGTAATTGCCCCATTAGCGTAGATAAAGAGCAAAGTTTGGGATTTTATGCGTTCTAATAGGTGATTTAGATCTTTATTGATCAGTGTATTTACCCAAAGGAGAAAATGACAGATGATAAAACCAGCCTCAGAAACTCTTGTCTGTTAAGTAATTGGTAATCATTTTGATTTTTCAAATGACCCCGTGGCTCATGAGTAAATGCTAATTATCGCTGAAATAAAGTAATAAACTCAATTCTCCGAATTTATTTTGACGGCTCAACATATTCCTCGTTTTGGCAAGTGATAGCGTTACATGAAAACGCGGCGCGTTGCCGGAAATACTTAACCTATTTTTGTAAGAATTTGGTGTCCTCATAATTACCCATTTTCTTTCAAAACAATAACTTAAATTTCATATAATATTTTGATGAAAATAGTATACCCACCTTGAGGATACTTAGCCTATCATTGCCATTATTTTCTGGTTGTTTATGACAGTATTTAACTAATGAATTGTTTCGTGCATTTATCGTAGGTTGATCGAAACAAAATCAGTCGCCATGGAAACATAAATTATTTTAATTTAAAGCCAATTCTCCCAAATCAGTGTTGTTATTTTAATCATGTTGTACTACGGATATTTTTCTATTTATTGTAAAAAAAGACGGGTGCCTTTAATGTAAAATTCATAGTCATTTAGGATTTTTCATTCAGAATTGTTTTCAAACTGGTCGACACAAAATCAATACCCATGGAAACATAATTTATTTTCATTTGTACGTGATTCTCCCAAAACGGTATTGTTATTTTCAATAGTTTGCACTATTAATAATTCTTTATCTGTGAGAAAAATTAGAAGGGAGCCGTTATGGAAAAAATTATAGTCATTTAAGCTTTAAAGTTTGCATTCAGAATTCGGAGTTCATGTAATGTTTCGGTTTAAGTTAAAAATGTCCGGGTGGGATTCGATTTGGGCGCTTCGTTCGAAGCGACATTTTCACTGCAGCGAGAGTGGATTAAAAAGAGTGGATTGATCGAGCGTCATCAGTAATTCATTCGTCATATTTATGCTGGAAAGGAAATGAGTGATCACTCACGCCGCCCGAATGCTAGTGCGAATCATGTTGTGGGGAAAGCAACGGAGTAGTTGACACTCCTTAGATTAAAACCGACTAGCTCTCACAAAGTAATTTGAAACTTGATCAAAACAACACTTGGAATTTGTATAATACCATTGTGACTGGCGGTGAAAATTGATAAAGATTGAAAAAATATCGCATTTTGATGGATTGATTCACAGTCTCCCCCCCCTCCAATCATAACGGGAAAATGAAGCGCCTGAACGCTAACGGCCAGAAATGGGATTAAGTTGCATTCGACATCGGAATTGAGTTTTAAAAAGTTAATGCGGCTAAAGAGTCGGGTAAACAACATTATTTGGGAGCCTCGCGCACGAATTGGGAGGGGGGGCGTTGGGACGACAGAATCCAAGGGGTGAGCGCCTTTTAAGTCGTGAATGTCGAATTTTCGAAACGCCAGCGTGGTGCGTGGGTATTTGGACTGGCGGACTCGATAAAAATGTATATGAAAGAGAGAGAGAGAGCGAATAGGAGTCAACTTCTAAGTGATGCTCTTTCAACTGTGTGAAATTCACAGTGGAAAAATCATTCGTCAGGCCTGGGAATCGAACCCAGATCCATCGATTGCGATGGTTATAGTGATCTGGGCTCGATTTCCAGTCCAGGGGGGTTGTGTTTGAACCACTCGAGATAATCTCGACCACGTAACTAAGCAGTCACGTGGTACAATCACGAAGGTCTAGAGATTATGGTGTATTCAAAACACTGGAAAAAACTCAATTAACCTTCCCGATTGAGTTTTCTTGCGGTAATATTGTAAATGGATTTTATACCCCGATTTTAGCCACTATAAACGACTTATTAGACACAAAATATAGCCTTTCGAGTAAGTAAATGTCATCAAAAATCCAACCATTCATTGTTGTACCACGTGACTCCTTAGTTACGTAATCGGGATCATCTCGAGCGATTCAAACACAACCCCTCAGGCCAATGATTTCTCCACTGTGAATTTCACACAATTGCATGGTTACTAGCGGGTGACTCCGTTGAAGTAACTGCGCGGCTAGTTCCGTTGGTCTTTGAAAATGATACTCTTTCATCCAAGCATGTCAAACATGAGGCTTATTGTAAGATGCTTGCGGTTGGCACAGAGGAAAAAAATTAGGTACAAGGTATCTCAAAATCTCAGAGCCTCATCTCAAGGTCTCAGAAAAATATGGCTGGCTTGTTAAGAATCGCTCCCCCGTATCGAAGATCGAAGCGCAATGATATGTCGGCCAGATAAAGCAAAAATTGTCATTTAAATAGGTGTAAAGCCCAAGGTCAAACCAATGACAATATTCGTACATAAATGTTCACTTTGAACTGTTGTAATTTTTGTGTAACGTTTTGATTGCCGTTGCATCAAGCCTTCGTTGCCGTTTACGTTTAGTTTTTTCTATCGATGTACAAAATCATTTATTAACATTCATGAGTTTAAGAAGCTGAAAAACCATTTTTATGCACTTTTGATATTCTTAAGGTTCGGTGTTAAAATATTTGTTTTGATTATCGTTATAACACCCTATTAGTTGTCGTGCGTGCCTCTTATGACAATAAAAGTGTCATCCATACGGCTCATAGGGGACCATAGTTTGCTATGCCTGCTTTCAGCGATGGCATAAGAATGAGGCGACGTGTTCTTCTTCTATATGGATGCCCTAAATTAGTGATCGGCAATATCTTTGCGTGAAATATTTATCAGAAATAATATTAAAGCTTATTGCGTGCAACTACTAAGCAACAGCATAATATATCAGAAGGTGTTATTTAATCACCATTTTCTTAGCATACCACCAAAATACCTTTCGTGTACCATCTAGTGGCACGCGAGTCATAGATTGCTGAACGCTGCCCCAAGTTACCAGCTGCCTCATAATCACCAGTTATCATCAGTCCTAAGACTTTTTAGCATTTCATTCGGGTCCCCCCACCGCTTACCGTTTCATTTCTGCATTAATCGTCTCTTTATACTCCTCGTAATTTTCCTATTTTAATCCATGTTGAATCTTTCTTTGTAATTTTTTGTCTTTTCAGGACTTTTTCAATGCATTAATATGCCGCAAATTGTGTTCAATACGTTTTATCTGCAAATTTTGCTCAGTCTTCATTGAACTCTTTTATTCCTACTGTTTTTAGAAATTCCTCGTCAGTGATTCTCTCTATTAATTTGGTCTCAATTAATAATAACTAACATCACATTTTGATTGCTTCCGACCTTGTTTGTTCTGCCGAAGTCATATTCAATGTTCCAATGCCACACACAATCTGCCTGCTACCTATCGTTAAAAATCTAGGAATCAAAATTGGTATGGGCTTTTCATGATTGTAGAGTTCCAGCTTTGTATGTAGAGCGCAATAATTGAGTTTTGGCAGAAGTAGAGGTTTTCCAGAGGCCCACTTTTTTGACTATTCACTTGTAAAATTCTACAGGTGCCTCGGAAGTGTGAGAACAAAAAGTGACATCTGTCCCGGGAGCTGCAGCAGCTGTCCCCGGACTAGGAGCAATCAAGTGTCGGAGAGTTCCGCAGAGATTATAAACTCAAGAATTGGAAATTTCTATTCGATATTCAAGAGTCGTCTCTAAAGGGAGGTAAAAACAACCATAGAAACTTTGCGGAATGGACCATTTCTTCATTTCTTACCGTTATTCCCACCATTTTTTACGGGTGATAATTCGTTCTTGATCGTTTTCGTGAATGTTTATGATCTTACGTAGCTGAATCCCGAGATTTGGGCATAGAAACATGAAAATATATCCCTGGAGCCAAATATCAATAATATTGTTCGTATTCACCTGAGTTCCCCAACCTTTCCCCGTCGGGAGGCGTATTTTGACCGAATTTGGAAGTCATAGACAGGCAAGTGAGTGGAGGCAATAACTTTTGGCATAAAGTCTCCCCATTTTGAAGCCTCTGTATTTCTTTCCGTCGGTATTTAATGTCTATGATTTAAGCGTATGATTTAAGCGTATGCTACTTTTGTTAGCAGCAGATCTAATTAGAGGGTGATAGGAGGTAGCGATGGTTCCTGTTAGAATTGTTTTGGATTATATCAGTTAAGTTTGGCACTATACTTTGGGGGTATTCTTCTTGCATTTGGTCCCTGAAAAATTATCTGAAAAGATGCTTCTTCATTAAAATGCATGGATGAAATTTGAGCTGTTATGAAAGAACAGATGAGAAAAGAGTGTCATGCATTATTTAATTTGTAACTTTACGAGGTATGTTGAAATGTCTACATTTGTAAATCAGCAACGCAGGAGCTACACTATTTTTAAAAAAGCGTAGTCAATTTATTGATGAATTTACTGTATAGGGTTTTTGTAATCTAGATGAATTGAAGAAAAATTTTAACTGCTGGTTTCGAGACAATTTGAGGGAAGTCTTCATTCCCGAATTCGGAAACTCACTTTTTGTGTGCACTTTCATAGAGGCGTGGGTGAGAAAGCTCCTCTCATTCCGCCACCAGAGCCTGGACCCGCATTTCCGAGAACACTTCGAGATTATCCCCTTCGGGAAAAAACTGTGAATGATGAGGAGTCCGGCCGGCATCACTCCCTCTCTCCTGCCCGCTTGGGTCGGTGATGAAGTGGCGGGACGGGGGTGGACCCGAACACTGTTCAGCTCCGGATGACGCGACACGTCGTATTGGAATCGCGGGCAAAGGGGAGATCGGCGAAAGTAGATATTTTTTTCGTTTTCCGTTTTGTCTTTTCTCTCTCCTTCCGTTTTTTTCTCCTTCGCCCCCGAGGAACTGTGGCGTACACGCCTGCCTGGCCGTACTCCGCGGAAATGTCGATTGCTCTTCCGGGAGTCCCATTGTTGTCCACTCCCCGTTTCCACTCCCCCCCCCCCTTGCCACTTTGCTGGCTTTTCACCGAAGCCGTAACCCATGCGAGCCCCTCCAATATTCTTGCGTCTCCTCATTTCCGTTATCTCTCTCCCTTAGCCCTTTGCATCTTTTACGGAAACCTCAAAACAACCTTCCCGGCCTCCCTTGCCTGGAGGCGTATCGAGGCCAAATTCGAAAAAATGGGGAAGTTATTAGGAGAGAAGGAACGTTAGCTCGACGGGGAGACTCTTTGGATACCTTCCCCCAATGTAAAAAAGCCAGTATTATTTTCAATGGACCATCATTCCTGTGAATTAAAATAATTTTACCACTGTTATGAATGATTCAAAGTTTAGCATTGTATGTGAGGTATTAATGGATCTCGAACGAATAAGAATCAGATGTCCTTGCAATGGTTGCACTATTGTTTAAGAAGTTCACTTCATGTACCTTGACTTGAAAGGTGGTCCTCATAGCAAATGTATTGAAGAAGTATAAGTGCATTAATGGATGGTTGTAGGAAGTGAGGGTATTTTTTGACTTTTCAGAGGTATATTTGTAGACTGAGGAAACGGAGAGGATTGACGAAACATGACGAGCCTGAGAGATGATTCCACAGATTGCTCACTTTTGTAGAAATAAGAGCAACAGACCCAGGTTATGTGGCATTGTAGGAATATTTTTTACGTTAAAGTCTATCCTATTTATTTTCCTTATTGGCCATACATTGTACAAACTTGCTTTAATGTTATTCATGTAATTGAAGCGTTATTTGTGAGTTTACTTTTTTACAATCGTAAACCATGTCATTACTTATATTCTCTTCTTATTTTAGATGGGGGAGGACTTAAATTAATTGTAAATTAGCGTACTCCTCTTGAATTTCATGCTGAAATGTAGCAGATGTCAAATATAGAAGTAAGACATCGGTGCTTGCTTTTCCTAATAGATCCGTAGAAGACATATTTGGCAGCGTAAAAAATGAAGAACAACGCTCAGGGAATGAATACAGAGACGGAGTTCTGCCTCGAACGACATGCTCTCTTAACCTTTTGCGACGGAATTGGAAAGCTCCCGGAGTGAACAGCGTGATGTCAAACTTCCAGCCCTTTGGTGAGCCGTGCGTTCTTCTGCTTGCTCTGCGTGTTCGTTTGCGTGGGTCAGAGGTCGCGAGCGTGCATCCCCCGTCGGATCCTCGCGAGATTATGATCCACGGGGATTCGGACCGTGATGAGGACAGTGAATGATTTGGCTGAGCTGGCCGCCGCCAGATCACCCGTCCTTTCGCCACCTCTCCCATCAACTCCGTAATCACTCTCTGCCTCAACGCCCACGACATACTCCGCCTCAATCTCCCATTGCTTATTCCTCCCTTCTATCTCTTCCTTTGTTGGTTGAGTCACCTGATGCTTTATGAACTCTCCAGTCACGTTATGAATTTTTAGTCAAAATGTTTACTGCTGGATTGTGTAAATGTGAAGACCAAATATATATTTTATCATTTTCAATGGCTTGGCCTTTCGTCATTTGAAGAGACAATATTCAAAATTTTGTTACCTTTGCGAGTTTTGTAGTATGGTTTGATTTTGCGACGAAAAGACACTTTTTCGCGTTGCATTAGTAAATTTTGTGCTGCCTTTCACGAGAGCTTTAATATTTACCTAAAAATTCAGTGTTTTGTAAATGTACTATTTGGTAAAAATATTAGCTAATTTTGCTTTTTGAAACTTTATAGGTATGCTTTTACCTTTGCTAATGGAGTGCTTTGAATTTATTTATTTCTGATACCTACTCAGATTAGGTTTTTTTCATTTTTGGAAATCTTGAAATGTGTGACTTATATTAAGAACCAATCCTAGTATTAATAACTTTTTCTTGTGCCATGTTTGTTTTTGTTTGATATTTTAGAGGAGGAAATAATTCATTCATGAGTAAATTGCTTTAAGCTCTCAATCCACATCTATTTCAGTCCATTCTGAGCGGCCATCGTCATATTCGTGGTATATGCCACTATGTAAGCCTTTTAACGTCACCAAGCGTTTTTAGGATGAGTTTGCCTGAATTATAGCTCCAATATACTCATAAGGCGTGTGCTAGAGCTTGAGAGTACGTGGCTAGTAAAAGAGTTGGCTAAAATTTCGGGATAGCAACCCTTGGAGAAAATCGGGAATGGGGAGAGAGAGAGAGAGTAGGATGACGACAATCGGCCGTTGTTTTCACTGGCAAAATCGGATGTTTTAGCGCAAAGCAGGGAAGATATCGTGATCATGATGGCTACTTCTCCCTGAGAAATTATTTGCATTTGCGCTATGCTGAGGGCCGGGTAAACAATCGAACATGGAGGGAGAGCACAGGGTAGAGGTGAAATATTTGCTCTGATACGTATATCCACCATTCTTCCTCTCTCTCCCACACCCTGTCTCTCTCTCTCTCTACCCCTTGGGATCCCCTGAGTGGAAGGGAAGTTCCCGGGAGGTTGGCGGAGGGTGGGATGGTGGGCGGGAAAGGAAAGCCTTCTCTCCCGGGACGAGAGAGGGAGAAGCCGGAGCGGTTGCATAGAGTGGGAGTGAGAGATTTATCTCGCGTGCACTATTGCAATTCGCGTGACGTTTTCAGGAAAGGCGTGCGTACTATTAGGAGTTTGCGGGGGGTGTTGGGGGGGGGGCGGGGTAGATGGTAGCAGGAGATCAAAGATCGTCGCCTGGGGACGACGGGAAGAAGAATGGAGAGACTTTTTTTCTCCCACCTCTTCAGTCGGTAAAGGCGTGATCCATCACATTTAAATGTTTCATCAATGGTTAAACCGCGACCACGCGGAAAGATTGCGTCGTGCTAACGACTGTTTTAATCTTTCGTCTTGAGGCAACACTAGCCTTGGAGTTGCTAACCTATCAAAATAATGAATGGCGAGAGTTAACTTGATATTTTCATCCATGACTCAAGTGAAATATTTCAAGATGGTTGACGGCGAGCTTGATAAGTTAAACTGGGGAATTTTAAAACTATCACGTACCGTAGCCTACCCTCCGCTATTTTTTGCAAATCAAGATATTTTTCGATAGCCCCCGATCATTAAATAGCGTTCATATGTGCATAAAATGTATCTAGTTTTCATTAGAATGCTTGTGAATGAATCATTATGCTGCTTGTTTGACGTGATTTTGTTTATCTTTGGAGGTACGGAAGAATTAACTGAATCCTCCAAGAAGGCTATAAGAAAAGAGTCCTGTGGATTCGACATGTGGAATACTAGAGCGTCTTCTCAGGTTTGGAGGGTTGGTTGAGTTCCAAATTCCGTGAAGTATATTTCAAAGGATTTAAACAAATTATTTTTTTCGCAAAACAATGGACAAAGAAACAATGGGTATGAGGAAAATTTGGCCTGGACCTGAAGATGTTGTTCCCTTGTATCCACCAAAATTTCCACGGGAATTAGGAAGCCCGTAGTGGTCTGCGCATTGGTCCGGTAAACCAAATGGACGAATACCTATCTTTTCTTCGATCGTTCCCTACGGTTCATCATTTCTACAACTTGCATTACTTCTGTTGTCCTACTGTTCTGTATTCCACCTGGAGGTCCCTTTATTCGAGAGCTTTTGGATTATCTAAACGGAGTGGAGGAGGAGAGTGTTGGAAATATGACGATTATTTGATTGCACGGTATTGTCATTTCAGCCGCTAAGCGAGTGCCATTTTCTGGAAGCGGGGGGTGAAATAGGTGGTGTGAGTATAAACATCTCAAAAACCCTCTTATTATGCCTCCGAAAATAAAAAATAGCTATTTTTATTACGTTTTAAAATATTTTTCTGAATTGTTGTGAGCGGGGTTTCATTGTTAATTTTTAACGACATCAGATATAATTTTCCATTTCTTCATTGATAACAGAAATTATAAAAGGCATATATTCCCAAACAATGAAAATATCCCAGTCTGCATCTGCATTTTGGGGGAAACTATTTCAATGTATTGAAAGTAAACGAAGATAGATGCATAGTAACACATCTATAAAAGTTTTTTTGAGATTATTCTTTTCCAGATTTCTTGATGAGCATGTGATTCGATAGTTTATTTTCAAGGTAATAGGTACTCGCTAGCTGTCTTGTGATTCTGCAAATGTTAGTTCGAGTTCCATTCAAATTTCATTTGAGGTAGTTACACATACTTTATTGCATTAAGCAATAAAGTCGATTTATAATGGCGAATTATAACCCTATTCGAGCGTATTTTTTGTATGTGAAAGGGAATAAAATTCTGCAACGCAGTTTTATGCCTGTACAGAAACATCTCAGACCACTTAGTAGAGTAGAGAAGAATGTATCAACAATCAATCTAATACGTACTTTGGAGGGGTAGTCCATTGTGGATTTACCATTAAGCACCCACCGAACTCTAATGCTGGCGATAGAAATTATAGGGAGAAGGCTGCAAGGCTTACAGTTGTGCTGGGGAAAGGTGTGGTCAGAATTCGAGGTAAGATAAAAAAATGATAATAATAAAGTTGAAAAATCGAATGATATATCGCCACCGACATCAAATTATGCGAGTATAAAAATAAGCCACTTTCATTATATCTCTTTTTATTACTGGTTGGCCCGTTCGGGAGTAATAATGGTGCACAAAGGCGGTGAGTGAGGGAGCGTGGAGAGGGAGAGAGATGTGTGTGTAATTAGGCGGAATGCATTAGTTCAATCGGTGTGCTCACCTCCGGGATCATTGGGAAATGCCGATCGCTCTACCTCCGCGTCGCGTGTGATCGTGCGGTCCCCACTCCACTCCCCAATTCGTGCTTGATTGAGTGGAGACCATTGTCGGAGGGCGAACGGGGAAAATCGAAAATGTGCCCCACGCTTATCCCCGCGTTCCTGTTTCCTTTTAATGAGGCGAATTTATAAATAAAAAGGATAAACAACAAAGAACCGGCCAATCTGCAGGCGGTCTTAGCGTTTTATGGTCTTTCGCCTCCGAAAGGCGGAAGACAAAGGAACAAAAGAGCCCTTTTTTTTAGTCTGATAGCGCATGGTAAGCATGACGATGCCGAAGCTTCTTTCCACTTTTCTCCACGAGTTGGAAGTAAAAATAAATGGTGGCTTCATCGTAGTGAATATTGAAGATGAGTTAAAATAACCTTTTCTTCCCTAATTTATCGAATTTATTTCAAATTTGATACTCTTAACATTCTTCAACTCCGTACATTTGCGAGATAAAAACCTTTGTGAGTAGTTTAGTGACCGCTATATCTCTAATACAATCATCAAAATGACTGGCTCTCAGTGAGTTAGAGGCATGTCCATTTTTTTTTTATTTATACTCACAACCCCGAAAACAGCACAACAAAGGCCTTTTGCATCGAGTGTTTTAACATTAACAGTAGACGAACACACACACCCATGTCCTGGGCATTGTACCCAGGCGGGACTCGAACCCGCGACCCTCGGGTTACGGCGAGGACTTTACCCTACCGCCACCGGGGCCGAAATTTTCTTTAGAATTCCGTCTCTTACCCTAAGCAGTCTTCGAAAATTATTTGCGAGCATTTTTATTTTTACTGACATTCGGCATTGGTTAATTAACTTCCTAAAGAGTTTAAATATTTCGTAGGAACGAAGCTTAATCCATCACTAAAATGGTGAAGAAATACGATGGATTCAATAATGATTTCGTCTTACAAGCGGTATTTTGAATTTCCGCGAAAAAAATTGCACTGCTTAAACCTTACATTCTCACGTATGAGTTGCATCGCACATGCTTTTGGGATTTGCTTATTCTCTTGTCAATCAGAGTAAGTGTAAATGAAATACAATGCGTTAAGATAAAATCGTGGAATCGAAGGCTGGTTTTGCAGTCGTTGAACGGTAAAAAAAATCGAAGTAATGGTAATAAATATTTTGTTCCATTATTTACGCTCATATATGCAATTCCCAACTGCGTTCTCCCTCTCCGTGACAGCCATTTTCTGCCTTTCTCCACCTCCGTCGGTTGCTGTTATTGAAGAACCTCCACAAGCGTGTTAAATTTATCCCGTTGAAAACATTTTATCGCCTCCCACACTTTGTGAGATTGAAAAGGAAATACCTCGATCGCCTGCTCCCAAGGTTATGGTAATGGCAGAGCCGGGGCTAAGTGAAAAAAAATGTACCGGAGAAACTTGAGAGGCGTGTTCATGGCGAGCCCTTGTTTAGCCGCGCACTCCTCGTTTTGCTGCAAAAAATCTTCCCTTGCTTCAGCCTGCACCGAATCAATACTCTTTATACTCTGGAATCCACGGTCTTTGATCATATTTTGATGGCACTACTCGATGTAAAGAAATGAAATTGCTGAAAGCAGCTTTTGAATTTTTTATAACTTTTTATATTCACTATCATTTTTCGCCATAAAAAGATTTCAAACAATACAGAAACATTAAGTTGATGTGTAATTTTGTTTAAAGTCAAAATACTGAGACATATCAATGATAAATTGCATCACCTTATAAATGTAACATATTTATAGGGTGTGTCATAGTGATAACAATTTACTGCGAGAATGTGGATTGTAAAGAAATATGTAAAGAACAATGCTTCAGAACCCACGTTTTAAGTTTCGTGAAATCATAGCTTTAGCTTTTTCTCTTTTCAACTGGATCTCATTTGGATTCTGTAAGCACAAACAAATCTATACAATGGCCGAAAATCTATGATACATTTTCCATATATATATATATATATATATATATATATATATATATATATATATATATATATATATATATATATATATATATATATATATATATATAATATATAATATAAATGTTCATACAGAAAGGTAGAAATAAAGTGGATAGGAACACATAAAATTTACAAAGACAATGGTGGTGTGAAGATGAAATGATGGCCGATTCCAAGCAGAACAAATTCGACTGGACCGGGAATCGAACCACGGACCTTTGGATGTCGCGTCCACTGCTCAGACCACCGACCTACCCAGTCTACTAAGAATTCATTGGAATCGGCGGGGGGTTTATAAACCCCCCGCCGATTGTGTGGATTTAGGGAAAATCCATGACTAATTTTGGTTCATAAAATGATGGCGCATACCCCAATGTTCGTCTCTGAGTTGAGTGTTAGTAAGTGTTGATATTCGTATCCTCTGAGACGCCAGTGGCTCAAGAATACATAAATACTTAAAGCGTTGATAATTTTGACTGTGTTAATAATAATTCTCCCTCGGTATCACTAAAATATTCATAAATCAAATTTAATTCGATCTATCAAAAATTCTACTTTGAGGAATTTGCACTTCTGGAGTTTAAGTACGACTGCCTGGATAAGGACTGTGTTAGGGTGAAATAAAACTTTGTTCATCTAAGCACGTATGGTAGCGAAAACCTCACTAATGTCTACCCTTTCTTCACTTCTGCAGGTAGAGTGCGTCACGGACCACGAGACAGCTCTCCTTCGGGCCAGTCGGCTAACAACAAGACTGACACCATCCCAAGCTCGCACTACTACCACCAGCACATATACTCGCCGCAGACGCAGACCCAGCCGGCCCCGACTCGCGTGAAGGGCGAGGAGGAGGCCGCGGTCACCGGAGGCAGCGGGGGCGGCGGAGGGGCCTCCAACAAGGACACCGAGGAGTCGTTGGAGGTGGTGGAGGTGGAGGCGACGGTAGGGGCTTCGGGAGGCGGGAGGCGTCGCAAGAAGACACCCGCCCCCAACCCGTCACCCGCCACCGCCCCACAAGGGGCCCCGCAGGAAATCCTGGAGAGGGGCGGCGGGAACGGGCGCCGCTCCCCGCCCCCGAGTCACCGCTCACTCCGCCGCCCCCCGCCGCCGCACCCGCTGAACGCGGGGGCGAAGCTGTACGCGAGGTCGCTGGACGGGGGCGGGGGGCCCGCATACCAGACCCCTTACGTGGGACACCACCCGACTCCGCACCACCTGCCGCAGCTGCACCACCACCAGCACCAGGGCTCGCTGCCCGGGAGTGGAGGAGGCGCGGGACTCAGCGACACCCCGACCTCCGAGAATGCTTCGGACGCAACACTGACCGACTCGGAGCTCGCTCTCGCCAGGGACTCAACGCTCCTCGTCCAGAACGGTAAGTAGGAACCAGCTATGCTCACTTCGGCGCAACCAAAAGGTTCTCAAAAATTAATATCGGTATCTATCCGGTTTAGATCTAGTAGGAGATACCAGGGATTCATTGCTACGTGGGGTGACAGGTTTGGAGAAGGGTAAAAGGCATGTGCAGGGTGACAATTGATGGGATTTGGGAAGAAATCCCTTTATTGTTTAAATCCGTGAGCTTTCTTGCTGTTTCGCTCAATGACACATTCACTAACATGAAATTAAGAGATATACCCACCTAGAATAAATTGGACCTCAAAGGCCAGTACGTGGCGGCCCAATGTATCGGCCGAACAACCGATATATCGGGCGGTACGCTGTGAACCAAATAAATGCTCTATCGGTTCCGAAAAATCACCGAGCGTCCGTCGGCCCCGATTCCCAGTGAGCCACGATATGTGTGTAAACTTGAGCGTAACTTGCAATTATCGTGTCCAAATTTAATTGTGCGACAAGATGTGGGGGTGTCCCAAATAAGTTATGGGTGGTTTTTATAATCTATTTGATATCTCAGCTTGAATGTGACGGGTTTACTTGCTCGAGTAAAAATATGATTCGATGAAAAATATGTTCAGGACTTTCCTCCCGCAGATTTAAAATTAACGATTTTAATGAATATTTATCTAAATCACGTCAATTCAGTGTGTTATGTCAAAATAATACCCACTTGATTTCATGAAGAGGACTGGAATCAGTAGTAATATAAATAATTTCAATGTTGTGACTTTAACTCGTAGATCTTTGAAATTGAAAGAGACATTCTAAAAGCGTAGTCTACCCGTTCCTCACCTTATGTACTATACTTAGTAAACCCAAGATGCAAAATTGAGCTCCAGAATTTAGTCCTCCTTCCAAATTTTCTTGTATTCGCCTAAATTTCATCAATTTGCTTACTCATGTCAACAAAAGATTGTAATGGGTTTATCGTTTCACTCGTCAGAAAATATGTGATAGCTAGAGATGAAAAAGCACTTTATTTACGATGAATATTATTACTTACGTAGCTAATTATAAAAAAATGTCGTAGTTATCCAGAGCAATAAAAATTTACCATGATGGAATTGCTTCTTATAGTTTTATGTTTTAGAATGCACTTTACTGAGGGAATAAGTGCGAAGCAAGAAGAATCCAGAGTGAAATTAATGGGATGACTAATTGTTCTTGAAAATACTTTAACGTAAACCATAAATTGATAATAGTAAAATTCAGTTTAACGATAGTCATAAAAATTTGATGTGTGAGAACACAAGCATGGCATATAATTGGTATTTCATCCCAACATTCCAGGAATTTTGCCTTAAATTCCACATTTTTTTAAGCCCGCATCAATCAGACCTCAAAACACGATTTGCGATTAATTAAGATGTTTTTACGTATGCCTCTGCTTATCACCGTGGAGTGGGGTGAAACTAGGACTGTCGAACGAAATAATTTAGCTTATTAAAATGTTTTACCCTTTTTGTTTCCTGTAATTTATACCCTTGATGGCATTACGTCAATGTTCGATTCCTTTTGTTCCGATAGCTTGCGTTGTAACGCCCAGGTTTTTATGAGAATGTATTTTTCTCCCTGCTGGAATGAATAAAAATACGACCCACCTTTTTTGACAAGGTCATGAAAGCATAAATTGGATTCACTGAGGATATTTCGAAGTTAAATGAACTATAGAGAAGCGAAATTATCCATGACCCCGTTCGACACTGGAGTCTAATTCGCTTTCCCCTGGTTGAAAGCGCAAATTTTAGCGCTCTCGCCGCGGTGTCGGGCCGTTGGCCAAATGGTTGCTTCCTTTCTCCCGGAAAATTTATGAGAACTGCGCCGCCGGTTCTATGCGCCTAATTTTTCGCGAACGCCCATGCTGTGGGGCGGCGTATTTGGGTGGAGGAGAGTGCTTTGTGGTGAAATGGAATGATTAACGACTAGGGACGAGTAGGGAAGGAGTTGGGATCGAATTGGAAGAGGTCACATTGCACTGTTAACAGAATAGCACACCCTCTCGGCCTGCGAATCATACGAGAGAGAATTCTTATCTTGTCATTTACGATTCAGAGTCTTGGGTAACTATAAAAATGGCTGAGTGGGTAAGAAAGTAGGTCATTTTTAAAACTAGGCCGTATGTGTATTCTTTTACATCTCAAGCAGGTATTCCGTAGCCATTTTTGCCTCTGATCGAGGATTGGATTGGATTTTGGGGAAGCGACCGACAGCTAAGATCATTTGTGCTGCGGGGGACTGGTAAGGGAGGAAGGCTGAATAGAAATCCTCTTTGTCGATATTAGCCTGCTCTTAACGAAAGACGCCTAGGGGACCACGGTTTAACGTCTCACCCGATTTACGGAGTAATGTACTTGAAGTGCTGAAGAAGGAGCCTCCACAAGAGACAAAAGTAGGGATTGGGTTTCTTCTGAAAAATATCCTCCTCTAGAGGGATATGAAACAGCCAGTTAGCCAGTATCCTAGCCACCAAATCAACCCGATTCCTTATTCTAATCGTGGTTTTTGAGAAACTTAAGTATTGTGAGAGAAATAGTAGGCATGAAAATATGTGTAAATAGAAAAAATACGAACGATAATAAGTTTGGTCTAGTAAATGGGAGGTGTTATTAACAGGTTATGAATGATTTTTCAAGGGGTATTGTGGAGAAGGGAATATGCATTGATCTTGGGACGAATGTGCAGTTTGCATTTTCTGATGAAGAATGATTTTTTAGCTTACTTTATTGCGCTTTAAAATTTGAGTACCTTCCATAGGCGGTGCCATTTCAGCAATGAGCTCATTTACATCAAAATCTGTCCCTTAAACGTTTTATGCCTTTCAATCCGACCTTGTCCTGTTTAATACAACAGTTTATAGGATCGCAGTTATTTATATTTTTTTGCATGACGGCTTCACCTGACGAGACAGATGTGCATTTTGCTTGCGTGGGGGAATTTTCAATCGCAGCATGGGATCCTGCAATAAGGAGCTAAAAAAAGCAAAAATTGCTGCGGTTCAGGTAGTAGTGTTTGATTGAAAATTTTATTTTGAGTGCACTGTAGCAGAGTAATAGGGGGGTAGTAAAAAACAAGGAACCATTTGGCCTGGAAAACGAGAGACAAGATTTTTTCGCCATCTCTTTCGTAGGGTGGGCAGTATGGATTCCTCGTCGGCGAAACGCAATTACATCCATTTTCGGGAATTTAGTCAGTTTCTTTTTCAACCACTGTTTCCCTTCGAGGGATTCGCAGAGACCTCCACAACTTCACATTCTTTCGACTTTTTTCTCCCCGGAGGAAATTTCCCTTCGCAGGAAAACTGCAACGGCAACAGTAAAAATATCCAACGATGAAGAGGCGAGCAACAATTTAATTTTCCTCTTGTTATTCCATCCCAGCGAGTCGCACACCCCGAGAAATTTTAACCGGTACAGGAGGGGGAGATGCGCGGGAGGAGGGTAAAAATAAAAATGAGAAATGTTTGCATGAAAAAAATAGCCCTCGGAACGGGAGATGTGAAAATAGAAATTTTCTCATACACGTATGAATGATGCAAGTCGCAAATGCGAGAGTTTTCTCGGATGAGTAAGGAAAGGGCCACTGAGGGAGGCATACTTTGGGGGCAGGGAAGCCAAGTGGAAAAATGAAAAAAATCAGTATATCTGCCGCTTATTTTCTGAAACGCATCGAAAAATTTTGCCGAGTATGCATGATAGCGCACATTTTCCCCGTCCCATTTCAAGCACATACCCGTCTGTACCACACCATCGCGTACCTGTACACCCCTGACTAGTTTACCAACCCCTGCCACGCAGTATCGCAATAAAAATAAAAAAGAAACGAAGTTTTGAAAAAAAATGCCAAGCGGTGGTCACTGCCTCGGATACCCTCGCCCCCAACCCCGCACCCCCACAACCCAATGCTTGCCTTTCCCTCACCTTCCACATCCAATAACGTTTTTCGAGTTCGTTAGACACATCAGATATCCTTGCGGGATCGGGGGGATGGAGGGTTTTATGCTCGGATGGTCGGTAGTATGAGGGATGGGGGCGGGTGTAGGTGCGTGGAGGTGGGAGGAGGGGGTAGGTGAGGAGAGAGACAGTCCCTGAATGGCAATCCGACTCCGCAAAGCCTCGGAAAGGAAATAAATGTACACACATATATACTTGTATGTATATATGTGGGTATTCCACCCGCCCGTGCTGGAGCTAGGTCCTTTCACCCTCCGTTAAGTCGCAATCACCCCACCTACACTCTCCACCCCATGTCACGTGGGCTCCTTCTCGCAATTCCTCCCCGCTTGCCTAAAAAAATATTTTTCACTTCATTGAAGTCCCGCCTCACTCACCGCCTCTCGTGGAGTTTAGATATCGAGAGCGTTCTAACTATTTGATTTCCCCAACTTCTCAGGAAAAATATAATAATGAATCCGTTGATCTGGTTAGGAAAGGACGTGAATACGTATATGATTCGTTTTCCTATCCCGTCCTTCTCTGGTCTGTAAGGATTATATCATTACAGTTGATGCGGGTGATCGAATGCTGAAGTTGTCCAATACAGAATATTCTTGTGATAAAATGTAGAATTACAACATTTTGACAGGTTTTCCGGCTCTCGCCGTAGGATTACGACTTTCCCCTCGGATTGGAAGCTTTCGCTAATCTCCAAGGGAAGGAAGAGATGGGAAGGGAGGGATGGGAAGGGAACGTTAGCGAAACCAACAGCCCCTTCGAGGCCGACACCAATGCGGCGGATTGAGGTCAAAAAGACCTCAATTGGGCCTCCGCCCCCCGGAGTGCTTGTATTAGTTTGGTTACCCAAACAACTGAGACGAGTAGCCGTCGATCTCGCTTTCGCGAAAAACCTACCGCACATCGTTGAGAACCGGAAGAGCCAGTTGCCCAAAAATTTGGGATTAGGTATCTCCTTGGCTCCCTTTCCGGGTTGACGCCGTGCGGTCTGCCGGAGTATGTCCTCGAGTTGGGGACCACCGGACCCATGAAGGGTCAATTCGGACCAATTCTGGTCAAAGCGTGGGTACAACCCTTCTCTCAGTAGTCCTCGTCAACCCTTGACAACATTTTGACAGTAAACTTAATAAATGAAGAAGTGCAAATTTCCACGAATTAATAAATTGCTGGCCCCAATGACGATAGGGTGATGTTATTGCCTGCCATCACTAGGACCCTGCATTGAACCCTGTCTGTTCGTGCAATTCTACCATTAAAAATGCCTGAAGTAAAGGATGTTGGGGTTGATTTCAGAATTATTTTTCATGGTAAATCCATTGATTTGTGAAAGTTAGTAATACTGAAGTAGTGATGAAATCCATGTACAGTTTTCGCTGAATTTTCGAATTCCGCATCACTAACCCGAGCCATTACAATGCTTTAATCGTCACGATAATTTTGAAATGTAATTCCTGAATCATTTTTATTCTAACATGTATGGTTATTTCTAACGTATAAATCTATGTAATCGCCAGAAGTATGGTTCAAGAATATTTTCCGACTTACCTGAGAAGTCATTAAAATATGTATCCAGTTCCAAACGATAATCGCAATAACCACACTGACTATATATCCTCTATTATTCCTCAAGTTTTCATCGATGAAAGAATATGTATTAGTAGTAGGAATTTTCTTTGCCTTACGTAGTCAAATGGTTGTGAAAGACTATGTCCTATGGATTTACTACTGTGGAGCAACTACAACGTGCACCGCGGAAATCAGGTTGCTAAATCCTACTTCAAAACATTTTTTTAAACCACTGCTGGGGGTTGGGCGTTCACCGCGTTGGGCTTGCTATCTATCTCACGTAACCGTATTTTTCACAGCAGGGACCAGCACAGGGAAGAATTTAGTTCTCTGAAGGTTTGCGTGCTATTTTCTCCTGCGGGTGGGAGAAGGAGCTGGGTCCACAATACGAACAAACTGTCTTTTCCACACTCTGTCTTTGGATTATTTTGTGTGAAAAAAAGAGGAAGAAAAAGATTAAGAATAACTACGTGGTTCCATAAGCGATGATAAAAACTTTAAAAAATATCTCACAGCAGTAAAAGGAAAACATCCGGGGAAACATTAAACACGCAGCCGGAATCGGAAACTTTTTGGAGTTTTTTCATTAGTTGCCTTTATGCCCACTCTCCAATTTTCCTCAGTTTGCCTGCGGAGAACCCAAAGGTGGTGGAGTGGGGAAGGGTAGAAAAGATGGGTTTAATTTTACCAAATGAGACAATCCACTCCAGCCATGTCGCTAGTGACACGTCCCCCCCCGCTCTGGGAGTAAGAAAAATTGAACGCTGGATTTGTAGGTCGCCGGAAAATTCATGATGCCTAATCACCAGCACAGACTTTTCTTCGTCCCACTCCCAACAAATTATGTGCTCCTGATCCAATCATTGAAATTTTTTCCATTGAAACTCCTTTTTCCTTTGTGTTTCACTGTAGAGAGTGTAATAAATGCTATTGATGTCGTCTGTCATTTCATTCATATTGGTAGTTATAATCAATTATTTCGAGCTATAGAAATTTAATTGTTATTTTTTTACAAAGGACTTTATTTTTCTGATATACTAGAAATGATCTGGACTTCTAATAAAAATGATTAATAGTCGCTATGAGGTTGAAACATTAGCTTTATGAGAGAAACGAGTGAAAAATGTTACAAATGTTTTTCCTGCATTTTCTCTCCTATTTCCACTTCATCTACATTTTTCCAGGTGGTCATTCATCAATTTTATTCTGTTTCTTGTACTCTATTGACATTTATGTTTATTCTTATCACTAGATTTTAAGTGGGAATATTTATTTTTTTTAATTAGAAATAATCAAATTTAATTAATGGAGACAGGTGATTAATGAGATTAGCCGCGCGCCATTTGAGACCTTGTCGGGGAGAGAATCCAGGAAAAATTTAACAGTAAATTGATACATGAAACATAGGTAAATGTGATGAATTTTCGGAAAAATTCTGATAGGGAGAGACATGTGATCATTGCGGGATCATTGTGAAGTATTGTGCGGTGAATCTCATATTGGAAGAATACGAAAAGTTCTGCAATTCCAGTAGCCGAATGGAAGTCGTACCCAAACGATTACACTAATAGTATAGAATAAGTTTATTTCGATGCTTTGGGTACAAAACACCAAAAGGCAACAGAGTAGTTAAAAGATTGTAGGCTTTCCCGGCGAATAATATTGGTAAAGTCTTCTCGGGTTTGGCACCGGGTAAGGCTATTAAAGGCCTTTAATAGCCTATAATAGCCTTACCCGGTGCCAAACCCGAGAAGACTTTACTAACAGAGTAGTTGTGTTGTAGTAGTAGGAATGTGACGTACTTTAAGTTAGTATATAATAAAAAACAGCATTTGGTACAAAAATATTGCAATAATTTTAAAACTAACAAAAGTTATTGGTGGGACAGGAAATTATAACAATTATTTTTAAATGATCGCAAATGATTACATTTTTTAACTCACTAGGCATGGCATTCCATATAGCACTCGACGTTATGACGAAGGATTAGTGAAACATTGTGGTTCCGTGTGCAGACAAATAAAGGTTGAATGGATCACTTCTAGTTAGCATGTTTCGAGTTTCAGTAGGACGACAAAAAATATCAAGGAAACATTTCGGTTTATGAATTTTTAATAAAGAAAATATACAAGCACAATTCAGATATTTTTGCCTAGAAAAGATATCCAGCCATTGGAGCTTTTCCCGGTAGGGGGAAATGTGCTCGTCTCTCCGAAGGCCGAAAATGAATCGAATGTATGAGTTCTGTAACCGTTGCAGTTTGTAATTCAATTCACTCGACAGGTCTCTTAAGACTAGAGTGCAATAATCATATTGAGGAAAAATTAGTGCCGTGCTTAATATTTTCCTAGTGTATTGTGGTAGGATTCTTCTCTGGGTTTTAAGCTGATATAATATTCCTTTAATTCTATTAGACGGCAATTATTTGGTCGTGCTATGTCAGGTTGTTGTTGATGATAAGACCCAGATTAAGGGCAGAATTATTGAAGTATTGAATAACTATTTCATCAAGTTCAATACGGGATACTGTTTTAAAGTTGATTTTGTTAATTAGTTTAGCGTCGCCAATAATTATTGACTTGATTTTTACTTTCTTTATGACTAGAAAGTTTTCAGAAATAAAAAAATGCTCGATGTGCTTTCCAATTTTTTTATTCTCATCTTTAGTACCTACACGTGTTTTGGCACTTTATTTGGCCATTGTCACTGTACCTGAAGATGGCCAAATAAAGTAGCAAAACATAGAAAAAAAAAATTAAAGTTGAGAATTAAAAGAAGTGGACAGTACAACATCGAGTTTTTTTCATTATTGATAATGCAGTACCACAACATATCGCCCGAAACTGTTGACTTTATTGGAAATTTTTCCTTGGTCCGGTCCGATATTGCGTGGACATAACTAATAACTTCTTTTTATGGAGCATGTAGGTGAGCGAAGGCGGGTTAAACGAGGAAAATTTTCAAGAATATCGTCATAAAAATACCCTGGTGAACGACATTGAAAGTCACCTCTATCTCTGCTTCTTGTTTAAATGCCTCGTGCTCCTCGGAATCCCGGTCTGACTCCTTCCCTACCCCACACCCACCATTCACTCTCATTTCCCTTCCCTTAATTCCCTCCTCGCTAATTCCAGCTTTTTTCCGCCTCCACCTCTCGTCAACCACCTTTCCAATTCTCGAAATGCCTTCACCCCCATCCTCCCCTCTCAATCGCCTCCTCAACTCCCACCCATCCTCAGCTCCCCCCTCACCATCTTCATCAGCCACATCCCCCACACCGCCTGAGCACCATTCGGACGAGCCACGTCCCTTCTCCGCCTCTTTTTAGCCATCATTTTCACTCCTCCTCCTTCTCCAAACCTCCCCCAACTTGATTCATCCTCCGAGGTTGGGCTGCAGCAAATTTCCCTCTTTCGCTCAGTCTCATCTCCCGCTCCCTCCTACAATCTCCGTCGCTCACCCCGTTTCCACGCGCTCGTCCTCAATTTTTTCCTCGCATTTCCTCCGCGACCTTCCCCTCTCGGCGTTCCGTCCACGCTTGCGTCAACGTTTTCCCTCGCACTCACCCGTACCATCAGGCTTTCCTCCGACCACAGCCTCATACCGCGAACCCATAGCTTGCGTAACGTCAAATGGTTCCTTCATTGAGTGTCCAATGGGGTCAATCGTGAATGTTTGTAAGATCTGATGCTCGTATGATGACAGAAACAACAATAGTTCTCTTTCACAGGATATTTTAATGGCACTCATAAAAATATCCTGTGGAAAAGTGCAATTATATAGTTATAATATGACGAACTTTCAAGATGCCTCGCTTGAATTTGTTGAAATCATACTGTTGCTCGTGTTCTTAATTTTTTCCTTACATGTTCGAATTTGAAATTGCGACAAAATATGAGAACGTTTACCTTGCTTGAAAGCTCGCGGCACGTGCGCAGAGACCCTTCTTTGACCTGGACGAGTCTATTTCCTCAAACGGTTCACTCTCGGGGGTTTGGGTGAAAGTGTCCATATGCCCTCACGACTCTACTCATATTGCTTGAGTTCGCTGCCAACTTCACCGCTTTTGCCCGTTTTCCTTCCCATTTTGCTTTAGTTTTTGTCGTAGTTCCGATGGATTACTATTTGAGTAGCTTAGTATTGGGGTATTTTTTTAATTTTTTCGTTTTACTTGAAGGTTTAAGGTTATTTCTTTTTTAGCAGTAATGTTTGCCTCATTTGTAAATTTAGTTTTTGCTACATTTTTTAATTTAGTTTTTCTTTCATTATTCACTTTTTTCTTCATTTTCACCTCTCGCTTGGATTACAAAAATTAATGTTTCTGTTTTGCGTTTCAGTAAGTAAAATAAGTAATCGATAATTCTCCGATAATTTTGCATTTCTTTAACTTAATTTCATATTGGCGACCACTGGCAGAGAAAAATCACTCATTCTTGTGCCGTGAATTACTGGATATGATACAAATATAATTTATTCATTTTTGAATATTTTTTCTTTCCTCTGCAACCTTGCTTGTATTCCTCAAGGCTACGTTCTGGTGTAGTAGGCTTCCGAAAATTATCTTTGGCGACTCAATAATATCCCGACTTGCTTTCTTTGGGAAGATATACTCATTACTGAATATGAATGGCAAATTGGGAACTATACTTGCGAGTTACGTTTAGGTCGTTTTGCTATAAAGTTTACTCTTTTTATTTGAAAGTTAATAAAATGAATCGAGTAAGTTCACTCCCTCATATTATTACCGAATGTCAGATACGCTTTTTATTCTTAATGCACTTTTTACTAGACATAATTAGACATTTTCTTTGTAATTCCTTCTTTATACGGAGACCATGGTAAACGAATTACTCTTAACAAAAAATCTGCAGTATAATTTTGCTCGCAATGGATTAACGCAAGGAATTGTAAATGAACACAAAAGGTAGGGATACCATCCCTGTAAGCTCTTCTCCTATAAAAATTCATCGTCACTCGTAACCTTTCTCTCGGTTAAACAAAAAAACCGGACGCGAATATTACCGCTACCGTCCATCTCCGAAACCTCCCGACACCCACCTCCGCCCCGCCAATTCAGTAGCCAACCCCGTGGGGCTTGGAAATGCCGCGCCGTAAGCGGATTACTTGTCGACTCTGTATCTGCGCGGATCACCGCGAGTGGAGTCCACGAGGCCTGTCCGGACCCCCTGCCTACCCACCGCCCCCTACTCGCCCCTGACGCATCTACGAGGTCCTCTCCCACTGCTCCACTCCCCTTTGAGCCATCCAATATCTATTCTCTCCACCCCCTCTTCCCGTACAATAGGCGGGCGCCCCTTCTCCGGGCTCTTTCCAATCTTCCCCCCGCTATCCCCCCGTTACCCAGGCATTTTCAATCCGGATTGACCTCAGAAGGTTCCCCTGGACCTGCCCCCCCCTCTTTCACAATTCAACCTTCCCCCCCTTCCTCCTCCCCCCCTCGTACCCCCACCGCGTACACACCCTTGCCCGACTTCACTTCATCACTCACCCTGTCTATCCAACGCGTGTCCACCAACACTTTTAATCCAGCTCACTCTGCGTCCTCGTCCGGCTGTATATATTTTAGCGCGGAGGGCACAGCACGCGTCGCTGACGTCATTGTTCCCTCATCCCCACCCTCCCCAATCCGCCGGGTCATCGTTGCCAATCTTGAGAGAGTGACGTGTCAGTCGGCACGGTCATTCGGCCAGGTTCCTTTGCTGAAGTTTACTACACTTTATTCGAAAACGTTCGTTTCTGGTGTTTTAAATCGAATCCTGCGATATTGTATCTATATTGTATTGTCGGCCCCGGTGGCGGCGGGATTTAGTCCTCGCTTGCCAATCCGAGGGTCGCGGATTCGAGTCTCGCCTGAGTGGTTTATCACCACTCAGGACATGGGTGTTGTTTTTCGTCTGTTATTCTGAATCACCCGATGTAAAAGGCCTTTAATGTGCTGTTTTCGGGATTGGGAGAATAAATAAAAAATAATAATATAAAAGTAGTGTACTGGGGATCGAGTTGGTGTGGTGGCTAGAGTACTCGCCTACCACACGGGCGCCCAGGGTTCAATTCCCTGCAGAGGTGGTTGTTTTTCAGAGGGAACCCGATCCCAACTTCAGTGTCTTGTGGAAGGCACTTTAGGTACAGTACTCCATCTGTCGGATGAGATGTTAAACCGTGGTCCCCTTGGCGCCTTTCGTTAAGAGCAGGCTAATGCCGACGCCGGGTTTCTATCCACCCTTCCTCCCTTACCTATCCCATATGGCGCGAATGACGTTAGCCGTCGGTTGCTTTCCCTAATATCCGATCCAAAATAGTGTATAATTCACTCTATTTTTACTTGCATCCTCGCCTAGTATAAAACCCCTTTGCCATTTTTAATTACAGACACGTAATTTCCTCGTGACGACTCCTTATTAATCCCAGAAAGAGAGGAGGTTAGGAAAGTCGAGTTAAGGGATACGTTCTGCGGGACGAATCCTTTTTTATAATAAGTGCAGTAAAAAGACGCGAAGGGGTGATGAAATTGGCCGTTGAATGGAAGAGTACAGAAGATAAAGATAATTAGAGTACAGATGTAAAGAAAAGAGGATAGAAGCGGACTAAATGCCAAATCAATGAAAATTTGTCCGGAAGGTGGGATTAGTACACTGTAAACAGATAAGTGAATTTTTTGGTTGAATTTATACAAATTTCTTTCACAGAACTGTGAAATAGGACAAGGTTTTAAAATTATCCAAAATATCCATCTTTATACCTTTTTTAAAGTATGTAAAAGATAAAAATTATAGTAAGAATTGTCGTTAAAAAATATTAATGACCAGCGAAGACGGTCCTGTTGACACGGTCGTTAAAATACCTAAAATTTTCTTTTCTTCTGAGCTATAGTCAAATGAGGTATGCTGACTCTGCTGTTTAGTGAACTTCCACCTATTTTTCTTTCTCAATTATAACGATAAATTTAGTCTAGTTACTTTTTCAGTCGATTCATCGATTGGATTCCACAATGATCCTGTTTTCCCTTCCTTCCCTTCCTTTTAAAACTTTTCTTATTATTACCTCCTGTATGCCTCATTCCAACGGTTAAATTCCTTACCTCCTCTCATCGTCCTCAATAGACTTTTCGTAGGGTAAAAATTCCCTTTCAAAACGTTGGAACGGCTATTTTTTCCCCAGTCACGAGGAAAGTTCCCCTTACTTATAAGGGTGCTTACTAGAGAAAGGTGAGTCATTTTCAGAGATGACCATCTATAGCCGCTTAAGATGGGGCCTTGAGAAAGTGGAGATGCACTCCAAGGCGGGGGCAAGCGAAAAGAGGAATGTTTGATTTAAATAATTGGTTTGATTGAATTGATTGAATGAAAAAATTGATCTTAATGTGGGTCGAGAAATTACGTCGCCCATTATCTCGAGGGAAAGTACATTAGATTAAATTTTAGGGCAATACGAGAGCATGTGTTTAGCGGTAATTCAACGGTTGGTAAATAAAGAGTTATGTTGTAGGAAGAATTAAAATTGGCACGTTCGAGGAGGTTTTATGCATACCAACTCCCTAGGTTTGCTGTACTAATTAGCCCTAGCAGCATTACTACTTCGTTCAGCATTAGTAATCCTTCAGATTATGTGTAATGCTGTCTCTGTTTAGTATTAAATATTGAAATATTTGATTAGACTATAATTTGGCGTGCAAGATATTTTTCTTCAAGTGCAAACTTTTTGATTTCTTGTGCCTGTATATCTCGCACGTATATGTTGCATGAGTTATTAATGTTAGTTCCTTTATTATTTGAAAGTTTATCTATTATTTTTAACTAAATATACATTGATCCTTACTTTTTTCTTTCTACTGAGTGACTTTTTTATTTACACGCCGTGGTGCTTTATTGTATTTCACAAGCAGTGAGATAGTACGAAATGGCTCCTGTACCTTGCAATCAAGATTTTTTCAGGGAATCTTGCACCATCATTTTTCACTTAATTCATAAATAATACTGCTTCAATACTATGTGCATGTTGTCTATTTTTCAGCAGTGTAGAACAGCTTCTTAAACTCCCAAAGCTCTTAGGATGACAAATTTTTCATTCAGTTTCCCCGTCTATGCTCGAATTCCGTGCTATCATCCCGTATTCAGCCGTGATTTTGGGAAATTTTAAGTCAAAAATATGATATGTGACCCGCAATATTTATCACTCTTTATCATCTCAACTACGGCCGGTGTGTTTGAGAGGAGAGTGGGTATTTTTGACCGAGTATGTGCACTAGCCGAGAGAAAACGAAAAACCAACATTAGAGTAGGTTCGTGCATTGAAAGGCCTCCACAAGATCGGAGAGCCCGTGGGAGTTTCTAGTTCGATGGAGAAAAAATAACGGCAGAAAACGCCCTCCGTAGCGAAATTGCTTCATTTCCTCATTTTGGAAGCATGCACTCGTCCTTCGCTTTTCCATTTCATTTCACCTCCCCGGTATGGCTCTTGCCCTACCTGGCCCAAGACCTCTTACTGGCTGAGTGCTTGAAGATTGGATTGGGAAATGGAATTTAATTTGGAGTAGTTCTTCGAAGCAAGAGAATGTACGAAATCAGTTTTGAAAAGATATGGAAAATTTTCGGCGCGATATTTCGTATACACGTGTCCGAGGTTTCAACAGTAAAGTTCTCATTTAAATTTTTTATGCCATTTAAGTTCTCTCTGGCGTGAATTTTGCCAGAAACAGCCCTGCTTTAGCGATAAAATTCCGCGCTGTTGCAATTGGAGCTATGAGGCTCAGTTAGTCTCACGTTTATTTGGTGTAGCGGCTGTGGGAAACTGCTTGTTCCACTTGAATTGGTCGAAAATGGTTTTGACTCTCTTTTTTGCGATTTTAGAGTGCATGGGTAAAGCTTTTGCTGGGCGCACGATAAAATATGGGTTTTGGTAAGTCTCGTGGTGGCATGTTCAAGTACATTTCAATTTTCGAAGGTGATTGATAAACGAAACCTTCAGGAGTACTCGAAATACTTGCGAATAATTTATCGTTTGATTAGTAGCAATTTTCATTTAATGGCATTGGCTATGAAGGCTCATAATTGGGTAATAATTAGTGGAAAAAATAAATATTGAAATATTTTTTCTCTTGCAGAAGAGTAAATTTATTTTTAAAGGTAATAGCAAGGAAAATGTGATTATTCCACATTAATTTTGCCCAAAATTTAGGCTTAAATGAGGATTTAACTCCGTTTACTAGCGCTGTGCTCTTATTTTAATTATTAAAACGAAGTATTTATATTTCAAGAATTATAATATTAATTGATTTCTAATATTTCCGTTAAGAGCCTAATTTACACGTTACATTGCTTAGTTTAGACCAACTCATGCATGTTTAGGGTATTATTTGAACAGTTTCCCAGTAACTTTCGGCTGGCAGAATACCACGCTATTTGGATTAGTGTTCATAATCCGATACCTCCTAAAGTTAAGATTGACATGATGGTATGTGCATTTGATGACCTTACTAAGGCAGGCAGGCTTACTTTAATGTAAAATATTTAAGAGATCCGATTTCACATTCTAATCTTGTGGAATGATTTTTTGGTGTCGAATTTTCACACTTTCAGTGTATATACTTGCACTCTGTTACCTTGGATTAAATGCTTACATGGAATATGTTGTCGAGTCTAGATTACGGGATTAGCACCTTAAGAGTCTTTTACGGTGGTAATTTATCATTAATAGATAAATTTTATATGAGTGTAGTCAAGGAAAGCCACCAAAAGGAAATTAGAAATTTATGAAAGACAACGAGAGTGAGTTTATGTTCGGACGCGAAAAAAGGCAGCTACAGTAAAGGGAATGATCAAGTTGAGCAATGATGAATATCTTGATCGTATGGTCTTTCAGACATAACTGCGCAAAGAATTACTTTAGAAGACGTATAAATATGATTTTGGTTCTCATGCAATCTCAATTACAGTGTGCGCTCTTGAGCAAGGTTAAAAGATTGGACAATGAATCACATTTACAACTATTAATGGCATTATAGCGCATTGCTGTATATTGAGTTTATGAGATGCAAGTACTGCGAGAACGTCTTCTGCTGAGAGAGAACCTCTCGAGAGCAAGGAAGGAAATAGTCCACTAGTGCGGTATAACATTTCTATCGCCGCCTCTTCTTTCTCTAGCTTTGTTCCTCTGCGGAGTGACGGCGCGCCGTTTCCACCCTCCAACCGCAGCTCACGCACCGTCTGACATCTTGCCGTCCGGCGAAAACGTTCTCCAGTAGGCCACTCTCGTCCGCTCGACAGAGGAAGAGACATCACGTGATTTTTCCGTCTCGCTTGGCGTCAAATGGGGCGCGTAAGGACTGCGCTCCGTCAGACAGCCACTTCTAGCGTCTCTATACGTCCGCCGCCCTTCCCGCCATACAACATATCCCTCCCGGTTTCGCCGACGGTAGAACACGTAGGCGGAAAAGGGGATGTGTGCGCGGGGGTGGAGGCAACAGTCCTGTTGCCCTCCTCCTATTTGGGAGGTTACACTACACATACAAACCCTCTCCTCTTTAAAAAAAACCCGCTTGGAAGACTGACTCCCTTCCATGCCGCTTCTTCCTTTGCGAGGATAAAATATGCCCCCGTGGATCTCGATGGATATGATAAAAAAATGTGCGTGAGGGGCAAAAGGATAAAAATGCGAAAGAAGTTCTTCTTCCCTCATCTCTCTCCTTTTCCTCCCTTTAGTCAACACTCCTCTCCGTGCCGACCTCGCCGCCGCCCCTGGCTGTAAGAGGAGGGTTGAAGGGGGGGGACAGGGGCGGGGGATGTGCCTTTGACGTCTTGGAAGACTTTGAGGCGAGTTGAAGAAGGTGAATTCAAGGGAACGAGCGAGAGAGAGAGAAAGATGGTGGTTGGAGATGGAAGCAGACGAAAAGCGTCGGATGTCGGAAGCATTCAATGTTGGATTTCAACGGGGAGCGGTAGTTTAAGGGCGTATGGGCGACGCGGGAATAACTTCATTAAATCCCTATTTACGCTAGGCGTGTGCTTGTGGATGCACTTACGCGGACGAACGCTCAGAATTAGAACCGGATCGAGTTTTTGGGCATGTGTCTATGCATTCGTGCGGAACGACTCTTTAGCTGATACGGCCGTGTAATAATGAGGTGTAGGGCAGGCGGTTATGACTTAACTAATTCCTCATTTACGTGAAGCAAGTGGTTTCCGGAGTAAAGGTGAGATTGAATGTCCAGAAATAAAGCAGGAGTTTTTTGTAAGGATTAGATGCTTCATTCTTGCAAGTTGTTGCGTTATCACAATACAATATTCAACACTTTGAGTGCTATGGGCGTAATGGTACGTCCTCCTATATTTGCAGAGAAGAGCAATGGACGTACTAGGACGTCCATGGAATTTCATCGTTGAACGGCAGCTAGACGTAATGATATTACTGCAGTCTTTCTGGTTGACATGCATATGATCACGAAGTACCAAAACAAATTTTAATTTAAATAAAAGTTCATTAGCCTAGATATCAAAGTGTCTTCTTTCAAAATCTTGGCAAGTTTGTAAACCCTCGGTTTTTCTGAGAGGACCTTCAATTTAAAGCCCAGAACGCAAAGTGTTAAAGGACATCTTCTGGTGCAAAAATGGTCGTGTCTAATGGAAAGAGGTCTTAAGAAGGCAGATCTAATTATGCTGAATTTGCTTCATTATTTTGGAGACGATTAGTTAACATTCTGGATTATTAGTAAGTAAATTATTCCCCACCATTATTGAAACTAAACCTGTTGATATTAAAATTAAATGAACGGAAAAAATCATTGCCTAAATCTTCCGAAAATCTGTTTCAAAATGTGATGGAAACAGTGAAGAGTCGTAGAGAATATTTGGCCCAATGCATGACGATCTTCTGAAAATAAATAGAAGGAACATGAATGAGTCGCATTCTATTGGAAAACCAGGGATGGAATACATAAAACACATGTAGAGTTTTCTGATCAGTAAATTTAATGGCGATATACAACAGCCTATATTATAACATGCATATATTCACACATCACATATTCATTTCTTTATTTTTCCCGGGGAAAGAAGTTTACCTACGAGCTTAGGCTGATCAGAATGAGTCTATTTCCTGCAATACCTCAATCTCTTCCTTTTTTCTTCCATTTTAAGCTATGAAATTTGAAGCTCTCCAGTAAAAACGGTCGTCAAATAGAAACAAATTTGCAGATAGTATTTCGCACCTCGTGCCAATGTTCCCCTGGAAAGGAAATATATTTCTCCTACGGGAAAGAGAGAATTGTGTTAATCTTTTTTCAATGCTCACGACGAAAAAGCTGTTGGGAGAGTTTAATATTGAAATGTCGTATTTTGTCTGCAAAAGGCTCTAGGGAGTGCATAAATTTACAAACCCTATTTGATGGGCTAAAAGAGAGCTGAATCGCCGAGGGCATGTCATTTTAGGGTGATATTTTATGTGCTAGTCGATAAATATAACCACACTGAAAAGGGCTCACTATCGTGACTTGCTATTTTTCACCTAGACATTTTATCTAAAATGCAGATTCCCAGAGCAAAACATGAATTGAGAATGAAAAAACCCCAAAAAAGCTTGTACCTGTAGTTTGATGCATCTGTCGTATTTTTCTATGATGAAGCCATAGAAGTTATTTGTGCTTAATTCTCATAAAAATATATGTTCATTGGCGCACCACCACTTTGTAGTACGAGTTGAGAATCTTTATTTAATGTGGCTTCTGAGTTATATCGTGCCTATTTCACTTTTATTCTGTTATCACTATTTTATCTTGCCAATGGTAAAACTTTCTATCACCAGAGTAACGGTAAGTGGCACACATAGGTCTTCAAAACAATTTAAAATCACATTAGATTTTACCAAAAACATATTTAACTTTCTGCCTGTTTTTTATTGGTGCTGCATACTAAAATAATCCTTAACTAATAAAATTTAATGTGAAACATTGAATTTTTCCTTTTTAATATTCATAAAAAAAGTAAAAATATTTTACTCAATTCTTGAGCCGTACACTGATTGGTATGTGTCCTCTATTCAAGTTTTCGATCCTTTCTTTGTAAGAACTTCGGGTATTCAAAGGTTTCTCCCGTAAGCCAATGCATTTTAATCGTGGATGAGAAGGCAGGCCTCCCATGAGGGAGGCAGATGTGTGACGTCGGAAAGTAGCGAATATCGAGAGTGTTTTTTTTCGGTAACGTGAATGTGGGCCTGTGGAGCAGGTGTGCGACACCCAGCGAGTGCCGAGCACTCAACAATGAGCCGGATAAAATATTTCTCTTTGTGTTTTTCAACAAGCCTTTCTTCGCGAGCGAGAATGCTGGTACAGCAGCGATTAGATGGCTTCAACGGCACCTGTATCGTTCGGTATCCTATTTACATACGAAGTGAACTACTTACAACGAAGAACTTAATTGGAGATTTCTCCATGCTGTTTCTATTATATGGTTGGCAAAACAAAAGTCGCAATTTACTCCACTGTAGAATAAGTGAGCCTATTTGCAATATAACAGAGGTCATCTGGCGCTTTTCAAATGGGAGAACATGAAGTGAAATGAGTTTAAAAATTCTTATTCTTAATCTGTGCTGCAGAGCTGATGAAATTCCGGTTGATGTATGGGTATACTGCAACATTATTTTAAAATATTGTATCAATCATTGCCCTGCTTACTGTTTTGAACTTTGAGGAGTCTGCTTCTTGGAATATTTTTATTTCATTATATGTAGTACCATAATTCATATTTACAGTATCACTTTATCTGTATACATATCCAATAATAGTTTCCGCAAAATTTGTAATTACTTGTGACATGCATATTTATGGACAAAAGCGACACCTATGGATAGGAAAAATTTTTGAATGATTGAATTTTATCTGTGCAACCACAAATGTGAAACTTTTTAATTTCCTTTTAGTTAGAAGTTTTATCGTTAATTTCATCTTCTTCTCCTAGCCATTTCACGGTCACTTGTGGTTTCCATCTCCCTGAACTCACATTGACATGAGTTGCACTCAAATAGGGGAACCCAAATTATGAAATGTAACCATTAGATGGTGGCACTTTTCCCCACTCATTTCCACATCGAAACAAAAGGTGCGCTGATGGCCCGAAGTGATTCAACCGTGAGGCAGAGCGGAGTTGCTTTTACAAAAGTGGAGACGCGGCGACGCTCCAGGGTTGCACTCCCACGGAAATGTTGATCGAAAAATAATGACTCCATCCTTTTTTCCTCGGGAAACCGACGAATCAAATTCTGTTATCTCTCTCTTTCGTGAATGGAAGACGGGACATCACGGAAGGGCGGTCGCGCGCTGAGCCGCTGGGTTAGGTTGGCCGGGGGAAGTGGCTGAAATCCGGGGAGTGTCTGGGAAGGCCCGGGCGGATTCCCGCCCCCGTGGAACATTCTCTTTCAATTGAACCACGGCCTCGCATTAATGTAAATGAAAGCCCACGGGTTCATGCGGGTTATTTGAGAGAGGTGGTTCAGCAGGCAATAGAGAATGAGGGAGGAAAAGATTGCCAAGACCGTCCTCATTGCGAGAGTCACCTAAGAATATAAGGGTAGGGTAGATGGGTAGAAAAGAGTCCTGAGGTAGAGGTGGTAGTTTTCGATGGGAGGGTGGGCAGGAGGGCGGAGACCGTGAGTGTTTATGGGGTGGTTTTTTCGGGCAGAGGGAGAGAGGGCCCAAGGAACTATCCGTAAAGATGATAAGATCATTCGGTAAGAGGATGTAATGCTGGAGCCGTAAGCCAGCGTAAGGGCGATAAGAGAGGAAGGGGGGGAGGGGTAGAGGTCGAGGAGAAAATGGAACGAGGCTGGGAATACGGTATAAGAGAGAGAAAGACAGGAAAGCTCGCTCGAAGAAAGCTTTTCCCGTAAGGAAAAGGGAAAAAATAAAATAAAAGACTAGTCTTTCGCCTGCCGTCGAAGAGGGAGAGAAGATTCTCTTCGTAAAGCTTAGTGGATTTTTCGAAATGGGAATTTGAGGACTTCGATCCAGTTCCTCCTATCCCGTTCTCTCTCTCTCTCTCTCTTCCCATTCTGCCTCCTCCCTCTCCGTGCCCATCCCCTCTCTATCCAATTTCCACAGCCCACCCACGCTCGCACCCCCCTCCAACCACCCTCCCGACTTTTCTCCCCCTTTCCTTCCCCCTTACACCCCCGGCCTCAGGGGGGGGGGGGGGGCTAGAATGCCTTCCCGCTCAATTTTCAGCTCATCATCGCGACGGAAGAAGCAATTTGGGACTTTAAACGAAACTCCGGCGCCAAAATGGAGGAGGCGAGGTTTCTTTCTGTCTTTTTTTTCCTCCCCGTCCTCCTACCACGGGTGCGGAGAGGGCATGGTTGGCTGGCTGGAGCGGAGGGTGCTGGGACGGCGCGGAGAAGGTGCTGGGTTGGTCCCGGTGGTTGGGTTGAGTCGATGGGTGTTGGCAGTCTGCTAAGGGTCGGGAGATGTGTCTTGAAGATGTCATATCCTTTCCGTTTCTCTTCTCTCAGCGTGTGGCTGGGGATGTTTTGTGGAGCGGGTCGGTAGAACGAACACTGATTTCTCGTCACTGAGGATTTGGGGCGATGTATTACCATTCTCACTTCCCTTCATTCTCATTCTCTCGCAATAGATAGGCAGCGTTGTCCGACTAATCAAGGAATACGAGAATTAGCCTTAAATAATCGTCAAGATAATCTTTGCTGATTTTCTTTTTTGAAAGCTAAAATCCTGCATTTTGTTGGATAAAATCCTTCATGATTTTAGATTTGTTCGAAGAAAACAGGAGGGATCGGTTAAGTGTATGGGTTAATATCTTCCCATCCTGAGGACCCGGGTTAGATTCTAGGTTGGGACTTCCGTTTAAACCCAGCGATATGGTGCCGTGTATAATGCTTATCTAGCGTGTAAGCTCTTCGTGTAAGTATTAATTCTCCTTTCAAAAGATGACTGGTGAAACTAGGGACCCCTCGGCGTCTTTCTATTCTAGCAGACTGAATGCTTTGCTGCGGAACTTCTTTCCACCCTTCTTCTTCTACCTTAGTAATTCCACCAATTTCAACCTTCCCACATACCATTCTGTGGAGCAGAAGACTTCTGCTTTTGGTAGCCACCCTTAATATCTACCATTTTTTATAGGAAAGCTAACGTGGAATAACGCAAAGCTTCCCAAAACACCTTATAATTATGGTCTAGTAAGAAGAACATCACTTCGGCCAAAACCCATTTCAAGGTTATTTTAGAGATATCAATCGTGAGAGCTTACTTAAGAGTGTTGAAGGTATAATCCCGTGTTCTACGCTACACCTGCGGGTTAAAATTGGGGAAAAAAGTAATTTAGGAAGATTGCTCAACAGATAGAATCAAGAATCTTTTCTTCTTCGCACCTTTGTGGCCACAACACAAATGAAATAATGTGTCATAGTTTATATCCAAATTTATCATTTTAAGTAATTTTTTCTTTTGTGTACATTTTTCCAATTCTAATGACAACCTCTGTCTAATGCATTTGTATTATCTGAAAGATTTATTAGCCTTTTAGCGTATTTATGACAGAGAACCTTCAGAGCTGACTTTGTCACCCGTACCTGATATTGTTCCTAATGAAAAGTTTATGAGTGAAGTTAATGGCCGAAGTGATAATAGATACCTTCGTCACACATTGGTAATGTCAATAAATGGTAAAATATTTATGAAAGACTATGAAACGTTTTTTGTATAAATATCACCAAATTCATTGAAAGTAATTTGCCATTCTAAGTGATTTTATTCCAATATTCAAAATAATTGGTATATTAAGATTCAAGGAAATACGGGACTAAGCCCTCTTTAATATCGGGGGAATTTCGTGAAACGCTACTTTCTATTTCTGGCTTCCACGATGGATAAATCCAAGCTCTACGATTTAGCCTTTTATCCAGTATTACTGCTAGCCTGAAATATTTCCCTTGGGCCCGGAGCGTGGCGTGGCAGTTGTATATTTTATGCTCCCCAAGAGACTCCAGCAAAAGCTAGCTCGAGGCTGCACTCAAACCGAGCCATCGCTCACTTTGTGCTTAAGTTAATGAGTCAAATCTCGGAGTTCACCGCTCAGCAGATTTAATTATTATGCGCTTCCGTATCAAATGATACCGCAGCCGTTTCTCGTCCTGTGATGCAGTCAAATTTGTCCCTGATGGTCGGAGCTAAATAAAAATGTAACGTGCGGAATTGATCGCGAAGTTTGTCTCTGAAAGCAGTGCCAGTGTTTTTTGCAATCGCTTGGCAAATAGACTTAGCACACGAACACATGAGTTTGTCATTTGAACGTGATTTAGAAGCTAGCTATTCATTGCTTAGCTACTATGTTTTTAAACTAGATTTGTATCAAAACTATCGCCTAGTATTATCCACGCTCTATTTTTCTGGCGACTGTGGTTTCAGTAATTATTTGCCATTATCAAGGGTATTGTTATTATCTGCGATGTCATTGGCATTATCTACACCTAAGGCTAGATAAATGCAACAAGTTACTGGCAGCTAAATCGGTAATAAAGCATAGCGAGGATAATGTTAAGGTATCTATTTTATAAAAAAAGATTTATGATAATTAAACCTGAACCAGTTACTTAAGTTTTCAAGCCACTCTAGATATACTCATCGTAAATATTGGCTACAATTCTGTTTATAGGTCAGTGCTATCAATCATGAATTTATGCTGAAAAAGTATGCAGCTGACACAATTACCGTTACCTAGTGCCACAATTTAAATATCAATGGCAGGAATACCAAAATGCGACCATCATCTCGGTGCCTGAATGTACTGCCCTTCATGTGGAGTTACCTAATGCCTCAGTTCCGTGCTGCATTAATCCTGCCGTATTGAGACCGTTTAGTGTTCCGCGTATCGTTCGTTCTATTCGGATGCCAGCGTAATTTGGAAGAGAATGTATCCAGATTACTTCCCTTGTCATTGCATTTGACCGATTTTTCACGGGAGCGTCGCACAACAAGAGCCATAAATAAATAAAAAATACAAGAGGAGACTATCCGAGCGACCACCACCGTTCCGGTTCTCCGAACAAAGAGAGAGTCGTACCGGGTTGGTACAGGTATCCTCATCAAAACGGCTTTGTGATCGAAGGCATTTTATTTTGGCGAATGCCTCGCTCTCCGCGCGAATCCACGCCAATGCCTCCCGTCCTCTCCCTCTCTCTCTCTCTCTTGACCACCCCTCCCCTCGCTCGCACCCTTACTTTCCACGCTACCTCCCCACCACACCCCTCTCTTACATCCCCAATTGAGATGAAAGTAAAACGGGAGCCATTATGGCTAAAGCGGGCACAAACACACGTATCTCCCACGGCGTATATGCTATGCATGTTTCCCTTGATCCACCGGGATTGTCATCTCTGCCCCGTGTCCCGCAGAGGAGAGAGAAACTCTTGTGTGTGGAGTGTCCCAGGCGCATGTACGATGGCGTTTGCCCATGTGTTTGTTCCGCGCGCGATTTTTAGTCCAGGGTCCCCGAAGCGATCGGATCTCCCGGCCACCGACGCCGCGGTCTCCGGGGACCGGTCCCTCGCTGACCCCGGCTCCGTTGACAGGCGCACAGTCCGCGGACATATGCCAGGGATTACGGCCGAGCTTATCTGCCGGGGCCGGCGTGTCGGAGTTATTGCGTCACTGGGTGTATGCGGAAAGCTAGCGGTATTTCCGTGTAAATTGTGTGTGTGTGGCTGGCTCACGGTGAAGATAGCGATGCATTTCGGGGATTGTGGTCGCCATTGGGGGGGACATGGTAGGAGGAAATATTTGAGGAATGAAGTCCGGCAAGAATTGCCACTGCATAGTACATGGAGCCTTTCTTCCATCTCCCCTACTCTTATCTGGCCTGAGTAAACATATCGTTCCATTAAGAGAGCTCCCCACGGCCATTGTATGAGTCTGAAATTTTTTTGGCCGTCGAGTGTAATTTTTTTTCCATCAGGTATTATCTTTTGTTGAGTCTCTCTCTCTCTCTCTCTCTCTCTCTGGCCGCTTAATTAAAAATGCAGGGCGTGGTATGCTCATCGATGCCCTCGATCTGAAATGTGCGTGATGGGAGGAAAAATGAACAAAAATCCCTGAGAGAAGGCGTTTCACGAATCGCTGGATACGTCAGTGACTCTATATTAGTATTCCTTTTCCATATCATGACTACTGCTACCTAGTAATCATTCCAATGTTTATTAGCAACTTTCGATTATTTTTATGGCAATTTATAGCTCACTGCGAGAGGAGTTCATAACAATGTCTGAGTGCATCGCTTCTCACGGTGCAAAAATGCGAATGGTGATACATTTTCAATCCACAACATTGGATGCAGGATTTCTCAATTTATTGATATTCCGGTTATGAATAAGAGCAAAATAAAGGAATTGCATTTATTGCATTCTGTAGTTAAATACAGGTGCACTTTTTGTCATCGGAACGAGTCTAATCGGCCCTATCGTTGCAGAATATGACAAGTATGTTGTTGCCTTATCCCGCGAAGTGTTAAAAATAAGCAAATTGCTGTTAGGACTAATAAATTGATGCGATAAAAATTTCTTGAATTACCTTAATTTAGGTTCCTTTATATTTCAGCGTAGTGGGAGCTTATGTAAACATTTTCCATATATATGTGAGCCCGAGGTTTTTATTCTATAGTTGGTACATTTATAATGCCAAATTAATTATGATGAGCTTTTCTGAGATTTGAAAAAATTTTAAGTGTTTCTAAGTTGATGAAGAGTAGGTGTAATACATGCATGTATTTAACTAACAAGCATCCTCGATTCTGGAGAATTCGCTTTATTTCATTCGTCAGGTATTGCTTGATGGAACCATTGAAATTCTACATTGACCTTGATTAAATTAGATTGAATTGCACCCATTTCATAAATGGTTCGGACGTTGGACAGCAGTGTAGAAACCGGGATTTAAATTTAAGGATAATTTGGAGTGAACAACCCCGTGGCAGACTGAAGTGTTTAATTACCCTATGTATTTCGTACCCTTTTCCATGTCCAATCCCGAAAGTGTTCACTAGAGATGAAAACTTACTCGATGAGATGGCCTATAAGAGGGCTATTAAAATGGTGCTTGACGAATAGCATTATTCTGTTTCTTGCTCATTCAACTAAACTCGAATTTCTAGCAGTATATCTTGAACTTCAATCGACTGCCGTATAGATATAATTCCAACGTATAAATTTGAGATGAACCGAAATATCTTATTTGCTAACGGTTAAATCTGATAGGTTTGTTTTCGGTGATGTATTAGTAAACGTATGAGGATATCATGCGTTAACTGTTATCTATGTGAGTTAGGTCGTGTGTTGTGAATTGATTGCTAAATTTGAATTTTCTTCCACCTGCTAGAGTTGCTAAGTACCGCAGGAGTGAACTTTATTTTGGAATTTTTTAAAGATTGAATGCCGGACCCACTCCTTACACCCTCAATAGATTGTACGTATTCGATGTCCTTCTGCCTTCCTCCTGGACGCCCACTCCCAAAAGAGTCGAAGTGAAATTCACCGCAGACTAAGGTACGTTCTATGCACTATTACTTGAGGCATAGTATATATGTATTCCCTTCTTGATTCCCCGCGTGGCTTTTCTCCGGAGGGTACATAATACCTTTCCAGGAAGGCGAGTAAATGTGTATAGCAATTGCGGGAGTAGCGAAAACCCTTTGGTAGATTTAATGGATCGTATATTTGGTAGGGAGCCTATTGCACCGACTGTTTGTGCACTCTGCTTTGTCTTATTTATCGCCTTTCTCTCTTCTTTTATATTCTCCCATTCAACCCGTCCTTCTCCGTACCTCAATCCTTTTTTGATGGCAAATTTATAGTCCGGCGAGTGTTGGAAACATCTCATCGCGATTCCTGGGAGGTGAAAGCTAGTTTGAAGATGCCATTAGTCAGTAGGGTTGTAAGGGGAAATTTCATTTGTGTGTTTGTGTATTGGGATCGGGACGTGGGTTGGAAATGTCTGAACGTCATATTGCTCACCGTCTTTCTATTCTACGCCATACCTTTTATCACTTCAACCAACTGCCGTATACATATAATTCCAACGTATAATTTTGAGATGAACCGTAATATCTTATTTGCTAACGGTAAAATCTGTGAAAATACCTCAACAGTGATATATTTTTTCACATATTTTGCTTCTGTCACCGTACTGTCTTACTTGGTTACATTTAAATTTATGTGGCTGGAAGAGTTGTTATGCGCTGATTTAAGGTCAACTTTTCAAACATTTTCTTATGAGAGATACCTTTAACTTAAGGTGGCAGTATTGCATCTGATATGCTATACTTTTAAGCAAACCAACGCTGTTTTAATTCGTAACCTTAGGGAAAGAGAGACTCTCGTAATTATTCTATAACGAATGCACACGTTTACTTATACACCCTTTTTTATATTACTATAAGTAATTGTGGCTTACGAATATAACCAACTTATTGTATCGAGAAAACATGATCGTTTTTACTTTTTGTCTAAATTATCTCTGCCTAGCAGAAAACTCAACTTCTAAAATGTTTTAGTTGAGTCTTGTAACTCGTTTATTTTATATTGATCAACGTTTTCTGTACCCGAGTGGTACATAATACAAATGTGTATACATCAATCGCCTTATCACATATATTAAACAATGCTTTCCATTACCCGTATCACATGTAATACAACATTCACACACCAAGTTCCTCATTCGTCACCTCCGTCCAAATCATGTCCCACTTCTGTTTCCTTCTGGATATAGTCCTGGTCCTACTTGAATTGTCAACCCTCTCCACTTCCTGACACTCGTATTTATTTTCTTTATTTTTCCACACTCCTCCAGACACACCACTTATACGTACACCTTTTCAGTCCTCTCCACACATTCTGACCTTCCCATAAAACTCTCGTTTAACTCCCCGTAATTTCCCTCAACAATCCAACCCCCAACAATATCCTCCCAGTTCAGACACTCCGCGCGAAGCAGAATTGCCAACCTGCAAAGTCATCACAATGGTGGCGAGCTGTTACGCCAAACTCTAAAGGTTAAAAGTTAATTCTTTCCGCTGGAAAAATACTGCTTTCGGCAGAACATCGTGAAATTTCATGGTCACTAATGAAGAAATTTTTGCTATACCCATCTATTAATTTAATGCACGACCAATTCCACTGCAAAGTATGATATGATAATGTCACTTAATTCTCTAAATATTTTGTATAACAAATTTACCAGGGAAATATACGTAGTTTATTACTTTTTAAACTAATCGACCATTTTAGTCGTGATGCAAGTTTTCTCATATGAAAATTTCCTGTAAATGAAAGGTCAGGTCTAGAACGTGAATTTTTGCGTTCAAATGTGATCAAAGGATTAATCAGCAGCGTTTATACCCTACCCGTCAAACAAAATTCATTCGAAAATTTAATTTGGTTGCACTAATTTATTTTACCTGTCGTGCACTGAAAGGTGAAATTTTATTAAATTATAGGCTTTAGTGAAAGAGTAATGGTCATATCGAGAGTGCCCTGATTTTGTCAGATCAGATACGATGCTCAGTTTTCCCGTTCACATTTCCTTGTTCGGTTGGCGAGATAAATTGCATAGCATACTAAATATGTCTGCATGATTGCGCAGGGCGTGTGTATTTTCCTCATTGATGATACAAGTTATTCCAATTTCAATTGGAGAATAACAATCAAAAGAATTCATTACTGAACGATTGAAATGAAATAGCCGTTTTAACATCGGCTGATTTTAGCCTGTATTTGCTGTAACAAATGTGATATAACTTTAATGGCTGTCACACAATCAGGAAGTTAAATGATAGTTTGCTTACCTTTTTAGCTATTAAATAACATTAATTCCCATTTTAAGACCTTAATTTTCATGACGAATTTAGAACCATTTGCAGTGTTAAACAGGAAATTACGTATTGCCACCGTTTTCTATTATTATTATAATTTTAACGGTATTGAAAAATATGTGAAACCTCGAAACATGTCGTATCAAAATATTTCTTAATGGAAAATTGGAAAAAGTTTTTCTTTCATCACGCATAAATTCATTCTCTTATTTTGTGAGATAACATAATCAACTGCTAGATGTGGTTCTACTTGATTAAATTATCAGATACGCGAATTATGTCAAATTCTATTGACTTCCCCTTCTTTATGTGTTCTTAATTAACTACTTAATAGTTTTCGAAATCTGCCCTCTGCCTATGGAGTCACATACACTTCCCAGAGCGTGTCTCATGGAATGAAAATCCTTTCGTGGACCCTTGCATCAAGCGACTTGAAGCTCTACTTCATTGTGGTGAACCTCCCTGCGTGGCAGATAGGCATGTCCTGAAACAAACTTTTTGCTGCCAAGCAATTCCTTCCTCTTATACGTTGGTCATAATCTTGCTCGTCGTCCTTTTTCTTCTCGTTTTGTCAAATAGAATTTTAGCATCTCCGTAGGCAGAGGCCGCACATGTTATCGCACCATTTTCCCCACCAAGCTGAGTCTCTTACAGGCGGTCGACTACTCTTCTGTAGATTCTCGCGCTCTTTCTCCAAAGTCAGCGAGATTTTTATTCGGCACCTCCGCCTTTCTCCTCTCTTAGAGTAATTTCGCGGATAGAGTGGACAAAATTCATGGGTTACTTGCAAAATGGTACACCAAGTTCGTGTCGCCTCGCTTTTGAGGTAATTCTGCTCTCATTGAAACCTCATTTCGTGAGCATTCAGGAGTAGAGGTCAGTGGTATTCAAACTCCCTCGTAAAGTCCCCCCTCTTTTGGAAACGTGCTGGTGACACGTCTTTTTGGGATGGACTAGAAGCAGCCCATGACTATAGACAGAATTGTATATGTTCTTAAAAATACTAATGCTTTTCTCTCTCTCATTTTCTTTCTTTCTTAGTCTCATTTTAAAGAAAAATATCTCACCCTTCTAATGACACCAAAAATTCAACCCCTTACCACATTACTTTCGGAGTTGTTTGCCAAAAAATACCCGCCCTTTTACATGAGAAATGGTACGTGTGTGCACTCCAGAGAGACATAATTTACTAAGTGAAGTATTTATAACCGTTAGATGTCGTAAAAAAACTAACTGCGTGTAGTTAGTATTATTTCTCAACTATTTTTGAAAATTAATCAAATTGTCACCGCAATAGGTTCTTGGGTATCACAAAAAACCTTCCGTTTTGAAGAAGTTTCAAACGCACCGCGCGAAAAAAATGAGTCAAGGTAAAGACTTATTAAGATATTTTTATTTAATTACTTACAATTTCTGTCATATAAAACTACATATATTATTGTACTATTAATAATGCAATATTTTATTGATATGACCTACAGCTGGTGAAATTGAACATTATAATTCGAATATGGTCTCTATTATGACTCTGGAACTATCTTGCTCTGACTACCATAATATTAGCAGAAATCTCATTCTAGTACTAGACCCCTTGATTTAGAAGTGTAATGGTGTCATTCAGTCTCCATGTTTTTTTACTTCCTTTGATTCGCGTTAAGGTGAAGAGGAATTTGAATAAGTGTTATATCCTTGAGTTGATTTATATATGGAATACTTTTAGGAATTGAAAATGAAAAGGGTATATGTTCTCAGCAACTTTCTTTAAAACTTTCTTATTTCATCACTTTTAGCACTTAAACATTCTTAGAGCTTTTTTCTCCCGTGAGATTCCATTTTCTCACTTTTATGGATTTCATGGGGAAAGTTTCAGGTTATGATGGGGCTCGTATAATTCATTGGTTATCCATAGTTATGGAGGGGCAATAGATTTTGCTCAAAATTTAGACGAATGTTGAAAAAGTTGCTCTAGAACAATTTTATTTCTTAGGATCTTACATTGGTTCCCTACAAACTTTGCGTGGTCTACTTGTGATGGGGAACTCCGTACTGAACAGTACAATTCTATTTTTTATTTTTCTGTTACAGCAATCTTTGGTCATAACATAATCTAACCTTGGTTATTATATATACTGGCTGCATTGTTCACAACAGCTTATTTTATCTCTGCAGTGCTTAGAATATCTTTTGGCGCTGGTAATATATGCATATAGAGTACATTCAATAGTGAGCTGCAAATACGATATTAAGTAAAATAATCTGAGATACATAGATTATAAACTAGTACAAAGAGCAGCTTTTCGTCTTAATTTTTTCATAAAGAGTCCATTATTATGCAAACGATATATATTTCCCCTATATGAAACAATTTTTCTGATCATCTTCCTGATGATCAGGAAATTTTCACATAGACAGGAGTTTAAATAGTGTAATTATTTAAATTCAGGATTTTTTTAGGAATATGGAACGGTTCAAATCCAAAATTATCAATACGTAAGTTTTATTTCTTTTTTTCCCTTCTCTTTTTTTGCAAATATTAACCAAGTTCTCCCCAGTAATTGTTCATCCTTCTCGCAATATTCCTCTTATCCTCCCCTATTTTCTCCATTTCAAACCACTGGAGTAGATGTTATTTACATTTCAGAGTTAATTAGGGGAGCAATACCTTTCCCTTTGCGTGCGGGAATTTTTCAAAGGGCCCGGCGCCGCGCCCCGCATAATGCTCGATAGTCGTAGCGGGCAACCTAGGGGGCGACGGGACGAGGGGCGTCAGGAGGGTTGTGAGCGGGGGTTCGGGGGGAACGAGAGGAGAGGATGAGAGAAAGAGCTATGTGGCGAGTGGAATCTCAGTAGATTTGCGCGGAAGTTGAGGAATGCCGATTCAAAATATCGAATAAGGGAGTCATAGGGGAAGGAGGAGTTGGGTAAAGATAAGCCGGGAGAGGAGAGGGGTCCAAGCGCCGGAAGAGATGGGCGAGGTCGGCCTCAAGTGGGGAACAAGTTTTGAATTCCGACGGGAGATGCACGCGTAGTTTCGCGTGTGTGCGAGAACTCGCCCTTCTGTCGGTCAAGCCGTCCAATAAAAAGAGGGTGAGGTTTCCTCCCCAGTCGCTCGTCCCACCAATGACCCTCCTTCCCCACCGCACAAGCTTCATCGCACTCTACCAGTCTTCATTTTTTCATATTCTCGCCTCCACACCCCTCCCTCTACACACTCAGGAGTAACTTGGACACACTTCTCCGCTCCCCTCAGATAAAACTCCACGATGTTGGCCTCTGAGCATCGCAATCCGATATGCATGTATCGCATAGGAATGCATTTTCATTCATCAGTACTGCCTTTGATTATATTCTGAAAGTAACAGAAAACAATAGCGTATTTATTAATAGCCCTAGGAGCTAAGCTCTTAAAATCACGAACAGTATGCATAGTTGTACGAGCTAAATCAGAAATTAAAAGTACCCATTTAAACAAAGACGTTTGTGCCAGTTATGCAGACATGAAATTTTGCTTATATATAGTGCAAATAAAAACAGTTAACGAATATGCATGTTGCAGTATGATATAATACAGATAATTTAATGACAAATTTAAATGTACAAATTCATGACTTTTATATAGAAATTCAAAATTAATGCCTTGTGTTAATACATTATAATATTTTATTTTGAAATCAGTGCAGAGAGGACTTTTTTAATGTAATTAGGAGAGTATTCTACAGGTGATACGCAGTTACTATGAATGAATTATGAACTTCATTGAGCGATGACTGGGGAAATATAGAAATTCAGAATCACATCTGATGTACGTTTCTTTGGTAGATTTTGTAGTGACAAACGTGTCAAATAGGTATTCAGGGTATTTTTCGTTGAAATAATACATATATAATGTACGAATAGTACGGTAAATAACACGTATGTAAAAAGAGTAGGAAAAAGAGGAGTGTAAAAAGGACAGGAGACGGGGCTAATTTCCTTCTCCTATCGCAAATAATTTCCTTTTATAAATTTGGTCCTTCTCTAGAATGGAAATGATTTTGCATGCCGAGAGTTGGTTCATGTTGAAATTTTCTGCGCTACATTATTAATCCATCATAATGTTCTTTAGCCTCAAGACAATGTGTCTTCCACTTAGAATTGCAACAGAGTCACTTCGTCTGAAGATTCAGATTCGCTTTGCGATATATGTCTATTTCAAGCGATGCATCGGAAAATCCTGCTGCCCATTTCCCTCTGAGAGCAACCCTATTCAATAATGCAACTGGCCAGCCCCCTTCCTATAACTCCGCTGCTCGAACTTGCCCTTCACGCGACCCCCTGCGGGGATTTTTGGGGTGATTGGGGGAATAGCTGCGCCCGACCGGGCCAGAGGAATGGTGGGGGGGGGGAGTAAAGGGTGCGGGCGCCTGTTCGAAATATATTCCGAATTCTGAATTTTTTGGAGGGTGCATCCTTCTCGGTCAAGGGGAGGGTGGGAGTGGAGTTTGAGAGTGGAGTGACTTGTCGCCACAGTGGCAGTTTTATGAAGCTTTAACTAGTTGTCCTGGATCACTCGGGTGTTCCAAGATTTTTTGGGCGTGTCCGGAAAAATGAGGCCAAGGAAGTTTTAAAGCATGTCCTAATACTTGGGTGGGATACAGTGTGGATCGGAATTTTGGGATATTATGCTGGGAAAGGCACACTTTTTCTCGCATGAGCAATCCTTTATATTTAATTTTATCCTGCGAATTGTTACTAGTGTATGTCGCTAAGACAAAGATCCTTACCCTAACTCTAACATTTCTGTCCTTCGCTCAGCTTATACAGGTCGTCGATTTGTGGATGTCGTCATGAAAGGACATTTGATAACAGAAATAGTACCAAGCCTTTAATACGGTGTTTTTCAATTCAGTGAGTTCTGGTGTGTATTTTCACTACGCTGTTTTTATCCTTATGAGTACCATATTCATGGGAAAGTCAGAACTGGTATATTTCAGAGCGACACAGATAATATTATCATGACGCCTCAGTACATCTGTAGGTCTGACTGAAGCGATACAATAAGAGAGAACCCCTGCCAAACAGGTACAAAAACTCGTTCTTTCCGCGTACAATGAGCGGCCACAATAATAATATAATAATAATAGTAAATGAGCTCCACTGAATACACTCCCATTATGCACGTCACCATTTCACCTCCAAAAACCTTATTCCTTACATATTTACACGGCTAGTTCCCTAACACCCTCTGCCACACGCCCATGTGGCGGCTCGCAGGGTAGTAATTAGATGTAGATACGTACTTTTCTTTGTGCTTTCGCGGAAGAACTTACAAATTGCTTATTTATTCGAGATGTTCCATGAAAGCGGTATCATGTATCATACTCCTTGTAAATGTGTCACATTGGTGCAAAAAAATGGATGAGTAAGTACTCATATTGCCCATGCTAAGGCTTCATTTGGATGTATTTTTTATTACCTTTTTAGTACGAAGCGCACTTTTGAGTGTTCCTTAACCAAATTCGTAGTCTTATCAATTCAATACGAGTTGTAAAATGTATGTGATGAAATAATAGTTAAAGGAACACTGTCGTAACCTCAATATTGCATTTTTCCCTAAAAGTGTTGGAAATAAATATTAGTAGGAAATCACTTTGAGTGGAAACTGTTTAGGAGGTGAAAATCCGCGCGCAGTACCTCGCTCCAATTACGCAGGGGTCCGGCATTTGCAGTGAGACATGGCACCTGAGACGCGAGACATGTGGCAAATACCGCAGGAGGCTGGCGCTGCACGGACCTCTATATGAATCACACAGTTCACGTCCCCAGCTCGCTTACTGGGGTGGACACAGACATCCATCGTCAGATATTAGCTCCATGAGGCAATCCTCGCTGGTCCTTCGCGGCTGACACCGCAAAGCATTTCTCGCGATGAGGGATGATCGTGCCATAATTATTCATTTTGCGCAATCCATTGAGAGCATTCCTTCCACACCGGATCGCTAATCTAGGAATTTTAGCTCATAAATCTAGGAGTAATATATCCATTAATTCACCCAAACTATGTGCTAGTAGACCAACCATCGGTAAAAATGATATCCCTCATTAGGCGAAATCAGTTGTATACTGAAATAATTAATTAAATTATACAAATTTGAGTGAAAATTCATCATCGTTTTAGGAGTATTTTATTTCCGGATTAGAGGGTCAATGAGCCAGAGGAGTCCTCTTGCAAAAGCGTTCTCCAGCTATCGTATTTTTTATAGGCCAAATTGTCTAATGAACGTATTCTATTAAACTAAATTACATGATTTAATGGAGATTTATGGCGAAATATACTAACAAATGGAGCTGTCCTGGGTCAGCATGCCTCATACATCCTTGTCTCCCAAGCTCTTTACCTCACATTATATGCCGCATGCTTTAAGTATCATCTTCTCAGCGTCATGTCTCCGTGATATTTAAGTTAAGGAAGCTGGTGGTCGGTGCCTAATATCCCCTTCTGCGGATTGATACCGGAATTCCTTTGCAGCACCATGGCTCCCCCTCCTCGTACAATATTATTTTGGATAAAGGAAACTGCTGGGATTCCAGGAAGTAACATATTAACCTACCAGCGTTCATATCCACAGCACGACGACGTATCTGCATCACTTCACTACGAGTGATGGGGGAAGGAACTCCGGTTATTTTCATTCCGAATGAGATAGATGTTGACTGAAAGGTGATTGATAACTGAAAATACTAAATTCTAGTATTCATTTGTATTGTAGAAGTAAATGCCGTTTGTGCATTCCAGAGGAAATGTATTACCAAGTGGTTCATGCGACTAGTATCATATTCAAGTTCTTTTACATTATTTTTCACACAATATTATGGGTTTCCACAGCATCACGGTGTAGTTTAATAGATCTTTTACCTACATTAAATGAATAAGGTCATAGAAAACATAGTTTCATCAGGGATTTTTATTCATTTAAACGCACTTTTTATTACTTTAGCATATATACATGAAAATCAGTGTAATCTTTCTCTTCGCTCTCCTTAGATCAAAGCATTTTGAAGAGCCCTGACTCAAGTGTTTGCATAACGTATTGAAAGATTCGAAGGAGGCTGCAGAATCGTATACTGCAAAGGCTGGTTGGTTAAGGAGGAAGTTAGCATCATAATTGATGAGTTTTGAGTTTGCACCAATGGGAATATAGCAAGCCTTGAGGGAGGAAATATTTCTGGCCGCGTAATAACCTCTCACACATTTCAATCCTCTAGGACTATTACTATAACCTACGTGCGTAGGTTAACCGGAATTTTCGCATTATGCGGTATTCTCTCCGGGCAGCGTGACCTCATAAGTTCATGGATAGAGCGAAATTGCAATATCGCCCTCGCATTCCGGGACCATGGTTAAATATACGGGGCGTTATTTTAGTACCATTTTCATAATAGAGGGATATGAACGTTCGCAGATGCTTGTTAAAATTAATTTTTTTAATGCCTCCCCATACGCCCTAAATTCAAATTAGCCTGAATATTATGGGGGCCTCCAGGAAAGCCACTACTTGAGTTAGTTTAACCCAATGCTTTTAATGGGAAGTTTTAACCCGCCTAATAGGAATCATAATGCACATACTCAATTAGCTTAATTTGAGGATTGTTAATTATGACATCGGAACATAAATGCACACACTTATTAATTCTGATATAAGGTATCTCTATTGGAAAATGAGATGATATGAACTTTCATTTCTGCGATGTTCAAGTAGAGGATTAGAGCACTGGATAGCTGAAACAAACAATAATGTATGCCTATGGATTTTTCGTCTACGCACGCTCCCGAAAGACCTTTATTTTCCACTTTAGAACAGTTATAAAATCAAGAACAACCCTTTTTGTGAGTTTTCACGGTGCAGTATATGCCACCTTTGTAGGAGATTTTTTCACTCGCGGAGAGGATTTCGCTTCTGACACTGAAGCGCCCGAGCCATAACCGTTAATCGCTCGGTATATTTTAGGTCCCACTTTTATGGTCAAACTTTTTTCAAGTTCCGAGTGGGGCGGGAAAATTTGAGGATTCCCGAGCGTTGAGAAATGGCACCGTTCGGGGGAGAAAAAATCATAAGAAATAACCGAGATTATGCAGCGGAACCCGGGAAAATTTATAGAAAAACTTAATTCAATGACTCCACGGGAACGAATGGTTCACACGCGGGTTATGGGTTGAAACAGTCTGGGGGTGTACATATACCCTTATGCCCACCGCAGGGAAGGGAGATGGGCGGGTGGTGCCGAGATGAGGGCGCTTTGACTCACCTCACGTTCGTCCCTTCTCTACCGCCCATCCATAAACATGCAAGGCCCGGCATAGGTGCGAGAAGGAATGGCCGGGGAAGGTGATCGGGGTAGGGTCCACAGAGGGAGATAAGGGGCTGTAAGGAGGAGAACGAGGTTGGTTGGGTAAGAGGAAAGGGGTGTTCATCTAAGGGTAACCCCTCACTCGTATTTCCTCCTCGCCCTCCCCGAATCCGCCCTCCGCTCTTCATATCCCTCTTGTGTCCTCACGGGAAAATAAGACGTAACCTTTTCTTTCGGTGGGAGGGGTAGAACCCCATCCGGGCGGCCCCAGCCTCTCGTCCGCTTTGAAATCGTCCACCCCATTGACCATGCCTCTTTCTCTCCCAAAATCCTTACTTTGCCCTTCTAAAACCCTCCCTCTCCCCCTATAAGACAGTTCCTAGCCAAACTAAGAGGTAGGGATTCTTGATTGATCTCAGGAAAGTCATTTTTTCCTATGTAAATTATTCAATTTATGATATGCTTCACCCTCAGAATTCTTCCCTCGATGTCTTGAAGTAATAAATGGATCCTTAGATTCCGTCTTACCACCTCATATCGCGCCGTTTAAACTAATTTATCAACCTTTATACAAAAACAGATATCGAGTTCAAACCTGCGACTCACGGATTAACAGACCAGAGATTAGGCTATCAACTTGCCCTCAAAGACTGTGAGACATTTCTCTTACCTATATCTGTCACTACTAGCCTGAAACAGCATTGAAAATTGGTATGTGAATGACCGGTACCCTATAATCAGTCGCATAACTTAGAACTGAATTTTAAATATGTCATATGGTGAATTTTTTTATCAGTAATTCTTGATCGTTTTTCGCTAATCAAAGTTTCCTGCGCATGATTTTAGGCCCGTCCCATACTAAGCAATTGTACTCAGGCACACATTACTCCATTCAAAGATTCAAAAACTTTCTAATCCATGTCATGTACTATGTGATGCTTAGTTTGAAAATTGCTTTTCGTGCTCCGTGAATGGAACGCTAAAACAGTATGTAGTAATCTTCTAAGTGATTGAGTAATAATAAAAAGTAATATTATTTTGTTATTTAAGGTAAAGTTTTACAAGTGCTTCCTGGTTTTTCCTAACAAATTAAGTTAAATCCTTTGTCCAAGTCAAAAAGTGGCATGCTATGCCTCTCAACAATTTGCTTGGATGAATAGAAGTACTGCGTCCTTTTCTTTCAAAGTCCTCCCTAAGTATCCGCACCAGGAAAGGACTTCGTAGACAGCCAGCTTTGCCAGACCCCTCGCGTTTTAACATAACCCCTGGGCGTATTTTTTTTTCTCCCTACTTTGCCAGAAATCTCCTCTAAACAGGCCGGGGCCTTCGCGGAAGGGACCCAGAGTGAAGTGAAGCTGCAAAAAGGAGAGAGGGAGGAGTGGGTGGGTGTCGTTGAAGGGGGGGTGGGTGGGTCCCTCTGCCCGCTGGCCAATCCCGGCGAAATTGACTTGTTTCCCGGGCAGGATAGAGGAGTGTCCGGTAAAACGGTGCGAGCTGTGAGGGGGAGAAGGGTTTTGGGCGGGGGGGATAGAGTTTTAGAGCCGAAGGTTTTTGTGAAGGGGGGAGTATATAGGAAAGATGGGTGCAGTGAAGGGGAAATAATAGGATATGGAATGAGGGAGGGGGGTGAGGATCATCTTGGACCGGCACGTCCCTGCCCCATCTTTCGCTGGATGGGACAGGCGGGGACGTAAAGCGGAATGGCCGTCATGAAGGAGGTGGCCGGGAGATGTGAGGTGGTAGAGTGGAGAGTCCACTAGGGAAGCAAGGGAGGTGCGGTTTTGGATTTTCGCTCGTCGAAGTCAAATCGCTCATTACCCAAGATTTGAATCATGATATTGTGAGGTCTAAACGTACTTTAAAATTTCTTCGTCACATTCATTATCAGTAGTATTAGTCTCCAGCAGTTTCCATTTTTCAGGAGCGTTTATCTGAAAACATTGTTCTCAAAATGAAGGGAAGCAAGGGAAATGTGCTTTCGAATTTCCGATAGACGAAGTCATATCGCTCATTAACCAAAATTTGAATCTTGATGCTGTGAGGTTTTAGGTAGTTTGAGGGAGATAGAACCCTAATCATAATGGACACCATATTCGAAATATACGTTTTAATTTCTGCAGCTGTTGAAGGCATGAAAATAATATTGGAGACCAACGTCATTGGTTTCTAGGTAAAATGATATTTCGCTCAAAGTACCTAAAATGTGCTGTATTGACTAGGAATAAGAAATACATACCCCCTATGCGGATCGCGCGATGATCGCGAAGCCATGATGATTTCAGTGCTCCACCGTATCGCCGAGGGGTGAAATGCTTAAATAAGCCCTGTCTAAACGTGTCAAGCAGGCCTTCTATGCTGCAAATCACGCAAAAACACTCGCATGACGCCAAATGCGTGAGCGAGGCAACATTGTAATCAGGTGGGCATCAAAATGCCCATTGGGCATTAATGGGTTAAAATTTCTTCGTTGCATTCATTGTCAGTAGTCTTCAACAGTTTCCGTTTTAAGGAGAGTTTACCTGAAAACATTGTTCTCAAAATAAGTTACAGATAGTACGGTGCATCTAGAAATAATATAAGAGCTGTTTTCAAAATGCTTTTTGCTTTGATTCGTTCCTGGGCCATCGCAGTGCAGTGAATGGGAAAAGGTACTCTTAATACGCAAAATGCAATATGTACAGTTTTTTTCATGAACTGGGTTTGCTTAGGCAAATACGGAACCTAATCTTAAGTTTATCAATAAATGAGTGTATCATCTCTTCTAGACGTATTATTTGTTTCTGTTATCAAGGAGTAAAAGACGAAAATTTCCCTAATGTTCACCCTTGAATGGAAATACAAATTGACCTTCAAAAATATGGAAGGTAAAGTGGCTCTCTCTTTTTGCCAATAATTTAAGCTCAGCGTCATCATATAGCTGTTGGTTTCCTAAATTTTAAATTGAAAACGGTGACTACGCTCATAATTTTAGCGCTCAGCAGATTTTAGTGCTAAGCAGCGCACAATTCGTATGTAGGTTAGTTCTAATCTGCTAGTATGTTCCTGAGCCTTATAATTTAGGTAAATAATTTAGTACCTTCCCATTTTATATTTTTTAGTGATAAAGTAATGTTGTTCGAGATTACTAAATTTTTCTGATCTTTAACTGATCTCTGCATTTCTAATTATTTTCTGGTGGTGTAAGAAATAATATAAAATTTGTTTAGCTCTAATATGTCTAGCTCAAGTCCCATTTCAAGCATTTTTGGGCAGAGTAAATTTTAGGGTTATTGAAAAAACTTGAGATGCATTGCATGTCTTAAATTTGAAAATTAAAACGGTGACTACTCTCATTATTATAGCGCTTAAGATTTTAAAATTTTCTACCCATAATGTAAAATATTATGTTATGCATTTCATGGTGAAAGGCATACAAGTATGATTTTCGCCCACTTGCAGTACAACATTTTGATGAGGCATCCTTTTGGGGAATTCCATAGGTCTTCTTAATACTCAAAATGCAATATAGTTCTTTCTTGAAATAGATTTGCTTGGGCAAATATGGAACCTAATCTATAGTTTGTCAATAAATGAGTATATCATCCGTTTTAGCTGTATTGTTTGTTTCTTTTATCACTGGGAAATGGCGTACTACTGGGCATAAGCCTGCAGGAATACAAAGTTTTTAGGTCAATGCGCAAGTTAAATATTCTTCAATGCATTGCTGGAGAAGTGATATTTGGATGGTAGCTTAAATGTCCTTTGCCCAAAAATGAATGTTCCCAATGGGCCTTCATGAAACTTTGGTGGTATACGAGATGTGGAGGTTCCGTGCTAAATGAAGATTTTTCGATCTAAAAAAAGTAAAAGAATAGTCTCCTTGACTCGTTTGCTCAAAGGATTCCACGGAACGTTTTCTCAAGGATTTATATCTCCGCACCACAGTTTCGTATAAATTCTTGATGCGCTCATTAAAATAAAAGAAATAAATGGATACACAGCAAAGCACGGCGGGAATAACCCACATGGAATAGCGTTTTCATTTTCTCGTGGCTCTCTCAGTTTGCCAATACCTCGTAATCCCGCAAACAACCCAAAAGAGATCTCAAAAGGATTTCTTTCTTTTCCTTTTTTATATTTTTCGTCGATAGCCAGACTCTCGTTCACTTCGGGCCCAGTGGTCGCAATACGTTTTCAATGACTCCATCGGAACGGAACACCTGCGTCGACTTCTATGGTGACTCGTTCCTCGTGGAAAAGAGAGAGGGCGGTTTGGGTATTTATTTTATGCAATCAATGCTTCAAGACAATGGCATTGCGCTCTCGGATTCGTTCGATCCGTTTTGTCATTTGTTTCCAGCCCTCTAGGGGGAAGGGGGGTAGAGAGGAGGAACACCAAAATAAAAGGCTTTCCCAGCTTTCATCGTCGGAGATGGGATTTATTTTATTTTTTCCCCGTTGTTGTCATTATTTTCGTCCCCCCATCGTCGTTTTTTCTCTTGATACGCATTCGTGGTGGCTACGGTTTAGTGAACCCCGTTAACGATCACGACTCGTGATCACAAGATTCGTTCTCCCGGATCACAAAGTCTGCTTCCTTCTTTTGTTTCCCCATGGCATGTCGTCGCGATGCAAGGATCTCGCCTCGTACTTATTTGGAGAGAACCTTGACGCGTGTTCGAACGGACGACCCATATACAAAAACGAGATGATGAAATCGGGTCTTGTGCCTGTATGCATATGTGTATACGGGTATATATATATATGTATACGGCGTGGGCAAAAATACTTTGTTCGCGATTGTCGAGGATTTGCAGCCGCTCAGGCAGCAGTGTCCCTTTGTGTGGACTCGTCGTGAGATTGATCAGAAAATTTATGGCTGGAAAACTCTCTCTCTCTCTTGACTCCAATGGTGGATGGCGTTTTGTTCCCGAGGCTACGATTCCAAGATATTCTGTCCTTTTTTTAGGGGGTGGAAGGAAAAAACCAATTACTATGCGTGAGTCAGAAGAAATGGATCGAACATTTCAATCCACTAAGACACCGTTTTTTCTTCCTCTTAGGCTTAACTCTTGCCACTCCTATGATGAACGATTCCTCATAATGTTAATATTTCTTTCAATTTAGAATGACAAATGGTGTTTAAATAACGGTTAGATGACCAACCAATTTGAGAATAAATTCTTAGAGAAGAATGGCTTTTTTTTACTGCGGGTGGAAAAATTGTAGGTTTTTATTGATACAAATGTTCTGTGCGCTTTAATAACTGTTTAGGAGAGCAATTATCTCAAAATTTGTCCATATAATTTCCTTTAATGAAACGCACTATTTATGGGAGTAATTATTAAGTAATTTGTTTCTAAAAATATTTAATTTCCAAGCCATTGCTCAAAGCAAGCATGCATGAAAACCCAGATAAGAAATTCAGCAACATAATAGGGGCCATAAATATGGGATAGTACAACAGCAGGGAAAAATTAATCAACTTCTCCGGTCGAGAAGATACAATGTTTTGAAATGATAGTATCATATTTTTGAGTTTACTATGTCACTATTCCTAAAGGTCTAATGCCTACCAATGGTGCATTCAAATTAAGCAATTTAAAATCTGCTTTTATCCGGAAAATTGAGAATGATTCTTCGCGACAGGGCCCATTACCAATACCGCATCGTCACTAATCAATTAAAATATCTATCTCTTGCAAACCACTTCAGCAGAGTTCCATTCTCTAAGATTCTCTAAGATTGATCTTCATTTTCTACTTTAATGGGGCAAGGAAAATACAATAAAGTAGGTAATATAAAGAATTACGTACTGTGACAAGCCATTTTCCTTGCGTTAAAAACGTATTGGTCCTCCCTTGAAGCTTCCATTTATTCATATAAATCTAGTCGTAGTTCTCTTCAAGTGGAAAGTTTTTCTCTTTGCAATAACGCCGGTCAAATTCAATGCTCTCCCCGCCCTTTTGTCGTATTTTGTATGGGACGTTGTGACGCAAACCATAGGGGAGGAGACTATTTTTCCTTTCGGAAGGGAAAATCACATCAAAAGACGAGAACAGAGGAGGCGTGGAAAATTGGAAGGAAGCGATAATAATATTCAGATGAGGGAGAGCGAGTTGGAAGGCGGAAAGGATGGATTGGAACAGGGCGAAGGGCGAGGAGCGACATGAGAGCAGAAGGAAGGGCCGGGGAAGGAGATGGATGAAAAGTTCAGGGGCGGGAGAAAGGGGAAGTGTAGAGGAGGGTGTTGGTAGAAGGAAAAGATGAAACTTTTTCGTACCACCGCGTTCGCAAGGCTGAGATACAGTTGGCCTTCTATTCCTTGGGATTAAGGTGCGCGCCCTTGTGGGGGCGGGGAAGGCAGAGTCATGAAGTGGTCGGGTGGAAGGAGAGATTTTTTCCGGAATGGTTTCGAGGGACAATTCCGTTTGGGGAGGGAGGAAAGCTTTCGTCGTCACCACCCTTCCGACTTCTCCACCCTCCTCCCGGAAGACACATCCACCCCCTCGATTCCCTGTGTCTTGGGAACTTAGTTTCAAAAATTTCTTTTGCGTTACAATTGGGAGAGTAGTCGTGGATGCGGCATGATTGGGGGTGCCTGGAGGTCTGTCTGGAAGGTGCCACCCCTTTGCTGTTTTCCCTGACCGTCCTGAAGGGGTCGCTGAAATAGGAAAATAGGGTATGCGACGCCGATTTGGATGGAAACTGGCAGGGCTTGAGGGGGTGGGTATGAGTACCTAGTGACTCGCTTAAGAAGACGATGGTGGGGAAACTATCTGTTCGGAGTAATCGCCTCGGAAAAATCCTTTTGAATCCAAACATCCGACAACTTGGACCTTTGGCTTGATAGAAATTTATATGTAGCCAGTTAAGATATACTTTTAAAACAAATTCGTATGTTCCTAATCTCGATATAAGTAATGTTACAAGATTTATCCTCTTGGGTAGTCTCCTGCTTTAAGTTCACGTTCTCTCGTGAGTGCAATCCTTAATTGACCGTATGGGCTGAACGTCTTGCTCTCTTAAATCCCTCCAAAACTGTGTCGGAAATGAGGAACCCTGAGTAAAGTGGCGGTCTGTGCATGGGCCCGGCATATCAAGGTCCGTGGTTTGATTTTCAACGCTTAAATTTTTTTGCAAGGCTATTTCAACGTATTTAATAGTGCGTCAGGTGGGATCTTAAGTTGACTTTGTCAGCAGTTTTATAGCCTAATTATTCAAATATCCCTGAGTTTTACGAGTAAAAGACTCTATTTCACTATTTCACTTGCATTTTAAATTAGGGTCAGATATTCTAGGTTGGATTAAATGCAATTTAAGTTTTAAAATTTTTCCTAATCAATACTAGTACAAAATATTTTCTGGAAAAAAAATTTATCTGCGGATTTTATGGACTATTTCGTTTTTTAATGTGACGGATATGTAAATATAACCTACGGATTCAACGTCGTAGTTTCAGCCGTAAATATTGTTATTAAATTCTGTATAGATGGTTCCTTTTACCAAAAATACCAAAAGGATGCGAATATTTTGTCCTCATGATATTTTGTTATGGTTGAGCTGATTTAAATGATGGCGAGATTTTAACCCTTTCATTTCGAACGTTGTCTTTAAAGATTCATTCGTGAAAATCATAGCTGAAATGTACTTCGTTTTTGCGCCCAAGTCATCTTAATTCTTCGTAAATTCTGAAATTAATTTTATACTTGCTACTTCCGGGAAAATATACGTTAAAGCGTTACTCTCCGATAGTTGTTCTGTAAAAGGAATATTGGAAACTGATCCTGCTCCATTTAATCGTAAGACCAAGTGATGCAGGTACTACATAAAAATGTTTAACTACTTATGTTGTTCAGCGTTTTTCGGTAAATTTTAACATGAACCGCCAACAGCTCCCCTCCCTCAGCCCCTCCTTCAGCTCCCTCCATTTCTCCCATTGTTTATAGGAATGGTGGTTGAATTCTCGGCAATAGACTTGAGAAAGTCAGTTCAGGCAGATTCAGGAAATAGGTTGTGTGCGGGAGGGCTTGTGTGATATTCGTCTGCTTCTAACAGACCCACACAGTGTCGCAGAAATTTTATTTCTGTTGCAATCGCCTTCTCGAAATTCTAAAGCTCTGCTCGGAACTGAAAATTTCTAGTCCACCAGTCCCATTTCCACCTCCTTAGAACATTTTCCTTCCTTCTCCTAGTATTTTTTTGGTAAATATTTTATCTCACGAACTACATTGACCCAATTTCTGGGGCGGGAAAGTTAGCATAAAAAATTGTTAATCTTTTTTCTTCAATATGTCTTTCACCGGTCTACTTCACTTAACAATTCGCTTTTCCATTCGAGTCGTTTCTTGATTCCATGTCCTTTATTATCGCCGTCTCCTCGTCTGAGTGGCTTCCATTGTCAAACCCAATTCCTTTGCGCCTCCTCCCCTCTTCAACTTACCCGTGCGGTAATCATGTTATAAGGAGTTGAATGGTATGCCTTTCTTGTTGGTATCCGCGGAGCGTTAGAGGGGAGCACTTCATGTCTTTGGGCGTCTTTGCATCCCCCCGGAAATTCCGGCGGAATTCGTTAGCGTCCAACTCCGTGGACAATCATTCGTTAATAATAACTTATGCACGAGGAACTTAGGTGGAGAGGGACAGGCTTAAACTCAATTGGGCTTGTGTCGTGGGGACAGTAAAAAGATATACCGGGAGGAGACTTGCTCCTCGTTCTCCCGAAGCGGATAGGGAAAGCGAGGCGTTGTCAGTTAGTGTGGGATGCATAGGTGCATAATTTGCATCAAGTGAATGACTGAACTTCGGCGCGAAGTGACTGTATTCTGGCGCAATGCGCCCCAAAAAGAATGCTGCAGCGTCTTGAGAGAGCCAAAGTTGGTAAGAGGCTTTTTGTATATTGATGAAACGTGGGAACGTGTCTCTCATCTCAGGTGCAAGCGCAGTTCCCGGTTCCTCAATATTTGTCAAAATCCTGTATTCTGTTCTCTTCTTTAGGAATTTCGGTCGAACTCCACGAATTAAGTCTTTGGGCAGTTAATCTCTTGTGATGAAATGCTATTGGTTTCGTCCCTAGCTACAGTTTTTGCGCTTGACTTCATATTGCTAACAGTATCCCTCTTATTATTACTCACTATTTTCCGTGAGTTGTTTTCAGTGAGAAGATTTCCTCGTGAAATGGAAATGAATCTGGGAAGTGTGAATGATTTCGTAGGTGAAAGTGTCAAAGTATATATTTCCTTGTTTAAAGCATTACCTTTACCTTTCTCCCAGTCCTTTTGCTCACACCGCATTTGAAAGGGTACTTTAGTTTGACGCTTTCATGAGAAATGGTTTGGCAAAGGAAAAAGCAAATAAAACGTAATTATAAAATTTAGATATGCGATAATACTGATTTTCATTGTTTTGCATGGGAACTAATAGATACGTTAGTTGCATCGTTAGATCTCAATTTTGAAGTAATTAGTGAAAAATGCTGAAAATGTTGGCAAAATACATATCTTGTGTCCCCGCTCTAGTTTTTTCTCTGGGTATGAAAGATGCGTGCTGAAAATTCTTAAAACAAATCTGGACATTCTGGTCTCTCTCGTCAATAGTGTACAAACGCTATTAATGGAAGGTTTAAAGCTGTAATATATAAAATAATTAGGGAAAATTTTGGATATCTTATTTGTTTACCTCATGCGGCCACGAAGTTATCACCAATATGACTTCCAGAATGCCTTTAAGGTGCCATAAATACCATTTATGAATATAGCAATTGTCTGAAATGGAAGGAGAACTTTGAAGAGAAGAATATCCTACTTGACTCTACTAAATTGATTTGACTTCACTGCATTGCGCTCCAGCCATGTGAGTGCACAGATTAACGCCACTGTCGCTCCTTACAGCCGCCTCATCACACCGAAAAGATTCCCATCCCGAGTGTGCTCAGCTAACATGACGTGATCGATGGAAGCGTCACCGGGTGCCCCTCTGTTTTCCTTCCTCTTCCTGACTTGTCACCCTGATTCTAGTTTCTCTCGAAGGAAGAGCCAATCTTCTGCCCTGCGGCAACCCTTTCAACGAAGGGAAATAGGCTTATTGGGCGCGTCATCCTGAAATCGAGCCGAGATATCCCTTCGATAAATATTGTTTTCGAGAAATTAGTCGTTGAATTACTGCTCGATGATGGGAGGTAAGTATTGTGGAAGCTGAGGATATCCAGGATCGATCTTCTCGTATATTCATCTTTCTATTTCCTTATATTTGGCTCTGTGTCTTAAGATTCTTCAGCCCCTCTTAAGGCTCCCTAGTCCAGGTTGTTGCATTACCTTTTTCCTGGTCGACCAGCGAAACAATTTTACCCGTTGGCAGTTTTTCTTTTGCAGTGCATTTAAGTTAATTGCGTGTCACTTTGTTTATGCGGTAGTTCCGTTTTTGTTTAATGGCCAGCCATTCATATTTTCTGCTTTATGTCGTCTCCTTGTATTGAGAAAAAGGATGACAGTAGAATAATGGCTATGTTATAATAAAGTTATGATTGCAGAGTAGAATACATGGGAGAAGGCTGGGAAATCAGTGGCATAGTGTGGTGGAAGTAACTCTAAAGAGTATTTTTAGGATTCTTAACGATTAAAGAGCTTACGATAGGACGTTACAAAATTCATGAGTAAACCAATTTGGTTTCTTTTGCATGAAAACGCTGTCCATGACAAGTCCACGTATTCTGTAGTCACTTCCTCCCGTGAGCCATCTTCATCCATCTTCTCTCCTCTTCTTCTTATTCCGAACAATTTTCCACCTGCCTTACCACTTCCTTCCGTCCACACCCTTCCGCTGACGAGTCACCACTACGGAAAGGGGAAAACCAACCTCACCGTGTGCCACTCATCCCAGGCACGCCGTCTACTCACTTTTCCCCTCTAACCTCTTTCGTATTTCCATTCCTCTCACCAACCCACTCCCCTTAAACCGGAACACAATCTTTCCAGACTCCTCTCATCTCGGCGACCTCGCCATGCTCCTTCTCACGCCTCTCAATTCCATCATTTTCCATGCGTACACGCGCACCTACTCAATCTGCTCTTGTCTGTACCAGCCTCTGTTTCCTCCTTCCAATTACGGGTGGATCCTTCTTCTTTCCTCCACTCGCCTTCTCGATTCTTGTTACAATTTTTCTCGTTTTTCTCCGAGCTGGTATCTCTCGTAGTCTTCGCGGGCGAGCCTATAATCTTTGAGAAGTGGTTCGGTATTTATAATCCTCGTCACTCGTCTATTCAAACAGCTTCACGACGTCGGTCTCCCACGTATCTTTTCTTGTGACCTTGGTAACTTTTTGCGCTGCATTTTTTACCGAGGTGCGTTCTCGATAAATGCGGGAAAATAATGGGTAAATAGCATCGCGTCTCCCTCGCCTTCGAGAATTGTTATTTTTTTTCTGTCGGAGCGTATTCCGAGGATTACATCGAGGATGGCTGATGTGATATTTATTTCGCAAATTGCTGCGACGAGAAACACTCCACCGAGCCGTCATGCTCTTCTTGTTCGTTTGTCCCGCTCCTCGGAGAGCTATCATATCCGGACTGAAAATAAAAATTGTAGACCTCTTGAGTTTTGCGCGTCGGCTCCAGTTCCCATTATTATACTCTCTACTTAACTCCCTGCCGATTTTCTGCTCAAAGGTATTCGTTCCTCTCGCAGTGACTCAAGACGTGCGTGACTTTAATTTTCCCACTCACCTTCCACGGCATTGCCACAATAATACTTCAGGAAAATTATTTCTCATCTTTACGGAACCAGCCTTTATTTTAGTTTAGAATAAAATTGGCCTTAACATCTCCTTTGTATAATAAGAGATATTCTTCATATTCTCCGAATATATTCAGCTTAAATACAGTCTTGTACATAAAAATAAAATAACTTTTCGCGTCGAATTTATTATGCGTTTTTTTGTGTTTTTCCTCGCCGAGGCTATTTCTTTTTGTATTACTCTTTTCAATGCCTACTTTTCTCCACTGTGACTCCCTCTGGCACTCGTTGTATATCGTCACCCTTAAATTCACCTAAAGGTTAATAAAGAAAATTGGTTCTATGTTTGATATTAAATTGTGCGATAAGCTAAGGTTTTGGAGTCTTGGATTCAGTGTTTGAGTTACATCGAGGAAATTGGAGCTTTTAATTTACTGCCAAACATGCTGTATTACGGTACTTGTTTTGCAAATTCAATTTTTGGAGGAGTAAAATTGAGCTCCGTGTGAGTACTTTGGTTTGGTATGATTTTACTTGCTAAAAAAGTGGGAAATATTCAGATTTATTACATTCATCCGGTTTCTCTAAAAGTTGCGAGCATGAGCGTCAATTGCTTTTATTGGAGTGCTGCTAATATTCTTCTCCGCTTCATTGCCGTCATAACCGATTAAGGAATATTTTTTAAAGCGAAAGAAATACCTATTGGTTCAACCGGGGCAACTTTCCCCAAAATCCTTCCACGTTCATTTATGTTGACACAGATATTAAAGACAAGAGGCAAGAACATTTTAAAAAGGTTTTTCGCCCATCTACTCTTAACACTCGGCGCTGTTTGCTGAGCTAATAAGATTGCTGAAGTTCTGAAGGTTTTTGCCGTGAAAATCAATTTACCACCCACTTGACTGCTCCAATTTTCCCACCCCTCCCTCTCCATTCTGAGGAACCAGACCCTTTACGTACTTCCTTTAATGAAGTCTTAGTGCGTCTTCCACCCGCTTCGGCGCCACCGAACTCCTCTTTGCCGCAAACAACTAACAATCCTTACGGGCTCCTCTTTCATCCGGAGCATGGTATTTTATTGATGGGCTTCGCCCCTTGCTGGGGGCTACGGAAAATGTAATTCCTCTGCTCTTAAGGCGCTGAAAGACTGAAAACTTTCAGTAGCACTCATTAACTCCTGCATAACAAAGGGAAATTTGATAATAACAATACTTCAGAGGTTAACTAAGAACCGTACAGCGCTGCATAGCTGTTAAACAATTGATATGGTAACGGCCAATCTAAATGAGTGACACGAGCATGAATATTTATGATTTGCAAGAGGATATATCATCCAAATTCAGGCAAACGGAGCCTGCTAAGAGATGTAACTTCATTTATTTATATGATATCCTCCAGCGTCGTGTTGTGCAGTATCCACAATTTTAATCTTTTACCAGAGGTTACGTGTACATAGGTTTTTTGGTTGGAGTAATTTGCAGCAGTTGCATTTATACTTGGTATTTCCTAATAAATTCCCTGCTGTAGAGGTTTTAATGATCGCATTCCCAATTATTCTTCGTGGCCATTTACATTTCAGTAATTATCGCTGCTGATTATAACTGTTTTGCAATTAGTAATGCGTCTCTTCTATTTGCGTACCCACCAGTGCAAGCACTTTTCGGCACCATGTAGGCATTGAAGTGAAATTATATTCAAAACGGCCGTGTTTACGTGAAGTGCATCATTTTCAAGCCGAGTTAACTTTATGAGTTTGTTTAATATCACTTTCGATAGTGAAGGAATTGTAAGCGGTTGAATTAGGAGCTTAAAAACTCTGTTTAAGTATATTTTTATGTTTTATTCCCTTTACCTATTTCGAGTTAACAATTAGTCTTCATGTCATTAATAATTAATCAAAGATTGAATCAGCTCTTTTTTAATATCGTCTCATGGAGTCAAAGTGTGTTAAAAACTCCCAATACTGCCCTCAATCTTACTTTGTTCAATGTTTTTACGCCGATTAAAATGAAAGTTTTAAATGAAGTTAACATAACTATTAATTTAAAATTTGAATAAGCGTGAAAACAAATATTTCTCTATTAATTTAAAATTGGAATAAGCGTGAAAATAACTATTTCTCTATTAATTTATTCTTTAAAGGACTCATGTGCTTATCATGGGAAATCGTGCTGCGCGCTTACAGAGTTTTAGGAGATGAATTCTCATTCATTTTTCAGCAAATACTTACGTGATTTTATAATTTAAATGAGCATGCCTATCTGTACATATTTCCGTTTAATTGGTATTTCCCTCCGAGTCCTCAATTTTCCAATCTTGCGACGAATAGCACAGATATCAACGTTGCTGTTTTTAATGATGAATCAATTTTTATATTCGCATTTACTTGCGCATCACTACTTTGTACTACTTGCAACTGCTACTGAAAGCTACTGAACTTGCTACTAAGTTTGCTACTGAAATTTCCCAGATCCTGCGGACACTATTGTTGAATACCATGAAATTAAATTCCCGTCGATAAGTTAACTTCTGTATTGTTTGAGTATGAAACACGTTGCTTATAATTGTTTACGACAATTTTTCCAGATGCTTCAACAGGCTTCTTCAGGTCGAAGTACCCGGGCTATATTTTTACAGGTATATTTAGGCTTTTCATTTTCATATTTACATTTGTTAAATATGTTCAAAGTGAACACGAGCCCGGATAAATGAAACTGATCGACGCTAAATTAATTGCAGATAAAAAACGGTGCCATTGCAGGCCGTTTTAACTCGCTTGATAAAAAAAATCAGTTATCTCGTAAATGGTGAAGGAAATATGATTTCGAGGAAAGAAGTAAGTCGTAGCAAATGAAGGACAATGAATTCCCTAAATTGTGTGTATACAATATTGTAATTTAATAATATTTATCTGAGCATTTCAGTGATAGATGTAGATAAAAATGTGGAGCTGCTTGTCCTCTGAGCCAATAATACGTAAGTCTTGTATGTAGTTCTTTTTTTTACGAATTATAATGACAATGAAGTTGCAAGCCTCATGTAAATTTAGCAAATGCTTGAAACACATTTATATGGATTTTGATGACCCATCTGTAGCAATTTTCCCGTAAAACATGAGTAAACTCGCGATCCGTCTGCAGTGTGATAAACTCAACAAAATGAAGTCCCGGATCTTGTAACGGAAGTCGCCCACAGGAAAGCAAGCAAGGCTGTTCTAAGCGAGAAAAACCTACCCGGTTGATAACCGAAAATATCAGGAATCTTGTAACGGATAGATTTGAATTCAGAAGAATCGATTCTCTACGAATAAATATTCAAGCCGTTCATCTCCCCGCTAACCGGATCGTAATATACAAACTCTCCTGACCTCGTCGGCCATTTTCCCCAAAGCACGCCCTCAGCCGTCTCTTTAATTGGGATCTCTGTCCCATTTGACTGTGATGGACCCTTTTCACCCCCCCTCCTGTCGCCCCATTCACCGCCCACGCTTCCCCAAACCCCCTCTTCAACGTAGCCGCTATCTGCCCTCAAGCCTCCATCTCACGCCGCCCTCCGACGGAGGCGCCACCATAGCCCGCGGTGAATGGTCGAATGAATATTGCCGCTGCTCCCCGATCTCACGCCGCGCGCTATACGGCTTCATTTGCCAATTCGGTCGTCTTGGCAACGCCTCAGCGTTTTATCCCCTCTCTCACCCCCAGATACATATGTGGGCACATACATGCCCTCGTCTCATTTTCCACTAACCGCTTCCTCTGGAAGACCACTGACTGGGAAAATAATGCGATGAGGGTAACTCGTCGGAGCATAATAAATTGAGGACATCATAGAAGTCACTCAAAAGGTTTTTGAGTGGCTTTCCCACGCATTTCCGTTCCATTTACGACGCTTACGAGGGTATATTAGGCGCGAATGAAATTGTGCATTAACATTATGCATGGATAAATAGCCATGCCAACAGTCCAAGTTCCTGGTGTTTGATATTTTAAACCGTGATGTTAAGAAATATCGGTCCAATTTCGTTACATTCATCAAAAATCAATAGCTTCCCTCCTTACAGATCGAAGACAGGTTCGACGATGTATGCGACGCGACGTATACTTAGCGGTTCCTTGAATAGCTTATCTTGAAGTATCGGCTGATGTGCTTAATATCCCAACTCATTCAGTTTAATTAGAAAAACTTATCCAAACCTGAATTAGTGAAATACTTTGCCCCGTAAGTCACGTCGTGTTTTTCTGGTTTTATTCGGATGCTGGTCCTTTCCAATCGCATAGCTGATTTTTACTACAGATTCAAGATTGCCACATGTTGGTCATAGCTAAATATGTTTGGAGGTGATAGGAAAATTGCCATTATGCGTGCGTATATTATGCTTTCAGATCAAGTACTATAATATTTTAAGTGATGGACTATTAAAACAATCTATATTTCTGTTTAGTGAAAAATATCTGAATTATGTGCATGTAAGGCCTTATATTAGGATACTTGGTAAATATCCTGGGCTACTCATTTTTTAGTAGGAATATCGGCTGACGGAGAAGCAAGCTAGAGAGATTATTGCCAAAAGGATGATAATTCCAAACGTTCCTTATCAGGATACATTTTATCTTAAAATTAATCGATTCTTTCTTCTACTTCCATTAAATAAGTTTTTCATTCTTTCATTCATGATCTAAGCATGGTAATTACGCATCAAAAGTTTTTAATATAGGCAGAAATAAGAGATGTGAACTTGTCTGGTCTACTAGTTGTTAGTTGTATACCGGCATGATACAGCTATTAGACGTCTAGGAGTTAATATGTGGCACAGTATCTAACAAATTTCTTAAGAAAACATAAAATAATCTCAGACTACCAATATGGATTTTTGAAAGGTAGAGGTGCTAAAGATGCACTTGAAAATTTGGCGCCATAATAAATACCAATCTTTATAAGAACAATAAAGTAGTTGTCACTTATGTGGATTATAAAAAAGCTTTTGACTCTGTCAATTTGCCCACATTGCTATATTATTGCAGGATATTGGCATTAGAGGGTGTGAACTGAAATGGTTTAGAAGCTATCTACTGCAGAGGAGTATCAAAGTTAAATTTAAAAAATGTATTGGAAACCAAGGTAGTGTTCAATATGGTGTACCCCAGGGGTCTATTTTGGGGCCAATTTTGTTTCTTGTGTATATTAATAGTATATTTAAATGCATTGTAAATTGCGATATTTTACTCTATGCTGATGATATTGTAATGATATCTGCTCATAGAGATTTAAATACTGCCATTGCCTACATGCGAAATGATGTCAATAATTTAACAAAATGGTCACACGACCATGATCTCTCAATTAATATGAAGAAGTCCAAAGTCAAGTCTATCGCCAATATTGCAGCTAAAGTACAACGGATTCACATAACAATCCATGACTATGAATGCCTGCATAAAAACATAAACAAACTCTTGTGCAAATGCAGTAGTATAGAACAAGTGTCACAATATAGATATCTGGGCATCATAGTTGATCAAACATTCAAATTTAGGGAACACTGTGATAAGATATGTAGTAAATTACGAAAGGTTAGTTATGAAATGTATCACGTTAGAGATTTATTACCTGTCAAAGTTAAAAAGATGATGTACTTTGCTATAGCTGAATCCATTCTGAGATATGGCATTACTGTTTGGGGTAAAACTAGTAAAACACACAAGATGAAACTATGTAGCGTACAAAACCGGATTGTCAAAATGATTACATACAACAAAAAAGTGATAATAACGTGTCATCGAAACCAGATTCTTATGATACAAACAATGCATACAAAATACTGAATATACTACCGCTTGAAAAGCTTTTGACATACATTTTAGTTTTAGATAATTATTTCTCTAGTAAATATAAGAAATTGAAATAAAATGAACATAAAATGGGGAAACGGAATGTGGACCACTATGAAGTCCCTAAATATTTTAATCAATGTGGTGCAAACAGAATGGTGGTAAGTGTACCTAGATTGTTTAACCAATTACCATGGGACATGCATGGATTACGTATGAAATACGTATACAGAGGTTAAACGGAAACTTCTGGAGTATTTGATGGAGGACTGATATCTAGGGAGGTTGAGAGACTGATTGTGTGGCCACATATTTATACCGCTCGGTGCGAATAAGGCAATGTGAGCGTTTTATTGTTTTATTTGTTTTATTTTAATTTTTTACATTGACATTAGAAAGTACCTTCTGATGAGCCTATCGTGGCTCAGAGGGTCTCCTAAGGTTTAAAAATATTCATGAAATCTACTTTGCTTGAGTTTTTCTTCTTTTTTTCATGTGTTTTAATGCAAAGGTGTATACCTATGTCATATAGAGTGAAGTGTATTACATCTTTTGTACAATGGATAGTCCGTATGTCTTTACTGTCTTTTTATTTCTTTTATTTTGCGACCAATGTACTTCAATATGAGATTAATAAAGAATTCTTATTTGGAAAAAAAAATACCGAACCTGTTGTATTTATGCCACTCAATCATGCTCACAACTTCAAGACATAGTAATAGTCAGAAATCGTAAGTTTCAGGCCGGAAGATCAAGTGGCCTTTAGGCATGGTGGAATGTTAAAAAATTAGGGCTCGTGTTTCTCGTGTATAGGAAAAAATTGGTTCTAAATGCACGACCGATTAGCTTCCTTGGAAGTAAATGAATTACAGCAAGTCTTCCCCTTCCCATACAAATCCAGTTCCTTTACCCCTGAATAAGACTTGTTGTGTTTGGTTCTCGATTAATAACTGTCCACCTAATATTTTTGGCGTGCTTCGGTTATTTGATCAAAACTCGAAAATATAACGAAACCCCCTGCACTGAAATGGGAACCGCAAGCTCTAACCGGACTTTCGTAACGTTTTCCTTGAGTCTAACCCTTCTATTTCTCTCTATCGCGTGCTCTTAAGGGAATTCGTCTGCCCTAAATTATGTAATGAAGGTTGTGCACGAACTCCTTGTCTCATCGCTGGGAGAGATAGACCGCGGAGGCAGGAGTAAGCCATTAAGGGCAAAAGTCGCTTCGCAAGACATGTGACCCTTGCGTCTCTCTACCTTGATGCCTGCCTCTCTTTCACCCCTCCGATTCCTTTTTACATCCCTTCGCCCATCTTACACTCCCAACTTCCACCTTGGGGATCGCGTGCGATGCTTATTGATTTCCTACCTTCGCCTCGTCAAACCGACCGTCTTCTTTCGAAGCGGCCCTCCCAGTCCGCTGCCTTTCCCTCCTTTTCTTGCACCTCCGGTTTTTTAATCACCTCCTTCTTCTTCCAGGACACCCTCTCGTGACGGAGTCGCGCCTTCGTCTTCTTATTGACCTCCCCTCCATTCAATACGTCACGAATCCTCCCTCTAATAGATTCCCGCTCTCTACGTGAAATCTTTGCTCAACCGCTCGGAATCATTGGCAGCCGTACCATGACCTATTAGTTGGTTATTTATTGGTCGCGTCTTCCCTTCTGAGTCATGAATTCCGTAATGTTCAATAAAAAGGCGTACTTACTTGAAGTTTAGAAGCAATTTAATAGACTCTCTTTATTCGTTTAGTGCTCCTTCGAATACCCGTCTTCGCTTAGTTTTGCGTGTTTATACGGATGATTTACATGTTAGTGGAAAACTTGGTTTTACGAGAATATATTGTATTTTTGAACATTGAAGTGTCTTTTTGTTTGTCCACGGCTTGATAATATTTTTGTAAAATAATGATAATAAGGAATGCGAGCTTGATAATGTGACAGCCTTACGTTCATTAAATTTGTGGAGTGAGCCCAAATGAGTATGACTCTTTATGTGGAAAAATTTTGTATCCCTCCCATGGAAGAATTGTCTTTTTTTAATTTTCAAGGACTATGGAAAATCTCATCCCAAGCAGAGAGATGGGTGGAATATGTGCGTATTCAATGGCTGTGGAATTTTTACGGCATAAGCTCAGCGTGCCGACTTCGCGATCGAAGATCACGGCGTCAGTTTCGAATTACCATCGATCCATAACCTTGGAACCATTTTAATCAACGCAGGTCCTGACGCTTAAAAAAAACTCTCCAATTAATTTCTTTCGAAAAGGATGCAGAGCTTTATCGTAAGGGTTTTCGGAGGGATTGTATGATTAGGAGAGTGAAAGAAGAGCGGTGGAAAGGATCAGGGTACACGAGGGTGGACCCTTACGTTCCTACTCTCCTCTTCAACTCTCTTACGCTCGGTCCTTTTATACAGAATACGGACGGCTCTGAGGACACTTCTTTCTCCTCCACCCTCTCGGGCCCTTCGTGTTAGACTGGCGTTTCGGGTCAGCGTGATTGTGGTCAAAGGTCAAGTTTGGATTGGATTAACAAAAGGTAAGGAAGAGGAGAGAGGTATGGCAGTGGGGGTGGTTTGGAGCTGGGAGGTTGGTTTTCCCCTCGGCCCTTCTTTCGTGTAGGGATGGATGTGTTCGGCGTCGAATGCGGAAGAGAGGTCGGACGAGGTGGGTTGGTTGGGTGGCAAAGGTCGGAGTGAGGTCTATTGGACGTCGATTGGATTAGGCAGGAACGTGTCCCACCTTCTTTCTCCCTTCTCCCCCTTCTCCAACTCACACCTCTTATGGACCTTTCTCTGGACTAGCAAGCTTCCACACTCGAAACTCTTTTCGTCGTTCTATCGTCCCTCCCTCACACATAACTTGTCTCACCTTCGTCATTTCCAGCTGTTGAGAGGTGATATTTTACGTTTATCATGCTCAAAATTGAGATAATTAACTTTTTTACGCTCCTGCAGCTGGTCTCTATTTACTTCATCCGATGATTTTGCTGTAAACATGAAATATATGCCAGTATCTTCAGAAATTACTGTGACCATATTGGGAAGCTTCATCTGCAGTCGCATTTTTATTGAAGCATTTTAAATTAGAACTCCCTGCTTGTTTTATATATAAGAGCTCCGAGAGACTATTCATACTTCCAAAAGTGTGAGAATGATAACTCATTAGGCATAATGATAGGTCTTAAGAAAGTTCGATTTCAAGGAAGTTATATTTCAAGTTGGTTGGACTTTAGAGCTATTTTACCCAACCAAGTAAGCATTGACTGAGGTCGGTGTCTTTTCTCTGATGCAAAAATACTAACCTTAAAACTTTCTCTGCGTCATTGGCATGGCATGGTTCTCATTTCCTGAGCTAAGCTCACTTTATTCGGTCTAACAATGGTAATAGAAATGAACTGAAGGATACAGTACAGGGTATAGGAATCATTTTCAAGTGATAGCTGAAGTAAGTGTTGGTGTAAGATTTTTTCAAAACTTAAGAAATAAAGCAGTAAAAGAATTGGAATATCTGAGAATGTTTCTCAAGATTGGATAAAAACGTGATTGGTTCTCTCATACTCCGTTCTAGAATTTGTTGGGCATGGGAGCATAAGAGTCTACGGACTACTAGGCTTTAATTTATCAGGTGTTATTTTTTAAAAGTACTTGCGAACTAAATATCTGGAGATAGTTCTTGACTCTTTAATTGAGTGACTTCCTAGTGGCTGGCGTCTTCTCCTCTGAACTCACTACACCTCTTGTCCTGAGGGTTATTTTACTAATAATCTTTACATCACAGATCAAGGTATGCCAAATCACACGAAAACCCCCGACGACCTTAAATCACTCCCCGCATGACCCCTCAGTCAGTTTGAGTCGCCTTCCCTATGTACGCACACTTCTTGTTTTTGCTCTGTTGGTGATAAGTCGGTCGTTATCAGAATATGGGACATCATCTTGGATTCATTTTTTGCTGACTTTTTGCAGCTAAAATGTTTCGAATGAACGCCACAAAATTCAACTCGATTTCAAGAAATGTTGAGCTTTGCTCCGTGCTCTTCTATACTGGCAAATACGATGATTCTAATTATAATGATAACTCTTAAGTTTGTTATTCCACATATATAACACCCTTATCCGCCTAAAGATATGTGGAATAACAAAGTTAAGTGTTATCATTATAATGTTAACAGATTCCACAGCGTTACGCCTTATACTACCAATTATACGATGATTCTATAAAAAGTACAATCCTACTTACATACATACCCATCACGCCGCTCCCTTCCGGGGCAGGCACAGTCAAAATGTTTTACTCATTAATACATAATTGTATACCTAACTCTGCTTCAATAATTTCCTCCATACTGACCTATCCTTGCAAACCTCTTTTGCCTCAATTACCCCATACACTGTTTCATACACGCCCTCCTGTTTTTAAAACTCCTAATACTCCTCCTTCTAAGAATTTCCTCAACCACATTCAACCACAACTTTCTCGGCCTACCTCTACCTCTCACACCATAATTCTACTCTCATATATCTGTTTCGTTATTCGACTCTCATCCATTCTCTCAACATGGCCAATCCAACGAAGCACAATCCTTTCATACACGTCCATTACTGGAGCATTTAACCCACATTCATTCATGACCCACTCATTTCTGACCCTACCCATCCTACTTTTGGCGCAAATACTCCTCAGATAACTCATTCCCCCGGCGCTTAGTCTACTCTTATGTCTATCCTGACATACCCATGTTTCACTAGCATATAGAAAAGTGGGAAGACGTACACTTTTGTACACGGCAATTTTCGCTTCCTTAGACAAGCACTTATTCCTTGATATCCTCCACATGTTACCTACCACTTTCCTTCCAGCATTCGCACGTCTCTCTAACTCCTCATCTAGTCTTCCATCTTTCGCATACATCTTACCTAAGTACACAAAATCAGCCACCTGTTCAATTACTTCACCATTTGCCCTCATCATACAGTTATTCTCCCCATTCTCCTGATCAAAAACTACTACTTTAGTCTTTCACGCATTTACCTTCAATTCCATACTCTCCGTTGATTCACAAAACTTATCTAGGAGCTTCTGTAATCCCTGTTGGCTGTCTGAGATCAAAACAGCATCATCTGCATATAGAAGAACTCGTACGTTTACATCCTATCGAGTACAATCCTATCGAGTATTATGTGATGCAATTTCACAGTTTGCATGCTTAGTTATTTAAAATATTCGAAGATTTCATACACGAATGTGTCATATGTGTTCACTGTCATAAATTAAAGTGCAGCATAGGACAAGTACCAAAATATTTTCTACGAATTATCATAAGTATAATGTAACTGCGGAAAAACTTTACTATGTTATTTGAGGATGCAAGATATTAGTACCTTATGAAAACTATCGTAAAATTCAGAAATGTCAGCAGCTAATTCTATCACGTACAGAGAGACTTCACGTGGCAACAGTGTAAAGTGTGCAAAATATATTAATTCTAATGGATTTGGTTCTCTGTTAAGGCCTTATAATTCTCCTAAAGTTTATTCTTGGAGGAGAAAAGACAGTATTTCCATTTCCAGTCATGAATATTGACGTGTAATTCAGCAATCGAATCCGTGCGCCAAGGGAGCAATTACTTTTGTAACGTTGGTTTGGTATTTTTTCTGTTATGTTTGCTGGAAATAGATGTCCTTAATTAGTCCAAGGAAGACCTATTTTATTTCAGAATCATTCCGACATCTATGGTTCATTTCCGTCAATCCTCAATATTTCACAATTCCTTATCTTGTTTTATAACAAGTATTTTGTTGCGGCGCCTGTCGTGGAATCTTTCGCAATCCTGTTTCTTGTTTTCAATTTCGAGAAGGGTCAATTTATCAGCCTTAATCAAATGAAATAAATGACACCTTTACTAATAGATAACCATTTGATTGATTTCTGAATTCATTATCTATCGTTCCCATCAATAGGGTTTCCTATTAAAAGATTCAGTTATATCTTCAATTTTCCTCTGGTTCTTTCCGTTAAATAATTTGAGTGGAGCACAAGCTTCTACCTCTTATGATGTTCATAGAATTCGAGGATACCTGGAATTTGCTAAAATGTTAGGTCGCATAAGTTTCTCTGATTTTCATTAGCTTTTTAATATTGATGCATTAATATAAAATACCTTGTGACCTTTTGCCTGAAAATATTGTTTGTGGCTCCATGCTTTTATGGTGCTCACGTTGGTTTTCCGATTATTGAATTGATATCACATTTTAACTTCTTCTCGTAAGACTGAAGGAATATTTCTGTTATATATCCTCTGAATTAATTGTTATTCAGCAGGATAAGCTTGCATTTGGGAGAAAACTTTACTTTCCTAAACTTGCTTCCAATGCTTTGCAAAAGATTGTATTTTAAACTCACTCTCTGCGTTTCATCTCAACTCACAATTACATCACCAAAAATCTCTATAGCTTACATTTTTCCCTCCACTGTTGGTATGAAATTGTTGACGACGGATTCTTAGATTATTGTTTACACATTTTCCTGTGAATGACTGATTTAAAATTAATTGTTTATCACATGCTGTGAATTCTTCTCGGGTTTCCCTCTGGGTAAGATGCTCCATCTTCTCCAACGCCGACGTTTCGATGAATGACTCATGAATGAATCGTCATCAGGGCCGTGCGGATTAAGTCATTCATCGAAACGTAGGCGTTGGAGAAGAAGGAGCATTTTACCCGGACGGAAACCCGAGAAGAATTCACTGCAGTCATTCGCCGGGAGAAAGTGAAATCCTGTTAATCACATTTTAAAGAAAACTTATGTTTTGTCTCATTTTTTGACCAAACTTCACCCTAATTTTTGTGGCAGTGAGTAGAAAACCTAATTCAAAAAACAAGGACGTTTCATATTATTAATTGGTACTTTATAAAAAATAAGCAGTTTCTACGTATTTTATCGCTGACGTTTCGGCCGACATGAATACCTTATCATAAAAAATTGATACAATTGAAGTACTGAATTTATTTAGTCCTCTCTAAGCTTGCAATAACTTTAGTTCACTTCATACATACATATCCAAATCCTGTTCCACTCAACGTGGGTCTAGGAGTTAACTTTCTCGCCATTGCCCTCTATCGTTCCATAGCTCTTGTCGGACAACTTCATCCAAATGGTGCCCTCTTGCCTCCATGTCCCTGCTCACTTCGTCAATCCAATGTCTCCTCGGCCTTCCTCTCGGTCTTTTACCTTCCTCTATTATCCTTAGAATTACTTTTAGCATTCTTGTTTCTTCCATTCTTTTAACATTTCCTAACCATACAATCCTATTGTCTACTATTTTTTGTCTAATACTTTTTATATTACATTGCTTCCTTATGTTGGTATTTCTCTCTCAGTCTAGTTTGGTTTTCCCCAGCATTGATCTCAAAAATTTCATTTCTCCTGCTGTTACCCTATTCCACTGTCTTTCCGTCATTGCCCAAGTTTCAGCTCCATGTCCTGTGAGTGACTAATTTAAAATTAATTTTTAATCTTTTAGTTTAAAGTTAATCTTTAAATTTACGTCATTCGGGATCTAATTCAGTCTTCATTTTTTACCAACTCTTTTCATTCACGTAGTGTGCGATGCAAGGCAGTCTTTGAGAAACATTTTTCTCTTTGTCCGAAAAATACGAATACGAAACGGTTACCTTTCACGCAAGCTAGGAAGTTTGCCTCGTGGAAAGCATTATTTTCCTGCCCCAAAACTCCGTCCGGAAGTAATAAATGGAGGTAAAAGTGGGAGGAAAGACAATGGCCTCAGGGGGGAAATATTTGGAACCGGAAGCCTCTCTCATCCCTTCTTCTGTCCAAGCTAGTGTCCTTCGCTCTCTCTTTCTCTGTCGTTATTTTTCCGTATCTCTGTCTCTCACAGCCGTCTCTTTTGTTAGTCTATCCTTTCACGAGTTGCGTAGAAGGAAGGAGATTCTAATATATGTGTTGGTATACATCTCTTTGGAGTAGATAGTTACATAGGATGGAAACAACAATAAAATACGGGGAGAAGTCTGAAATAAGTCGAGTGATAAATGGTACCTACATGTGCAAAAAATCCACTTGAGTTATAGTAACGTGGAGCTCCTACAAATTCGAAGAATTAATATCATATCAAATAATCTATGCAGGTAGGCATATTTCTTTTAGAATATACTATTAGAATTAGTTTAACTTAACTAACGATAAGGCCAAATAAAGTCGAAAATCAATGAACGGAAGTTTTAAAAGTCGCCGCTCACAGCAAAAATATATTCACATGGTTTAACTGAGAGCTGTCTTTCTTCTATGATGATGCCCACCATTTAAGGAATTCACGGACGAATCAACGGACATGAATCCTACATGTGTAGAATTCAGTTTCTCGCCTTGCAGATATAAAAATTGTGCTTTCCTCGTGTTCCACTAAGGTTAAAATGCAACCACTTCCAACCGATGTCTTTTGAATGGAAGCGCGGATGCTTCAGCGTGGAGCTTCTACAGATCGTATCCGGTCGCGTTTGCCTAGCGAGTTCTGTAATGAGACTCATATGAACAGACATTACATTTTTAAATTGTATTTTGATCATTCTAAGAAATTAGAAATAATATGACGCTTGCGTGTCAGCATTCTGCGGCGGCAATGTTACGTATTATTGGATCGTTAAACTTTTCTACGGGTTGGTGAGGATATTTTTTTTCATATCAATTAAACTAAGTGTTTACCGTGAAGAATAATCTGAATTTTGCGGGAATGTCATTTCGTTGTTATTGATTTCGTTATTATCCCAGTGTGGCGTTCCGATGAATTATTCTAAAGTTGGTTGAACTCGATGTATTAGAATGTGAAGTTGGCGAAAGACCACGTTTTATCATCACTATTCATTTTATCATCACCTTCTTCATAGGCACATCTTTATTCATCCAAAATCTTCTGTCTGCCACAAGTTGTTGCCAATCGACTTGGTGCTGTGATTTTAACTTAGCTACTTAATTCTATGACCGCAGATATTGAAGGATGGCTCTGGGACGAGTATTCTGCTCCTCAAAACACGGCCAATCGGAAGAAAAATTATTTCATGCGAAGAATTCCCTCCACATTGAATATTTATGTTTTCAGAAAAGAGCTGAATTCGCGAGTATGGAAGCTTTAAAAAATAAAAACAGTTGGAGAAGTATGGATGGTGGCGAATCTTGCCCGCGGAAAACCCGCGGACCCGGGGTGGTAGACCCAGCCAGAAAGGATTTCCGTGCGATTGGAAACGCTCCTTCGCCCGACGATGCGCCTCTCTCGGTCGAAATCAAGCGACTCCGCTCGTAGTAATGCACCCGTAACGCTTAAGAGGAAGGAATGGAGCGATGCGGCGGGTGGAAATCCTAGGCGGAAAATATACGGTGACCTAAATGTTACCACCCAAACCAAATACTGCTTTCGAGAGTGGAAACTTTTAGCATGTGCGTGCCGTGGAGAGTCCACCGATGCGCGAACTTGACTGGAAAAGCGGGGAGGACTTGTTAGCTTTCCCAATATAGAATCGGAGCTTGTGCAGGGTACGATGTTTAAGGGAGCGTTCCCATGGATTCCATCGTCCCGCGCCACGCCCCTCCCCATCCCCTACCCCCATCAGCCCTTCGCCTAGCCTCCCTCCTTGAGCCCAGGATAGTCAATTTACCCGCTTCTTTCCGTTCTGCATAGTAATGTGGCCATAGAGATCAAGTTTCATCAAACTAATCCACGGATGCTCGTATGAAAATAGACCCGCCTTACCGTTTCGGAATTCGAGATGGGAGCAGTGATAATGCATTCGCAGAAATTTTATGTATACGGGTAACTTACGAAGTAATGGGACTTAAGCGCCAAAACTGCCTATGAATAAGGGAGTTCTTGTAGATCTCTTTTTACGAAGGGGCTGGAACTGGTTTTTCGTTCAAAAATTTACGAATTCACCTCAAAATTTGGATCTTTACCGTTCTAAATATCCTTACACGACCTGTAAAAAATGTCATGCTACCTTCTTATTCTTATGTTGTGGATAGTTCTGCGAGAATCTTACGTAAATTTTAGCTGTTGATGCTAAAGATATTGGGGCTTAATTCCATTGTTTGAATTATTATAGAGATAAATTTTGCTTACAGGTACACTTAGATCCGACTATTTATTTATTTTATTTATTTTATTTTTATTTATCTTCACTACCCCGAATACAGCACAATGGGCCAATTTATATCGGGTGAATAACAGTAACAACGGACGAGACACAAACACCCATGTCCTGGGCAGGATATATTCTACCCAGGCGGGACTCGAACCCGCGACCCTCGGGTTGGCAGGCGAGGACTTTACCCCGCCGCCACCGGGGCCGACATTATCCGACTAATTATCAATATATCCATTATAGTATCCTTAAAACCGTCGGAAGTAGTAAATTGCTCGCCGGATCATAATTTGTTACCAACTTTCTCTTATCTTAAATCCATTACTCAAAAGCCCAACGTGCTTATCTATTATTATATAGATACATATATAGATATCTGTAAATTTTCCTACTGTTGTAATTATTCCTTTACCACATATAAATTAAATATTCCATTGGGAAATTTGGCTGTGCAAAATTGGATTTATAATAAATCTATTGAAAATGACGTAAATACTCGGCGGGATTTTATCTAGGTATATTTTTAGTTACGATTAAAATCGTCCGAAAATTTATTGGGTACTCATTACTGTAGCTAATCTAGATAACGAGCGAATCAGAACTAAGTTATCTATCAAATAAATCGCGCGGAAGGAATGATTAAAGATTCCAGTCAGTAAACTCCCAAGACGCTAATCGATCCGTGACTCTCGATCTATGTGCAAAATTCCTCTTCGGTAATGACCCCTCTTAATTTTACGTCGGCTAGAATGCTGCGGTATTGAAGGCACTCTGGACATTGGTACACACCTAGGACAAACTAGTACCACACACACTATTCAGCGCTAAGATCCAATCGCACGAAATAAGCTGCAGAGAATAGAACTGAGTAATTACTGCTATATCGGATCTCAAATTCCGCTGATAACTTTTTTTTCCGTATGAGACCATTCCGATAGCTGAGATATTCATTCAAAGAAACGGAATAATTGCTGCATACATATATTTCCTCCCCTATGAGCGTGAATTTCATTCGGATTCGAAAATTACTCTAGTACGTTGCCATGCCCCCTCTGAATGTGCAACTTTTATATCTCAGGCACTCTCTGAATCGCACGAAAAAGATGGTAGTGATTGGAATATTATCTTGGCATATTGCGTTAATGCTTCCCTATTTTATCATAATAAACTAATCAGTAGTAGCAACATTTTACTGCATCAGACCTATTGCTTAAAATGAATATTTTTCAGCAATAGCATATTGTGGTTATTCCTGCTCTTTCCAAACTTTCCTTTCAATAGCACGACGGTATGGACGTATTTGAGGGTTTAAAGCTAGAATATCCACTAGTTGTTTTAAATTTAAGAAAATTTTCTCTTGAAAAACATGTTATATGCTTATTTCTATGGATTTTATTCGATTTTACCATAGTTTTCACCATGTAACACAACGCGGGCCTCCATATTCTTTTCCCACCGCGTGGGAGAAATAACAATTAAACACCCACCATGTTTAACTTTTCGCGGTGAAACAATAGGGAAACGGAGGGCGGAGCCAAAGCCGACAATGATGAATTGGGGAAGGGGACGAATAGAAAAGCACGAGCGGGGGATTGACAGCAGAGTTCTTGAAGGGAACGGACGTGTGGTGGGGGTTCTGTGCCATATTCCGGAGGAAGCGGACATTCAGCCGCGATACTGGGGCCAGAGAGACCCTGATACAGGACTACCATTCGCGCAGATGCTGTGATCACATTACGCCAGGACTACGGGTTCCGGAGGCTGTAAAGCTAGAGTGACACCAGCCACGTATCAACCTGTATTGTCAACCAGAGCGTAAATATGGACTTTAATTCTGTATTTTAAATAAGCCATACAACCCAGTTGGGTACAACCCGGATTAGAGGTTGATACTAGTTTGGTTTTATTTACATTGGAGTAATGAATGTTTAAAGAAGATATATGGCTTAATTCAAAGAAGTTGATTATCACAAAATGTTTAAAGATAAGTAAATCATTTGAAATAACTGTATGAGGTGCAGAATATAACAATTGTCTGGGTCATGACCTTAAGTTAAAGGTAAAGATATTATATACTTTGTTTTTGTGTGCCTTGATTCAATGATATGATTTTGTCTGATCAATTAAATTGCTAGTTACCACGTATCGCATGTTGTTTTGTGTTTCCCATGTTATCTACCGCAGAGAAGGCTGGGGCAATTGAAAAAGGTAGGAGACCGTGGTTAATTTATCTCACATTTATTTTCCATTTTTGATACTCTCCACGTGGGCATTTTGAGTTAACGATAATAGAGATTGTTTCCATTTCTGACCCACAACGTGGGGCTGTCGGGTTGCATTGTTAATATTTTACAACCAGGAATGCGGATTATTATTATAAATTCAAATAAATAAAGGAATACTTGTCTGAAGAGCGGATAATAAAGAAGTAAATGCAAGCTGATTTACAAGAAGTTATCGATTGAAAACACTGTTTGCAGATGTATATGCATGCTCTTGTGCTCAGTTCTCCTCCCCTCTGACCAAGGTTCCTCCCAGAACCTCCTCGTCCCTCCCCCCTTGCATGGCAACCCGCTCTCCAGCTTCTTGCTGGCGAGCGGAAAGAAACCAAGTTCGCTCATAGAGTACCTACCCCATCCCCTTTGATACTTAATGCGAAATGCTCACTCCTCATGAATTCCCCCCTCCCCCTCTAACCTGGTCCATAACAAACCTTCCCCTACCCCAACCCCACCTTTTAGCATCCCCTCCCCTCCGCTCTTCTGCCTCTATCGCTCTCCTCCCAGAACTCTATGCAAACGTTTACCCTCTAAGTTTGTGATCTTCAGCTGAATATCACCTCGCCGCACCCCCCACCCTACACTCCCTACCACCCCGCCTCATTGCGGGGGAGCGGGCGGTTGGAGCGGGAGGACGGGTTCCGCGGGTCGGCAAGAGGAGGTGGGAGAGTCAAAATTTTCGAGGTTACAGTGAGGAGTAGGGGACAGAGGGATTGCAACTTTTGGGAAAGAACTGGAAAGAAAAAGAGGGTAGAATCGGCAGGGTTAGGGGCAGGGGATGGTCTTGACTTCCATGAGTCAGAGGGAGGATAGGAGGTGGAAACCCCATAGACGGAGTAACAAGTATGTGCATTTTGCATAACGCAATTTGTTCCTCAAAAGCAAATTTGGTCGCTATTGACTCATGAAAGTGGTCTTTTCTCCTTTTAGAGACATCCAACCCAAACTCCCTACCTCCCTTCTCTTCAACCGTGTTTTTTTTTACTAAAGAGCCTCCAGTTCCCGCAGTTTCCCCGCTTCTGCTTTTTGTTGGCATCACACATTTCGTTTCTCCCCTAGTGTTTCTCCGTACGTTGCTTCTTGTGGGCTGCCATGTGAAAATCGGAGCGAAATTTCTTTGTGCACGGAGGACCGTGCCCTAATCTGTAGTCCTCATTCTTGTCATGTGGTTTTGCAGTTTGTTTGCACCATGTTTATAGCGTGTGTTTAGTATTGTTAAACCGTATAGTCGTGAATAAATAATGTTTAAACGACATATAAAACTTTTTCAGCTCATGCCCCTCAGTCTAAGTACTTGTCGAAGTATGTTTTCAAACGGGACTGAGTTCTGTGTGGTGGCAGAAATAGAAGTAAACTTGCTTATAATCCAGGATGGATAAACAGAAAAATTATTTGGATTCGCATTACATTTTATTCCAATTTTGCCTGTCACAACGATTCGCAAACCCGTTTGATCGATGCGTCATTTCTGCTGATACATACAAACTACGTTTTCATAGAAATGGCTAGACCAAAAGAAGGCAAAATTTGGCGAAAAACCGTGATGCATTCAGCTCTCCCAATTATTATTATCTGTGGTACAGGTGTAAGGTTTGTTTTAGAGCATCTGTAGAAAAATGAATGTACTGTAGAGAAATGAGTAATGGAGGAATGTAATGCATCGGGAAAATAGCGTTGGGCATCGCCGCCATTTTTCAAATTTTGCCAGCAATTTGAATGTGATCCAGAATTCCACGGGAAAGAATCGGTTGAACAGCAAATGACTGTCAAAAAGTGTCCGTCCTCACTCCCTGCCGCAGTTCCAGCAATGCTTCGTTTAAAGTTAAATGATGGGCAATGCAGACTCTGCTGATGGTCTCAAAACAGATTAGCTGCACAGTGTCCGGCAATGCACACTCGGCAGCATGAAAAACTTCGCTCTCCGCTGGTTTTACCCACACCTCTGTTGCGTACATTCTTCTTCACTCTGTAGAGCTCAGCTCTTTGTTGTCTTCTCCTTCATTCATTCCCCTCCTCTCTCTCTATTTCTTATCTCGGCGACTTAAACTCAGCCCAACTTCCTTCTAACTCGTCTCATCCAACACTTCACTTGGTCCATTCATTCCTCCATTAGAATCCTCTGGCGCTCCGAGTGGAAAGTTCGACGCGGTAACCTAATAATGATACCCGGCAAGGAAGCCCTCCGCGACTCGAGTGGATAAATGCACCTTGGAGAGATGCACGCAACGGGAAGCCAGAAGAGATGCGCCCAGAATTTCCACTGCGTTCACGTGTTCTCCAACTCCACCTGAGAAGTCAGTCGGAAAAAATGGCAAGAGCGGAATTACGATAATTCGGCCGTGTTGGGGTGACTTTCAGTGATTTTTAAGACGCACGAGTGCCAATCTTAAAGTTAGGTCCCGTAAATAAATCGGGTTAGGGTAATTCTCATGTGACGCAATTTTCATATCAAAGGAGATGATTGCGATAGCTTAAAAGCATTTTTACTATGCCCCAACTCAAGTTTTCCTTTCAATTCTCATTTTTGCCACATTAATATATAAGATGAAATAAATCTGAAATAAGAACGTTTAGAGTTTATCTTTATCAAAAATCAGAATGAATGGATGTATACGTGTTTTCGAAAATGATCTAATAGTATTCAAATGCACCTTAAGTGAAGTTTTGGCCGCTTAATTCCGATCGTTTCGTCGGAGTTGGGGCGATCTTTACTTCTTATGATCTAAAGGCCATATTTGAAGAAATTACATGTATAGCCATTCAAAATTATTAATGGCCATGAATAATATATTCCACTGGCACTTTTCACCTAACTGGCTGTTGAACTCCGTTAATTCTGTACCAATGATTAGAAAAAATTCTCTCTCTTATCTCTCTGATTAGGCATATGATTTTCCCTCATCTCCAAGCACTGGATTCTCTTGATTTGAACTGATACCGACGTACGTGTATTGCCCCACTTATTACGTAAATATACTTGAAATACTAATGTGAATTTTCTCAAAGATAAAAACCCAAGTTTGGGCTAATTATGCATGGTTCAAACAATGTATTTGCTTACGTGCACTATTTTTTCTCTCTAACTATTAAGTTACGTTCATTGATAATCTCATTCAATTTTATTAATATTTTTGTTAACTTATGTTTTCTACTCGCCCATTTTTGTTGTCTTTTATGATTTTAGCATAACAAAATAATATCCCTTTTTTCATTTCCATTTAAGTAGGTACATTACAAGTTCTCTTTCAATTTTTTAAAACTAGTAATTATATCCAGAGAAATGAAAAACTATCTAGTATACTCATTAATGAACTTGCTCAACAAGCTCAGTCTGTCCTGATTCTGGTGAAGTATGCCAGCACATTTATCTCTGAATAAGGTTTTCAGTTCATCTGGGAATCTCTTTCGACACCGCTCGATTCCTGAGTCAAATTTTTAGAACAGCCTCGTTTACTGGTTTTCAAGTTACATACCCCATTAATACATTTTTCGGCTGCAAACATTGGTCCTCAAGAGAAATTGCAGGGGCCTCATTTCATTTCTCGTTGAGTGGGTCATTTTTATGTGAGAGAGATACTTTAATGGCTTTTTGCGTACTGCTCAGCAAATCTACCTTTTCAAATGAGTTGAATATCATGGTTGGTTTTTCGATCGATTTTTGCATGAATTTTGAGTGGATATTGAAACAATGAATGCGGGTTTGTTTTCCAAGCACGCAGCATTGACTCATGAAAATTAATATTCCGCGTCAAACCGTGCATCGCTGTATAACATCACTGAATGAAATGCATTACCGCGAAGCTTTCAACCGTGAATTTATTCACTACTGCTTAATCATCCCTGTTTTTACCTCAAGCTGTTTGAAGTGTTGTGTATTTTTAGGCGGGTAAGTTCTGTTCGTCAAAACATGTATCATGCATCGCAATGTTCAGCCCGTCCAGAAAAGCATTAAGTGGGAATATAGGTCAATAGAGAATTTACCTATATTTCCCGTCTACCGTGAGGCTTTCGTAGTTATGCTGTGCGTCAAGAGTTGGGTAAAAAATGCATTGTCCAATGTGTGGAAATTTCTGAAAAACGTGGTATATTTTATGATTTAATGAAAATATATTCGTAATTAATCGAATATATGTATTAAATGTACGCTGGACATAGATGAATTAAGAAAATTTTTAAATATTCTGTAATTGAACAGTTAGGTGCGAGAAAAAAAAAATTGTTTCACATATTTTACCGGTTTTTCATGCTGAATAAAAACCAACTCTTTTCAATATTGTAGATAATTTTTGCATTTCCTGAATTGGTATGGTAATGTTAGTTTTCTCAAATAAAACCCAATTTTGGGCTAATTACGTAAAATTCCAATAATTTAGTTGCTTACGTCTACTATTTTTGCTCTCAAACTAATTAGTTACGTTCATTTATATTCTCAATCAATTTTAATAATGCTTTTGTTACCTCATGTTTTCTACTCACTCATTTTTTTGTATTTTATGCTTTTAGTATTACGAAATGATTTACAGTGCCTGTCGTCAGTTGGTATTTGCGCACTTTTTTTATTTCCCCTTAACATTTTCTCCGGTTGAGTACTTCACGATCTCAATCCCATAGTATCCCATTGCTAATCTTCTCCTTCCTCACTAAAGTTGCAAACTCTAATTTATATGCGTGTGAATTCTTGATTGCTCTTGATTCCGTCGTTATTTTTCATTCTGGCCGAATAAACTTGAGTGTGATCGCTCCTCTCCAGCGGAGTTTTGTCCGTGCCATCTCGGAGTGACTATTGTTTACCGCCACACCACGTTATTTAAAAAGTTTCTCAGACACTTTCCGCTTATCTCCGGAGCTTCTTTCATTTTTAACCAGCGGAATAAAAAAACTACGTCGCGGATGGAAGGGGAGGGAAAAAAATGGGAGAAGGCGGCGCGAAAGTTGGTTGACTGATTGCATTTTCTTTGCATGTCTCCTTTGGCGCAGGACGAGGGAGGGAGAGCGGAGGAGATCTCCTCACGACTCCCTACTCCGCCTCTCTCCCTTAATGCTACCTCAGCCTCATCCTTTTCCGCCTTCCAAGACTCGCCGGGAAAAGTCTTGTCTCTGTGTCTCTCTTGCGCGCCCCTCCATCCAGCTTCCATGACCTCCATCCCATTCCACCCCGTTCCCCTCTATACCCTCCCCCCATTTCTACCCCCTTCCCGCCCCCCTTCCTTCTCTTCCAAGTGCACCATGAATATTTTATAAGGCGCTCAGGCGAGATGGTTACCACTCTTGCATTTTTCTCTCCATCCCTCTCTTCGTCTTTCTCTCTATCTCACGCACGCTCTCTGCATCTCTCTCCTCTCCCCTCCACCTTTCATGTCCGCCGGATTGTTTCTGACCAAATATTTTTGGAAATAAATCTCTCGGATCGCTTTGCTCCACAAATCAGGTCAACCTGCCGTTATCTATGTCGGGTAAAATGTCAGAGTCGACTGACAGGATAGCTTGCGTCTGTCTTGCCAGTATGAAAACAAAGGATTATGTTTTATTCATCATCATCAACAGCCACCAATCCGGATAATGGGTAGCTGCTGGTCTACAATACCATTTTTGACCCATTTCTGCCCATGATGTTTTATTTTGATTTTTTCCTAAGACATATTATCGTTGGGTTAACTCATTTGTCGCAGGTCCACGTCCAGGACAGTCGTTCAGTCCATGTTTTAATTTATTACGACCTTATCTACGAAATCGATGATACTAAGAGTCCTGTAGCAGTCCTGTAACATTGAAACACAAGTCCTGTCGGAAGTATATAAAATATTACTGCCATGATATGGCCAGTAATAGAATTGTAAATAAATTGGGCATAATATGAAAGATTAAACATGCATTGTAGCATTTTTTATATTTCAGCTATGGAGTACTGTTGCTCATTTTGCACCACTTTATAAAACGGTTTAGTATCCTAAAAACAAGTATGCTTTAATTTGGTTCCATTGAAACATATTAATTGGACATTTAACATCCCTATGCATGCTTCTATTGAGTTGTGGCCACCAGTAAAGTAAAAAGTGCTGTTCTCACATTTAAAGAAAATATTTTATTTGCAACTACCTATAGTGTATTTTACTGCTTCTTCAAACAGAGTAATGAAGAAGTGGGAATAGATGCCTCATTGTAAATTTACAAAAAATACTTATTCTTCCAGTCGAACTTAAAATGAAAAATAAATAGAGCCCATCAAGCACTCGGTTAGGGAAATTGAACATAAGGGCAGAAAAGTACCATGTGGCAATAAATGGGGCTAACCAATTACATCCATAATTTCTCATACTAATGTAATTTTTTTCACTTCATGGTTCCCATCATTATTTGCCCCAGTTCTTCTTACAATTTAACATTCCTTCGCCAAAAGTTTTACAAAAGACCGTCTTAGAATGTTCCCAATAAATTTGCCTCTTCCACCTCACTGAGCTTTCATCGAGTATCTTTTTTCCGAGTTCTTCGCTGAACATCATCATTGTTGATTCTTTCCGTCCATTTGATCTTCAAGTATCTGATACCCTCAGGCTTCTCTTTTGTGTTGCTGTTATCGTACAAGCTTCAACGCTATATATGAGTGTGCTCCTTACGTGGTCTTTAATAAAATTGCTTGAGGTCGGTTGAAGTTCTCCGGTTTTTTTCCGCGAGGAGGTATTGCTACTTTTTTATTCTAACATTTCTCCCATCTCCCCATCGGCTCTGCGACTAGGTAACTTTAATTCGTATTCCAAGCGGAGTGCGGCTCGGTTTTCAAACACTACACGTTTATCTCGGAGATTTTTTTTGGTGCTGTCGAAATTATGCATCGGAGCATTGAAAAATGAGCTATGAGTTTTCGACAAGTTTGGTCGTCTCCTCGGCATGCACAAGATTGAACGCAGCTCTCGGGGGCGGATCCGACTGCCTGTCCGAGTTTTCCCACTTGGATTTATGGATCCGCAAAATGGCCGATGAATAATCAAAGAATACCTCCTCCGCCCGAGAGATTTTTCAGGAACGCATTCCTGCAGAAAACTACGGTCTTTCCACGTCGAGTTCTGGATTTGGATTCCGTATGGACAGATGAATTTTTATGGGACGCTCATACTACAGTGAAACTTACTGCTTATTTTGTAAAAATAATGCTTCAGCAGCAATCAGTAAACCAAATCTGCTCTGCATCATTCCATTTGTAAGTTTTAATAGTCTTATCCGCGAGTATCACATGGATGAGAAATTTACCTATAAGACGTATAGTCATTGAAGAATACATTTTAAAGGTAAAGAATGCTGGTGTATACTCATGTGAGATTTTTTATTTTTTCATGAATCTCATGAATAAATGCTGTTTGTACCATTCTTTATTGTCCCATAACGATCAAGATCACACTGACTTCGCATCTCACGTCATCCCCAATTCTGAAGAATGTTTTAAGCATCATCACGTGCGAAAATAGGTTACACTTTGCCTTCTATATCTATGTGAACATCTAATTTTTTGAACAGATATGGACGATATTACTGACAAGGCTCGAGTAAACCAGCTACGTGAATCTGATAAATTTTTTACGACTGATGGAAGAGGCCAGAAGTGTAAATAAAATGCTAAAATTCACGCACTACTAATCTTGCCTAAAAATGTAATTTTTAAAAATATAAGTGAACAATGATATAAACGAGACCCAGTTGGACTGATCATGCGCAAACAGGGTTTTAAATCTGACAAACATCTGCTGAAAGTTTAACAATACACAGTGGACAGCGTTATAAATGAGGTCTGGGTGGACAGACCATGCGTAAGCGGGTTTTTAAATCGGATAAAAGTTTTGCAGTGTTTGCTCGTTCATTTGAAGTTTTCTTTACCACCCCAGTGAAGAAGCAGGGAGGTTGAATGAGTCCTTTCTCGAGGCCAGCGGAAGTTAAGGACGCTCCCTCTTGTAGTTCTCAGTCGACTGCGGAAACTTTTTGAGGCGCAAGTAAAATAATTTATCTCTCGACCGGACTCGCACGAAGGCTCGATCGAAGGCCCGTGTGCCCCGCCTCTGCTGATGCGTGGTTTGGGCCCAGGGGCGCGGTCACCCTAACGAACTGCCTCCTCGTTCGCTCCTAGCACTCACCCCCTGCCGCACTCCCGTCCACTTGGAAAGCCTCCCCCTCCCCCCCACGTCGGCACAGCCGCTCCTCCTTGTTCGACTTAATCTCCTTAGTGTGCTCAGTCCCCTCACACACTTCATCTTCACTTACCTCCTCCTTTCCACATCGTCAAATCTTTCTTCCCAAGGAACACGCTCCCACCTCCGCCCCCCCAATCCACCCCTCTTTCCCTCCCCTTTTGTATGAACTGTGCAAACCTAGAAATCTTCCATCAATGCAGAAAGGGTCTGAAATTCCGGTAAGTTGCCTGAAATTGGAAAAGTTTTCAACATTTCGAGACCGTGAATTTTGATTGTCTGAAAGAACTGCGAATGCTCACCTCGAAACTTCCAAGACTTCTGTTGTTTGTGTATATTTATTTTTTTACCTTTTCATCCGGGTGCATTTATTCACCGTGGACACTTGCAATATGCACGAGGATGTTCTTGCAAAGGTATTAAATAAACAAATGTTCTTTCTACAATTGGGGCGTGTAATAATTCAAAAGTAAACGCCAATGGTGACCGCAAAACTAATCGGAAATTTGGCAAATTTAATCATGGATCAATTGTTCCACATCATGTGAATCTATACAATAGTGACCAGTAAGGGCTACTGACGTTTGGTCTATGCAAAATCTAAACCCTCTAGCTGGTAGAATGAGACGCGAGTAATGGAAATTGGAACGTGATGAGGTTGTGGAGTAAGGAAATATTTGCCGACTGAAAAACCAACTAAGAAGCGTGAATAGTCCCAGGGGAAGAAAGAAAAGTTTGTCGGTGATTCGGAGGAGGCTTTGTTTTAAATTAGTTGAAATTTTAGGATTCTACTTAGAGATGTTGAAAAAAACGATTGCAAAATTTATATTTTAGTTGAATGAATTAGAAAAGACAATGTATTTTAAATAAGTAGAAAAAGAACTTCGCCGATGAACGGAATAGCATGAGTCAGTTGGTTTGTTGCAATAAAACCAGAGTTTATTTATGATTCGTTTGCCTGCAAATGTTAATTAAAAGTGGTTAATAGAGATAATTGCGGAATATAATGCTTCGTTAAGACAGAAGTGTCCTTAGAGATACCTATCATTTTAGCCGTGGGTTGTGAGGTAACCCAGCGCATCCCCGGCCAATGCTGTTCTCCCCTTCGTAAGCCTTCCCTAGGACTCCCTAGTCTTTTGCCTCGCGTCTTCCACCCTCACTCTCTCGACTCGCCGCAGACTCCTCAGCCTCTCCCCGCCTCTCCTTGCGCGTTCAATTTAAGGGGTCCTTTAGTTTGGCTTGGGATTATGACGAAGCCTCCCCATTGTGTACCTCCCTGCCTTCGCCCGTCTTCATCCCTCTGCGTCTTTCTCTCTTCATCCCTCTCCAACCCACCCCGCCGAGCACCTGAATCCTCTTACTCTTTCTTGACTTACCACCTTACCTCCCCATCTCTCTCCTCCTTCTCCACCTCCTCCCAACCTCCCGCGCCTTCTCTTCTCTCTCCTCCGCCTTTTTGCCGCAAAAGCCACCACGCTCTCCCTCCTCAGCCCCTCCCCACCGCGCCCTCATCCTCCGCCACCTCTTCACAGCCGTCAATGTCTCCTCCCTCTCTTTCTTCCTCCACATTCTCCACCATCTCTTCCAACAGACTCACACGCTAATCCATGGATGCGAGCCATCCGATGCGATTCTTGCGCGCGATTCTGAACCAGTTTTTACGATCGGGAGCGTGTCCAGTGTCGTGTCATTAAATAAAACATGTGAGTATAGTAACTGTGGATTACTTTTTTGTCCCAGATGCAATAAAATAGTTGGAAACGGCATCAAAAATATGATAGATAGCACACTTAACGTGATTTCTGTCTCAGAAATGAATGCTGTGGTTGTGTAAGGAATAGCTTTAACGGAGTGCATATCACAATGGGAATTGAGGGTCCTAAAATACTTAGCCTACTGCAACTGAGAATGCGTATCAAAATGATAATATTGGCATGTGTCGAATTTAATCTGGTATTCAATGTGACGGTAGTTTAAAGGAATTTTATTAAAAAGAGCCCAGTTGGCAAATATGTTAATTTTTTTCTTTACTCTTGGACCAGCCGGATTGGCATATTGAAATATCGAATATAGGTAGTGAGGTGGACGGTTCTGACTGATCACCTTTGATTGCCAGGGCCTGTTAGAGAATTAGCCTATTTAAATTATATGTAATTGGCATAGGTCAATTCTTATATATAAACGGACAAGTCGACAAAAACCTTAATTATGAACTCCTTTATGGTGCCTAAAGTACTGCCATCCTCTCTACTAAGTGCGTGACTTCAGTGCTCAACGTATCTTTCATGAGTAAATCAATGTAATAATTATAGAAATTTATGAAGTGCAACTTATTCGTATACGCGGCCTTCAATTTTAGGCAACCAAGGTTTTCTGTCGTTGTATGGATGCGACGTAAGATATACTTTCAATTGGTGCACACGTTGTATGCAATATAATGCACTTTTCTCCTTAGATTTTAATTTAAATAATTTCAAATGTTGCCTTACAGTTGAATATTTAAAGTCATTTTCAATAACATTTTAAAAACTATGTTGTAAATAATTTTCCCTACTCTACTGGAGTGTATGACCCCAAAATATTCCTTAATATTGGTGCAATGAGTTTAGTGAATACTCTGAATGAGCAAAATGTGTTAAATATCATTTTATAATTTTCATAGGCGTAAAAAAATATTGTTTTTCATTATTTTAAAATGATTTTTTGGATGTTAGACTAAGAAATGATTCCGTGAGAGTGTTTTAGTAAGCGATGCGGTATCTTACGAATCGGTGCGTAAGAATCGCTTCCTTGTCTCATCTCACTCATCCCTCCACCCCAAAGTAATCTTACCCGCCAAATTTCCCAATCTTCCCAGCATCCCTCTTCGGCTTGTTTTCCTTGTATCCTCCTCCAAAGCTCTCCCCCACGCCTTCCTCCATCCACTCATCCCTCTTCTCTCTCCTTGTTGGCTGACCAATATTTTTGTCGTCCTCTTTCATACAAAGAGGGATGTCGCACCGGTGTGTTTACGCAGGAAATGCGTTTTCCCCCTCGATCGATATTTATTTGCGCGGCGTAAACCTTTTTTTTCCGGTCCTCCCGCTGCTATGCCCTGTAGTCCATTACTCGCAATTCGCTCCTCATCCGAAAATTTCCATCTTCCCTCCTTGAGCCGCAGTCCACCCACGTATCCTCGTTCCCTCGCCTCTCCGCCCACTTAGCTTCTTACCCGCACTCCTATCGCCTTCCTCCTCGCGGTGGTCTTCTTCCCACGGTCATCCTCTGCATCTCCGTTGCCCCCCGCAACTCCTTTAAGAGTCCACTAGGGTGGGAAAGGAAACATGAGTAACCCCCTCTTCTTTCCATCCCGTTCCTGAACTCCTAAACCGTGGGATAACATTTCCATCTCTCCGAAGTTTCGTGAAAATATCGTCCTCCTCTCTTCGCTTAAAGTATTTGAGCAGGATAACATTTCTCTAAAAATTAAATGAATTGGGTCTCATTTTAAAGAAAAATATCTCATCTTTCCAAATATATCGAAGTACTAGTCACTTAGTTCTCTACTTCTCGAGATGTTAACCAAAATATAGAAGCCGTTTTCCACGAGATAATATGCGCGCATGCACTTCTTAGATACTGTATTGAATATGAGGAATTTATTACACCTAGATCTCGTCTCGAGTTCAGCATTGAAAAATATACACCCTAACTCATACAGCTGCTGACATTTAATAACAATTCGTAGTTGATGTATTTTATGACTGGGTAAAAATGTCGTAAAACTCTCGAGGCATGACGCTAGATGGAAGAGACATTTAACGTAAAGGGTAAGCTACATATGACATATTAAATGTTTCAACATGAGTAGCTAAGTGGTTGATAGAGAGCAAGACTGTTCGTTGGAGATATGAAAAAGAGGATAAAAGACTTGTACGTCAAGGTACTGAATGTGTAAATTGTGTGAACCAGGGGTACTTCTTTTATTTTGGCAACTTTCTGAGGTTCTCAGATTGGCCTGTGCAAGCCTGTATAGATTGATATACACTACGTTACTAGCGTCCATTTTTATTGTTCATCTGATCTTATTTTCCCATAAGCTAAATCTCCGATATCGCAAAAGTTTCATATCCCTTGTATCATCATTATTGAAATACCATCTGTTCCCTGGTCAGTGAACACGTATGATGGCCGACCTAGTAAATATTTCTCAGATTGACAGTAATTATCGAAACAACTTAGCATCAATTTGACTATATCACCTCGTTGCATGCGAGAAAAAACTGAATTTTCATTTAGGTTGAGGTGAAAATAATATCATGGCGGGAGAAGCTCCCTCTCCGTCGTTTAATACGCCAGTAAGACTCGAATTTCCTTGTGAACGAGGGAGCAAGAGGTTTCATTTTTAAGCAAGCGTTGCGAGTTAAACTTTTAACGAAACTGCCTTTACGTGTATGTCAATTTTTGCAAAAATTCCTCGACCCCAGCACTCAAATTTCCCCAGTCCCAATACCTAGTGTTCCCTTCTTTCTCCATTTCCTCATCCTCTTCTTCAGTGACCATTCCAACTTTCCCCCCTCTCTGAAACTACCTCCCAACTCTTGACCTACAAATCCCTTCCTCTCGTGCCTACGTCCACCCCTTCTAACCCACCCCTGCAAGCTGTCTCACGGCACTCGGAACTTAACTCGCCCTCGGAGTTGCGTTTTATTCCCATCGCTTCATTTTCTTCGCCTAATAACCGTGGCCCAGAGGCCTGGATTCTGGAAAAGTGCTCCCATTCTATGGTTTTCCGATACAAAGCCATTTTTACTTGAATCATTCCAATCGGATCTCCCTCGCTCCGACGCCCTTTTTCCTTACATTTTGGCGAAGTTATTGTGAATTAATGACCACTGCAGTTTTCTTTTAGCGCCCGATTCGAAGGTCTGGAGTGCTCTCGACTTGGCCATGCTCTAACTCATGCTATATAGGGCGAGAACGTTAATTGGTCTTTGCGGTGTAAAATGAGAGCCAAGTCCTCTTCGAGGGAAGCTAAGCATTGACAATACGCCTCTGTATCAGACCCGAGGGAATCCTTAATTTTTATACATCTTATAGAAAAAGCATATTCTGTTTTTTTTAGGAAATACTTGTTCCATCGTATGGGCCATATAAGTGGGAGTGCAAGTTACCACATGTTTTAACTGTCCAAAGTTCTTCATTTCCGGCGTGTGCCCTGGAACAGTGCCTGTATATCTCCATTAGCTCAAGTTAGTGTGTTGAATTAGCCGAAAAATGTAGTTATATGGGATTCTTTATCATTTAATGATAAAAATGTAAAACTTATCTTGATCAATACCAACTGCAAGTATCAGGGAAACCTGTGTGGCTTAGGCTAACTTCACATTAGTTGTAATGCATATAAATTACATGCGCAACCCTGGAAAATTTAGCTGTGTGTACAGCCTCAGCAATCTTACCTTTATGGAAAGCAGAAATTATTGCAACTTAAACATATATATATTGTTTTGAAATTTCCCTCATAATGGGTGAACCTTTTACTAACGGAAGTTGTAGAAACGTTACCTAGGATAGCTAATACCTGGTTTTCTTTCCTTACAAACTAATCGATTGGCGATGCCTATGAAAGAAAGTCTGGTTCCTAATGATCTAGGAAAAGATATTTGTACAATAAAACCAGTTGTTTTACAGCATATCATGAGTTATGCCGTATTGACTGTGAGTTGTACACGTCTGGGAGGTTGCTGTCCATTTGGCAGAGAGCCAATATCAGGTCTACGGTCTTCACACCGATGTAACTCGCGTCACATGCTCATGGTTAGCCATTACGCCATTGCACAAGAACCTTCGTCACTCGTATTCCCTCCCTATAAGCCCTTGTAATTATCCCCGCAGCTAACAAAGGGTACACTTCACAACTCGTTCAATGAGACCAAAAATATAAGTTTTATTTTTCAGTAAAAAATATTGCTCTCAAATTTTTCAAGCAGTGACCTTGCCTCATTTTCTTACCCGAGTAAAAACGTACTTTTCCCGCATTTTCATATAACCCCGACTCCTTTCCCCCACGAACAATATCCTGTTCCACTTTTCCAGGCTCTTAATACGAATAAGTATGCAATTTTTGCTCCGCATCCGCTCAAATTTCGCTCCCTGACGCCAAGAGAGTTTGAAAAAAGAGGTTTCCTCGCACCACACACCGTATTGGTAACAATTTGAGGGCAAGTCTTTTGGCTTTAACTTAACCCTTAAACTTTTAAATTTAAAAGAGAAGTTGAGAAGAATGGCTAGGATGAATGTCGACCGGTATTCGGGGAAGGGATGAGGCAGAGATCAAAATGTGAGTAGAGAATCTAGAATAGGAGGTATTTTTGTGTCCATAATCAATTCAACGTTTTTATCTATTCATTAATAGCTCGAAGTATCTCGATATTTCCTTTTGTAGTGGTAAAAATGATTATTCATTTACCCGTAAATGTATATATTTATTTGCAAATATTAGTGTTCAGGTTCTTTGGTATTGATATCAGTTGCATCTAAAATTGAACGTATTCGTGAAAAATTATTTCTCCCTGAAACCTATTTCTAGGTTTTTGCTAGTTCCTGGATGTTTGTAGTTTTAGTAAAATTTAACGGATGTTGTGCATGTTGCTGAAATCGCAACCCGTGTGTGAGATCCTTCAGCTGCCTTGCTGGGCACTTTTTCGATCACTCCCTCTTTGACATTTAAAATATTCTTTTCATACATGTACTTCCTCTAGCGATTATTCTTCAATTTCCCTGTAATCTATACATGTCCTAATTCTGTCATTGCTGCAGAGAAAATTTAATAGATGTCCAATTTCATCGATTGCTCCATTAAAACATTTCTTCTTATATTTTTTACTGAATTGTGTCCCTTTTTCCCGCCTATTTTATCTCCAACATCCGTCTCCACACTTCCCATTAAACATCCGATTCACGACTGCTTTTCTAGTATTCAGTGTTCCATGTCGAGAGGATGTGTAATCTAACCCAAATGTTTGCGCGCATTCTTCCTGGTCTATTGCTATTTTTTCTCGGTTATACTATGATCCCAAACGTTATAAGCGTCTTCTTAGATTAAGGTACTCTGTCTGCTATTGGCGCCGTTCTTAAAACATTTTTATCAAATTACTTCTCTCAATCATTTTCCATATAATTTTGCTGATGTAATATTTAATTATCTTTGAGGCAGGACAGCGATCATATTGTTTCTCTCTTGTAGCTCATATTACCCTGAGGGTTTATAGACACCCGTCGTGTAAATGTGTAAAACAATGCTCGAGCTTGTCCATCTTGAAAGATTCCCATAAATCTCCCCCTTTCATTTCGATGAGATGGAGCAGAGGTAGAATGGCATGCGTGTAATGGTTTTATTAAGGAAATACAAACTGAATAAGGAGTTGGAATGGACGGAGACCATTGGAAGAGGCATCCAGTGTTTTTTTTGCTTACAATTGAGGGTACTTAATTGGTTAGCCTTCCAGGAATTAAAGAGAAAAACGCTATCTAAGCTTTGTTAAGGAGACTAGGGAAACACCAGACCCCAAAGCAAATAATGCACCCCTTTAGATATCAAGAGCTAATTTTATGCTCTCTATTCATGAGTAACTCGGTAAAGAGCCTCGTTATGAGTTTTTTGGTTTACCTGTATGAAGCCAATCTTTACGGCGTTCAAATACACTGGTGTGAGACGGTCAATAGTGACTGCCCATTATTACATATTTCTGTTAATGAGTCATGACTTACACCACAGCTCGTTCCCAATACTGAGGAAATAATATTGAAAATGAATAATAAATTCAATAATAATAAATTCAAAATGAATATACTATCCTGCGTCTTTTAGCCTAACTAAATAAATAATGCTTAGAAATTTTCCATTCGAATTATATTTTCGTGACGCTTTTCGTATAATAGCATTTTGACGCGGTGTATCTAAACCATTATCACGGTATTGGCTATACAGATGAGACAGTTAAGTCGGAATGTGTTAGATTAAAATAATTTCTAAAGAAAATTACTAGGGGCTCTGTGAATCTATGGACAATTATCCCTTCATCTTTACTAAAATTTTCCATTTATTGCCGTGATTTTGGTTTTTAAATCATAAACAATCTATGAGAAAACATTTTCTAAAATGACTTCAATGAGAATATGGGATTTTTCATTAATTATTGAAAAAAAAGTTAGACACTCTCACGTCGGTATATTTTTGGAATAGCATAGAAGTCGATTCGGCTCTTAGAGCAGGATTACGCTTGGAATATTATATAGTAATTTCCCAAGCAGGTGAGATAAAAGACTAGAATTAGTAGGCGAGAACGAGAAGGGTACTTGGAAGAAAATGGTACCGCAGCTATATGACGATGAGACCATAATAGGTTGAGTAGTTACCATTTGGGGACGACTGGATCAACGCATTCAACGCGAACTCTTGGGACTGTGTGGAGCCTTAGTGGACTTGGAAGATTTTACTTCTACTAGAAGGCACATATCAGTGACTTCATGCCATCAGTAATTTCTCCTCAAAAGAATCTGCGAAAGTAGTTCGGTGTCATGGTTTATCATATAGACTGCGCTGGTTAATTAAGTTGCTTTTATTCTCTTTCCCTCCCGTATGAATACAATAAATGTCGACTCTAAAGGAGACAAAGTTGGTGTGTGGCATTTTTTCCTCACAAAATTCTAGGGTTAAGGTGGTGACCGGGATCGTCTTGAGTTTTCGTGTGATTGAAAATCGTTTTGGAATTCTTACGGGGATTAAACTTTCGTGTGTCTGAACATGTTTTCATATTGTCCTCATGTTTTCATTTGAACAATTGTCCATGCTCCTAAAAATACTCTGGAGTTAACTAACTGTAAGACCAAATGCTGACGGTTATGTTATTGCGTAAACTCCTTGCGGATGTTGCCAGAATATTTAAACCTAACATAATTTATAAGAAGTTTCTCCAAACAATTCTTCATGGGGCTTAGATCGTGTCATGCGTCCATTCATTCCTTTACATTCGATTTTTTTTCAATAACGGTAAATATCCTCTCTCTCGGGAGTGCTCTAGGTTAAGTTCAATTCATATATGGTTACAAAAAGACGCTGCAACCACTTTTAGACTACGCATCCTGAAAATGATTGACAAGATGGATGGTGTTTTAGTACCAATTCGCGATTGCGGAAATTATGAGAAATCATGTGCACAATGTATGCGCTGTTTGAACTTGAGATACACTATGGGGTCCAACTCGTTCTTCACGGCCAAACGATTCCTTAGCATATTTTAATGCGCCGAGCAAGCCCAACTTTGAGCTGAAATTTTATCGGAAAACTCTATTCATTCAAATACGATCAGGATCGAATATCCAGATAAGTACTTAATTCCCATTATCTTTCGCCATGAGTGAACTCAGAGTGTGGTAACTAGGTAAGTCGGCAATCGCGGGCAGGGTCAAAAGCGCGGAAAACGGAGGAAAGTCCTCAGTGAAAGAAATGGTTGGGATCAGCGCTGATATACCCACAGTTGGAGGCGATCAAGCGAGAGTTGAGGCGCGGCGCTCTCCAGTGACTGGGGCTGCAGGGAGTGAGAGGTGTGGTTCGGGAACTGCGGGTTGAAGGACGCGGGACGGAGGAGAGTAAGGAAACTAAACGGGGAGAGCTCAGTGTAATGTGAAAGGGATAACATTGGGGATCGGCCGTGCACTACGTATATTTGCGCCCTTCTCGGCCCGCTGCCGCATTGCGTCACGGGCACACACGGGCACGCTATCTCAGCGTCCATAGGTCCGCTACTACTCCCCGTGATAGGGAATTCCCGCCGTCTCCACCGCGCTCAGCCTTCATTCTTTCTCATTCGCCCCACACGATGCTGGATGGATGCTCTGTGGCCGAAATCTCTAAACTACCATCGTTTCGGTTTAGCGGTCGAGGGAAATGGATCGCGGACGTGTTTCAGTTCGTATATCTGCGGGCAAACTCTTTGACAATGAAAACTGTTCATTTTTCGAGTGATCTCGATCAATGTGATTGTGCATCAATAAAACTCATGTTTTTAATGCAAAGTAAGCACTTTGTTTCTAAACCGTCAGGCTAGAAAATCATGTCTTCGTTTACCATTGCATAATGACCATTCGCAACATCTGTCTCGAAAATGATTTTATTTGATGCACAATTTTGTCCGATCAGGGAAATCATCAGTAATTTATAATCCATCCGATATCCATAATAACTAATGCATAGATTTACCTATATCTTCATTTCCCATGTGAAGCTATAATTTCAGGTATGGTGTTGCATTCACTCAATTGAGGCAATGTTGAACCTAAGGCAACTAAGTTTATTTCTAAATATTGATAAAAATTAGTTAAGTGTCTATGTCGGGAGTGGCAAACCTATAGCACGCGTGCCTAAAGTGGCACGTGGAGCTGGGAGGGCGCTAAGGGATACCTCTATCTCACTCGATTGGTTGGCACGCGAGTCCCGCGAGTACACTCTTATTTCATAAACTTTGGCACTCAATCGCCAAAAGGTTCGCCACCCCTGGTCTATGTGAATGAAGCTTCATCTCGAGTAAGTCGTTTGAATTTGGAATCCAAAATCGGAAGATTGTATTCGCGAACTAAACATAACATACTGAACAGTCATTAATACCGCTAAAAACTTCCAGGTGGGTATAAAAAGTGTAACCGAGTCATTGGGAAGTTTGGTTGGGCGCCACAAGAGACTTGAAGGCTACTTGATCGAAGAATCCAGGTTGACTAAGAGTGTATTATTTATTCAATCCTTACACTATAATCGGACGGATAAAGGCGACAATAAAATGAGAATACATTTTTCCAACAATAATAAGAACTCCCAATTATGGGCCATCAATGTCTACAATATGTATAGATTGAGACATTATGCCTGCCGAATAATTTCTTGTTTTGGTACAGTATGTCTTTTTCTTTCCTTTTACCTTACCTTACCACCGTATTGTATACTTCTTTTGTGTTTTTCACCTATGATTGAACTGCTTGCAGCTATACAATGTGTCACTTTGTCTTCAAGGAGGAAAACTGTTATTAGAGCCTTGAAACACATGCAGGTATTTACTTTAATTGCCTGACTTCATTTGTTCCTTTTATTTGTATTAACAGCTCATAACTCATTATAGTTATATTGTTTCCCTAAGAGGCATGGTACTCATACCATAAGTACACTAATATTGCAATCATTATTACTTTCTTCACCTCGATGGCCGATGCCTTAACACTTCATGACTCTTACATCTGCTGATTCTAGCAGAGGAATATGTAGATGTAGATTGCGATCCTATTCCTCGTAACCACCTCCTTTCGTACCCAAGGTTTTCTCACCACTTCCCTTCCTACTTCAGGCCTACTCGTATTTGTCCTTTCCTGTCCGACCCCTTTATCCATCCAATATTCTCTCTCCTGAAGCGAGCGACAAGGAGAGGCGAAGGCAGGGAGAACCCGTTCCTCCCAGTCCGTCGGAGTTGCATGAAATGCATTCGGAGGGCGGGAGCGGGAACGGAGTGTGTTTCGCGGCTGCGATAAATTGTTCAGCAATTGAAACAAGGGGGAGGACGGAATCGTCTGTGTGTGAGTTTGGGAGGGAAATGGGGTGACGCGGGGGAGAGAGAGGGGGTGGACGGCGAAGATTTCGGTGGGTCGTGCGCGTGGTCGCATACCTTATGGCCGTCTTTCCTCGCGACACAAGCGCGCCCCTATGCAGCTCGCGTCTGTCTTGGGTAGCAGCCCACCCCTTCCCGCAATACTCGCTTCCGGTTCTTTTTTAAAAATGCGGGTTTACACCCTCTTCGAATGTCTCCTACTCTTGCCTCTTTCAGTATTTCTTGCCACCTCCAAATTGGTTTCGTGCCGAGGGTGTCCAAATTGAATGTCCCCAGTGAATTATGAATATTCGCAGTTTTTGTTGCCCGTGTTAATATCCGTTCATCGTAAATTCGAGTATCTGGCTTAACTTTGTGAAACTCTATTATGATGAAAAAAAAATGGCTTAACCGTTTAGAGACCGTCTGAGAATAAAATCATAGTGAAATAGTCGATAAGTTATCTTTAAGTAATCATTTAACTGTTCAACTTTTATTACCATCCACGTGTATTCGTAGAAGTATACTCTATTGACATTCTCGAGGTTTCCCGAGGTATTCAATCGATCAACGCTTGGTTTTTCCTTATAAAAATCAAAGAGACTTAGATATTTATTAACTGAGATGTATTCCAAAGAGATTTGAAGAACAGACGTATAGTAAAAACTCTGATAAGTGAAGGAGAGAAACTCTTCTGGCAAATTATGAGACGTGTCACTCCAAATGCAACCGTGAGGAAAGAAACCAGTATGGACGGAGAAGCAATGATAGAATACAATAATTGGATAACAATGGAAGCTCTAAGAAATTATAGTGTTTAAATAAATCCTTATTCATCTGATAACCGATGGGTGAAGACAGTGGAAGCACAAGACATGAATTACACGTCGCACGTATCATGTTCCTATTTCAGTTGCAATTATATTTGGAAATGTTCGTGACCCCTTGAATTTTAAGCATCTAGAAATATCGTTGTTATGCGGAATCGTTCATGAAGTATTTTAACTATTGATATTGATTTGATGGGTTTGTTGTTCCACTGGTGATACCAAATTTCCCAATTTACTGACCGATGTGAGAGAAATTACCGTGTTCGATACTACAACGGGGAGTGTTACCATAACTCAGTTACTGTTACTCCTTCTAACCTCTCTGCATTGCATAGAGTTTTCTTAGAGCTTCATATTTCACGTATTGCCTAACATTTCATTTTTTGATGAGCCCACTTAATTTTAAATGCTAAAAAACCGCTGCATTGCTGAGAATATTCGTTGCCTTGGCATCACATGTACCGATATTAACCTTTCGTTTATGGAGGGGCGGTGAAATTGATTGTATTCCGACGCCTATATTGTAATTTTATTTGTTCAATTTATGCTTTGTGGTCTTCTGTCCGCTAAATCGTTTTCTAAATCCCCTCACTACTGCGCTATTTCTTGTGTGCAAAGTAATTTTCGCTCACGTTGGAAGAGTTTTTTATGCTATGGTTTGTGTTGTGAACTAGATAAAATAATATCCTGGCTTAAAACCAGGAGGTATATGGTTTGGACTGAACACTTTTAGTACTCTGTTTCTTGAATTATTTCCTGTGGCCTTGTGTGTCTAGCCAAGGTGGAGTTGAAAAAATTACCAATACTCTCGTATGTTCTTCGTTTCCGAGCCTCATCATTTCTACATCCGAGCACTCGACGACTTACTTCTTCAGCCAGTGCAGTGCTGCCAGCTATCTCTCTTGCTCATCTTTGTTCTTTATTCCGTAACCATTGACCGGCGGAGTGCGAATATTTCGTAAACGCTTCATTGAATAAATCCCCGCCTATTTGCTCATGATCGCTGGAGCAGGCACGGTTTTTGCCCTAAAACAGAGCGCCTGAGTGATTCTTGGATTCAGAACGCCGAGGTTATACTTTTTCCCCCACTTGCTCGAGCTTCCTGCATTTCCTTTTTGGGCGTTTCAGCGCATTTTTGACCTTGAAGCACCAATGATATCTCCTCGCTACTCCCACAGGATATTCACTTATAGACCAGCCTTTCCACTCTCGGCGTATTTATGCCTCAAAAACCCACTACAGCTTCCCCCTCTACGGAGTGGAATGGAATAAATTCAATTCTCCCATGCGTCTACTTTAGCCTAGTAGGTTGCATTCCTTTTAGTCAAATTGAAACTTCTTAAACCTGAGCCCAGAAATAAGGGAGTGAAAAGCTGGCTATATTAATTTTCCGTCCGCGAGTAGCGTATATTCCGAGGCGCAAAATATGCCTACTCCAATCGTATCTCGTCGAGGCCATTTATGCTGGGACTACAATTTTGGAGATTGAAAATTTCAATAAATAACTCGTTTCCGCATGCTTAGGAGAAAAAAAGGAATTTGATTTGGAGCCCCGATTTAAATTCCCTGCGATCAAATTTACAAACGTGGCATTTTTCCAGAATTCATTTTATAGAAATGGATGGATGCATGACTGAAGGCATGCTTAGTGAAAAATTTATTAAAATTACTCTTTAAATTGTATCACATTTAATCATGAGTGAGTCCAATTATTATACAAGTCTATTACTGAAGAATATATCTACGAATGTATCTACAAATCTGAGGGTAAAACCATAGCCAATATATTATATATTTTCTTGTGCATCATTTCAATTTAAAGTATATTGTTCACTAGTTAGGCGAAGTCCACTAATGAGCATCCCAGAAATGTTCGTTCATAGCAATGTAGGCGTTAATTAACCCTTTTCAGGAGTTAAGTGATTACTGTTTTCACTAATAAAAATCTAAATTATTCACAAACAGTTATTCAAAGTCTTATCGTGTTCAATTAGCATTGTTTTACTCAGGAATTCAAAAATTGTTCTTGCATGGTAGTAAATTTACCACTTAAGTTACAATATAATTAACAAAATATTTTTTTGACCTTCTGGACTAAATTTCAACTCTGTAGCCACGTTCATTCGGGTATACACGGCATTTTCCATTGTAAAATAAATAAGGTAATGCAGGTAGAGTTGAGTATTAAGGTTGTGATTATACGACGACAAGTAATTTCAAAATTTTAAAAATGTAGCGATCGGGATTTTTCGTGGCTATCACATCATTTTTTTCCTCACTGTCGAGGAATCGCGTTATTTGATTCTCTTCCACTATCTGGAAATTTGTGATGTAATGGCGTTATATTGATTTTAATCAACATTCAATGGGAACTGTGTCTGAGATGGTGGTTCAGCAGTGATGCCCATCGAGCATAATCGGACCTTCTTGACATTGGGGTCAATTCTTCTCGGAAGAGCAAAGTGCTGCATCCTCCAAAAGGGCCGAATTTCACGATTCAAATCCCGTTTCCCTCCCCAGACATGTCCTTTTCCTCCATAATTTGCCTGTCGTCCTGCACCCACATCCTTCCGGCACCCTCGTCAATGCCACGCCGTCCACTGGTGCATCTACCAACCGAGCCTCACTCCGCCGTCTCTCGTGTTTCGAAGTGTTCCCTCCCGCGGCCGTCTCAATACTACCTCCCTCCCGAGAAAGACTGCGAATAAGGAAGAAATAAAGAAAGCCGTTTGCAACCCCATCCGCTTCGCCTTCCCAATTTCCTCTAATCCTGCCCTCATTCCTTCACACTCCATCACACTCCGTTCCATCCCTGCGGCCTTAACCTACCGCAATCCCACCTCAGCCCTTCCCTAACCCATTCCTCTCCCCCACATCACTTATCCATTCCTGTCATCGCCGGCATCAATTCACACAACCTCCTCCTTCTCTCCCTTTGCTCTTCACCCGATCTTCTCTCATGTTCCCATTCCTCAGGTTATCCTCCTCCCGCCGAGTGCTTTGTTGCCATATATCTAACACTGCTCAACGTCGCGCTCAGCGCCTGAAGCCCACGATATACTTGCACACCGTTTTCACCTATTTCCCCCAATGCCCTCGTCTCCTTATGCTTTAAATAAATCTGTTTCTCCGTCTAATGGATTTTGATAATTTATGTCGTTTCCATATCTTTACAATTCTTCAGAAATTCTGGCGTTTGTACTGAATTTCGACGTGAATTGGCCAATCTCACCAGCAGGAATTGAGCCTCTTCAAATATGATGCCGAAGCAAATGATATGAGCTTGAATGCTTGGATTAAATAGGACATATAATTTGAAACGTATATATTTTGATTCAAGGTGTCATTTTAAAATGCCATAATATAAATTTATTTTTTTTCACAGTATTTTTACGATTCAGCATAGAAAGTTGCGAATGTGGCAATTAATTTCTATCCTTTTGAAGCTATTGCTGTTTAACAATTACCACGAAAGCAATGCATTTTTAGTTTACCTAGCTTTTTTGTCTCTCTGCATTTATAAAATTTCTATTGGTCAAAGACTTGAAAATGAGCCACTGCGGCTGCAATGTTCTCAAAGCCATGATGTATCTTAATTATATGCCAAGGACCGTCAAAATGAGTCCGAAGCGTAATACCCATCTCCACTTTGAGAGATTAAATGGTCATTATCAATAGGAATATATGGGTACAAAGTGAAGTACCTCGTTTTTTTGTGGTGAATTTTACGATGTGATGTAAATCTCTTGACACTTTTAATTGGAGGGTATAAGTGACATTTAATCATTTTATTATGGCATTTCTTGCAACGAAGGAATGTACCATTTCAAAAAGATAGTTATGAATAAATTGGTGGAAAAGGTTGTGTTCACGATACATGAGATTATATCTCAATGATTCGAACGTTTAGCTTAAGTCTGTAGATACCGGTTTGAATTCTTGGAGACGCCCTATATTCAACCAATTTAGCCCTTCTATTATTTATTTCTTGGTTTATCTCAAGGTTTTTATGATTCATCTCTTTTTCATTGCAATAGCGATTTCCTAGTGCCGAAAATTACATCCTATTCACCTTATTCTTCTTTTACTACGTATGTTGTTTGAAATTGTGCTTGTTTTCTTGTTATCTCCTGACGATTTATTTTTTTATCTGTGCTCTTGATCATCAGCCGTCTCCTTCGGCAACGGTTTTTTTAGTCATTCATTATTCCCTTGACTCTTTTATCAGCCTTAGAAAGAGGAAATAGAACCTAAAATACGCAAATAGATTCGGAATTTACGCTCTCTTTCCGTATGCATTATGGCTAAAGTCGCCCATGCCTAGAGCGTTGTGTGCTTCGTCCGCACGCCCAGCCACTCAGCTGTTTTGCAAAAGCGTCGAAGTCCGTAGTCACCTGGGACAGCGGCAGAGTGCGGTACTCAGCACGCGCCGCGGCGCCTTGCTAAACGTATTACGGAGCGCGTTCATTTGTCGCGGGCGCGGCGGTGGTTCGTAGCCGCTCTTCAAACAAGACCCTCTTTCATCGGGTACCGCACCCACACCCTCGCAAAACCCACGTGTCGCCTCGGGGCGCCGTGCTGCGGCCAGCGACCGACCGCGGTGAAACCGTCCAACCATCGTTGCCCTTCTCTCGGGTTTTTCTCCGCCGTGGGTACTTTTTTTCGTTTGCGGAGGGCATTTCACGCTGACTCCGATCAGTTAATGTGCGCGCCCCGTTGACCGTGCATGGCCCGAAGGGTTAGCATTAATAAATGGCTCTCCCCATGGCGATGTAGTCGCACATTAGCGACGATCCACCGCTCTCGGTGTCACGGTCCCGTATAAATTTACCTCGCGCGCCGAAATTATCGCAAAACCCGACCGGCTTCACCCGTGGGTTGAGGTGGGGGGCATGTGTTTTGCATGTGGACACCCGAAATCCTCATGATTGTAATTACCCCTGAGCATAAGCCGATACGATCCTCTGTTGAATACATTTTAACCTTAATATTTTTCTCTCGTTTAACTCAATGCATGACACGCAATGCGTGACCTCTCAAAATCCTCATTATTGCATGAATTTATTAGCCCTGGCTAATGAATTACTTCGATTTCATTAATGTATAAAGATCAGAGGGTTATATAAAAAACAGGAATGGAAATATTTATTGATTTAAGAAATATCAAGAAAATGGTTGTGCAAATACACGTCAGTGTCGTGCATAACTTAAATTTAATTAACTGCAAATAGTGATGTTACATTGGATAAACGTGTTTTAAAGAATGTTTTGAAGTGTAATTCACACGCGGAAGTGGTCACGTTTTAAATAAATCAGTGAAATATACATTGTTTTATTTGTGACCGTAAATTTTCTTATAGTCGTCCCAGGACCAAATTTCATCCGCGGTGGAGGTTAAGGGAGGTAAATCGTGGTGGAGGTTAAGGGAGGTATATTAGGACAAAAAAGCGTGGAATGTGCTTGAATCTGAGAAAAAGTCACTACTATAAGAGGATACGTACGTTTTTTAATTACTGTAATATTGTGATGTACCCCTCTTAGGAGATTATCCGAATCTTACTGTTCAACGGATTGGGATTATTGCGACCGGTTTTTAGTGAAATCTGTTATAGGCAAGATAGTGGTAAGTCTACCAGAAAGGATTTATTCAGCTAAATTTCCCAAATCGTTATTGTTTGTCGTAGTTTTGATCCTAGTTTATGGATAAATGTACCTTATTTCTACATAAAACTGTTCCTTTTGATTACTCAATGGTGACATCAGTAGAGAACATTATAGAGAAAGAAAAAGAGTCGACAGACGAAGTTCGCTTCCAGCGTTGTGGTGTGTGGTGTTCTGTGGAATGGGGAATAAGCTACGTATAATAAGGAATATTTAAGTGTGTTATTGCCAATCATTGTCAAACCATTTGTCCTGTATTCTATTTTGAACATTTTGTTTGTTTATTCTCCAGAGAAATTCCAAATATTCCTTTTTATTGCCAAGTACTTCCTACTCCTAAGTTTACAATGCTGCATGTTTATGAAGTGGAAAATGTGTATCATAATAGATTTTTCGATGTAAAAATATTTACTACAATTTAAAATATTTACATATTTGCAGTAATATTTTCTTTGCGCACGCCCTCATTACATAACTATGGAATGTTGCAGTTTTGCTAACAGATATTACAGTGATAATTTCGTTTGTAAATTTCAAAAATAATTTTTTTACTCACTAGAATATATATTTTGTTAACGAGTTTTTGCGTATGTTGGTGCGTCGAATGCTCCTGTATCATTGATTTAATTCATTAACAGCGAGGAACTATGTGGTTTATTTTTAATGGCCATCGTAGCATAACGTTCATTCGGGGAATGTAGTTAATTCATAATTAGGTTAATTAGTACATCAAAGAATTTTCTCATTGTTAATGAGCTAACTAATCTATGCCTATTTTTTTCTAGGTAAGTGATTCCGCGGAACTGGTTTTGACTGTTGTGAATCCCTTTCTTCGTGGTAAGTTGCAAAGAAATGTGCTTATTACACATACAGGGGTTAAGCTTTGTGTGCTTAAACTTTTTGTTGGGAAACAATATCCTTCAACAAGGCCAAATTAAAGCATCTGTTTGTTGCTTTGGCCACAAATAAAAGTATCAGCTTAATAATGGGTAGTATTGTTTGCATCAGTAGACATTTGTGTGTAATAGTGTATTAATTCGTACATACAAGACAAAAACTCGGGCAAAAATTTTAATACCGGTAAAAAATCTTATTGCGAATGGAGTAGATCAAATCATCCTATATTTGATCACCCATCCACTGCATTAAATTTATGCGTGGGAAAATAATATCAAGAACTTCATCCTCTTTAATCCATTTATCAAATTTAACGACTATTTTTCCTTGAAATTATCTTTTTACTTGTTTAAAGGAAGTTGTGACTGAGCATGGAATAATATAAGTAGAAACTTGATGATTTCCTGTATCATTAAAATTAAATTTTATGCATTTTAATAACAATATTTAAGTGTTCTTCTCGACGTGCTTTCCTTCTGACCTCTGAAGAGAGATTGTAGTCCGCATTCTTCCGTTGGAAAAGATGAATAGTTTGCCGGTGGTATTGAGAGTCCTGCCATGCGAAAGGAAACCATCCCGTCCAAATCCGCATTCGCTTCGGTCAAATAATGTAATTCAATGAGATGAGAACATGAATGATGAAATTTTTGCTTGTTAACGGCGTAGCGCCCTCATCAATGCCTAAAGGACGTAGCCTCTCTTTGTCAACGCCCGGCGGCGTTTCCAACTCGCCCCCCGTAGCGCGGGTGGCTCCGGTGCGCAAATAAACCGCGAAGGCTCTAACATTACGCATAGATGTGGTCAGGAGTGAGGGAGTCGGTGGGTCACATCCAACTGCGTTAGTGGCCAAAAAGACAGACCTCGGAGCGGTCCCTCTTCTCGGAAAGGGAGAAACAGTTGCCACATTCTCATTTCAGACCCAGATTCCAGATGAGGACGAAACAAGCAAAACCTTCCCTTAGAATGACCACTTTCGAGAATTTTACCTCTATCATGACTGAATCAATATGTGGAATTAACATTTCCGGAAGGTCTATGCCTACGAAATTTCTTTGAGTCTCAATGCGTATGGTTGCCGAAATATCCTGAGTGGTTCCACATGTATTGGCATTTTGTTCTTACCTAATCTGCTTAAACAGTGCTAAAATCCCTTAAAATATACACCGAATTAGGTCACTTGGAGAAGAGCAAGGCGTCACCATACCAGACCTGACCACTAAGTCACTTACACCTACTCTGTCGTAATTAACATCCAACTTGATGAAAAAAAGCTGATTGAATTTCTGAAAACTTGAATGAGATGTTGACAATGAAATGTATTTTACGAAGGCACATGCCTCATGAAATTGGTTTCAAAAATTTAACCTGATAGTCTTCTTGTAATTCACGACCCAAATCTACACGTTCTGTAATTGATATAGATTATATTAAAGTAAAAATGATTATAAGCATGTCCCATTGGCTAGTTACGCTTAACGGAAATTAACTATACCTACAGTTAGCTACTTATTTCAAAAACTCAACGAAAGAGGGTTACAGTGAGTTTTATGGCTAGGAGAAATTAATTTCTTATTTCAGAGTAAAGGTAGAGACGTGTCCAAGTCCAAAATTAGAGCATTTTATCGTAATACTCGACATATATATTAATAAATTGTCTCAAGAGTGCGTGATTAAATTGAAATATTTCTCAGCGTTGGATATAAATCTATTGAATAGAGGAGTATTTGATTGGAGAAAATTATATAGTCCTAAGTGGTGACATTTATATTACGAATAGCGTAGAGGCTATCTGCCCTCTCGGTGAATTTAGACGAAAATATAAATTAATTGTCTCGAGAAAATAACTGAATAGTATGAGAGGAATATGGCCTTGTAAGTGAGAAATTCATCAATCTAACTCTACTGTGTACGGCCTGACACCAATACCGAAATACCCGCACGTTAATGTAACTAAGTTGCCAACAAACAACTCCAATATATCAACTTCCTTGAACCACCGCTGAAAAAAACTTAATGTAGTGGCAGCGAATAACTCCCCTACACCTATATGTCTCCCCAACACTTTCGAGGGCCTCTGGGAAAAAAAGATGAAAACGACGGTTGCTCGCAAAGGAAACACAGTTGATCCCAAGCCCTTAACCTATGCCTTCATTAATATAAAAAAATTTACGCAGTGGAAAAAAATCTTGAAGAATGATACTCCACAGGTTTCATACGCGCTTGCCTCGGTAGTCCTCCGGGAGGACCCCGCCCAACTCATCCTCCTCCGGGCCCGGAGTGAAAAGAAGCGGGAGGGAAGAGGAGTGGACACTTCCGCAAGCGAAACCAACCTCACTCCCTTCCCAGAAACCCTTTCTCCAAATTTAATGACCCGGGAGACTCACCACGGCAGCCGCGAATGGCCGAAATGCGTGGAGAGTGTGCTTGTGTATTTGTGTGGGCGAGGCACAAGAAGGACGGCCCTGTCACGTGACAAGCCACCCCTGCTGCTGCCGCCGCCCCCTCTGGTGGACTCACTCCATGACTCTCTGCCGCGCGCTCTTCGGTTGTTTATTTTTTTCCGCTTCTCCTTTGCTGTTTCCTTCTAACCTTTTTTTTCCGTCGGTGTCACCCCCGTCCAGCGGGCGGCAAATTTTTTTTCCCCGGCCGGGAGACCCTTGGCATCCCGGGCGTGAAAACGGGAATCCCCCATTCGAGTCCCCGGGGCCGGAAAAACTGTCGCCGGTCCAGTCTTCCCGCTATCTCTTCTTTTTTGCGTCGCGAAAAAAGAAACGATTCGCGTAGTGAGTATCATGAAAAAGAGTGGACGCATGTGAAAGTCCATAATTTTTACAGAGGGCCGTGCTGGACCTTAACATGAGGACGACAAATTTGGCGAATTGCGGTGCCCGATACATTATTATGAACAAGCGGAACAAAAAACAGGTTTGTAGGGCCGTCCTAACTTTATTTTATATAAATTTAGCCGATTGCATACCATCATGTTTTGTAGTCCCTGCACTCGAGGATTGTGCATTATGTATGAGAATTATTTATCTTTGCCCTCGCCCTTCTTTTTCACCTATTTTAACTAAAATTACTTTCCCCCTCTTTAAGTAATTATAAGTATCTTGTATTTTATCTTTGGTTAGTGCAGTACGTACGAGAAGCAGGTGGAGATGCTCGAAAGACTAGGGAACTCTCTGTTTTTTTCCATTATCACCGTCTTTCATCTTCAAAAGTGAACCAACAAAGTGCTCCGATTCGAATACTATTTCTTTCCAAAAACTGTGTCTTTCATTTTTTTCAAAAATTGCTTATCTGAAGAATATCTAGCCAATGGAGTAATCCCAAATAAGACTAAAATTGAGAGCGGCTAAGATGAAAATAGTTTCCAGATCTTAAAACTCAAAATTGCAACTTTATTTATGCTGTTTTGCAGAATGGAACTAATGAGACAAACTCTTAATTAGTACGTCACTGAAGGATTGTGAATTACCTTACAGACATTATTCATCGCTGAAAATCGCTCTCTCATTTAGAAGTTTCCTTTTGAAATCGTTTATTTTGTCTATTGGACATTGTTTGGTGCTCAAATTTTGTCGCTCTTCAAAACTATTTTGAGTTTTTTTTTAATGAGACGAGAATACTGGCAGAAGGTACTGCGAGTCTTAACTAAAATGGTACTTTCTGTGGTATCTGTTCATTAAAAGGCGGAGAAGTAGAGAAGAATATATTAAATCTTGTAGGTTATACAGTATCCTGTAATGAGTTTTTAAAAATATTTTACCTAAATAATATATGGTAATGATTTTCCAGGCAGAATGAGCTTTTGTGCTGTGATCCGCGAAATTTCACAATATCCACGTGGAGATTTGCCCTAAGCCGGAGCCCTGAACATCAATATTACGTGAGCTCTGCAAAATTTAGCGACTAGATCTAAGGGGAAAGGAAGTTTTGTTTAATATCCATTTGTTCATTTCTAATGTCCTTAATGTTTTGCTTTACCATCACATTAAAAAGAAGGCATATACTTAATAATGTAGGTATTCAAGCATTTACTTCAGATGGATTTGCTATATCCAGACAGTTGAAGAACAAGATATAAGAATTAAATTTCGCAAAACCCGACAGCTCCGTTTAGAACTCGGAGGAACAGTGCCCAAGAGATATTTATAAGCCTTAAAAGCCCACTCTATGTCGCCTTATTGAAAATTATGAGTTATTTAAAAGTATAATCATCACTTACCTGTATTGGTATCGATCATAATCACGATTTATATAAAGTAATATGCTTTTAGTTATCCCTTTAATAATTTGAATTATTCTCAAAATTATTATTTTTAATTCTAGGTAATAAATCACGTATTTAAATATAAATAGCTTAGTTAATAGATTTCAGTTGAACTGCTTCACAGGATTCCTAAAGTTTCACCAAAGAATGCGATATAAACTCCTTGCTTAGTCATTTTATTCTTGTAGCAGTTGTTATCCAGTGCTATCAGAGTTAAGAAATGTATCGAGATCCCAAAGTGGTTTTTTAAATGGATATCGTGTGAAAAAGAATGAATGTAGCAGTTAAAAAACCGAATTCTTGAAATTTAAAAAGAAATGTTGTTATAAAATTGTCATGCATAAGCCCATGATTTATCTGAAATTTCATTTGCTGCAATGTTGCAATGTAATGATGACAAATGACTCTGGGTCACCAAAGTCATGAAAAAAACCATCGGGCAAATAACGTCTCTTCACGCCCACTATTAGCATGGATTCCATAGAAAGAGGTCACATTCACGCTGGTAAAATTTTGCCTTTCCTTGAAGACGGCATATTTCCACGGTTGCTACTTGTTCTTCCCCACGAGAACTCTTGTTTGCACTCCTCGTCCCCTACCCCCAGTGCCGCGCAGAATATCATTTGGAGAAACCCAGCCCCGCGAACGCGGCATTTGACGCACTGGGATTCTCTTCTTCATCATTCTCTACCCCACTCCGCCCTTCATTAACGTCACACCCTCCACCTCCCTTCCCCATACGTCCTCTGTCTTCCGCGGGGCGTTAACGACTTTAACGCTCGACTCTGCCCGCGCAAACAATGCGCCTATTGCACTACCCGCTCACTCAAATTCCCTCTCTTACCCGCCTTCCACCACGACCCTACCTCACTAACTCCCATAGCCCTTCCCTCGTACACACATGACGCCCTTGTCTTAACATCCGCAGTCCCTGTGCCTCTCCTCTCTGTATCGATCCTCACCATGATAGCTCGATACGATTTTATGCTTAAAGCAAGACCCTCGTGTCCTATATCAACAGGGCAGATAGACCATTATAGTAAACCGAACTTTGTGTCTTTCAAAGATTTATTATTGAGAGGTTAACCGGTTTCGGCAGTTAAACCGTCATCAGGTACACTTAATGTAAACCAAACTTTGCGTCGTCCTCAGATGTATTATTGAGAGTACTACCATTTCAGCAATTATGCCATCATATGGTTAGTGTACCTGTTTGTTTTACTACATTCTTGCTACAAAATCTGGTTTACCACACTGTCGAACTTCCACCAAGTGAAAACTTCCACATTTGAATCCAGAGAAACCGATTAAATTTGAAGGCAGAAATCATTAAGTATTGATCACAACCATTTTTTTAAATTTATTAGTCTATTCATATCATTAGAGTGATTTTGATATTACGATGGCAAAAATTGACATTCTATTAAAGCGTTTACGTGTAAAATAATCATCGTCAATAAAGCGATCATATTGATCGTAGTTGGTAAACATGATCTTCACGCCTGGGTTAATGCGGTACATACATTGAAACATGGGCCGCATGGGTAGAAGATCCTACGATCAATTGAACAATATTTTTCAATATGTCTGGGGATATTTTCCTCGACGGTTGATTTTTTTAGGGCATCTAAAGTTGTCTCTTTGAATTTAGCCCCGTTAAAGCGCCATGCCCGATCCACCAAACAAAAAAGGAGGGACGGAAGAGTATAAGCCAACCGTTGCTACCCGAAAACTCAGCGCCGTGACGATTGTCTCTGTGCGCTACTTGGAGAGGGGAAAGCCTTTTTGATCCAGGAATTGGCGCCGTTCACGAACAATTGTTTGGCCTCTGCGGCACTTGAACCCATTTCCGTGGAACTAACCCTTCCCCACTCCCTCTCACACAGCCCGCGCGATCTCCACCCTGACTTTCGCATTGTATCCGTGGGGCCTTTGTCGCCAAAGGATCCTCCCTTCCGAGGGCACCAGCCCATGTAATTCGTGTGGATTAACTGCTACCATAATCTAGACCGCACTCATATGCATATTAGTTAAAAGAGAAACTATGAAATATGTGCAACTCTACAGAACTGAGTCCGTGCTGTGAATATACATGTGACCAACGAAAAGAAGGGTTGTTGGAAAAATAAATAAAATTTCTAGGCGAGCAGCTGAAAAATACTCTCTGTGAGTTTGAGCTGAGAGAAATATTGCCATTATCGACCATTCCTCTATAAATCGATAAATGCTACGTTGTTCAAATTGCTTGCTTACATTGCGGTCCGTATCCATCATTACGCTGAAAAAAAGATTTATGTTCTTATATTGTTTTCCTCAGAACATATCCATTCAAATTATTTCAGTATTTGAATTTCGGTGGATATCTAGCACCACTATATTTTCATTTTCTCTTATACTCAGTATTTTTTGAAGCCTAACGTAGCATCTATGACTTCGGCTCAATTGTACTGGTGGTCTTTTTTTAATTTAATGTTTTAATTCGGCTAGATTCGTTGACAGATGCTTCGCAAGATTTGTAAAATCAACCCTCATAAAAAAAACAGTATGGCTGAGTGTCTTTTATCAGATAGTTATACACTACAGCTAAATACGAGGAAGAGAGGTTAGTGCTTCTTAACAGAATCAAGGGACCGGAGGTCAAAGCTGTGACCAACGAAAGTATTATACACGTACTCCGCTAAATATTTTACAGCCATCACAAAGAAAGTGAGAAAGACACTGAAGAACAAGTTCGAATTCTACAACTACAATTTCCCTAAGAGCAATCCATGGAACATAACGTAAGAAAAGTATCATACATTTTAAGTGTGGGAAAGATACTTATTCATCAAATGAATCTCACCCCCAATCCTTCCCTAAAAAATCCGTGTGCACACACAATCCAAAGAATTCACTATATGTAGCTAACACATTACAGTATGACCCAAAGTGTAGAAAGACATGAGGAAAAGGGCTTATTGCCTTCTACTCAAGTGACCATCTTTTTATCTGTGCGGTGAGAAATGACCACCTTCACCTCGGGCGGTGAAGAGGTATTTCTGGAGCTCGAGGTTAGACAAATGATTTACGATTCCACCGGATTGTGAGTACTTTCCTCGTGACAGTACGCTTATACCCTGGGTTTATATATATGGATAAATATTTTCTTGGCATGAAAACCGAAATAAATACGTTTTCCATCGATGGCGTGTACGTCACCTAACCAACAATCAGATGTAATGTGTCCCACCGCTACTCACAGTTAATATCAATTTTACTAAAAGACGTCAACTTACATTTGACATTCTTGTAACAATGTACAAATTTGGAAGTGTGCTGTGAAATTTGACTTGAGGTAAATCCATGGCCCAATCACACGATCTTAGTGCATTAGTTTCCCGCCGTCTACACCGTCCGTCAGTGGCATGTGTTAACCCATCCCGAACGTAAAGAAACAGCAACGTTTGTAACATCTAGTTTATCTTAATGAAGGCGATAAAAACGACAAAATTGTCTTTGTACCCTTAACTACCTAAAAGTGTAGAGAATAAAGTGAAAAGCGAACGCTAGAATAATAATCTTTCAACTTTTTCTCTGAATTTAAGCCAACTTTCCTTTCCTTATCTGTTTTGAATCGTATTTATGTAAAATAAAATACTCAGCCTATCCAAATATTTCACATAAAGTTGATGCATTCCATTAAAATTGCCTCGGATGTGTGTTTTGACCTAGTTTCAGTCCCTAAACCAGTTTTTCTGAAGAGCATACCTAACTTTACGGATGTGTCGCCACCTAAGCTCTCAATGAGAATTACCTTATCAAAATTGTTTTTAGACGTTTTCTAGAAGAAATGTTCACACAGAAAGTTATTATTCTTTTATGATTATGCAATCATGTGATATTTCAACGCCGGAACTTTATGAGTTTTTGCTTAATCCCTTGTCATCACGATCTGGCTCTTAACTCTTTACGCATAATTTTTTCGCCCACCATGTGCAGTCATTTCACTTGTTATTCCACTCGTAGAATCAGGAACAAAAATTTACTAGTGTTTCGTTACCAAGCTGTACAATGGATGTCACAAAGGCGTATTGACGTAAATAAATTTATCAGAGACATTAATATATACTCTTCTATATGTACTAAGGCATATATTTAAAATAAAACACTTACTTTTCAAAAAACTATGAATTGGCTGTGGTCCCAGCGCTTACCATTCGCTCTTGCGGTGTCTCACGGAGAACAATGTAGATGTAAAAGTGTAGATACACCCCTTTCCTCCTCGCTCTCCTTTTCCGCAATGAAGCCGTGAACACCCCCACCCCCTCCCCCGGAAGCACGTGACTGCCTCCGTTCCACCGACCCCTCTCCCTTTACCTCCCCCCCACCTAAATGTTGCACCGTGAAGCACGCGACATCACAGTTGTCGGAGGCAGTAGGTAGTCGCTCTGGGGGTTTTGCATAAGTACGTGAGGTGATTCCGGTACGCGGTGCCCAGAATTCAGAACTCTCTGGGCTTGAAAAGTCTCCTCCTTCTCCTCCTTTGGTCTTGCGCGCCAATTAATTCCCTGCGGGGAGGAGTGGGGGCGTTGCGGCTAACGGGGAAGTTGTAATTCCGTCGTAATCAACGTTTACCCGAGTTTGATTTCTTGCCGAGCAGTCTCATTCCCGTGGCTCGAAAGTATTTCCCCCATCGGTGGGGAAAAGGGGATGAGCGGAGTGGGGCTATGGAAATGTTTCTTAGTTTTCTCCTCCGCGGTGTATTCGCGTGGGACTCACACAGATTTACTCTTCGGCTTGGAGATCTCCAAGGGAAGTTTATTGCACGGTTCAGCTAGAAGTTGGTCTGCAATGGTCGTTGCTCACATTTGAATGAATATGCAGAAGCCAACGGAAACGGTTTATCCGGATGAGGAGAGAGGGTTTTAACTTAGATTTAATATGAGGTTAAAACTAATTGGTCCTAGTTTTGGAGGCATTATTTCAACCAGTTGATAGTTTGAAGCTAAATGTAAAGAATCAATTTAATATGTTAATCCATTCTTTGTTAACGATGGTCTTTTCCCCTCCTTATTCATTCTCTGCTGATTCTCGTGTATCCTGAATCGTCTCCACTCCATCATATTTGAAAAATCTGATTAAGTAATAATAGATCTTCTTCTACGATAAAAAAGCTGACATTTAAAAAATGTTTTGTTAAGAATTACTACCAAAGAAAGTGGGCCTGCTATCCGCTTATAAAACTCAGATCTCTGAATGAAAATAGTTTAATTCCATCGGATGGAAGTTATTTTGAGGGTAGAGACAGAGTTCTACGTGCCCTATGGCATTGTTTCTGAGTGACTTTCGAGAAAAATTTAATTCATTCGCTCGAGTGAATACATCTACGTATTATTATTAACCTCAGGGAATGCAAAAATTTAATTTTATACTCCATCGCCTCAGTCCTCTCATTTAGAACGCTGTAGTTTTTGTCGCCTGCTAAATGGGAAATATGGATCTATGTTAGGAGTATTTAGGATTAACTAAAGCCTTTCATTTCCGTTTGGCTGTGTTTCTTGGGAAATGCGTGGCAATAATCTTAATGAAAATCCTCTCATTATTCCTCCCGATGGTGGTAATTTTTCCTTTTATCATACTTGTAAGAATCATTACGGTCACGACCTTTTTAGGAAGTACATGGTTGAAAGGAGTTAAGGGCAATGCCATAACCCCACCAGCTATAATCGATTTCTGTTTCTTGCATTTAACAGCAGGTCGAAGGTTTCTTGTGAGACTATTGAGTGTGTTAAGAACTTGGCGCAAAGGGCAGAACTCGTTCGTATATACGCAGTGACGAGGGATTCGCGAATTGCAAAGCCAACAGTGGATTCATGCTCGAGTTCCACTTCCGTTTCCGCTCACTCCATTGCATTTGGTCTAGTTGAGGCAATTATTTTTAATTGACGTGACGTCGGTGATTGCCCTCTGACTAATAATGACTCCCTTATTTCTTAGCTCCCTCTCTTTCCCTGCTTCATCTACTTAACTCGGAAACTTACTCAAGGACGTCAGTTCCCTCATCCATTTCTAGCCATTAGGTATTCTATTTGCTTTCTTAGAAGACGCGAGTTTTCGTGGAGTTAGTAAAAACATTCCCTTCCTTGATCTCTTTCTTTATCAAACAGTTCAATAACCTAATCGTAAATGCGGAAAAGGAAGTAATAATATTATATATTGTGTTGTAGTACCATAAAAAGTATTTTTCTAAATGGGTATAGTATCCTCCCTAATTCTGGCGTTAAACTCAAGGTGTGCCATTTTACAACTGGGAGGTGCCATTTTATATTATATCTTTTTATAGTTCTATTTCTTTTACCGTGGGCAAAAGTGTAAAAAAATAAATTTTATTGTGGCCTGATTTGTTAAGTTTCCGGGAAATGTGTTAATTTGCTTCATTCTTTTACTTTTCTGCATCGCGTTTGGTTGCTTCCGATGCAGCGTTCCACTTCTTATCGCAGAGAAGTCCTCAAGTCATAATGTACCTTTGCATTTGTAATGGCATTTGGCCGCATTAAACGAGTATGTTATCGAATTCATAATACTACTATACGAGGTAGAACGTTCTCGTGGCTAAAATTTGTCCGTCCTGCGCTTGACGTCATCTGGATGATGAGAGTAGTATATGGCTGGAGAATAAGTAAAGGAATAACAGGTGAAAGTTCCAATTATTTAGTTTTAAGCTCTGGCGAATTGGAGCTAAGTAGATGTTTGAATTCATAAGTGCCGATATAGAGTAATGTTGATCGGTCCCAATTAGAGAATAGGTACTATGAGACTACACTTTTGAATTTAGCGGAAATGATCCTGGCAACAGTGTATCTATGAATAAAAGTTTAAGTGTAATTTTCAACATAAAAGTTGCCTTGTTTTCGGTTAGCCTCAACCTGCTTTCTCCATGGAGATGTATGAATATAAAATCTAAAACATCTCTTATCCAATAAGTTTCCTCGTGTTGCTGTTGTGTTCAAATACCGCAAAAGTTTAAATTACTCAGTGTGCTCCGAACCTCCGAGCATGATTTTATCGAAACTTTGACGCAGCGTTCGGCCCTAACAATACGCAACAACCTACCATGTACTAGTAGCACCATTGACGTAGATGGACATTACGTCATTAAACTATAGCCCGGAAATCGAAATAAGAGCCAAATTGGTTATCTCTGCCCATTCCTTACTTTTTCCTATGGATAGCACGACGAAATAGACGAATTAGCTAATGTGTAGCAAGAATATTCACCTTCTGTTGGTATTTTAGGCCAGTAACTGTAGAAACATACTTAGGTGCTATGTATTCTACTCGATTTCAACATATTTTACACCGAAATGGTATTAGTAATTTTAATATAAAAAATTAAATAAGGAGAACGCATATTAAAGAAGTAAATGCATCGTGATTTCTGCTAAGTTATCGATTAAAACACTAAAATTGAAAAACCAGTACGTCCGCCCGCAAGCAGTAAAGGAATATCTGGATTAATGTAGAAGGTGGAGAAGACACGCCCTCGGTACAGTTTTTAGCTTTGGCCACAATTGCAAGTGTCCTCTCCTTATATCTCAGTTAGTACTACTATGTTGGAACGTACTAATTTTAAGTAGCCGATTACTGATGAATTGATAGTTTATCGTCGTTAGACTTAGAATTTGAGTTTTTGTTAGATGATGTTTACATTTGACTATCCAGCGTTCAATACTTCTCCTACTCGTAACCTTCTTCTCTTCCGCTATTCTTTTTACCCCTTTACACTTTGCCAATACCTTTAATAACGTTATTTTCAGTGCTTTCTCTAGCTTCCACGTGATATTATTGCACGTAGATATCTAGGAATTGTCAAGATATTCTTCCTTCCGAGAAAATCAGAAAACACAATTCTGGAATCGGATATAGTAAGCAAACACCTCTAATCTAGAGGGTTGTTTTGAATAAAATTACTAATATATGTACAAAAATATTAGTCTTGAATCACTGGCCGTGAAGTCACGACTGAATGTTGTATGGGTGTTTGTTGTTTTCCATAATTATAAAAAAAGCACCGTGACTTCTGTGCGGTAATTATTCTGTCTCAAATTAGTGTTCCCTTCTTTTGTCTCTCGCGTTCCTTTTCATTCTGTTCGCCTTTCTTTCGCGATATCCACGTTCACTCATGTCCTTCATGCTGCGGTTTGTATCCGTGTGGGACTTAATAGGCTGCTTGAGGAAAACAAACTGTTCACGCAAAATCACCGTATTCAGGTGACTTTCGTCAGGCGGCCTCAGTAATTCAGCTCGCCTCACCCTCTGCCATCGGAGATTAATGCGCCCCAACCAACGGTTCTCAGTTCGGTGGATAATTTTGCCACCGCAAACATCAAGCACTAGTCGTCTGACCTCTTTTTAATGTAACCTTTTGTGCATATTCGAATTCACTTGTGAGTGTATGTTGGGGTGCTTTCATACGAGTCCTTTATTTGTGCTCCGGAATCTCCTCTCTTTGTTTTGTTTTTATTCATAAATTTGTGGAAATTCCGCCTTTTTCCTCCTGCTCTTCCTCCACACTGTACCCTCGCTGCCAACCAACTTCATCTTCCATTGGCCTCTCTCACTCTCATTTGGGTTTCACGTGTTTTTTTGATGATTGCTTGCTCTGGGTGCATGGGAGGTGCTCCGCTTTTGTGGCGCGAGCGCTGGGGAAAGCAAAATGTTGCCTTCCCCCCCTTCATTTTTTTCACTCATATTCATTATGCTCCGCGACAATGTTCCGAAAGCGAGCTGGGCGGGTGTGCAATGTGGTCTCAATTACAGCCGAGCGAAACCAACCATCCGTCTCCGACACTGCCGAGTCTGTGTCTGTCTGTGCGTAACGTCTGTCTGTGTCCTCTTTTCTCTTTCGCGCCCTCGACGCACGCCTCGCCCGGGTAATGATTGCCAACCCTGAGCATTCGCAGCCTCGCGCTTTGTTTTGGCTCGTCGCCGCGTATTCCGGATGTGTGAAGTCATTTGGATTCGCCTATGCCCGCAGTGTTTTGTGATAGAGAGCCGATCACGGTGCAAATAGATACCTTCTGGATATGATTCAGTAAAAGAGGTGATGTTGGGATAGAAAGTGAGTTAAAACGTGTAACAACTATTCTTCAATGTGATAATGGAAACTGAGGAACGGAATGAGATTCGTGAATAAATGCTACAGTCTGGTAAAAGCGAAAGATGAGTACAGGTATAGGATGGATGAGTGCAGGCAGGCAGAGCATAGTGAGTCATAACAGCAGGGAAGAGAAAGTTATCTAATGTGTACTTCTTGGAGTCAGCTAAGATTTTATTATTGTGACCACTAAGGAAAGGGCTTGTGTGTGCTTACAGTGTCATATTAAACATGCATATTTATCATACTTACTCTTCACCTGTTACTTATTTTGTGTTAATAAGACTGCGCGATATAAACTTCCAGCTGTGCAGTAAAAAGTGTAATAATTCCGCAAAAATGGTGATAGATCTTGTAATGAAGACACTCATTTTGTTGATATATTCTGGAAGAGGTTTCAAGTCGCCAAGAGAACATTTCCTGTAATTTTAATTTTGAATAAAATCTTTGTTTTCTAAATTGTAAATCTTATCAGGAACAACCAAGCTACACAATCTCGTATTTTGCTGATTTAGAGTAAATGAAAAACTACTTTCGCACTCGTAGTTTGGACCAGCATATCGCAGACCATAGGAATTGAGGGATTATATATCAAACCAGGATTTCTTGGAGTAGACTATGTTTGGAGCTATTTTTTTGCATGTGCTCTTTATCATTTATTTTACCAAAGCTTATCGTACGGTATCCCTTCCAGAGAGATACGGAAGGTATGTGACTCATTCATAATTTTCGAAGTGAAATGAAAATTTACAAATTATCAGCCATCCTCAAAGCTGCTTCACTCGCCATCGAGTAGAATACGATTTTTATTCTATGCAAATCCTATAGCAGTAACGAAAGTGCATAGATTACGCTAAAAGAATGCAACTGTACCTCCGCTCGTGAAGTATTGTTCTTCGTGCTCTTGAATCTCTTCGTGCTCTTGAGCTCTTGCTCTCTTGAATAATTTCTTACGTTATTGTATATGTAAAAACAACAAATGCAAAGTTGCTCCATATCGCAACTGGCTAGACAAGTCGTGCAAGTAATGAGATATTTCATGGAAGTGGTGTTTTTTTTTAGTAGTGGGGCACACCCCTTGCGAAAGAAATACTTATCGTACAGTATGAGAAAATTCTGTTATTAATTGGTTGCCTTGACTCATGTAGCCATCCTCTTTCAAGAATAAAATTATGTTTTTCGTGGGAAATACTATTTGCGGTCTAGAGTGTTTCATAGGGAGTTTAATCCGTTAAATACAAGTTGGCAACTGTGTTTTCATCATCGCACTTTTCTCACCGTTCAGCGTGACGTGCTTTTCGTCAGATGTAATGAGGATGCACGGCGCCGGCGGGTCTCGCTGACCACTCTCCGCCCCCCTTCCCAGGCCTCCTCCCGCCACCCGACTAACCACCCTCCCAGATCCCCGCCCGGCGTCACCCTCATGATTCCCCGTGTTGCTAGAGGAGCCCGTAATTGTCTCACGACGCCGCGAGCATTTTTCGCAGCCTCTGTCTCGTCCTCCCGTCATTCTCCAGCGAGAGGACGTAAAGAGAAAAAAACGGAAATAAAACGAACGGAGCGTATTTTTCCAGGAGAGTGTCATTCGTTTTTATTTTATTTTGCGTTGTGTCCGGTGGCCAAGTTGCGTGTTTATTTCCCTTCTGGCTAAGCGAATTTTGTCCTTTTTTATAATTTTCCCTCCGTCTTTTTTTTCAATACGTTTTTCCCGTCATTCAGTGGGCTCGGGGAAATTAATTCCGTGGGGTTATTCGTCATTTTGGTGCGCGTTTTCCTCGTTACTTTTTTTTAGTTTTTGTGGCGCCGATCATTAATCGATTCAATTTTCGATTATTTATGGTAGTAAAATGGCTTAAATTTTGTCCCGCACGCATGTTTTTGGGGTAAATGCGATCTCACTTGCCCCCGGGATGGGTTTTTCTTTTCGAATTAGAATTAGAGACATCTGACTGTAACCGGTTATTTTATCCGCAAAATAATACAATGCGCCTATTCATCTGCCGTTCAGCGTCCGATCACATTGAAATAGATATGAATGTTAATTGTGTGGTTGTTTTGTTGTGAAATTTATTCATTCCCAGCAATCCTGCCGATATATAACAATTAGCTATATTTCTATATTTGTTTCAGCCATAATTTAGGTGCTTGATCCCAATTAACCTCGCTGAAATATTCCCATTCCATCATTTAAGTCATTCCTTTGGTGCATTTTCGAAAACGCTCGAAAAATCTAATTTCAGGTTCAGTTACATCTGTAGATAACATTTGATTAAATTTTATCATACTGAAATATTCAATCACTTTTTGTTTACCTGATTTGCTTGGTCCTATTGATCTACATGTATTAATTTAACATACATGCTATTCTAATAATATATAATTCACTATTATAGTTTCAAAGTTTTTTTCCAAAGAACAACTAATTCTCTTCCATTTTGTCGTGAAAAACCTCGACAAGAGTCCGCGAGCGATCTCTGTTTTCATAATACTTTTGGCTGAAATGCGTGTTTTTTGAGAACCATTTATGAATCCTTGGCAATTCGAATAAAAAAACGCCATTTATCAATGCTGAGTTTTTAAAAATTGGGATGAATTTTACTGGATTAAATTATAATCAAAATGGTATATATTTCTGTTATCCTTGGCAGTCTGTTACTGTCACCCGTGGCATCAAGAGGACGAGATGTTGCTTTCTGGTCTCATTTTAACAGTGATACTTAGAGGAGGGTAAGTTTATGGGAAATAGCTAAAATGTTTGGCCTTGATTAGTAAGGTATTTTGAATGCACTTCAGTTTACTGTGTGAAGATGAATGAACCAACGTGGTTACTTCAGGTTGATAGTGCTTACTTCTACGACGGATACCTTTGCCAATATTTTTCTGTCGTATTACTTGCTCTTTCTTGACCTGAAATAATGGTTATGTTAAGAATTTCAGCTAACAGGGCATCACGCTTGCGTACCACAAAATTTCCCTCCGTAACGCAGTGTAAAAATGTCATCCGCCTCATGAGAGTGATTATAGCGGTGATAAACGGGGGCTCGTTGGTTAGGGCATATGGAGAGAATGCCTAAATTTCGAATCATTGCATTGTCAAATGATGTGGTACAAAATCACTTGCACTGGAGCTTATACACCAAGGGTTGAAATTCGCCATGAAAATGTCATTTGACTAGACCGGGATTCGAACCCGGATCTCCTAATTGCCGGTCATCGAGGGGGGTTTATGCGAACATCTAGTTTGCATAAACCCTCCTCGAAATTCGCCTTAAATGAAGATGGCTTGGTGGTGAAACTGACTAACACAGTTGACCGGCAATTAGGAGATCCGTGTTCACATCCCGGTCAAGTCAAATGATTTATCCATGGCGAATTTCAACCCTTGGTGTAGAATGCCTGAAGATTGGATGGTCTAAAAGACTTACATAGGACATCCAGTTGGTAGAAGACTGCGAGGAAGGTCTCAGAAAGATGGTAGGATGATGTAGAGGATGATCTTAGAAAGAAAATAATAAGAAGCTAAAGAATGCGTGCAGGGAATCGTGATAACCGAACTAACATCGTCGTAGAGGCAAAGGCCCTACTAGGGCTGTAGCAACGTGGGTTTATACAGAACAATAATTCCACGATCCCGACAGAAATGACCGTTCGATTTCCCGCCTTACTAGGCCCTTACTGCGCATAGTCCGTGGTAAACCCTCCCCCCTTTCAGCTTGATGTGCGTATGAATAGTGTGACACGGGCTTTCGCGTGTTGATGACTCCGTCGCGCAGCTGGTTACGCGTGGGCGAGCACCTCAAAGGTGTGTCGAGCGCGTTGTTAAAAGGACGTCTGTCAGCAAGGACCCCATCTTCCCTTCAGCGAGGGTGCATTGGGCAGAGTGGAGTGAACTGAGGAGAGTCTCTGGTGGTTGTGGGTGGGTTCTGAAATTCTGTGGGCGTTCATTCAACTTGCCTGCCTCCCCTTTCTGGTTAAAGGAAGAGGAGGAGAGGAAAGCAGCGCGCAGGTTTTCTTTCCCCACTCGACTATCCTCTTTCAGTCTTTCTTTTCCTCTTCTGGCGCTCCTTCATATTTTTACGCCCAGCCGTGTTATGTCGCCGAAAGAGGAATGGGAAATGTGATGAGGATGGGACCAGCTCTTGGGGGGGGGGGGGTTCTTTTCAAGCGGCAGGGCGGATGGTTTTTTGGGTAAGGGGGAGGCTGCAGAGTCATTATAGGCGAGTCTGCAGCTTCCCTGCTCTGCTCTGCCCTCCTCGCCTTTCCCTTTCCCTTCTTTCAGGCCTCTCTTGCTGGTGCGTTTTAACTTCCTCATCCTCCGGGTAGGAGCAGGCGTACGTAATCCAAGTCTTGGATTTTCCTCCGAGGAAGATGTTTCGGGGTAGTCTGCCGATGAAGTGGATTGCACCGTTGTTTTTATTCCTCCCCGTTCGAGCGTCTTTTATTTCCCACGGTACTCCCAGCCGACTTCAGGTTCAATTTACGTTCTTCGTGAAATAATTTGACCGTTCCACTCCTTTCATACTCAGTGCCATAGCTTGATTCGATGAGCAATGTAAAAAATAAAATTCATTCCCATTTAAAAATGCGTGGTCCTATCACTTCGATGGAATATTTGTTGAATATTAAGGTGAACATTAATTTAACTCAAGATATATGTATTTACGCTCATCTCACACGAAACCGTTGTAAAAGAATCGAAGAGTTGAGCTGCTTCTGCTATTGAATAACATTAGATTCTTTTCCTCAGGAAAGCGAAGTAAAGTATAGAGCTGTCTTGTAAATCCACATAAAATTGTATGTTCTCAATAAACTTATATTCTTGTAGAAACTAATTTAGTTTAATTTCCTGAGAAAAAAAAATTATTTGTTGCAAATCCTTCCAAGAAAATGAGGCTTAAAATGTTGTCTAGACCTAATACTGGTCAAATATACTGTCTATACTGGTCAAATACGCGAAAAAAACCCGTTATTTGTTTACTGTGTGATTGACACTATGTTTTAAAGTGGGATTATTATTTAAGCTAAGTCCAAATGCTTTCATATCTCTCTGTTGATTAGTTGATTAGTGCTTTTTTTCTAGAGCTATTGATCCTATCAGTAATGACCCAAGCTCTTTTGATGGAGGGCTGTATATTTCTGTTCTACTTCATTTATTAGTGTTTCCACCGGATTTATTTTTTTGAGATAATGATGGATTTAAAAGTCATTTTTATCTCATTAAAATACCAACCTAATCATTATTATCTCATAAAACGACATTCAGAAGGAACTCCAAGACCTGTAAAAGCATCGTACGATGAATGGCATAAGATTAAGGAAATAGATTGGAGAACCGATAATTTAAATATGTCATTTGCTCCTCGCAAAACAAGGGACCATAGTAGCTGAGGTAGGTCAGTTCTATGAATCTCTGACCTTCACCAGGTAGACTTTGAACTCATGCTTATAACTTATCATAATTGTTATTAATTCGCCCGCAATTCAATAAATTAATGCAATTTACGGAATCATTTTGCTTTCTTCATGATTTATTATCTTTTTTACCATTTATTAAACAAATTCCTTATGTTAACCAGTAGTTGTACCTTGCCGCAGTAATTTTACTACTTAACTATTAGTTGTATAATAGCTAGTCTTTTATATTAGCATATTCGTTTACGTAGCACTCCCCTAGGACCAGGTTTGACCGCGCGTTGTTTTTAACTGATTTTTGTTCTACGCCTACCGGCCGGGGGAACGTGAGAGGCTCTGTTAAGGACTGGGACGAGTGCTGCATACCTAGTATAGAACCATCCCGTGCCACACACCCTAAAGGTGACTTGCACGGTTCTTCGTAGGTAATGTAACACTCATTCTATTTGTCAGAGAATATTTCGTAATATATCATAACACTCGTTTTATTTTTCACAGAATACTCCATAATACACTATAACACTCGTTTCTATTCACAGAACACTTCCCTACTCACACTTACAAATGAAAACTCACTCAACCATCTCTCAAAACACCGTCTCTCGTCTTCCCTCACTCGCGGCCGTTCCTCCATCCCCTTTTTAATTGTTCCCCGTCCCTGGTTACGTATTCTTCGGCTATGGTTTGCACTTTCAACTTTCTAATAAATAACTAATAAATTACCTTGATAATGACATAAATTTGACTAATAAATTACTTTACAGCATAGTTGTTTTGTTACAGTACATGAAGATAACAAATATGCAAAATGTTTGCAAAGCGCCGACAAAGGAGTAGTACCATGATTCATAAATGGTTGGATCCTAGTCTTCAGAATGAAATTTAAAACAAAGATAAACGTTTCATGGTTTGAGGCTCAACTCTGTGGAAGTTGATTTTCACAAATGGAAAAATAACTTGGTTTTATTCCACTGATGTATTTTCTTGGTACAACATGTTCCGACACAACGTTGTCATCATCAGGTACAAATTCAATAAAACTTTTCAAGCGATACATATATCGTAAGGGGTTTGAGGTAAGGTAGTAGGGGGTAAGTAGGGTGTGGTGAGGAGGGGAAAACCAGGGGAGAGAGAAGGAATGGCGGTTGGGCTAGGAATCTGGAAAACCCCGTGAGAGGACATGTAGATGGGTTTAGGTGTGGGTGAGAGGCAGGTTGACGTGGTGAAGTTCCTCAATGGCTAGGGATTAAGGTGGCGGTGGATTATCAGCCTCTTGAAAAGTATTTGAATTTGTACCTGATGATTATACCGTTGTGTTGAAACATGATGTGCCAAGTTGGTTCGAAGGTAGCCAAAGCGTCTCAGCATAGGAAGATCAGCTTTCGGGTATCCCTCCGCGTGTTGTCTTTTATTGATGACAGTTTCTCGATCCATCCTGCTGGCGTCTTCAGATCGAAGCTGACCTGAATCCAGCAGGATGGCTGGAGAAACTGTCATCAATAAAAGAAAACAAGCGGACGGATACCCGAAATATAATCTTCATATGTTGTGCACGGAAAATAAATCAGAGGGAGAAAACTAAGTTATTTTTTTCATTTATCAAAGATATAGTTACTTTAGCCTTAATAGTTGAGTCTAGCTTTCCACCTTCGGTTTAATTGTCACTTTTCGCCATGGATATTGTAGTTTTTGTTAGCGTTAGGCCATCTCGCTTCGCTCATCTGCTATCCACTTGCCTCTCCTGCCGGTCACATTTAGTCACGTCCATTCCATCTTTCCGACCCAAAATATCCGTGCTCCTTTCTCTCGTTCTCTTCTCTCCACCTAGCGTGCCTTTCCACTCCTCTCACCACTTAACTCCCCCCCACGCATCATTTTCGCATTCCCCGCTCCTCTCTTATCTTCTCCCACCCTAAATTTTTCCCGGGAAATATAAAGCACCACCTACCCTCCTTCACATCATGCATCTCCTCTCAACCCAACAAAACTCCCTCCTTTCTTCGTCCGCAACGTCCAAACGTCGTCCGCACCCTCCCAGACGAAAACTCATTTTGGCCGAATCTCCTTCTTGGAAAATCCCACCCTCCGTCATACTCTCCGCTTCTCTTATGTTCCAGGACCCCCTCCTTCCTCCCAAGTCCGCGCCGCCCTCGCCCCCTTGTCCTCTTTTGCTAAAGAGGCTGGAAGACTCGGCCACGCTTCATCTCCTCTCCTTATCTTCCTTCCAATCCCGCCTTCCTCCCCCCCTCCGCCACCTCCCACCCCTTAGTCCTGTCTCTTCGCCCCCGAAAACCAAACCGATCCTCCCTCAAGTCCTCAACAGTAATGCTCTCCTTACGCACATATACTACCCCCGAGTCTTATCTTCGCTTCCCTCCTCCCTTCATACTTTCCTCTTTCCGCACTTCACGTTTATGGGAAAAAAATTTGCGTGGCCAAGGCAGTGCTTTTTTTCCCTGTCCTTTAGTCTTATCCACTACGCTGGGGAAGTATGTCTGTACGCTCATTTCCTTAAGCCTCTCCAAAAATGTGAAGTGCTTCCCCAGCTCTGTTGTCCATAAAAAAGTCTCTAAACTCCTCGTGCTCTGTTTTCTCTGGTTCAGCCGATATACTAATGACATTGGATGATTAAAACTGTGATTACATGTATCAGGTTAAATATTAAGGCTTCTGTGAAGCGTAGAACGTGAGTGGTTTCATTGTCGTATTTGCTGTTGATTGCTGGAAACAGGTTTAGAATTAAAATTTTACCTATGGGAGACTCCGCAATTTCAGAGAACTGAAGTAATCACTTCATCACCCGCTGAGAGAGGGAACATCCAAATTAATATTACTTTCGAGCCATTTGAATATAAAAGAAAGAATAAGAAATAACTCGGTCAATGTCTTGGGGAAATTGTCAGATGTAAATTTGTACCTGACTCTCCTGCTACTGGCAAATCCTGTTATAAAATTAAATTATCTTGTAGCTTGAGGGTTTAACCAAGTTTTCATTGTCATTCCACCTCTAGAATGAGAATATTTCTTCGAACGACGGCTTACGAAGTTAGAAGTATCAGTCTAAAACATAAATCATATACCTCTCTCTCTCTCTCTAAGGCCATTCTGTATGGTTCCTTCAATAGAATGAACGCCGGATGAATAGTAGATGGTTGTAAGAGGAAATAACGGGAAAAGGGATGCTGAAAGCCCTAATTGAGGGGAGAATGGTGAGTAACTGAGAAACGAGGGAAGAAAATACGTATAGAATCAATATGCGGGTTGGAGATTGGTGGAACGTATGTTGAGTTAAGTAAAAAATTGAATCGGTGGGAATTAATGAAATAAGATTCCGTATGACTGTGGAATACCATTTTATATTACAGTAATATTAACTGCTGCAATCCACAGAGTTAAAAAAGTTTGGTTACCATCGAGATTACAAGGCCTTTGCATCATCAAGCACCGGCTGACAAGGCATATACATTGACATCCAGATTAACCCATTTCCGCCCAGAAAATTTTTTTTATGATTTTCAGGATTTTTTGCTATTTTTGTCCTATGGTCACCTTAAGTACTCATAAAAATATTTTGGTTATCGTGACCTTAAACGACACAGCTTTGACAAGTTGATTGCTATGAATTTCGCTACGTTACGGATCCTGCTACGGAGAGTCATACACTCAGCGAGTCAGGATGTAGCCTTATGTCTACGGTGGGCGAAAATAGGTTAAGCTGTTACTTTTTGACCACTGTGGATCGTATAAGTTAATGTTTTTCTGATATATCGATGGAAATAGGCGTACGCCAGTACAAATCTAGGAGATGTCTACTTTTTCCATCTCGTCTACCATTACCGATGGATCAACGTAGCAGCAAGTAATTCCTGGAGAAGTAGAACAGTCGAACACTCCGGCAGTTAAAATTTTCCTCTTTCAGGGCCCACCCTTCCCTGGGAAGATGACTTTTAAAAAAGACAGTACACGTGATGAGTCCCATCCACACTATATCCATCCCCCTTTTTATATGACGTTCCCCTACAGCCCCGCGAATATTTCATTTATTCGTCCACCCACATGCCACAGTTCTCGCTCCCTCTTCGCCACTCCCTTCTCAATCCTCCCTCCGCCTCTTCCTCCCCCCCCCCTCGGCCAGCGCTCAGCGCCCCCTTCACCCTCTAGCTGTCCACGGCTGCTGTCCAAAATACGAGCACGTGGTGTCGGAAAAAGACCATGCATGCATTTGATTGATCTGGTCTTCAGCTCCGCCTCCTCTTGGTGACGAACGCCCGTCTAAGCTACGTTTTCTCGCATACATTTTTGCGATGCGTTTTTATTGAAGAACTTAGCCCGGAAACCCCGTTTGCTTTGTTGTGACTGGGGTAATTTTCGAGCATGTATGCAATGAAGGAGGCTTGTAAGATCAACTGTTACTTTTACCACAAACCGTGGAAAGTAACGGCAGCAAAACCTCAGCTTAAAAATATATCCTTTTGAAATCTGACTTGAATGCTTGGTTAAATAAACCTCGTAGAATTGCAAGAAGAGACAAGCTCAAGAAGAATCACTGCATCTGACAACATTTTCCCTAAACTTTACTCCTTGCGGAAATAGTAATAAAACTCAGGATATATCGTAGTTCTTGATCTGAATGTGTCGGTCTGAAAATTTAGAAAAGAAATCCCGCTTTAGGGATTTAGTATATTAATGTATCCCTCTATGAGCGTAATATTCATTTTGTTTTTTCTTTTGTTTCAAAAATATCACATTATCTTACGGTTTTTTGACTAACTGCCCTTCTAGAGAGGAGAATCTCTAATTATATCTACGAATCAATTAGTGAGGACACGTGCCACGTAAATAACTTATCGTATTCCATGTTTTTGCGTATCTAGGACGTAGTCAAAACTTTTTAAGATTACAGTTATGGCATGCAATCCTATTTTTAAGGTTGTATTTGGCGTATTATGCATTGTTTTCCGACGATTCCGACTCGTTATCTTTTCAATGAGATTGTACTATGTCTCTAGTGCGTTAAAAATTGCAAAATAGTTGACGACTTATTGAACAACAATCCAGAGCCATGGAGGGCAGATTTCAGGTTTTATCTGCGTCATACCGTGATTAACTTAATCCATTGATAACAAACTCACTTCGAACTTTTCCGCCGGATTCTTAATTTTACTTCACGTTACAACTCACCATCAGGTACATCAAGCCTGAATCTTTTTAATTCATGCCCCTATACATGTACTCTGTTTTTTTCATTTTTTTCTCCTCCATATTTATTTTCATAATGCACAAATTAACCACTCTTGAGATTAGTGCAATTGAAGTAAGGCATTCTTGAGCTGTGTGAATAGTGGTTCTATCTATTGCAGCGCATGCTATCCTTCGAGCTGCTGGTGAAGTGACATCTCGAAATCATTTACATCGGCCGTACCTTCAAACTACGAAAATAGTTAACCGGATTGCTCGTTTCACACCCTCCAGGTACGCATCTGCTCGAACCCTTGCCATTCTTTACCTTTTGTTCCTCAGCCTCCTCCATCTCTCCCTCGACTTTTCCGCATGTTCATTTTATTGCGACGGCCAAGATGACTCTCTGGATATTTCATGTTCTTTCGGAGGCGGGGGTGAGTGTGGTGCGGAGGCAGGGAGAGAGCTTTGCCCGTCCGGGGGCATAAAAGCGGGCGGAACCATTTCGGACAAATGACTGACGGCAAGCGGGCTGGTAGAGAGGCGTCGTTCGAACGCAAGCGGCTTCGCCAGGGCGTTGAAGAAGCGTTTACAGCGTGTAAACAAGGTAGCAAATTGAGGCGATTGTCCCTGCCGCGCGTTTTCTCCGCTGAAAGGTAATCCGCGTGCCGGAGAGTAATTTCCCTCCGTCAGCCACTCTCCCGCGTTCATTTAATTTTGATTGAGTTGGCGCTCGAGTTGTTGGATACTTCTCTCCATTTGAATATCCGGCAGCTGTTCTGAACGAAGGGATTTACAATCCGTGCATATAAATTAGAAACGCTCCTCTAGGCATAACTGTTTTACTCTGCAACCGTCAATGGCTTTGCATTCATTTTATTACTCCAAAAGCAAAGTTTGATCTACTCTTCAGAGTCCTTTTCACCAGGCTATAATTACTAATGTTGTTTACATTACTATTTACACCAAAACCAGTGCGCTTTGAAGTTAAATAGAATGTTTAGAATCGTATAATTGTCTTAAATGCTTCACGGATACATGAGGAGTAAGGACTTTACTTCGCCTGGTTCGCACGCTCTCGGAGTTTTGTCGCGACAGCCTCGATAAATTCCATTTCGCACCTGCACAACTGGGAATTATGTGGGTAAGGACGTCAAAATTAGGTTCGATTTTGTCTGGCGTTTTCATTTCCTCCCGATTTAAGACCCAAATTTTGTGATCTTACCTAACGTTCTTCTCTCATGTTGTTGTTGAAACAACTGATTTCGATGGTCAGAATAAATTTAAATCAGTCAAAAGAATATTTTTATACTGAGAAAATCATAATTTTCCTGAGAATAAATAGTCACTCTGTGTTCATAAGTATTGTTTCATGTTTTTATGTCCTGATTGTTTGTTTGGTTTATCATATTTAATTGGTCGTTCTTTTGCTATCTTTAAATTAAAAATGAGGTACAAGTTAATTTCTAAATGCATTTCAAGTAATGATAAAAACACTTCTCAGGTAATAGGGGCAAATGAACATTGAATGAAGTATAAGCACGCTCTATGTTCTCACATTCTGTTAGATTTTAAAGTTATGCATATCATTTACCTACCCTTGGATTACAACCTTGACGCAGTGAATGAGAGTTTAAATTTTCCCTCATTTCATATTTACAGAAATACATTTATTTTTCATTTCATGACTATTCTCCTCTGCTATTAGGTTAAATTTTTATGGGCTCACTTTTACCGGTGGCGTGACATCTTTGTTTGTTTTATTCCATTCTCTCTTTGACTCGGGTAGCCGCCTCTTTCTAAACCGTCGTGGTCACCTCTATCTTGATTCAAGAGAGCGCTCCACGAGTTGGCTGAGCGCGCTATCCTAAGCCCGGAGACTAGGGGAAAATCTTTCTTTGTTCTAAATTTTCTCGCTGGAATTATCAAAGTGAAAATGTGCGAGGGCTGCTCTCCCGGCACCTTTTGTCGAATAAAAAAAGGAAACGAGAGTAGACAGTGTCCTCGTCTGCGCTCCTCTTTCCCTCAATTCACTTCATTGCCTCCCCGCTATTCTCCGTGCTTCCACGGTGGACCTAAATCCTTAGGAAAAACTCTCCCGTGCTTCCTGAAAATACCCTACTCAGCGCCCTTCGCCGCCTTATTCCGCCATCCCATTTTCACTGTCATTAGTGCAAATATCTTCCATTCAACGTCATCTGCAGTGTTCATTCCCCTGGTCTTCCGCAACAAGAATTTTCTCATATCTCATACCCATTTCGTATCATATCTGCGCTCTATTGCTGCTCTACCCCTAATCTATCCATCTCTTTATCCTTCGATATCCTAATGCTTCTTGCACCTACCTCCCACGCTTTCTCCCTTAATGCTCAAGTAACCTATACGAGCTCTATAACTCCCGTACTCGCACTCTATATTTTAAAAATCATCGCGTAATCCTACTCCCAATCCTACCTTTGTCCATCTCGTATCCCTATTCTTGCCCTCACCTATCATCCTCTTACTTTCCAATATTCTTTGCCCGCTATAATCTTGTTTATATTACTTTCGTATTATACCTCATTCATACCCAAGTCCTTCCTTCTGCCTCTTCAACCTCACACTTCTTCTTGCTGAACTCCTCTCCTGATTCGTCCAATATCGATGCTTTTACCTCCTCATCACCCTAGTATCATTTCTATACCCTTTTTCTCCTCCATTACCGGAATACTTTTTCTATATTACCCCTACCCCTCATCATCATAATTGGTCGTTCAAACCTAAGATTGGTTGATCATAGTTCTCCACACTTCCCTATCTAATGCTAGGTCCCTTACTTCCTCGTAGCTCTTCTTATGTACACATCTCTTTATTTGGCCCATGAGCTCATTCCTGGGTCATCTTTTGGAGACTTTTTCTTCGATTTTACCTTCAATTATGTCCTTCACACCCCCATTGTGATGCGTCCAATTCACACCCCAATTGGTGTGCGTCCAATCCATCTGGTTTTTTTTCTGAATAGTGTTGCATATGTTTTTTTCCTCCTATACTCTTCTGAAGACTCATCTTTTCTAACTTTTTCCATCCATTTGATTTTCAGCTCCCTCCTCCAGCACCAGGTTTCGAAAGCTTCTGGTCTGTTTCGGTCTGCTTTTCCTATGGTCTCTAATTCCAATCCATATAGTGCCACATTCCACGCCAATGTTTTCGCATACTGTTTTCTGGTTTATAGGCCTATCTTCTTTGAATTCAGCCATTGTCTTTTGACCATGAACGCATTATTAGCATTGGCTATTCTCCGCATGATGTCGGTTGTACATCTTCCGTCCCACGTGATGGTATTTTTGAGATTGATGATCCTACTCATTTTTCCCACTATGCCCAGCCCTCCGAAATGTTGTTTATATTACTTTCGTTTTATCTCTTACTTACCCTAGACCTTTCTTTTACCTCTTCAATCACTCTCTACATTCTACTAAACTCCTCTCATCATGTATCCTATATCGATGCTTGTGCTTCCCCTTCAACCAAGCTTCATTTCCATCCTCTTCCCCTTCTCCGTCACAGGAATCCCTCTCCTATTTTACCCATATCCCTCTCCTACCGGTAAATTATCCCCTCTATATTCCTCATTTTTTCCTACTTTATCCCTCCTCTGCCCCCCACCTATCCCATCCCTCCCGTCTTCTCGTCTATGGTCCCTTTACCGTTCAAGGTAGAGCGTCTCTTTTTCCATCCCTCTCGCTCACTCAGTCGCTCTTCAGAAAGGAGGCATAAAAACGGAAGGGGCGGGAGAGGGAGTTAAAAAAATAGGGGTGGCTTGGCTGTGTATGTCGGTGCTAGGTGGTGGAGGTCCTCTTTTTTTGAAAGGCCTTCGCCTACTCTCTCCCTCGCGTCGTCCTCTTCCTCCGAGGCGCAGATTAACGCTCTCCGCTCCACGGCGCGGAGGGAATATGCGTCCCCCACACCCCGTGCCGCACCACTTGGATGTATAAAGAGAGGAAGTGGGTGGGAGGGTGAAAGGGGGGAGGAGAGAAGGCCGCGTAAAGGTAGGAGAACTTGAGGTGGTGGAACGGGAGGTAAGTGGGGGGAACAGGAGGGTTTTCCAAAGGCGGTTGAAGCAAAAGGGGGAAGAGGGCGGGGTGTTGGCAATCTCCCGTAATTATACTCCGGGGATTCCCTTTTCCCTTCTCTCCTCATCGTCCTCTCCCTTTACATCGGCCCGCCGCTCCACGGGCCTGCGTCCTTACTCCCTCCCCTCTCGCATTCGCGAAATCCTTTTCCCCTGCGCCTCCCAACACTTCTCCTCACCACCCCACCCTGCCTCCTATCCAACCCTCAGCCCCCGCTCTCCTCTGAAATTTCCTTCCCGTGGCCTCATTTGCAGCCCCCTCAATTCCCTCCATACTCCCTCACGCCAAAAAAATACACCTCCCGACTCGCACACCCCTTCCCCCGTTTACATCTACCGAAGTTGGAAGGGGGGGGGTACGTTACAGCGACCACCCCCTGCCTCCCGCACTTTTTATTTCGTCTCCCACACTGCCACCCGCATGTTTCTTCCGCACGCGGTTCTTTCGTCCGTGTTATCGTGTCGTCACCCTCTCTCCACCTGGTAGGATTGGGGTGGTACCGCAGGGGGAAGTGGGGAGATGACTGGGGAGCCTCCCGGTGGCTGCGATGCCGTTTACCCTCTATGCTGACTCTTCTTTGTATATTCCGCCGAGTTTTATCCCCGACCACCTCCTTGCTGAAGCTATTCGATACTGCTACAGTTGGACTGTGATACGTGACGTGTACCATGCTGTTATGCGACCAAATCGTGTCACCTTTACCGACACATCACCCTCGTGATTCAAAATAATACCACTAGTCGCTGGGCAAGGTGAGATAAATTTCCAGGTAGTAGCGTAATTAGCGATATTCCAAGTTATTCGTCGTATAGATTTCATATGACATAATGCAATATCGAGCGATGTTTGGCTTGTTGATGAGATGAGCAATGTTTGGCGAATTGATTTTAATCTATGTGCTGCAATGATTTGTAGGAACATAAAGTTATATGTGTATCTCTCCCTAGGGATTTTAGTTTTAAATATTGCAACATGTTTAAATTAGAAAAGATAAATTACACACAAAGAAATGCAATCAGTCATGACGTAAAAGAAAAAACAATTGCTTTTTTCCACAATATATTTTTATGCGTACGACGCGTTTCAGCTCACAGAGCCATCATCAGGTACAAGACATATTTAGTTGAGCACATCACATTTATGATTACCTGATGATGACTCTGTGAGCTGAAACGCATCGTACGCATTAAAATATCCTGAGGAAAAATGCAATTTTTTTCCTGTTATAATATCACGAACTTCCACGATATCTCGCCTGAATCTGTTGAAATTATTAAATACAATCAGCATGAGTTGTTTTCTTAACATTTAAGTTCGCAATGGCGGCGTTTATGTGCGCTGTAAACATATTGTACGAATATATAACGTTGTGGGAAACATTTAGGCGTGATATGCAATAGCATACGCTAACTGTAACTCCTGAGTCATCTCATTCATATTTTTAAACGCTCCTGCATGTGAGAGTTGTATCACCGTGTGGTATCTGAAGTCGCACGTCGCTCAGACCTTCTATTACCCCCAACCTATTCCTTTCTCGCTTCGGAGCGCTTATAAAAAGCAAAGGGGCCCTTTCCAAACTCTTTGGTCCCTTTTTGGGGCCGTTATCCCAGGAGTAAACCCCCTTCCAAAGACCTCTCCCCACGTGCGAACTCCGTCTTCTCCACATCCACCTCAATCCACCTCAATCCACTCCCACCGCTCGCTCCTCGGCGTCCCCCCCTCCCCTCCCCGCCTGTATTCATACCCCGAGAACCTTCTGTGTTGCCTGAGCTGGCGCGTTAATTGCTTAAGGTATGCGGCCAATGAGAAAAAGAGACGGCTTCTGCTCCAATGCACTTTGCCAGGCCTCTCCCTCGTGCCTTACTCCTCCAGCATTTCTTCGCCCGCTAGAGCCTTAGTGCTGCAGCACTCGTTCAAGCTTTCCACATATTTTTTCTCTCTACCCCCCTTACCAGTATCGTACTCTTATTTTTGCAACAGGGCCCCGGGATTATTCGGGAGTTTTCCTCAGTCTCTCCTCCCTCAGCACCGCTATGTGCTCTCTTTCCACCGCCCACTCTTTCACCACCACCCTCCGAAAAACCCAAGCCTCTCTTTTCACGCTTCGTGCATAAATTTTATCGGGGAAGTTAAAATCGCTTCCAATTTTCCTCGAGATATTTTAATGAAGGCGCCCGTAAATACCTACCCACCCCGGGCCTCGTGTGACGTTCTTTGGCTGGATAATAGCTTTCGGGTGTTGTCACTCGGCTCTTTATGGCAGTTTAACGCGAAGTGATTAATTCTGAGCTCGTGTGAATGCCGGGGTAATTTTTTTTCTGCCCAAGTCCAAAGGACTCTTGCAAACGATTCATGCGAGTCTGAAAGGTCTTATATCTTTTTTGTCTGAAGTTAAAGGCTTGAGGACGTAGGGAATGTTTTTTTAATGTAAAACTCGGGAACATATTCGGTCAGTGCTTCCAAGTCTATTAATGTGTAAAGTGGTTCTGGTTCAAGTTGATTCTTGTCTACTTTAACGGGAATTTTCAAATGCTGTCAAAGTATGTGAAAGATGCTAAGTGATATAGTGTAATTAAGTGTTTGGGAATGGATTTTAAGATCCCTCGTTGAAATCATTATGATGACCCCATTAAGTTAAGGTTTCGTAACGTAGAGGCATTCTATGAATTATCGCATGGGGCACAGGATAATTGATTGTTCCCTCAACTCGAAATCGATGAATTTTACTGACTCTTGACTGGCGGAATATGATTGTATCATGTCTGCACATAATCAGCTTTTCCTTAAATTCGGAAAAGTAGGAGAGGATATATAAAAATAACATTACTTAACTGATAGAATTTCAATAGTTTCAACCGTAACTTTGTAAAACTTGTCCATAGTGCTCAGGAATTAATAAAACTTTATCAGTGATAACAAAACTTTGTAAGTGGTTAAAATCTGGTGACATCGAATATTCGACGAAACCGGTCGTACAATAAATGTTCTACTTAAAACTAACAAAGTTTTGATAATTCCTAAGATTTAACTGGTAGAATTAAGTGCTGAGCGTCTTACATATATAATATATCATGCTACTGTTAGTTTTACCTTTGATAATTCTACCAGTCTTCCATTCAGATTGTATGTGATAGCTTTCCTTTGTTTATTCATTCCTGAGTAAGTTTAGAATGGCCGTCACAAAAGATGTTTAGGAAGGAACATATTGTAATGACCTTTGAATTGGATACTGCTGGGATTTTTATTCTTTCGATTCACTTGATAGGGACTAGAGGAAATGAATTGGTGCTTTCAAGTTATTGTTTGAGAGGCGTTTATATTCTCTTTCTTACACATGTAATTATGTTCCTTGTTGAACATTGTAATTGGATGGTCAATCCAATTGTTACTAGAATATTTTACCCATACAAAAGCTTTTACATATTGGATGACTACCTAATGACTTGCTATTCACAGTGAAAATTTTTCGTGAATAACCTTGAAGTGAAGGCAATTCAGGTGCCCATTCCTGCATGTTTCAACTTGCCACTCACGTGATGACCTCGTTTCTTGGGAGTGTTAACCTTTTCAACAGCTTTTCAGTTAGTTACTTAGGGGTTGTTTGGCATCATCCTACTCCAAAAAGACCATTAAACCCGTGAACATAGTCGGTAGTCAGTATTGCCGGTGCAGGCTATAAAGTTCGAACCGTGCATAAACGCCTCGTGGATTAGGCTTCCCCAGCCATTCATTAACCCACCGGGCGTGATTATCCCTCCCAAGGAGAAAGAGCGTTTACTCGTGACGGCGAAACTGGAGCTGCATCCACCCGCATCCCCGCTTCTTCATCGTTTTTCGGGGATTACGACCTCCAAAAGCGCGGCTCGTCGAGGGAGCGGCATCCCACCCCCGCCTACCGCGTCCCGCACCGTCCAATTACTAGTCGAAGGAAGGTAGGTCACCTCTCTCATACAAGAGCCTCCAGTCCTGCGCCCTTCCCCCTCCACGCCCAGGGTGTACAAATTACTGAAATGACAGGGCGGACCAAAACCCTCGGATGACATGGGGATCCCTTCGCTGGGTGTCATAGTGCCATTGCGACACGTCGCTTCTCTGCGTCCCCGGCTTCGAATACGGGGGAGGGAATGTGTGAGGGAGGGGAGGTTTGGGAGCCCTTGTCTCCGCCACCGAAGGGAGAGAATGTCACACGCCCTTGCATGCCCCACTGCTGCATTGTACTCCCTGAAGGACACAGGGTCGCAGGGGAAGACGGTAAGGGTTGACGGTAAAACCCTATCCCATGGTACCATCAAAGGTGTGTAGAGGCTTGTATGATCTCATTCCCACTGCAGTGAAAGGCGAAATATCAGAGAAAATCGTAATTTGAAAGATAAAAGCATATTGCTTATTTTGCCGAAGTCTGCAGGTTACGAAAACGACGGGATCACGCCATGTTTGTTACCAAATGGACTGAATGTGTCTGAGGTTGTGGGTACGCTTTAACCATACCTCGATTGCATATTATTACATAAAGTTAATTGAATTAAATCCATCAGTATTAGATCAGATTTTTGGTTTATCCCCATTTTCTAAGATAATGCGTAATCAAAGTCCATAAAACTGGTAAATGTATCACATCTGTAGCGTTAAACAACGATTTTTAACATTTTTCTGTGCTTAAATTATGTCATCTTGCGTGAATTATGATATGCAAATTATAGTTGTACCTACTTTTTTATTCTGCCATGAAAGATATAAAAAAATGACATAGTATTTCCTCCCCAACGCGAACAGTTTTTTCATTAAACCCTCATAGATATATTATAGTTTAACAGGCTAATAGTTCATTGCTCAGACGAAATAAAGATTAGCGTGATAGAAATAAACATCTTCTTGCCGTACGTCAGAACCCTTGATATTGGCTCTAACTTGGATGGGTTATCGCTCAATATGTCTATAGCAGTCGTCACTCGCGTCCCCAATCGGCACGCCAAATGTATCTAAAAAGACCTAACATGCCCAAACCCCCTAAACCGAAATAATATCACTGGTGGCATAATGAAATTGAAGGGGGAATATTATATTGCCCAGAACCATTAAATGTCTTCTCAATATCATCTATTGTTGTACGGTACCAACTACAGTAACATGGACACCAGTTGTACCCATGGCCCCGGGCACTGAAGAACTAGTGGATGAAATGACAACCCCCTGAGGATTTTGTGTCATAGAGGGTGTTCTCGTGTACAGGAGGAATGAGATCCCTCCCCCACAGGACATGGCCCCTTCTTCCTTGAAGCATAGCCCCAATGGTACGAGACGCACTTCTCTCCTCTGCCTCCCCTGGTGACCCATTTCGCTCGATTGTGCAGAAACGCAGTCGCCCCAGCCATGCCGACCCTATTGGGCGATCGGGAATATCCACGCACGCCACCCGGCCCTGCTCCCCGGACACGCCATCTCTCGTCTCGTCCGCCCTTTCCCCTTTGGGATGGAAGCGGCGCATTTCATGCAGTATTTAGTGTGTGCCGGAGGGCGGCTGAATATGTTAACACGCTTGTAGTCCATTTCACGGCTCCCGCGCTGGATGCTCTCCGGCATTCCTGTCTTCCCTCGCCGTCGCCCACGCATGTCTTCCTCCGTAAGAATTTCGGTGTTGTGCACATGTCGCGTGCACATCCTCTCCTCCGACGAAGGTTTTAACAGGGACGGGAATCACAGGTCATGATCGTCTCGACTGATCGAGACCTCATGCCCTGCTCACCGAAAGGTGGATCATTTCGAATTTAGAGGCATCCGGAATACCATCGGAAGTGACATTGATGTTCAGTTACTTTCTGCTGGAGGGAGAGGCGTGTTGTATTTTTCTCTTCGCTACTCCAGCTGAGGGTTCAGACGAATCAGAGTGGGTGTTGAACCGTAGGGTATCACAGAGAATCCAAAACAGTTTTATAATTTTAAGGTACTTGTTTTGGTCTAGATAACAAAAAAAGAATAATCATAATAGGCGACCCAAGGTTTATCATAAGCCAAGATAAGAAGTCTCTTGCAAATTCTGGCCATTTTTTATAGCGGGTATATTGCAAATGTATTTACCAAGTTTTTTAATTGATTATTCAATGATTTTTCATTATTTTTACTCTCCTTTAAAGCATTAACTATTTGCAGCCAAAGCAATATCCTAAAATGCTAAATATTCTCCCGTAATCTTGGATTGAGTGAAGTATCAGTTCGTCTGATGTCAACCACAGAGCCACTTACTGTTTTTGAATATAACTTGACCATTATATAGAATGTCTTCCGAATAAACAAGAAGTAATACATTGACGTGCTGAGTAATTGGCTATCAAATGCTTTTTATACAGATTTGTTCACAAAAAGTTATCCATTTTCCCTCAGAGCATTAATGATTCATCGATTTCACCTTGTTTTTGTAATTTATGTAACCCCTAACAATGATCCATTTCAATGTTTTGTTTTCACTGTAATTTATTTATCTTGCACGTTTCTTTTCTAATCCTGCACTTGCACTACAGGAAAAAAATCGCATTTGTCTGGCCATTGTAATCCTATCCACTGCCCAGATGTGAATTAAAATGCTATAGTCATGGTCTTCGATTGGGTATTCATCGCCTGATGTTATTTTCACTCTTTTACTTTTATCACATAAACTACAGCCATTATCCTGCCTCCGATTACTCTTTTTTATGTGATCACGTGGAGCTTCGCCGCTCTTAACCGTCTTAACTGAGCTTCATAAATTTTCGAGCTTCAGTGGCATACAGGCAACGATGACGGGAGAATCCGTAATTGACATGTTTATGGTGATCATCGTCTAAAATCAATATCCAAGTGGAAAACTCCTTGTCAAGTCCCATTAATGGCTTGTACGCTTTATTCGGATGCCCGAAACTCTCACGTCCGCGCATCTTTAATTTTATGACTCAGCCTTGTGTTTTTTTTATTCGCTGATGGATGAGATGTGTCCGAAATTTTAATAGAGATTTTTTTCTTGAAAACAAATTTTATCACATTTTGATCGAAGCGCAAAAAAATTTCAGTAAGGTTGTAACTCAACGACCGGTGACAAAAAATGGAACGTTAAAGTACGATTAATGTAATGTTTGTAAAGTCCACGTCCTGCGGAATCACTCCACATGAAGCATCTCATATACTTAGAATTAAGCAGTTCATCAAGATTTATAACCACATCCAAAATGATTAGATGATGCAACATAATTCATCACCCTACCTCAGAAATCCATACTTTAACAAAGCCACATTTAAAAAATTCCACATGGCGTGCAAACTGAAGAAGTCCTACTTGAATGGTTGAAGGGTAACCTTGTGGAGCACAGACATTGTTAAATTAATGAGCTATGTAAAATCTATTGTTTTTCATTGTTCAGCATCACATTTTTAACGTCTTGACGTCACGTTGAAGAGTATTGCAAATTCTGAGGCTTTCCTGGTGTATGATATTAAGATGCTTTGTTCGTGATGTCCACCGATTCAAAGAATCCATCCGTGGTTGCCGACGTTTCGATAGCCGAGTCTTCAGCTCAAAAGACTTGAAGGTCCTCGCAAGATTCTTTATCCTTTGCATTCAAAGCGGTTGGTGTGCTGTGAAAATGAATCCCTATGGATTTTCAAAGTTCGTTCTTTCAAGTATGCAAGAAGCTTGTAAAAATACAACCCTTCCTACTCTCCTATCCCATGTTTTTATTGTGTTTTGATGACTAAATAAGAGAAAAGCTATAAATCTACTACTTTTAAGAGTAATTTGCGTAATAATAGAGTTATTACTAGATGGCTGCTAACCATTGCTGTCAAGAATTTTTTTAGATTTTGGTCATTATTGCATTTAGTGAGGGTAGCATAAAAAGTTCAAAGGGCAAGCTCAAGAAGAACGGCTACGCCCTGCGAAACCTTAGTATTTATTTCCTTGTGTAGTGGAATTCAAAACTGATGGAGACCGCCCCGTACCATTTGAATCAATTGCGCTCATGAATTAAGCTTTACGACTCCAATTCTCCTGCCCAAAGTGCCCATAAACCCCGATTTCCTTTCTCCCTCTCCCTGCTTCGATTGGGAAAAAAAGAAAAGGGAGGAACTCACACCCCTCCCATCCTCAACCAACCTCCCGTCTACCCCACTCCCCCTCACTCTTGACCAAACCGTCCCCCCACGCGCCGTCCCAACGAACTCCCTCACCCCCTGCCACCCTCCCCCCCATCGTACCATAATTCTTCTGGCCGAGGGATGAACGTTTCTGGCCGGAGTGGGCTCGACAACTCATGTCGCACTTGTCGACTCTCTGTTCTCATTTGTCGGGGGAAGCGAAGCCGTTGTCGAGATCTGAGAGGCAAGGCAAGACATACATGCAGCCTCGTCATCCCTTCTACCCCCTCCACAATCCAATGTCCCTTCATCCATGCTGCGAATTTCCTCGTCATTTCACGAATTTGAGAATTTCCCCAATGAAAAGACTTTCCTACTCGTAATGGGTGGGTATGAGTGCTCATATACCCCACATCTTTGCCAAGAGCTTTTTACAACATAGCTAGGCAAGTTGCCTTACGCTGGGCTTCAAAGAGGCTGCGAAAAGAATTTAGATTTAGAATTTAGAAGGTAGATTTATATAATATATCTATATTTAATATAGATATAGATATAAGGAAGATATAGAGTCGACCATATATTCCCACGATGTACAATTATGCGCAAGGCGTCAAAATTCTTGAGGTTCAAGACATTTTCCACACACGTTTGGTGAACTCTAAAGTATTCAACCTAAAGAGTGAGATGGCTAGAGTACCGGCCTCCTATTCCGAAAGCTTGGGTGCGAATCCTGGCTGTTGGCGGAGGATTTTTAGTGTAATACCTCATCCCTATTTTGGTGCATTCGGTGGGTCTTTCGGCGAAAAATAATACTCCTTCCGTCTGCTAGAATTTTAAGCCTTCCAATAGGAGCACACTGACAATAATGCTGAGTTGATATTTATCCTTTCTTAATCCTCACCTTGACTGCCAACCAACTTTTATTTAGTGGAGCCAATGGCACAACCACCATCGTGACACCTACTCATCACGCAAGAATAGAAGAAGACACCGAGAATACCAACATCAATACAAGAATAACTCAACTACAATCTAATACGGCGGCCTGCGTGAGGTTTTGCCGATTTTCCTCATGACTTCGGGCGGATGCCTGGCCATATGCCATTCCAAAACAAATGTCAAATCAATTATCAAACCATTTTTTGTATGTATCTAAAGACTATTGTTTATGTTGATTATTTTTTATATAAATACGCAACAGCACCTTCATAACTTTAAACTGTAAATATTTGCCTAACCCTAAAGAGGAGTAATCCTAAAACAGGGCCCCATTAATGTAATGTATTGTGATTATAAAATAAACCTTTACAACAACTCCCCGAATAACTTACCAACGAACAAACCCAGTGTCTGTGAGCAGGATATGGGGATTCTGGAAAAAGCAGTAAGGGAGCAGTTCAGTAAGCTCTTCTTTTTTCGAACGCAAATTAACAATTAAGCGTTGAAAACATAAGTTCAACGTCTACTCACATGCACACGTGACTCCGTGAGGGGCGCAGTTCACATCGTGACCGTGCACCTTGAACATAGTGGGCGGCAGGAATCAAACGTTGAAATATTACATCTGCCAATTCCGCAGTCATATTGTTGAGACTTCCTGCGATGCGATAGGATAGGGCTCTCCGTGCGTGTATGCGCTGACATATAATAACACCTACGTGTCTTAATTTTTTCCAACAAAAAATTTGTTCTAACCAAATTTCGCGCGCAATTGTGTCTTTCCACCGGGTGACGCTCGCAAAAAAATGCTGCCGCGACTTTTCCCAGGAGTGGTACTACATCTCTCATTATTTCCTGGAATCCTCAACTATCGATAAGTTCTCCTCCAACTCGAACGAATTTCACCTTTCCTCACAACTCTCCGCCTCTCCTAAAACGCTTTTACCCGTTCTCTCCTCCCCAGCAACCAAACGGCTTAGTTCTCCTGAGTGGTGAAGAATCCGCCAATCGAATATCCCTTTGCCATCTGTGGGCGTAAAACAAATCCGACTTTGAAATCGAAAGACGGAAAGGAAGTTCCTTTTTTTCATCAACGCTGTTGTTGTTGCTCTCCTCTTCCTGTGGTTTCCCTTTGATGTAAATTTTGCTCTCCGTAACCGCAAGTGTAGTCTCAATGGCTCGGTGAAATTTCAGCAACATTATTTGATCTCGATGGCGATCGGTTTTTCCTTTGGAGATTATAGAAGAAGATTCCGTTCTGTATCTTTTTCATGCGTATAAATATCTGGTTTCTTGCTTCATTGAATTTGGATGGAGTCCTTAAACAGCTGCTCTTCATATGACGGAACTGGCTGAGTGAGAAGTCCTTTTTTTTTACAAAGTTTGGTCTCTCAACTTCATTTTTGCATTTGGCAATGTCACTTTAACATTTTGTAGTAACCATTTCTCAGTCCACCTTATTAGAAAATCTTTAGACGATGATACGGACAATTTTCTGAGGACGTGAATATTCTTCAAAAAAACTCCTTTAGCTTTGAAATTGCATACTTTTTGCAGATCAAAAATATTCCTTAAAAATGAAATCGGAATTAAGTGGATTCTCCTTCCACTGAGTAGTCTAAGTAAACTTATTCTGTACTTGCTATTTTCTTTATTTTTTATGATTTAATTCTGCTAAGTAATTATTATTTTTTCAGTTATTATTTTCTGGAGTGGCTCTTAAGCATTTAGGCCATAATGATGTTTCGATGGTATCACACCAAATCAAAATGAAAAACTAGTTAGTCTTACCGCTTTTAAACGCACTAGGTACCGTTTTAAACACTAAGAGTGTTCACGTTTGGTGTACCTTACGTAATGATAATTTTAATTGAATAATAAATTAGTGTGACCCTTCAATTTATTTTAAACACCCTTTAATTCTTGTACGGCTACGACCTCCGTAATCCTGGTTCCGATTATCTCTGATATGGGAAAAACCGCAGTATGCTAGTAGTCCATAGCGTATTGAGATGGTGATCTTCGGTTTTTTGGTCCTCAAACGGAGTAATTTTTTTGCGTCGCAGACGCGGAGTCCTTTAGGTGGGCAGTGCGACCACAGCAATATATCTTGCGCCGCTATCTCGTGGCCCGCCGTCCCTCACCAGATGGAGACACCTAGAGGACACGGCTTTATTTAATGCCCCTAACCCTACCAACCTCTAGTCTACCCTCCACCCCGACATCCGCACCACCGCTCCTCGAATACACTCTCCCCCGCAATAACCTTTGCCCTCGGCAGCGTAGGAGGGGAAAAAAACAACAGCGGGCAGCGGGCCGCCGCACATCAAGCCGAAAAACGCCCACCGTTTTTCCCACCTCGTATATAGAAAAAAAGGGGGAAAGTGTGCCGGACACAACCCTTTTCCATACCCCTGTTTCCTTCTCTCTCGCTCTCTCTGCCTCCCTCAGGATCCCTCAACCCACGATCCGAACTCCGTACACGAGGCACCCCGGGGAACAACTCACAGGCTCTGTATTGGTCCCCTTCCCACCCACCCCCATCTGCAGGATGCGCCTCTTCACACCCCCTGCGGACCGGGGCCTGAAGAAAAAAATAACACCGTCCCACAGGATGCGTAGAAGGGTGTAGGGCAGCCCGGGGAAGGGTCCACCGGAGGAGGTTTGTGTGTTGGTGGGAATTCCGGGATCAAACACGCGCATGCATATAAGGTGGGGGAGGTGTTTAGCTCCTGTGAGGAGGCGAGAAAGGTGCCGGGTCGGATAAGCGGGAGGCGGTGGGAGGACCTGGTGGGGGTGCAGGGAAAGAGGGGGGCGGGGCAGTTGGGAGTTTCGAATGTGGAATGAAGGAGGGGAAGGGGGAAGCAATGAATGCAAATGTACGGGGAAGGTATTTTCTTTAGTTCTCAAACGGCTCACCACCTCCCACCGCTTTTTTTCCTCCGGTTGAATGAATCCAGCCTCGTAAGCTGCCACAAGCTTTCACACCTTCTAAAACCCTACTTTAGTACTCTAGGCTAACAGCTACCATTTTGGCGGAATCGCAAGTTTTACAAATTTTAGCAGTATTGACACTAAATCCACTGACTTGAGCTTTACTTGCATATATTTACGTATATGAATCGTCCTTGTGTACGTTTAAAACCCGAAATTGCTGCTATATTGAGTGGAATTTATGCATAATGCAGCAATTAAAATTTAGCAGTTATTCACAGAAATTTTTAATGCGACCTAGGTTTCGATGTTTTTATATCATCAGGTCAACCTGTGGATAATTGCAACTTTTTCATTTCTGCATCTTTTTTACTTAGTTGATCTTTTTACTATGATTATCCAAACGTAAATAGTTACGTTTTACAGCTTCTATCTTAATTTTTGCAGGGAAATTTTATAATTTTATGCTCGTGAAATCATCTCATTTTCATGAAATCAAGCCATTTGATGTGCCACTAACGTGTTACACACACATTTACAAAGTGAGAATTATTTCATTATATTGAATGCAATTGAGGATCAAATGTGCCAGTTTTAAAATAAATATTAAATTTATTTAAAATTCTGTACTTAAAATTTGTCGAATCAAGGAACAAATTTTTTGATCGGAAAAATTATTTCCCTCCCAGAAAGGATGTTTTGCTAAAAGTTTGCGGGGTAGTACGAATAGGAGGAAGGCTGGAATCAGAATTTTGAAGGCGGAAATCTGGATTTTGAACGGTTTCTGCTATTGTTGCATCTACTTCATTTTGATTTTTACCCAAATAATCTAAATAATTTGTTTTAATTTGGCATTGCTTTAGTGCTCACTCTATTGATTATATTTCAGCTTAAAAAAATAAATCACTTATAGTTCCAAACAGCTTTTGCTTAAGATCCATGCTACATACCTGGGTTTATAACTTGAAAAATCTCATGGAAAATACTGCCTGCAGTCTTTGTTCAGATGTAATTTTGGCCATAGCTGTGCCGTCTGAGAGGTAGTTCTTCGAAAGAGTACCAACCCCTAACATTTTTGGTTGCGAAGCCATGACATCACATTGTACTATGTTCTTTGTCTAGCATTAGATAACCTCATGGGTTAGCTAATGAGCTTCGGTTTGCGATTAAAATGGACACGTGCTGTGCGCAGATTTCCACATGTCGCATTAGAATGTTTATTGAGAATGGGGAGTGGTCAATAGGCGATCGGCCCCGAAGCAGCTGGCAGGTTACCCTTTGGGAAAATTTGGCGAATCATTTGTTTGTTAGCGCTCGGTAGGAATACGCTTGTTGGTAAAATATAATAACTAGATGTAAAGCAAGGTACATGATGGCCTAATGCCCAGTAAATTCAGGCAGTTAACGCGAGCTTGGAAAAATCATGCAAGGAATCCTTTCCTATCTGGGTGGGATTTTGGAGTAAAATAATTAAATGGTTAAGGCATAAGATGTAGAATTGCCATGGCTAAGGAAGCATTTTAAAAAAGGAGGGAATTGATGAGGTGGAGGGTCTGAGTAGAGGCGTAAATAAAAGGCTGGTGAAAATTCTAATATGGAGCTTGGCGCAATATGGGACGGAAACTTGGTCGTTGCAATGGGATGATTTACGTAGACTTGAGGAATGGGTGTGGAGAAGGATGGATAGTGTTGGCCGAGTGGCGAAAAAGGCAAACGTGAAGGTAGTACATATGGTAGAAGAGGAAAGGAAGGCAGAACCCGAAGTTCGGAGGAGACAGAAGACATCCATGGAGGACGTATAGACGAGAGAGAGGGAATAATGAAGAGAATAATGTAGGGGAGAATGCTCGGGAAGCGTGGAAGAAGAAGAAAGAGGATAGGAATTATGGATGAAATAAGAAGAAATGGACGATATGAGAAATGTTGAAGGGATATAATAATGGATCACGCTTTGGAAAGAAAATGGAACAATGCAATAAGACAAAATTAATTCATAAGAATATTGCTTAATGCAGAGATTAAAGATGGCTAAGATTCCCTGGAATCCCAGAAAATTAATCAGAGGATTAGGAGGCCAGGGTAGCGTAATGGTCTGCGCAGTGTACCGGCAAGTCAAAGGTCCGTGATTCGATTCCCCGTCCCAGGTCGGTTTTTTTCTTATTGTAATTTCTACGTATTACACCGCCGTATCTGCGCCCGGCTTGAAGGTTGTCACTTGAAAATGGGCATTTTTAATGCTACAATTTGCTTCTATAATAATGTGCCCGAAGGATCGTTGAGCGGTAACGGTTTTTTCTCTATTTACTCACTCCTACTTCATAATGTTGTAGCAAATACAAGGGCAGTGTTGAATAAGCTTTTTTTCAGTGGCTGAAAGTTTATTGCTAAAATCATAATCGATAATAGTAATACTGCAGAAAGGAATTTTCTTCCGTTTTTTATTATTATGTAAGCATTCCATTTTATTATTATAAAAGCATTCCGTTACTTTCCGGCCGGCTTGAATGTCTGTTTTTTTTCTTATTGTAATTTCTGCGTATTACACCGCCGTATCTGCGCCCGGCTTGAATTCTGTCACTTGAAAATGGGCATTTTAAATGCTACAATCCGCTTCAAGAATGATTCACCCGAAAGAACGTTCAGTTGCAACATTTTTTTCTAATTATTTACTGCTATTTCGTAATATTGTAGGGAATACAAGGGCATTTTCGAATAAGCTTCTTTTCAGTGGCTGAAAATCAATTGCTGAAACCATGATCGATATTTGAAATACTACCGAACGCTCTTTATCTTCCTTTTTTATTTAACTACTTGTAATTAGAATACAACACATACTTTACATGTATTCGCCAACATTGACAGAATATGTGTTTTACAATTTTTACTTGTTCCATAAAAAGCTGCAAAATTCTGGTAATCCATGCATTTTAATGCTGTGGGCTTCCCGTTGAGGCATTATGGTGCTGAATGCATTTCTTGCGTTTAAGTAGCCTTCTTGGAAGCCAAAAATCAGTTTTTAAGACAATGTAGGCCTTATAGGAAATACAATTGCACCATGATCATTTGCACCATCAAACCATGATCTACAGGTGTTTCGGGTCTCCCCGCGGGCTAAAAATCTACCTCCCGGTCGGAAGCTCTCGCTTATCACCGGGATTAACCTATCTAACCATGATCGACATAGTAATACTGCGAAAAGCATATATATGTTTAAGTGTTTATTTACCATTGAGTAATTATAAAACAGCGCATACTTTACGTGTATTCGCCGGCATTGATAGATAATGTTTTACGATTTTAACTTGTCTGATAAAAACGTGAAAAAGTCAAGTAATCTATGCATTTTAATGCTGTGGGCTCCCCGTTGAGGAATTATGGTGCTGAATATATTTTCCGCGTTAGAGTAGCCTTCTAGGACGCCAAAAGGGTATCTGGAAGCGTGGGTTTGGACTATGCACCCGCACCGTCTCGTTAGGGAAGGCTCACCATCCCTGCGTGCCGGCTGAGTTTGCCCCCTATCCTCACACACACGAAGCGGAACGTATTTTGCTGATAAGGCCGACCCGCCGTCCGGGGCTGACCCTATTGGGAGCGGGGAAGAGGACAGTGCTAAAGCGCAGTTACGGACTCCCAAACTCGCCAAAGGATACTGATATCTTCGCCATGGGCAGCAGCGACTTCCGAGGGCCGGATCGCCGATCGAGGCGGTACCCGCACCGGCCTCCGCCTGCACCAGTTTGCCCATGCGTGTCGCGGGTAAAGAGATAGTGCGGGGCCTCCCTCTGCTCTGTCTCCCGCAGCTCGCGTGCCCGAATCGATAAGGATGGCCCTTGAAAATGTCTCGCGTGCCAAACTTGAGTCACGAATACGTTTTAACTGTGGAAATTAATAAAATTGAACGCAATTGCTCAATCTGGCGGGTCGAATTCCTTTGAACAGCGGGCAAATGATGTTATTATAATATTCGATTGATTTATGTTTAATCGGCACGTAGTTTTATTTTAGCATTCAAGTCATTGGTGGTTAACTTGTGGCGCAACGACTGGTTCAATACGGCATTGTAGCAATTTTGAATCCTAATTTTAGCTTCCTCATTTCAAATTGATTTTTGGCAAAAAAAAGTTTTTCCCGGAGGGTAACAGGAAATCAACACCTGAGGAGCCAAGGCGAATTGAATTGCCTATGTTAGAGGCTTTGGGCCTTGTCATCACAATAATTTAAAGAAATTCATTCTTTTACTAAAAAAATTGTTCTCTAATGTTTGTAGTTTCAATTTCAATGATATCAAACTTATTTTCTATCTTTGTGTGATAGATCACGGTGTTGGGTTCTGCGCATTTAGTGTTTTCATGAAAAATAATGAGAATAAATGATGTAATGTAATATTAAGGATATGTAATGAGAAGTTAGCGTGACTAACTGTCTAGTATATTCTCCCATTCAATTGTATTTTTGAGAAACATCTCAACCTATGTCTCAATGTAAAAATCGGTTCATAAAAAAGAATGTTTTTTTATGTTGATATTAGTTTTGCTATAAATTTTAACTATTTATGCATGGAAGATTCTCATACTTTCACAATGAAATTTCCATCAAATTCTGATCAAAGATTAATTTGACGAGAACATCTTGACAAGTTTTTTGTTCGATGTTAATAAAGGGAATCATTTGTCAAACGTTTGACTGTCGTTTTGTGTGCAGACAAAAAAAATGAATGGTCAGGGAGATGGAAGCATTATCACGGAACTACTTGCGGTGAACGACAACGCTCGCACAGTGAAAGCAGAATGACTGAGACAACTTCTTGTCGAGTGAATCGGCGGTTACGAAGCGGCCATGGCTGCGCGATCCGGCCTGAATATAGAACACTGGTCACTTTTTCCTCCCTCTTTTTTCTTACGTCCCGGTATTGGCCACATGTTCAGATCCTTAACTCGAGTGAAAGCGTTGGGTGGGGAAGGGTTGGTGGTAATATGGTTTTAGGAGGGGGTGCGTTTTGAAAATGAGGGTTTGAGCGGGCATTTCGGCGGCGGCGTAAGGGGTGGTGGAATGGCGGGGGAGAAATATGTCGCCCTGAAACAAACCGCAGGCAAATTAGAGCCACTCTTGTCGGCCATGATGTCACCCGGTTGGGCTGGGGAAAAAACAGGAACGACGTTCAAAGGGCTTTAGCATTTTGTGGGCGGGAGGTTGGGTCTCTGAATAGATACGCGTATGAAGGAATTTGCGATAGGAATGGCGTAGGGGTGTATGCATATGTGCGCGGGGGTGAGCAAAGTCGGTGGGATTTGGCCATTGACATCGTGGAGAGGGGGTAGGTGGGAGGGATGTGGAGATAGGTCAGCGGCGTGTGGCGGGGATTGTACAGGGTTTCGGCGTTGGGAGAGGTGGAGCAGGGGAGTTAAACACGAACTCCCAATTAAAGCAAACACATGTTCGGGAAAGGGGGAGTCGTCGCTTGTCGGGGCCGCCACCGGCCCTGCTCTGGAGGGTGTCACTGGTCTCTCTCTCTCTCTCTCTTGGCGGCTTTCATTTTTTTGTATCCCACGGTGTTCCCATGGCGACGGGGTTTTGCAGCAAATGCAGCCGTGGTATCATGGAATGGATCGTGTAATGGACGCCCACAGCCTCGGAATTCTAATGGTTGTTGTCCGGGCGTGGCATCATTCCTGCTTTTGCGGTGGATAAATATGTGATGAGGTGGAATGGTGTTGGAGAGGGTCGAATCGGGAGGAATGCACAAGATATGATAAGTGCAAATGACGCTGGTCTGAGTGGCGGCCATTAATTGGCGACTCGTGTTTAGACCGGGAAAGTGCGTACATTCGCACACCTACCCTTGTCCAGTGATGTTGGTTATTATTTCAACTGTTTTTAATGCGCTGCAGCTATAAACAGTCGCGGTTTTTGAACGAAAATAAAGAATTCCCCCGGCGTTGCATAATTTCGGTTCAGGGTTGCCGGTTAAATATAATCCACCCTCGGTGCATATTAGCTCCCATCCGTTTACGGCGTTGCAGCCGTTTTGCTACTAATTGCACCAGCTGAGTTAAAACGGAGCTTACGGAAGCCCCATAGGCTATAATGACTCAAATAATGCTGAAACGGCAGTAGCCGTATTGTTTTTTCTTCTTCTTTTTATTGTAATTAGAGTCACATTGTTCGCAATAAATATTCACAGTGGCAAACATTGACCCAGGGGAAAAAACAGAGTTCGGGAAATTTAGAAATGAGCGTATTTTTTTAAATGTTGAAGACATTTTTGATTTGAAAATTTGTTTGGCTCAATAATTAATGGTAAATAATGTTGTTAAAACAGCTAAAGCTAACATTTTTGGAAATATTGCCAGAATGGATGCAAACGCCATTGGTGACGCAGAATTGATAATGAATTTACTGGGTAACATCGTTAAATCGAAAGTTAATATTCCTGTATTCGAACAAATGAATGCATTAGTCATTTTAATGGTCACGTATTTCTGTGTAATATTATCCGGCTTATTTGTTAGTTTGCATTATCCCTCGCAGCTGAAATTATTTTGTTGACAAAATCATTATTATTTTACAAGCCTGCAGTATTATTTTTTACTCTCCCTCATAGCGGAGAATACACTGCTATCACAGCTCTATACTAACTGTATGGATGTATAGAGTATATGTATGACAATGACTGTATAGAGTATTATACCGATAGACTTTTCTTCATACTATTGTCAAATACGGTATAACTTTGCCATATTTCATTTATCATATTGCTTCCTACATTAACAGACCCTTTATTTTCTTTTCAGGTGAGTTGGTTGATTTCTTCCTTCGACCCATTATTAAGTATTGTGATTCATAAGCTAACAGCACTACATGTGGAGGTAAGTCCTAAGTGTTATCCCATGATTACTTTCAAACCCACGAACATGTTAGGTACTCTTATCCTCTAATTAGGAGAATGTAAACTGTTCTCTGGTTAGTGCGAGTGTATTAACAATCGGTTGAGATGCTTTCAAAGCATCAGGTGATTTAAAAAAATTCGATCTATCAAGCAGTGGTTCAGATGTTTACCATTAGTTATGTTTGCGGATGGCTTAGCAAATCAGCTCATCAACGTCTCCTGCTTAATACGCCACAACATATAGAAAATTACAAATCTTCATTTACTCTCCTTCGCGCAACGGAACTTTTCCACCCCTCATTGAAACTCGTCGGCTTGGATTGAAAAACGCATTCTCTATTTGTCTCGATTCAACGGAAATTAAATAGATTTTATGACCTGAGGGATGGAAGGGGTCCATAAGTCAAACAGAGATGCCAATAGGGCGTAGGTCGCCTGAGGGCCGGGGGTCCTATTTCCAATCCCTAACCGCCCTCCTCTAAACCCAAGTGCCAAATAACTAACCCCGCGGTTCATTCCCCCATCCTTCTCATTCCCATTCGCCCACATTCCTCAAACAAGACATTTACAAAGTTTTAGTGCAAATATCATTATACTGCGGTAAACTTTCTCTCAGAACAAACAATCAATATTTGCTCAATACAATACGTCAATTAAAAAAGAACTACATGCCTCGAACTCTGTGCCCTCAATGTGGTCGTTCCTCCTATCGAAAACTGTTTGAGGTTTTAAGATTCTCTACGAGGTATTCTTCATTATTTTATGATAGTTACTGTCTATAAAACGTTCAAGTTTTTTGATCTGTGACCTGTTGATACTGATCCATAATGTATGCCGACAATTCTTGTCATTTCACAGTGGCACGGGTTCACACTATTAGATAAAAATATTGTATGTAGACGTGTTCTTTATTCTCATCCTCGGGTCCACAAGCAAATTTATGTCTCTATGTTTGTTACATGCTCAATCCTACCATCCTAGTGATGATATTTCAGAAATTTATTGATCTTGGAAACCTCCAACTTCTGTATATCTATGTGTTCGGATTTATAGTGCCATTTTACCATCTTAAGGTAGAGATAGTTCCCTAATCTTCATAGAGACCATATTGTATATATACGTTTTAATTTTCTCCAGCTGTGAGACACACGAATTAAATTTTGCATTATTAATGGTGCAAGAATATAGTTTTACATGACAAAAACTGTAAGTAATCAAATGAAAATATCTAAATAAGTCTTTAACTTGACTCATTTTTTCACGCGGTACGGTACGTTAGAAACGTTACGTTTACGAAAGTTACGTTTCTACGGCACGTCAGAAAATCCATCAAAACGGAAGGTTTTTGTGATCCCGAAGAAATGACTGCGGTGACAATATGATTACTTTTCAAAAATAGTTGAGAAAACACACAAACTACACACTGTTGATTTTTGGACGAGATCTAAGTGTAGGAAATGCCTCATTTTTAATATAAGGTCTCTCTGGAGTGCATGCACGTACCTTTTCCTATACAAAAGGGCTGGTATTTTCTGGCAGATATCTCGGAAATTAATGTTGCAAGGGTTTGAATTTTTTATGTTAATTGAAGGGTGATATATTTTTCTTTAAAATGAGACTAAATTCATTGCTTTTTAGGTAAAATGATATTTCGCTCAAACCACCTTAAAGGGAAATTTTTCCTCATAATCTTTGCTATGGACTAAATAGGTGCGTCTATATGGACTATGGACTAATGGACTAATATGGACTAAATAGGAGATATACATTATAGCGTTGGTTCTCCATGAAGTTAACATTTGTTGTCCTGTGTTAGTAGTTGAAACCTTTTTGGTGTTTCTAGTTTGGAGTTTAACGTATGAATTATTGATTAAACAGTCGTGAAAAGTTCATCTTTAAAATTTTAATACATTAGTATCACTTCCAATGAATGCAATGCGTCGCGTGCATCAATTAAAACAATGAACTCAACTTGGACTTAATATATAACCATCGTTCGTGATGGTATAATATTTGAAGCATGGAATCTCAGTGGAACGATGTTACCGGACTCTAATGGGAACAATTAAATAGAAACAATCACGGCATTTCAATTTTTGTCCTCCCCTCTCCCTTAATGACAATCGAATAAAGTTATGGGGGCATCGCCCACTTGAATCAAAAATCCATCGAAATTTAATTCTTCCGACTCCACCCCTCTCGCCGTACTCCCCTCCCCCCCTCAAAATAAAACTCCCAACGTTTTTCTGAATTCCAACTCCATCAATATTAACTCGTTCCAACATGAAGCCCACCTTTTTTGGGTGGCGGCCGTAAATGACGCACTTAATTTCCACCTCCTCCCCTCCCCATTCTGCCACTCCCCCCCATTCCTCCCCCTCATTCCCCCTTTACCACCTATCTGCTGCTGCTCTCTATCTGCAGGACAGAGAGCTGTTTACAGGTGGGAGTTGACTGACAAGGGCGTTTCTTTCTTTTTTCCCATTTTTTTTCCGTAGCAGGATATTGTTCATATCGATTTGTCGTCCTTTTCCGATTGGCTGGTTCCGTGATCCGCGGCCGTGCTGCGCTTGACATCGACTGCATTCGCCTCCAGTGGGGGAGACCCGTGCCCCCCCTTCCTCTCTGACGTCTCTTTCCCCGTCCTACTGATGGGAGGGGTATTTAACGCGTGTTTTCGTTATACCCCTGCCTTATTCCCCTTCTGTATAGCCTTCTCTCGCTCACTCCCATTTCATTCCTATATCCTATTACCTTCTCATTCCCTCGTGCTCTCCCCAACCTGCATTTGTTCTCTAACCACGTGACATAGCAACGGGTCGTGTTGGCTTCTCCGCCTTTCCACTCTCCTCCCAATCTTCCTCCTCCTCTGTCTGTTCTATCACCCAAGCCATCACAATTTTATGCGTACTATTTTATCGCTATTCCATTATTTTGCTATCCTACCCCCCCTATGCTCGAATGAGTGTTTGCAATGACGGAACCATATTTAGATCTAACATTTGGTATCGAAGATCTCTGTCACAAATGTAGTTTCAGTGGCAAAGACATTGCTATTGACTCATTATAAGCTGAAAACTGTATAATTTAAATATTGCAGTAAAACTTATGGGTCTCCTTTTATACAGAGATTGGGAAATTTCAGTACTTATGTTAGTTATATCAATGCCCCTGCATGTGGCGTAGTAGTTTTATATGCTCTTCTTACATTTGATCCCTTTACACTACCTTATTTTCTCAATGGTTATCTATAGAGCCGCAAATGACTGATATCACACAATAGGTTTAGCTCGCTTCAAAAATTTCTGATTATGCCGGACTCAAGGGAGACAAGGTGGATGTAATTTAAACCTTGCACTATATTTTTGGAGCTGGAACTAATGACAAGATTTGGCAGTTGGAGGAAAACTTAATGTGAAGGGGTGGACATTATTTAAATATTCTATAACATTTATAGAAGTGGAAGACGTGACTAAGAGGAAGAAGAAAAAATGTGGGAATCCGCGAGGCTAAACTAGCTTAGAAGAGATAAATGAAGCAAATTGTAGGGGACATTACGTCAAAAAGGTGTGCAAGAATTTGGTGGTTAGCTAATAGAAGAGTGTAGTGGAGAGCTGTAGCCAACCCGATGTCAATTTTCGGATTGATGACTAATAAGTAATAATGATACATGAAGTAAGCAAGGCCTAGCGTGAAAGACATGGAGGGAAAGGGTAGGATGTGTCAGTTTTCCCTCCTTGTCAGATGTAATACACTTAAAAACTTTTTTCTCAAATTGTGATTTACAGCTCATTAGTTGGCCACGGCACTTATTCATCTCCTGCTCTTCTCTTTCCTTTACATTCGAGAGCGCAGTTTCGCTTCATTATCATTTGGTCCCATATCGTCAGAAAATTAATACACTAGTTTTTTTTTCTCTTTACCAAGCGTGACGGTTTAAGTTTATCCCTGGGTTGTTATTTAGTAAGGCTCAATATATCTTAAATTTCTTCGTTTCACTTCGTGGTGATGCAAATAAAATATCGTGCGTAATTGTCTCCACGGGTTTCTTGCACTTAGCTATGAGAGATTTTTCAGTCCTTATCATTTTTTCCTATCCGTTTACTTCAACTGAATATAATTTCCATGGTATATTTTCACAAATCCAATTATTTCCATAATTTCTTCCCGGGAACTAATTTTTAATGTGACTCAGAGTCTGGCGAGAGTTTGATGGTACATGTACTCTACTCCTCCAACAACATTTTCCCCAGTTTTTGTTCAATGTCGAATACGTTATTAATGTCTCATGTAAATTTTCCCTGTGATAGTTACTCTGCTAAGTTCACTTCCTATTGCCTGCTACAGTCGATCATTAAGTAGCTCTAAATCCTCTAACATTGAGCTACGAGAAAGGAACTCGGTGTCCTGGAAACGTCTTCCATTTCGATTCGATATTATTTTTTTTCCTTGAAGGGATATAACGTGTGCCTCAGGGGCCAGAGGGGGGCCCCAGAGAGGTCACACGGAGGCAACACGGCACTCGGTAACCCTCCCTCCCATTCGCTCATGTCAATACGTGTCCTCCCACCCCCCCTCCGCTTCATTGAGCCCGGCTGAGCGTTCGATGTAGCCCGCGGGGGCAGTTTTCTCGAGAGCGTCCGTGCATTAATCCGCTCTGTATTTTTGTGCATAAATGTCACGTGTGCCCTCGAAACCTAAATTATTGCATCTGGATCGCCGGTTTATCTTTTGAGTTGGCGTCGGATATCAACTTTAAAAACTTTCAAATGCAGATGCTCGTGTCAGTCATAAACGCATTCCAAATGAGGTTTCTGAGTACTCTGTGACGTGTAATTCTGCTGCTCAATTTCATGCATTTGGCACTACATGGCAATAGCTTTGCAGTGATGAAATGTATCTGCTTTAAATTAAGGAATATCACATATCTAGAGCTGGTCCTTTTGTTGGGCATAAACATTGCGTGCCAAGATCTGTAGGCGAGGTAATAATTTTTAATGTGTTACAGTGAAGTTTCTTCTAATGCTTTGGATATCTGACCTGTCCTTCATGGCGTCATTGTTTTGCATCACTATGATTGAAGTGTCATCTTTTTGAGTTGTGAGTTTCAGTTTCGCATGCAGGTATGTCTGTTGAAATGAGTCTTCATTTATGTTTATTAATAGCATATCTTCTATTATATCCTCATGTGCGAAAGTTTTCAAATTCTTATGAGTCATGCTTTTTCATTTTCAGCTTAAAAAATAGGTGGCAAATGGTGGCAAAATTAGAGCGTTTAAAGATTATGTCGATCCTTTTTAATTTTTTAATGCTAAAATTGAATCTTCCTTGCCAAGAGTTGTCTTCAGCTGGTAGCAAGTAAAAATTCTCTGTCATGTACTGAACACTTGGAAATTCATACTAAGACAAGGTAGTAATAATTGAAGAATGTAGATCATTTTGGGGTATCTCAGGCAGCAGGATAATAAATTGATACCGTGATGTGAATGAGACTGAGTCAAAGGCCTGAGGGCTTGAATTGGTGGAGCACAAGCATAAAACAGGCATTTCAGTGTAACTCTTTAGTTTTAGAATGGAGTTTATTTACGAAAAGTGTGATCATAGACAGCTATAAAAATTGTGTCAGTCAATTGAGAGTGGGGAGTATTAAATTTTGGTGACGCTAATAAATTCTCCTCTTTTTTGTCCTTAGTTATACCAATAAATAATTATTAATACCAACTTTTGTCAATGGTGACCAATTTAAGACGTGTTTTGCTAGCTTTCTCAACCAGACTCCTATTCGATTGCTTTAAACCCTCCCGGAGGAAATCGAACCCGTGACCTTTCATTTGGCATCCGAGCCCCCATCACCAGCAAGGGAGGCAAAAATGGATGTAACATGTTATTTATATTAGTATTAAAGATGAAGACGTATATTTTTCTCAAAGTTTGAATATTTAGATGTAATCTTATACCATCTGAATCACAAATTAGCGGTTCATCTCGAAGTAATAGAGCGGAAAAAGAAGGTGTGAAAGAATCTGAATTTCAACTCGATCGATAGATCATTGAAATAAATGTTGTCTTCTTAGATGACATGTCTAGTAAATTGATGTTACTTGATTTCCTTGTTAGAAAGAACGCCTCATTTGTCGTTTGCATCCTCAACAACTTTGCTGTTTATCTTAATGTAGCAGAACGGTAAAGCAGTATAAATAGACTTTAATATCAACCCATGTAATAGGTTAATAACTGCAAAGTTTTCATCTGTGACTACTTATCTAATTAATCACTGTTACCTCATTCCTTCCTTTGAAAAAAAGTCCAATTTGTCGTCCGCGGCCTCTCCGTTGCGTTAGATATCAATTTAAGGATTGGGTTTTTCCACCGCGGGATTGCATCAGGAAACGTAGCCAAAACACCCTTGTGGCTGATTCCTCAACTTCTTTATTTGTTGCCGGGGCAGAGCGATTTAAAGTTCATGCCGTGTTCATCGCAATTTCCGTGGCCCAGTTTCGTAGCGAGTCCCTCAATAAATCATAATCACGGCTCTCCGTGCGTTTCCTTCCTTCCGACTAAAGTCGCGGCGACTTTTCGCTCCTCTCGTCCTTCCCCTCCTCCCCTCTTTCATCAATTCCTCCCCCATCCCTCCCTCTTAACCCCCCCCCACCCCACTCAGCAACCAACTCAAGCCTGCAGCTCGCAACAGGCACCTCCCCTGGGGTGTTGCACACGTCGGGTCTCAATGGTCCTCTGAGCATGCGCCGCGATTCGACTTCTGGACCGGCGAGACAAATGACGGAAGCTGTTCTGTAGCACTCCTGACTTCGAATTCAGTGTTTGTAGGTGTTTCATCTACTACCTGCGGGGTGTCGGGCTGGTGATTGTAACGTATAGGGGTTATTTTCAATCAACGCAGAATTTCATTCAACTCATGTCGCACAAAATATAATAATTTTTGCCACATTATATCGAAAAAGATTTGTTCTTCCCAATGATTTGTTAATACTTGCCGTACCACTTTTCGAAATATAAGTGACCAGATTAAATCCATTTTCCGCGGGGTATGGCACGGCTCTGCTGTCCGGGGAAACGTTATTTTAATGATGATATGTCACTGGCGCTGAGTTAGCGTTGGTCTCTTATATGCTTTGTCTATTATTTTTAAGAATTGGTTCATTACTCTCCTTACCATACTTGCAAAAATAGTAATAACCAATCTGTGGTTACACTTGTATTTTCAGGATGCAGAGAGAAGGAACTCAGGAAATTTAAAGCCTCAAGCACGTATATTCAGCCAGTTAAGGAGATTTTCTAACAAATAGAACAAATTTTTTGTGCTGTAATTATTTTTCATAATCTTCATACTGATTTAACAGTATAAATTGTAAAATATATTTCGAATATGGTCTCTATTGAAACAGTAGAAATGCATACGCTCATAAGCCCGGGGGCAAGACTATTATATTTCTAAGACATATTATTACTCTATGATTATAATTCGGGAAAAAATCTCTATCTAGGATAAAATGCTATCAGGGTTAAGAAGAAGCACTACGGGCAAACAGCCATAAACGTCAAATAGGACATTTAACTGTGGACCATGCGACGTATGTCGACCAGAGGAGAGAAGTGCGCCGGCAGGGATTCTCATAGTTCTTAATCTATATCTCTTTTAATTATTCACTAATCTACTGAAATCCCTGCCCACAATGTCACCGATAACCTTAATTGTCGGCCACATGCCCGGTGTGATGAACAGCCTCCCTCGCGAAATTCTTCTTCATTATTTTATTATTTCTTAAATAGTTTTGTCATTCAATTTCGTCGCGCCTTTACTGCTTTCTCTACCTTTCTCTCTACTCTATTTTTCAATTTATTTTTGAAAAAGGCGAACCATTAAATCGTAATAATGAGACTAGATTAGCAAAGACTTAGTATTTATTTTAGAGGGTTGAGAAGAGATCCCGCTGAGTATGGTACATCTTGAGTTGATTCCCTGTTTTCACTGAGAGAATGATCAGGTAACAGATAGTAAAATATCCTATGTGAAGGCGACTTGCCTTCTAAATACATTTGGAGTTCGTACAGCGACAGAAAAATGCCAATACATTTACTGATTACAGTTAATTTACTTTGGCAATAAAAATTGAAATGTAGATATTCCGGGATAATTTTGGTTGAGTTAAGGTGCCCGTGGATTTGAGTTTGACTGCATGCTTCTTACTTCTTTCTATAGTTCCGGGAAGGTGAAATTTAAAGTCATTCACCGACCATTTTTGCCCTGTTATCATTATGATAAAAATCTTACGCGACCTAAATCAGCTCTTTCCTGGAATATTACCAGCAATGATTCTTCCTTGTTATTTTCTTTTGATATAGCAGATTGAATTCGTGTGGCAATACTTTCTATTTCGTCAACCTTCTATTTTCCGGTTGCCTATTCGTTGAGGTTGTATGAGAGTCTTTGAAGTAGGCTTGTCTCACCCGCCTGACTCTCGTACGAAGAACGGAGGATCAGTGTCCAAGAGCAGTACGTCTACTCTGCCGAGCAATGTTGACCTTAAATTCCCCGTGGCATTGGGATAGTACTCTGTTTCTCATCCACAATTGTTCCTTCTCTGTACTAGGCTCATCTTCGAAGCCAATGTCAAAAGGCCTCTGCAATGTAACGAGATCCCACGAAATTTTCCCGAATAAGAGATCTCTTCGTAATTTGAAACTTAAGTAGTGCTACCAGTCAATCATAAACAGAGCCCCGTTTTATCATGGAAATAAATAGCTTTCTCATTATAATTTTAAAATTGCATCATATGGTGTACTTTCATGTTCAATCGGCTCTCAGAGAATTCCTGATTAGGAGTGTTATTAGGATTAATGATAATCGTTTGTTTTATTAATGATTTTTAAAAAATATTTCGATTTTTATCGATACTGCACCAAAACTATCATGGATTTTGTCTGTGCCTCGGGTTTTTTCAGTGATGCTGCTGTTAACCCCCCTTTATATTCATTTATTTTTTCCACGTCATGGATTTCTCCATTGTTATCCCATACTGCTAAACGAGTGAAGCAAACATGAAAGCCGATTTTCAATGATACTCTCTATTGTAGAAACCCCCACAAAATTCCCTGCAGCCATTTTTTTCCTCTTTCTCAAAGCTAATTCCTCTCGGCGGAGCGTAACCGCATTATAACATTCTAGTATAGCGAAAACGAGAAGTCTGAAATGAAAAGAAATAACTCCATTATGAGCGGAGACAAAAGTTTATTCTTCTACCTCCTCTGTGTCCCTTGCGGGAGAGACTTTAGGGAGGAAGAGACACGAGAAGGGAAAAAGTAGGACGAGGCGTGACGAGGAGTTTGATGTGATGATGATGCTGCACCGTGAGGGTGTGGGTGCCGGATAGGAGGATAGCGGCCCCATCGAGGAGGCAAAGGGATTACGCTTCTCGAAGAAACAACAACGCTTCGAAACACAAAGAACACAAGGGGGCACCAGCTATTCCACTCCGTAAACGCCATCGTCACAGAAAATGGCTCCCAACACAAGCGAAGTCTGAAAAACGTCATTTACTTCTCCTCATTTCCTATTACCCTCGACGTTTATTTTTTAGGAAGGGAGGAAGGAGAAGCCTTTTTCTTTATCGGAGAGGCTGAGAAGGGAGGAGGAGGAGGAGGTGGAAAAAGCCGGGACCCTGAGGGAGTTTGAACGCGTTTGATTGAGTCGAAGTCGAGAGTTGAGGGGTACCTATTCGAGGCGTATAAGTGGACGTTTGGCGTTGAGTGCGGTCTTCTAGAAGATTGGTATGTGGAGTCAAGGAGGTGAGTTACGTTATCGGGAAGATGAGGAAGTTGTGAGGGCGCGATAAAGAGTCCGGAGGATGAAATGCAGCTCTCTTTTCGGAGAAAACAGGAAGCTTTCGCGAGTCACTTCTTCAAGCCGCACACGAAGGGAATGGAAAGGGCACAAAAGGGGTTTTCCTGTTTTAGATATGTGCAAGAGCCTGCAGTTTCTAACTCCGTCAATATAAGCAAAATTGATAAGTTCTTTTCAGTATTCTTGGAATCTTTGCATTTGGTTGATTGTATGGAAAACATAATTCGATTAAAATAATGAGCTTTGCTGCTATCGTATTCCATCAGTCTATCATATCACGTGTAAATTTACTGGTTAAATTTCTGTAAAAGTCTCGAGTGTTGGCGATTTCCGCTGCCATTGTATGCTGACGAGGCTTTCGAGTTGTGTTGCGCTGGGAGTATATTTACCTGAACGTTTCCCTTGCGTTGCAACGAGCCTGTTTATTGGCGAAGTGGTTGCTTCTGCAATTATCGCCACCTAATGCATATATGCCAGTGTCAGGACCCTTGGAGACTTCGATTATTCCTCATTTGTTGCGGCAGTCATGTGGGATGTTTGGATTTTACGTCCCAATTCCTTATTTATCGCAAGTGTTTGGCCCCTCGAAGACACTAGCTGCAACGCAATAGAAACGTTGAGCCGAATATTACCTCCATGTCCATTATTGGTAGTCCTAAGATTGGTTGACTGCAGTCCTCCACCCTTCCCTATCAGATGCTAAGTCCCTTACTTCCTGTTAGCTCTTTTTATGCACTTATCACTTTATTTAGTCTACGAAATTTTTCCTGGGTCATCCTCTGGGGACTTCTCCCTCCATTTACCTTCAATTATGCTCTTCACAAGCCCATTGTGTCTCAGGGTGTGACCAATCCATCTGGTTTTTCGATTCTGTATGGTGTTTCACACGGTCCTTTCCTCTTCTACTCTTCTGTACACTTCATTGTTTCTTATTTTTTCCGTCTATTTTATCTCCAGAATCCACCTCCAGCGCCAGATTTCGAAGGCTTTTAGTCTGCTCTGGTCAGCTTAAAGCCGCATAAGCATGATTTTATGTCTCTCATAATATGTGTGGCCCCTTCTTTTAATTTTGGTCGCTCTTTTTAATACTTTTTTATGTGCCATCGTCAGAGGAACGTATAAGATTGAATACATAAGAAGTAGTAATGGTGTTTAAATGGCATTGATTTGAATGAGAGGCGTGCGAACTAGGTAACAGTGCTTTAACCCAATTCCTTCAAAGCCAACATCGCGTGACGGTATAGCGTTTAGTGTGCTGACTCAGAAAGTAACTATTTTATGACCGTCGTTGAAGAATACGATTTCCGGAATGCACCCCGAGAGCTGGAAACATTTTATGCTTGACTTGAAGATCATGCTTGAGGAAATGTGGGAATAAAATCCGTGAGGCACATCGGTATTTGAGATGTATAATTTAAACCTAAGTATGGTAAATGATTTAAAAGGTATTAGACGTCAGTTATTGAGAAAGTTATTTGGTGATATCCCATGGAATTTTTAACGACAATTTAATATTTTTCATTCGCTTACGTTAGGTAATATACTCTCTGACCTTACAAATACAAAAATATCATTTGGGAGCTAATAGGAGTAATCCGTGAAAAATCTACCCTTGAGTTCATCTATCTTGCATTATTGTTTGCACATGGTGTCATTTGGATGAAAATGATCGAGGTATCAGAAATTTGGCTTCTAATGCATGATCGTTATGTCATGACAATGTAAATCGACGTGTGATTCAGTCGTAACTTATGTACAGATTCTATATTCTATCGGTAGGTGTAAGTTGCATTGGGTCATTACTGTGCTCTGCCTTCCTAACGCTTCGCTATTTATTTACTTAATCTATCTTATCAATTAAGTGTGTCTCCTACCCCTATTAATTTCATTTATAATACGGTCATCCATCGCCCCATTACCTCTTTCCAGTTCTTTCCCTTCCCAAATGGCCTTTAGTTTCCTTTCACCTCTTTCACTTGCTAATGGCATCCGTTCTCTTGTTGGTCCCTTCTCGATTCCTTGATTCTTTCTTACATCGCTTACCCTACCTTCTAGGCCTTGCCTACCTAGGCCTTCTACCTTCTAGGTTCCTTGTTAAACTACTCCTGGTGTTTTTACCAAGGGTTCCTGTCTTTAGTTACTTCAAAGTTGTACATCACTTAGAGAAAAGTTTTCATTACTTCCCTTAGGACTAACTTTGCTAACAACAGCGTCCTCGTCTGTTGATCCTTTTTGAACGTTCATTTTATTAGATCAAAGACGGATTTTACCCAATGGTTAGAGAATGGAGCTTCAGAGGGAGAGAGGAAGTATAAAGGAAGATCAGAGGGTGGCCGGCAGGGATAGAGCCACGAGCAGGAATAGGAGAAAGCCAGACGGGGGAACACGAGAAAGGGGAGAAGTGGAATATAGGTGGGTGGGAACGTGGGGGACTCTCACCGTTAGCCTGTGCAAACCGATACTCTTCTTGAACCAGTAGCCTGTAATTATGGCTTCCTCCTTCCCTTCCACAACTTGTCTATATTTCCTATCCGTCTACCTTTTTCCAACTTCCTATTGCATACTTCGACCCAAACTATTTCCTTACACATAACTCCGATCTAACACCAGTCCACTTTCCTGTTTGCAAATCCCAGCCCCTATAACTCCACGCACTGTCCTCTCGTGTGACAGGAATCTTCATCATCATCCAGAACCGACTCGTTATGTCTTTCCTGCGACTCCTGTTCTTTTGAAGATTTTTCTTGCAGTTCCCTCTCTCTACCCTCCCCACCACCCAGCAGCAGTCCTTTTCTGTATCCCCCACCCACTATTTTCCTCCATTCCCTTGCTGTTTTAACCATTCGCCCATTCCCCCCACTTGCCTCATCCTACAACTCAACCCGCCCGACCGCAATGCCGATTTGGACCTTAGCCTTAATTGGGCGGCGGTCGTCTTTAAACGCAACCTAAGAGGGAGTGGGGGATTGTTGGGCTGGAAGGGTGGTTTTTGGTTATATGGGGGGTGGCTGTGGAGACTTTTGGAAGGGGGTAGTATCCTCCAACCCCCTCCTTTCCACCCTTGATTCTCATACTGCCTCATCTCCCCCGCCTAGGATTCGGGGCACTGCCAGCAGGGTTAAAGAAGGAGGGCGGAGCGGGAGAAACGCGGCAACTTTGACTCGCAAATGAAGCCCTTCCATAGCCCGTGGGGGTAAGGTTGCCGAGGAGGGCTCTGGAAGGTGGAGCCGGGTCGGGCTCGCTTTGCTACGAGTCCACAGGGGGAGGGCAGGAGTGGCACAGGGAGGGTTGTAGTAAGACGTTCGTGTATCCTTTTTAAGGGGCGGGTGATTGTTCCCTCTCGCTTTCTTTGGCTGGCCCCTTCCAAGTACATCTCAGGTCAACCATTTAGTGCCTACTTTCAACCTCTGGAGCGTGCACGCGTTGAGCTAAATTCTCATGTATTCGATACTTCATTGTGTCAGTGCAGTGACATGGAGATTCCGAAGAACATAAATTAAACCTTATGGGGCGTTTCTGCCTGTGATTTCTTCATGCCTCAACAAGAATGAAAACAAGTGTAATGCTATTTTCTATTGGCATCTTCTCTCCACAGCAGCCCCTTCAGGCAGGAATAGGTTGAGGAATGTGTGTACTTGCTCCAGAAGATGTATTTACTGGCAAAACTGTGGTGTAAATCATTAAATAGCGTTTATGGTTCTCGTTGAGTGTTATTTTGTTTTCTGAACTGGTTCTTTCGAACTAGTAGGATCCTTAAAACAGTGAAGTTAATTTTATAGGCCATTACAAATTGAATGCAGAAAACATCATTCCTTTCCATTGCATTTTCGAGAATTGTGTGCTAGTGATTTTGTGAGTCTAAATTTTAGTTTACAGCCACTATGTCGTATGTGGTGAAAGATTAAAAATGTTCAAGCTCTTCTCAAAAGCTGCGTACATTGGTGCGTCTCTTCGAATTGGCTTCTTTTGCGTCTAAACATTGCTATCAACGTTGAAAAATACTACTCACTAGTGTTATTCCAGACCAATTATTCCGCCTCCCGTCATGTATAGGTTTACTTTAGCAAATAATTAGTCTGATGCTCTTTCCGTAAGATCAAAGGTCATGGACGCATGAACACGAAAACTTTTAACGAGTAACTTTTTTGTGACAATTATTACTTAACTTTCATCTCCATTTCGTTTTGGTTCACGAATGTAAATTTTCTGCCTCAAATCCTATTTTATGGAGAGTATTTTCTAGAATAGCACTTAAGTATTGGAATTTATTTTCTAATGAGATTACGGCGATGCACCATATAAATCTATCTTCATTCTAATTAATTTCTTAATTAGTATTGCATCGCTAACTGCACAAGTTCTGCTATGGTGATGGAGATTCCTACCAAAAATGCCGTTATACATCACAAAATACCTAAAATAGAATGATGGCTATATTAGCCAAGTTGTCTGCATTTCATATGAAAGAAGGTCTGTTACTCTTCCGGAAAATTTGATCGAGGATCTGTTATCGGATTAAATGCTTCATGTTGGCCTCTTTGGCGGTAGAGCAAGTGGTATTTCGTATGGTACACTTTCTCCTTCCTGGTAGATCCTGCTTTCACATTAGGTCATGTTTATAGGCGGATTATAGTGAACGTAATTGGTACGGTACTTCCGCAGCAAATATTTTGTGTCTAAGTATTGTTTGATTTAATTATTTAATCAATAAATTGGAATCTAACGTTGCAATAGAGCATTGGATGGAGAGGGGATACAAAATTTAGTTGCCCAAGTTTGTATCTCGTCATCTCTCCGTTTAGACTCGCGACGAGCTTTGTTGAGGAGTACTTGTGCTGTGTAAAATGGAGTATCATGTTGCACCCCAGTCATCAACTTCCTCGCACAACCCGCCCTCTATACCGGCGAGCACAATATAACCTTACACTTTGCGCCAAGTTCTCATTCCGGCGTCTTGGGTTGTGTGTGCGTTCTCTGTAGTTCTTGCCAGGAGGGCCTCAGGTCTTGAACTTGCATCTTTAAGGGATACGTGTCCCCATCTCATATCCTTAGTCACTCCGGGGCACTTTCGAGCGGCGCAAAGGGCGGACATTAAACGCTCCCAAGGGACACCTTGTGCCGTGTGCAGAAGCGTAATGTAATCAGGTCTCCGGGACCGTGTCACGAGAAACCTTCTATCCTCATCCAAAGCGGAGCGTGCTTCTTTATCCCTTTTGTCTATCCTAGCCGTGTACCTCCCCAGCTGAAAATGAGAGAAAGAAAAACATTCTCTCGGAGCTGAAAATTTGTCGCAGTAATCCAGGATCTATATTCCAGCCGTCCTTTGCTTTTAGAAGTTTTTTTAATGACGCTTACTCAGAAAAGCAGTCGAGAAACGGGTCAACTTCTTGACGAAATCGCTTATATATTTTTTTTCTCCTGAAACCGTTAAATTTGGGCTCAGGCTCAAAGATATAATCACCACGTTGAGATATTATAACTCGGCTAATGGCATTTTTATCCCGCGATTTTATAACAAGAAAATAACGATTTTTTTGGCAACGGAGTGAATACCTATCTTGGCAGGCGATAAGCAGAAATCTCAGAATATTGCCGCGGGGCTTGGCATTCGTTGTATTAGTCACGGAATAGTTATTTTTGGAAGCGCGACCTTCCGCGTTGAAAATGTATTATTAATTTGTGAGAATTCGGTAAACAGTATAATTCAGAATTTTTTTCTAAGAGCGATACAAGCTCTCTATTCCTCAATGCTTCCAACTATAAAAACATTGTATTTTCATCTGATTTAAAAATGAAATGAATGTCAAGCAAAGACCCTTTTCGTTTTTAATTCCCGCGAATTTTATTATGAAAAATATCCATTGAATAAGAGTTCTGACAACTATCCCATTGTTTAGTTTACTGTGTCTTTTACAAGATTCTGTAGCATACGCAGAACTTATTAATGATGATCTTTTAGGTTTTTAAACCGCCGAATGGTTCAGATAATCCACTTTAAGGCAACCCCAAGGCATTTTGTGGAGGTCAACTGGGGTGACAAGTTAGCGCGATACCCCTTCAGCGGCATTTCCCATTGGTTCTCTCGGCTCCGACAAGCGCATGGCCCCAGGCAAGTGAGCCTGCCTCGGCTTGATGAACGTTACTATTTTCTGTCTGCATTTGGTTCCTCGACTTTAATGTCTTTGTTTAAGAGCCTATTCAACTGAGAGGCTACGATGTCCAATTCTCAAAAGTGTTTGCCTTCATAGGTTTCCCTGACAATTGATTCCTTCTGCCACTGGAAATACATTATTTTCCTTTTGTCGTTAATTTTTTAAAAATTTATTTGAATTCAACTTTACCCTGGTGATTCCTCGTCAGTCAATGACTTGGCTATAACATGCTGATTCTATCAGTGAAATTAATGCTATAAAAATTTATAGAAAAAGAATTGCGAAGCCTTAATTATAATTAATGAAAAAATAGTAATGCGATTTATGAAGAATATTTTGCGTTAATTTTTCATTTATATGGTCTTATCAGTTTACAGATATTAAAAATTAGTACTGACGAAGCAAAATAAACGGCCCTGCACGGTGTGTTTTAATAAACTCTCCGAGATGGGATTCGAAGTCATGAACATTGGTGAGTGTGCGAGGGCTCAACCCCGCCACGTAAAAGGCCCAGTTTTTGAAGTATTTAAATTATTGTAGAGCCCATTTCATAAAGATGCTTACCAATGGGTAAGTGGGAGGTGTAATGAAGGTGTAAATGGCGCTTTCGGCGCTAATTAATTGAAGGTACATGAATCTAAAAAGGGAAATATTTCATTCAAGATAGTCAAACCACTAAAGTGATCGTTAATTGATCCGAGGGCATTGGTAATTTTTCAGAAAATATTAAAGATTTCATAATGGTAATTAAAATTTTCATGACATTTTTCGTGCTGCATGACTTGTAGACTTGTAGCTACTTGTAGAATTCGATAAGTTGCCACTAGCTCTTGGAAAAAAGAAAGGGAAACCACTGTAGCTAGTGTGGAAATAGGCTGCTTCAATGATCAGTTCAGATCAATGCCAAAGGCAATGGTAGGTCACTCAGTTCTCCGTAAGCCACGCCTCATAACCTCATATGTCCACTGCTACCCTTTAAAAGAGGAAAATGTGGCTCGCTAAATACCTGTTAGTGGGCCGCCATTGAGTTAAAATGTGGTGCTCTTATCGTCCTCCGAGAGCTCGGAAGTGAATTCCCCGACCAATTAATGTCAAAAAGAGACGCATATTCGCTTCGCATCATGGGAAATGGGAAACCCAGGGCTGTGCGGACTGGGTGCACCGCGATTTTGCTTATATGTGGACGGCAAAGTGAAATCGAAAGATTTTGTTGCCTAAAACCTGGTAAAGTAAAATTTTGATAGTCATGGTCATTGTGCTTAGATACTTTCCGTACGGACGCATTCAGTCTTTACTAAAATTTAAACTTTTTGGCCGTATCAATGAAAACCCTAATTTGCGTAACTTGAAATGAAAATGAATTTATCTAAGAATTGTGGGCGTTCAGCACCATTGGTTTTCGTGCCGTGAGAAATCTAGATGATTCTCGCAGAAAATAGAACTCACCGTGCATTCTAAACGAATAATCTCCTCAGTGCTATCTTGCCATGTAGACCTTTGATTTTTATATTTGACCTACGTTTATGATGTATTGATTTAAATTTTCAATTAAAAATATATCTTTTTTTCGTTCATAAGTCAATGTCAAAAAGTGTTTTTTTGGCAAACATTTTATTTTTATTGATGTCCGACCGGCGATATATTTAAACCAATAAATTCGTACAGCTGATGGATTAATAATTCTCAAATTGAGTTATTGCTGCAATGTTTTACTTAATATTCAGATCGGCCCAATTTTTTAAAGTCTTAGTTAAAGTGATTGTTGATAGAGATAAAATTTTATATGATATTACATGTTAATCACATTTAGTCAATATGGTATTACATTGAATTAGTCTAATGTTTTAACGCAAGCGGCAGCATTTTGACAATTTCAGCGTAAGTTGATTTTCGAGCAAAAAATATATTTATCTCACAATTCTGAAAATAAACCTCATAGTGAGAAACGGTCCAGCATTCTTGACCATATGTCATTTCTATTCTTTATTATATGTGGCTATCTTTCTCTAACAACCTTTCATTGAGGTCGTTAAACTCCTGATAATATAAAATTTAGTTGCCGCTAATTTTAAGATTATTATTATTTGAGATTACGATCGTTCCTGTAGCTTTTGGGTTCTTGGTAAAATCTAAAGTATGACGCCTAGCCTCTAATTGTCATGTTATCCGTAATAATGGCTTTTACCGGGATTGGGCGATAAATTATTGCTGCATTTTGTACACTGTTTATTATTCATTGATAAATATTGAAAAATTTTCAAAAATCAATAAGTGCATTTGGCATTTGTGAATAAATTATGATTCGATGAACTATTTATAAATGATCTCTTTTTCAAACTGGAAAACTATCTGGCCACTACTCCAAATGCCATTATAATTGAGTTTCAACGAACCACATTTTTAAATACTCCTAGAATCGCCTAAGCAAAATGTTACCATCAGTCTTTTTTACACTGGATTTATGCCCAAAAATACCAATCCATTACCCTCTATGACGAGTTAGTAACCTTTTATATTGCTTGAATCTCGCATAGTGACTAACAGCGCATTTGATGAAGATATCAATAATGAAAAAAATATAGGCAAAGGAATGCAAAGATAACTCATTTTGTACTATTCACAGTGTTTTATTGTTTCCGACTATGGTTTCGACAAAGTTTTGTCATAGTAATTATCTTGAGCCATGTATCATTACCTTGACATAGTTGTGCCATGTATCGTTACCTTGATAATGACAAAACTTTGTCGAAACCATCGTCGGAAACAATAAAACAGTGTGGAAAGTACAAAGTGAGTTCTCTTAGCATGTGTCGCTTTTCCCACAAAGTAAAGCGTGCAACTTTAACTTGTATAGGCAAAGGAAATATTGGTATACATGTGTTACCGTTCGAAAATAAATAAACCTCGTTCTCTGAATATCATTTAATTACTGTGGGGTAATCGCTTGAAGTTGATTCAAGCGTAAAAATAAACCACAGGTGGTAATCAATGGGATATAACCCGGAAATGTGGGAACTGTTTCCCGACAGGGGTGCGTATACTTGAAGATCTTCTGACTTCGCGCCCTCACTCACACGAAAAATCCCAAAGGATGGGTATTCCTTTTCTGCCGAGTTAAAATACAGGATTTCGTACTCGTGCCGAAGGGGGAAAAATTCTGTAATCAATCTATTTTCAAATAATGGCTCGGCGTATCATCTTCGTCACCCCCTCTATTGATCCGCCTGCGGCAGCAGCCATTGACAAAGTACGTGCGTTGGGGTGAGAGTGACTCCGTGCCTGTGTGCGGGTACCAACAAATTGTGATGGGGTGGGCTGTGGGAAGTGTTGCAAAGCTAGCGACACCTATAAATCAGTGGCGGTAAAATATAAATTAGAGCGCGAGGCAACAAATGTATCTTCATTTCAGGAAAAAAATTTATTTGCTTTTTTCCATTGATTGAACTAAAATACCTTAACTTCTTGCGTTACACCGGTATTTTATCAGCTGTCAAGGTTGTGGTACCATAACTTGGTAACAAATTTGGTGAGAAAAACTATTGAGTTGAAGCCTTTCTAGGGCGTGCTGATGGTGAGTAGAACATCTCTTCTTATTTTTCAAGATTTGGACTATATGCCTGTTTGACCTTCACTTTCACCATCTTTTATCTCTCATTCTTGTGTGCTTTTCTATAGCTTTCTTGACATTCTCTCTCTCGGTAGCCGCAATTCATGATATTTTCATATAAATTTTTTTTGTATTTGTATATAACATTTTTTTTGTAATCCTTTCCTTTTTTCTGGCTCTTCTCGCATGTCTGAATCTCTATATGTATTTGTTTTGTCACAGCCTTATATTGAGATAAGGGATTCTAATTTCGATGATTGGCACCTTCTCTGTAAACCTACAATTCTATTTGTTATATATATTTTGTCTATTTGTACAGTTTTTTATCTATGAGGAATAGTGGGAACATTCGTCGCTTTATAAAATTTTTATTTTATAAAAACTTATATTTTGTTATACATTTTAAAGATTATCTACTTGCTTGACGTATCCTCAGGTAAACGAATTTTTTTTGCTACCCTTGTCTTATTTGTACATTGTGTTACGTTATCAAATTTGGCAATGTGATTTTAAGATGAAACTTGTCAATTGCGTGAAATATGTATATTTTGTGTGAATTTCCACCCGCAGAAGAAAATATCAATATTCTTTATGCTTCAACTTGTTACAAACATGCTTTTTTTCTTTGAGTTGGTCACTTATTCCGATTAAATTGAGTTGGCAACACTGGTTGTGGGGGGCTTGAATCGGAGGTTGAGGAAAAGGGGTCCAGTGTGTGAGATTCGCTCTCTACTCTTTCAGCAGCCACGGTGGGATACCTTCCTACGTGTATCACTCCGCCAACGAAAACTCCCATTTCCTCCCTCCTCCCCCTTGACTTTCCCTTCCTCCCGCCCCACCGCCCGCCCCCCGCCAAAAATCCACCCAGTCCTCCTTCTCAAGGGATTAACTCCTCCCAAGTCCATTCTCTTGCTTCTCTCCCGACTACTTCTCCCCCCCTCCCGCCGGCAAATCCCTTTCTATCCACCTTTCCTCCCTTTCCCTTTACTACCCTCAGCCTTAAACATCTCTCTCCCCTCTCTCTTCCTCCCTCCATTTCTCTCTCCACACGTTCGTCCTCCCCCCCTTTCCGCCTCGCCTCCCTTCATCCCGTATTCCCTTTCGCTCGCTTTCCTTTCAATCCTTTCCCTCCTCAGCCTCGTCTGAAGTCCTGTCCTCATCCTCCTTCCCGCAAATGTTAAAACATGGACTTCTCCCGCAAGCCTTACGTCTTAAGGTAGCTGGAGTGGTAATCGCGAGACGTCGAGTGGATATTTTTAAAACTTATCAAGTGAGTCCAAAAAATAATTGGACCACATTTCACCTAAGTAAATATTTAATCGATGGTAATCACGATGGGTGTAGTGGTATAAGTAGTGCAGGGGCTATGTTGGAAAATTTTTGCTTTGATTGAAACACTGTTATGACTTGGCATTGTGGCATGGGGTTTGAAATATATATAAATTAATATATATGTATATAATGTAAGAGAAACAATTGCACTTTTCTACAAATTGCCTTAATGCGTACAACGCTTTTCGGCTCATGAGCCATCATCAGGTACAAGGTCTTGTACCTGATGATGGCTCTGTGAGCCAAAACGCGTTGTACGCATTAAAGCAATTTGTGGAAAAGTGCAATTGCTTCTCTTACATTATGAAGAACTTCCACAATATCTCGCCTGAATCTGTTGAATTTATATATGTATATATTATGGATATATAAGCATGGATTTTTTACTTGACATTTTACCTTTATAGTTATCTGCCACCGCTATTATAATAAGCGTATTGTTCATCCGTTTGAAGGAAATATGTTTATATATAATCGAATTGTTTCTAAATATATGTTTAATGCCTCGAGGCTACGTGTTAATATATCATTGAATTCCGAAGAAACTAAATCAGTTTCGCGCAGTTTTTACTGCTATCTGTTCATATTAATAATAATTAACGCGTGCAAATTTTTACGCAAACTTGTACTTAAAAGTTTTTTTCGACCATCTTTCAAACGTGCTCATCTCTCATCGCTTTGTGAGATATTCTCGTTAAGATGAGACCTTTCTGTCACAATGTCTTGCTTTGGCATAACTGTGGTATGATATAATATCGACATTATTCACGCCCTTATAATTTATCAAAAATCTTTTGACAGAATACCCTCTCAATTGTTCTCCGAAATTATTAAGCTGCCAAAGCGATGGAATTATCGTACAACTGGGGGTGCATTTAAGAGAACTGCGAAAAAATGGGCTAATTCATGGATATAGTATTGATCTACCAGCTTGAAAGCCAAAGTACGAATCCTGTCCGTGGTGGAGATTTTCTCTGTTTGTTTTGCCATGAGTGAGGTAAATATGCAGTATATTTATTTATTTATTTTCACGATCCCTAAAACAGCACATCAAGGCCTTCTACATCGGGTGATCAATAGTAACATTAGTCGAAACACCAACAACCATGTCCTGAGTGGTGAAAACCACTCAAGTTGGGACTCGAACCCGCGACCCCGGGATTAGCATGCGAGGAATTTACCCCATCGCCACCTGGGCCGACGATATCGAACTGCAAATACACGTGACTAATTTTTTAAATTAATATTTTGAACATTTAGATTAAAATTGAAATAAAGTTAGCATACACGTTACGTACCCAAAATTTTATTCTGTATGATGAATTTATGTTGATTCTGTAATTGATTAATAGACGTTTATTTTACGCTGCGATTACTCGCTATACAATACATATGAACAGCCAGCGAATGGGTCTATCCTGAATGTAGGCAATTTCTCATTCTATAGCTGATTAGCACGTTGCCTATTTTATATTAGCCTCCACGTACACTCTCAGCCAAGAAGTCATTTAATTAGGCAGCGACAGTTTAGTATTCATATTTGATTTATTTGGATAACTTTTCACACACCTGCCACATTATTGACGTTTCTTCTTGTCCCTCCTGAATTATTGTAACGGTAATCTTCGATTTGGTTGCAAATAAAATTTTGAGTAGGAGAAATTAGAGTGAGGATATGTGTGGTTCATCATCAATCAGCTATAGTGTTATGTACCATTTTATCGAAGTTACACCGGAATACAATTTATATGAATTTGATTACTCAGTATTTGGATTGTGAAATGTTGGTTTCTTTTATCAGATGTGGTTTTCGCTAATGTTGGCACTGATGCAGGCTAGCATTCGGTGTGCTGGAGAGCTTCGAAGTGGCTCGCCCTCTCCTCCTTATTTGAATATATCGTTTTCTGGTCCAGTGCCTGGAATTCCTTATTCCAGTCAAACGTACTCTTTTTTTTCCTCGGTGGCGTATGGGTTGGATATTTGGGCCGACGCCATTCCAGAGTTGAAATGTGTATCCCTCAGTGTAGTGGGATAATGGCCTTCATCCCTCCAAACGAACATCTTCAACGGTTTACACTGATGTATGCATACGCCCTGGGAACACACACGGGAGTCTCAACCCTCCCCCGCAGCCGTTTTTGCCCCCTTTTCCCCCCGTTCTTTCCTTTCCTCCTTCATCCCTAATCCCTCCATTACTCTCTTTTTTGTCTTCATATATACCTCCATCCTCAACGCCCGTGGAGAGAGCGAACCCCCTTTTTTAAGCATTTTTTACTCTTCTCTCCGGCTTTTTTTTCCATCCCTTTATTCCGAGGCCGACCCCCCACAGTACCCCTGCCATTCCCCACCCCCCGCCCCCGTCCTCCATCCCACACCTTTCACATATTCATTTCACTACACCCGCATACCGCCTTCGAATCGCTTGGGGCTTGGTTTAGGGATCGTCTTGGGAGTCTAAAATGGATTTTCTTCACCCCTCCGACCGCCATCCTAAGTCTAACCCTCTTCCCACCTTTCAGACTTGCTCTCCTTTTCCTCCTTACCTTTTCCCTTCGCGTTTGTGCTCATGAGGGTAAAAAATAGGGATGGCCCGATACACATCTCTCTCGTAACATGTGCCTGCACTTAAGGTTCCTTTAAAATTACTCATTAAATTATGAGGTGAGAATGCTCAGAGAAGCTTATCAGATGAAGATATCCAAGTGATTTCTGTAGAATTTTAACTGACATATCATTGCTGATATTATTTGTGTCGACTTCATCAATTTTGAAAAAACTTGGATTCCTTATCGATACCTATTCTTCTTCAAGTTTCACGGCTACATAGTTAGCTGTTCATAGCACTGCTCCCTTCGTATAATTATTCTCAGGAATCAACAAAACTTTGTGATGGTTTGCGGCGTAATGTTTTGTGAAATGACTTCATGGTTATATATTGAAACACTTTGTAAGTTTTACGTGGAGTATTTATTTTACGACCGGTTTTGTCGAATAGTAGACATCATCAGGTCTGATCAGGACCCAATAATGTCGACTATTCGACTAAACCGGTCGTACAATAAATACTCTACGTAAAACTTGCGTTTTGTTAATTCCTGAGCATGGAAAAATTTTACGAAGTTAAGTCTGAAACTATTGAATTCGTATTATTTCTTTTTTCTCACGTAACTCTTTGCGTGATAAACTAATACAGGTACGGAACATGTAGGAGAGGTATAATGATTATGTTTTTAGGTGAGAAAAATATTAAATTATGCTAAACTGATGATAATTGATGTGCATTCGTGTTCTGGGCCACAAGAGTGTAGGATACGCCGTATAAGAATACCTAAAAATATTGCATCGGATTGTATTAAAAAAACTGGTGCCGGACCAGCCCATGGTGAAAAATTTTTTTCTCGTGTTTCCTCGCCCCCTCAATACAAAGACTCCCCATCCTGCCCTTTCTCTTCATTGCAAACGAGGAGCTCCGCCAAATTATTTATGAGTCGTGGAGAATTGGGAATTTTTCCGGGGTTTTGGTCGTTCGGGAGGGGTTAGGCCGTGGGAGGGCCCGCAGGGTACTGAGGCGGGAAGGGGTCGGTCTTCCAAGACGCGTGCCCGTGATCTAACCCCCGTTTTCCGACCCCCCATTTTCATTTCATTCCGCTACGTTAACGGCCTCCTCGCGACTCCACGTGTCTTCTTCTCCCATCTCCTCATAGTCCCCCAGGTGGCCAACTTGATTTCCATCTCCTCTCTCTCTCTCTTTCTCCCTATCTCTCCTCGGATGATAAGATGCCAGCTAGCAGCAATCCCTCGCGGCGACCTTCTTCCGCGGTGCCCGTGGAGATTGAAACGGGGTTAAGTTTGTCGCCGGGAGGTTTTTTCCCTCGACCTGCGGGGAATCCTTTTCTGTCCTCCACCCGATTTTTCATCAGTCTCTCCGCGACGTATTCTCTGATGCTCTCGAAATACTATCTCACCTACCTCGGGTGTGCGACCGTCTTTCTGTGCAATCCCTCATTCAATCCATTATACTTCCTTCAAATGGTAGTCTCCACAAAAAGGTGAGGCTTGTAATAGTACCTTTGCCATTGCTCGGTGATGAAATTGGAATTTTATCCTTATTTTTTGCTAAAATTGGTTAATAAGCTGTTATGTAAATTGTTTATTCACAAAATTATTTATTTAATTCGTTTTATTGCTGTATGATATCATCAGATACGGTACAACATCACCTGATGACGGTTATTTTCGGGTTATTTTCTCGTTGAACAATTTTATGGACGACCGTTTCGCCGGCATTCCAGTCGGATTCGTCAGGTCCTGATCATCGAAACGGTCATCCATAAATATGGTTAAACGCGGGGATAGCCCGAAAAATACCATTAAAGTAGAAAACCGCGTAAATCTTCGTAGCAATCATCTGGTGACGGTAAAGTGCAACTAAATCTAGATTGTGGGTAAAAATTGTATGCGAATACACAAAGTAATTGCTCATTAACGATGTTATTCCAAAAGTAGTGCTAAAAGCAATTGAGACTATTGATACTCTGTTCAAGTATCCTGAACCCTGTTTCACTCTTTCCATTACTCACGCGTAGTGTTTTCCATTCATCCATATTTTACACCAGTTTGTGTATCCATTCTGCGAGATCTAAGAATGGAACAATTTGATTCTAATATCATGCAACTTCCCCAACGCCCTGCTAAATTTTTCGGTTAAAATGAAAATTGGCTGATGACTTCTTTTAGGTCGTTAAAGGCTAAAATTCTTAAAGTGCTTCATTTACTTCAGTGTTTATGTATCTCCACTTGCTGACATTTTAGGACACTTTCCGGTGTAATGTACAATAAATATGATGCTTTTCCTACTCCAAATACTCGTTTAATTTATCACCTAAATTAGACAATGGGAATTGACCATTGCGCTAATTTTGAAAATATTCGATGGATGAGGTTTAGTAAATGAGCTTTGTAGAAAATATTTAAGACTTTTCTATTTATTTTACTGAGATACCGTTATCAGTGTTAGGTTTAAATTGTGTAATAGACATTGAGGACAATAAAATCACTCATTTATGATTCGAGTGAAACGTGATGGTGTAATATATCAATTCTCTATGGAATGTGTTGGGTAGCTTAGGGTTTGCCTCTAATATACTCTAGAAAGTGGTAATAAATTATTCTATTTAAGGTTTTTGTGAACTATAACTGAAAAATACCACTTAAATGCAAGTTTCAACGTATCGGTCTAGTGCGCTCATTTTTGCCATAAATGGTGGTAATAGCCTAGGTACCAGCAAGAGATAACGGTAAATTACCCGAAATGAGAAGAGCAATTTTAAGGCCCGCTGTAGGATTCCTTAACAGCACTCCGGTAATTACGCGAGGCAAACCCCAATATGATGATAAAGCCCGGGGCTTAATTTCTTCTAGGACGTCACAATTTCCCTGCGAGAAGGTAGGGACAGAAATTCCCTTTTTATCTTCATCTGAAATCCCTGAAACGGAAATTCGTTACAATACGGGTTGCCCACAGATTTCATACCGGGAGGCAAGAGCGCGGCGTGTTTGGCAACACTGTTTACCGAAGCATGGATTAGGTCTTATCGTTTCGGCTTTCGCCGCCCGAATAGCCTCTTACGGCCCCTCCGCCTTGTCTCATAATTTCCGCTCCCTTCATTGGCTGCCGTTCCTAGGAATAGTGGACCGTTGTGAGGTGGCGTGGGCGCGGGGAGGGAGGCAGGAATATAAGGCGCCCATGCCAATAAAGAGGACCGGATGCCGAGCGAGGAGGAACCCCCCTCGGCCAAATGCATATCTCTCAACATCCTCCCGCCCTGCCGAGAGCTTCCTGCTCCTCTCCCGTCACCCTCTCCTCCTCCTTCTCTCGCGAATTTCCTATCTCCCTCACTTCTTCCTCTTTCTCTTAATTCTCTCGCTATGTGCGCATTAGACTTATAAAAGTATCGCGGTACCCTCGATATCCAGACAAATTTTTTCATTTCCTCCCTGATCGAGTGTGGTGTGGAGCAAGGAAGACCTTAGTCATACACGGCGCGGGTGCCTTATTCTTATCTATCAAATTTTAATGGAATGGGATCCTATTCTGTTTTTGACCACGACTAACAAAGTCTAGTAGCATGTAGTATGGAGTAATTTTTGATTTTGTATGCTTTGAAAATTATAGAGTTATCTAATTTCATAATAAGTCAGATCCAAGAGGAAGCCAAGTAATTTGACTAAACGTTGGAATTGAATGTTTGAGTTTTTTAAATTTAAACGTAGATCAGTTCTATGTATACGAAATAATTTATTTGTGAATTCAAGAATATGTATTTTAATGAATTTTCCATAACATATTTATTTTGAAGGAGAGTCCACAATCGCGGTGCTTTCAGAGGGGGAGACCAGTCATATCAGATATTTATGAATTAACTTTATTCATTAAGGCGGAAGTCTCGTTTTTATTTTAGCAAATATACTGCAGAATAACCCTCCTTGTGAATTTCATATCCTACTAGATAAAATATATAAAAACGAACGTAACTTATTAAAGCCAGATAAATGAGTTTGTATAAAATAGAAGTTTACGTACATTTCATATTTAGGTTTTGTGAAAGCTAATACGATTCCTGGTGTAGCCGGTGCTCTTCAGTAAACTATAAATTTATCGGATTTTTTAAATTTATGACAGCACAGAAAATACCGTTTCTGCACGAATTAAATCTACTTTCATGGCTTATAATTTATAATTTTTACTCTTAATCATCATCTAAGAGCAAGTCTTCAAACCCTATTAGTTATATATCAGTATAGGTATCGTCTCTACCTCCCTTACGCCTTTTTCCATATTCCTGGTCAAAAATTTACCACTTGATGTAGCGACGATTACGTTAACTAGAAGTAAACCTCGGAGTTTAAGTCTGGATTAATACTGTCTGTAAATGCCATGAGCGTCTTCAGTGGAAGAACATAATCACTTCATATTTCATAGCGAGAAATATTGATGAAGAAATCATAAAACAAAGTCTATGTTATTTTTCAGAGCCTTCCCTGTACCGTTACTTTTCTCCTAATTTTAGCTACCTCCCTTCGTGTTTATTCTTCATTTTTTCGCTCTCTTTCCGTTAGGCATTCTCTTATTTCACGTTTAAATACAAGTCTTTCCTTCCCATCTTCCAAACCCTCCTCTTCCCCTCTTCTCCTCGGATCATCATTATAAATCTCTCATGCTTCTCGAACCCCTTTCTCCCTCATTGCATCGCTGACGGAAAAGCAAGCCCGAGCCCCGATGTTCGCCTCAAATGAGCTCGCTTCGATATTTGCTTCCGGAGCCCATCACGGCTTCTACGGACCCTTGGTTTTTAGTGCTTTCCGAGGAGTAGGGGGTAGTGTGCTGCAATTCCTGGGCATCCATCGACAGTTTTGCGCGCCTCTAGAGAGCGAGTAGGGTTGAGAGTCAACTCAGAGACGGCGAAATCTTGTGCTAAAATTTTTCTCCTCTTTTGTTGTATCTATTATGCTTCCGTGGCGTAATGAATGTTAAAAAATCAATCACTCTTGCATTAGGTAATGCATTTCTTGAGCCTGGTGGTATTTAAATTTGACCTTTCCTTGGCCTCAAAGTTTTTAAAAGGAGGATCTTGATATTTTAACTCAAAATCGTCATAAACGTATGAGGTGTACATGCTGGGTTTAGATTAAAACTCATAAAAAAGCGGTTGCTTTTTATCCCTGATTTTGAAAAACTTTTAAAATGTATCTCTATTTTCAAACTTAGATCATCAAAATTGTTTGCGACGCAATAATTTTCGAATACTTACTGAAAACATTTTCCTTACCCTTTGTCGTATAAAAAGATCCTACTCGACACGATTATATATATAATGGTTATGTAAAGGAAAAATATTAATGATAGTGATGTGACAAGTTTTTTTAAAAGCAAAAATAGTATTTACGCAGCTTGAGAACTCATAACAAGTGTAATTTTTAAATGATATAGAGCTCCGTTGACTTTAGCTCTTGACTCTTTATCTTGCTCTCTATTGGCTAAATATTTTGCATTTTAAATTATCTAAATTACGTGAAGTTACCTGTTGAACATCATTTTTAAGATAAGCCCGTTGCGCAAAATAAACTCATCCAAAATTCATGTCAAAACGTTTCAGTTGCAATGGATGCAATTTTCTGCATAGGTTCCTTCTGTCTCTCTGAGGCTCATTTTCTTTCGATTAATTTTTGTATCAAACAAGGTCGTTTTTACTCATTGTTGCACCCATTAGCCACATTTTTAGCTTGAAAAACAAATATTTAATTAGAGAAAAATTTTATACCAAGTCATCACTTTACCAAACCACTCACTTAATTCTAAAGTGCAGCTTAACAAAGAAATTACTGTCCACGTCGATGATGTAATATTTATGACTAAACACAGCTTTAGTTGTGTCCATATAGGTGAAATTAGGTCGGAAGAACAGTAAGAGCTAGTGTCTGCAGACAGTACGATGTTCATCTTCCAGAAAAATATGTTTAATTTCAGTTAGTATTACTTACGGCAGCTTATACTTCTCCCACTTTTTTATTCTCGATTGGTCACATGAAGTGAAGATATCATCCTGGTGGGCGGAAAATAAAATCCGCACTTCTTGATTTCGGGAAGTCGGAAGATGGTGTTGGGAAACTAGCGTCGTTGCCGGTGTGAAAAATAAAAGGATCACCCCACGCAAGCTGGTATCCAAGCCATCGTCGTAACGAATAATAGGACAGAAAAGGCTCGCGGTCTCCTGTATAGGCGTTCGGATTTTCTATTACCCACCCAGCAATTTTAGCAATTTTCCTCGAGTTTTGTACGCTCCCCATCTTGGTCCGTCTATGTGTGAAAAGTCCTCGACAGTTTTTTTCATCTTCTTTTCTGGAGGGCGCACTTCCTACTCCGAGTGAGAGAGAGGCTTCTCCTCCTTTCGCACCCCCTTTACCTTTCTATTTCTACTTCTTTCTTCTTTCTCCATTATTCTATCGCACACTTCACCCCTTGTTCACCATCTTTCATCTCTCCCGCGCCCCTCCCACCCCTTGAACACTCCCCCATCTTGCCATTTATCAAATCCCCACACATCTCTCCTCACACGTGTTAACCTCGCCCTGGGTTTCACCACCTCTCCCACTCCTCCTTCCCCTCCCCTCTTAACCTCCTCCTCCTCCTTCTTCCTCCAGCCACTTTGCCCCCGCCCAACGCACGTAAAACCTCCCGCCTCCCACTGCGCCCCCTCAACCCCGTGGCCTTCTCCTCCGCCTCATCCAACACTTTTTCATTTCCGCTTCCCTTAACCTCATCGGTCGCGGCGGCATCAATTATTCTTCCCGGAGATCGGCGAGAAGGAGACGGCCTTATTCCGGTGGACTTCCTCACCTCCTTCTTCTCGCCCAGGAAAAAAGTTATATATAACCTTGGTGCGTACGTAGCGCGGCTTATCCTGCTCTTGCGCCGTTGAAGAGGGGAGGAGTGAGGGTATAAAAAGGGCGATTCGCCATCTCGCCTTGCGGTATTTACGCTCTTGTGGCGGTTTTTGCCTACGATTGGACTCGGCCCTGTGTAGTGCTCTCGACGTAGCTCGTCGCTCTCATTGTAGGGCCGGGAACTGTTGCTTTAAAATAAATTATGAAAGCATAGAATGATTCGTGACTTGACTGAATACCTACCCATAAGGTTTAATGTGCTCACCAGGTTATATGTATCTGTTCACTTTTCCGGAGTATATCAAGTGTATATAAACCTCTTCTTTCTGCAATAACTAAAATTGTTCTCAGATGAGACCAGTGTATCCAATAATCTGTGACTATTTCTAGAAATATTTATAGTCGTTACATTATGAGGCATAATTGCCTCCTTGAAATCTTTCACGAAAGACAACTCAACGCGAAATAATTCCATTGTAATAAGAGGAAGGTATGCATCAATAAAATCATAAGCTTTTAAATTAATAATTATTAATTAATGTTGCACTTATTGTAAAGAAACAGCTGAAAAATGCTGCATAAAACATATTTCCGGATATATTACCGCTTATGATGAGATTTTCATGATGCAAAAAATTATAATACTGCATTTAGGTTTAAATGTCAAGAAAAACACTTCTATAGTCTAAAAATAACTTATTCTTGCTGAAGTGAGGTTAAAATTGCTTATTTCGTTGGACGCAATAGACAAACACATCCAAACCTCTCTCCCTTGACATTTTGTTTTATATTAAAAAATATTCTGCAAATCTACCGTCAATGATTTAAATGGATTTAAAAAAAATAAATTAACAATAAAAACGAATTTTTAAAAAATAATGGAACAAACGATTTATTTTGCTGTACCTTAGATTGATTTATTTGATTTAATTTATTATTATAATATAACTATTATGTAAGGCTCCGTGCATGAATAAGTCACCTGAAATAACGCCATAAGAATATGACTATGTCCAAAATAATAAATTTTAAAATGTTAAACTACCATAGCCAAAATTAAAAGAAAAACAGTTTTGAGAATCTACAATGAGGACTTAAAAAACGCCATTGAGTAGAAAGACAAGTCATATAGTGAACTCGAACAAAATGTATCTGAGTAAGTAATTAACATGCAATTTGTAACAGAGCAAAACTAGTCAATTCCATGTTTCACAGCATGGAATACGTTTGAATGTAGTATAGAAAACGATGTGTAAGATAGACAATAACTTGCTATTTAAATTTAAGAAAAACACGTGAAAAAACAGATATAGATACAGTACGGATAAATATAATGCCAAAAGTTGATTGGATTAATAATTACCCTTATCTCTGGCTCATCCTAATCAAGGAAGCTGTATTTGAAAAAACAGGCACAACTCATATGAGTTCTAATTATTAAATTAAATTAAATTGAAAAACGTTTTAAAGCACACGAAGAACAGAAAACCAGCTGAAGTAGGTAATGTCAAATTTGAATTATTAAAACTATGACAGCCCCCTCTTTTATTCGTGAATACTGTCTCTCTATAACTCGTGGTGGACATGCTTTGAAATATCAGATGAATGGAAAATTGCTAAAGTAATTTCCATGTTCAAAAATGGTGGAGGAAATATGCCTGAAAACTACAGACGTTTTATGTGCTAAATCCATCTTACAAAATGTATTGTAAAATCATCAATGAATTATTATTTTATTTCGTTTATTTCCGTAGGTCTCTGGCCCATGAGGCAATTACAAATTACAATGACAAATTAACACAATAGTTAAGAAAGAACAATGACTCAACAAAATAATTACATTTAAAAAGAAAGAAAAAAGCACTTTTAGGCAAGAACATTGTGTGCGGACGGTTAATAGATGTAACTAAAGGTGGTTTAGCATTGAATTTTCTCCAAACTATACGAAAAAAATCAGGATTTCGGAAGGCATATTTTGCATTAACGATTTCCCATTTGTTTTAATTATTATGTTAGTCTAAAAATTTTGATACCCCGGAAAGAGCAAATTATAATGTAATATATATTATTTTTATCATAGTTCAGACTTGTAATGGACAATGACTAGAGTTCTGCTTCTGTTGTGTGGGTAAATTGCTGATGGAAATACTATACGAAAAGCAATGGTTGCCTCACGCAATATTTTATGTTTCATATCGTAGGAATCTCAAGTCAAATTTTTATTTTCTTTCGAGAATCCCTCCTTGGGCACACTATTTCATCCTTCCAAAAGTCTCGGGCAGGTGCGGTTTGAAGTATTCATTTCTGAGAAATTTTGCGTTTTCCTAAAGAGGCGTGTAAAGATATGAAATATGGGTACAAATGCGTCGGAGAGATGCAATTTTCCAATGGAGGACGGTTTGGAGTAAAAAAAGAAGTGCGGCATGACTGTTCACGTTGAGAAGATAAATCCCTCCTCAAAAAGATCTGGGTCGCGCAGATGTGAACTTACTATTCTCCTGCCACAACTTCTTGGTGAATTATTTAAAAACTGTGGATGTGCGAGATAGTCTCGAGTCCTTTAATCAAGCCAATGTTTTGGATTCCGCGGCGCAGGAAAGACTGACACATGGCTTTTATTTCCAAGAAACACATACCCATCGAGTTTCGTTATAATCAAGCATTAAAGGGGTATATTCTGTAGCTACTCTTAAACAAATGTTTTGGTTGATTTTCAAGGAAACCGCTAACTCAACGGAAAATTACAAAATGTAAGTTATTCATGGCAATGCACATAAAGACGTAACTCCTTCAGGTCCACATAATTTTATGTTTTGAATGAGTATAGGAGCCATTTAGGTGAACAGTTGGTCGTGTTTTATTGATCAAATATTTGATATGTATAATTCAATTTTACCAATTAAGATAGTAATTTATGGTATGAATTTATTTCAGGTTTTTTCGATGTTTTTATGTCTATTTCGGAAAATTAATAGTCAAGAATTTTTTATCCCTAAATTGAAATCCATTGAGTTCCCTCCCTTTAGCTAAGTCTAAACATTGACTGGGAAAGGAATGTTTCACAATGGGATCACAAGCGTGATTTTCTTACTACACTGCTCAGATAGAATATACGGTCAAAATACGAGGAATATTCACCTAAAGCATATGAAAATATTTTCATTCACTTTTCCTCAGTAGTTTTCTGTAGCGTAGCGTGAAGCGTAAGTCTGTGAAAAGCATTGAATGCCAAACTTATTGCTCTCAAGAAGGTATTTATCCGTGAGTTTAAAAGAACTCTCTTCCTGTTCACCTTTACTCAATATCATTAGATAGGTACTATTCTTTGCAATACCATACAGGAATAACATGACTTTTAATCAAAATTTTAACTAGTTTTTTTATGCATTACTATTAATGTGAAGTGAATTTCTTAAAATATTTATGAGGAAAACTGAAGACAATACTGAACTAACCAATACTGAAAGACATGCTATAATTTCCTGCTCTCCTTGATTTCAAGTCCGAAGAAATCGACTCGCCCTTCAGAATGAGAGGTGTTTATTTAATTTAACTTTTAACGGATAGGATTTATTATGTAATTTGCGCTTTGAGTATTCGAAGTGAAGGGATTTTATATTATATTTTATATTGAAAAATTTTCTGATCGCTTAAATATGTTAATTGGCCGTCATTGGAATTGATATCGTTTTCATACATGTAAGCCTTGCGCTCTTGAGTTGTCGTTGTCTCGTCACTTATAGTTGATTGCAAACAAAAAATCTGTATAAAGCAGGTTAATTCCGAGCCTAATATGCGTATAGAAAAGTCCATTGATGGATAATAGAGCTAATGAGAGTAAATGGTTTCTGGACGCATGAGGTGTGCATTTTTGCAAAAATTGATCCACTTCACATGGCTATCGTGTGAAATGCATCCATAAGCCTTATGAGCTATGTATTTTTTGTAAATTATGTTCGTTTTGTAATTTTCTAAAAAATATCTTGGCACTGCAAAAATCTTTCTGCGTTTTGATATAATCTCGTTGTTTTCACTGCAAAATTTATCGATTATGAAGAAATTATTCCGAAAGTTTCGGAAATAGTTACTTAATCTGATACGATCAGTGAAATTTATGCTTTGGATTTCAGACCATCAAATCAGGTGTGTATGGAGAATCTACACCTTTTCGTATCTGCTGGGGACAGGACAGTTCTGAAATCTTCAATTGGTAGATTAATGAAAGAGACAAGATTGCAGATGTCTTCACTTACGGAAGAGATGACTAATTTGTTTTCGAAATATAATCAACTAACAAGGCTATTGCTATCTTTCTATCCATGAATTATAAGAATAATATGGAGAAAACGTTATAATTTTTGCCTATAAAAAGGTCATTATTAGAGATGGGAAATAATCAACTGAGCCGTTCAAATGGAACTGTTTCGAGAAATGAACTGATCGGTAAATGAACGGTTCACACACACTACCTGTTCAGTAGAGTAATTTGAAGTTAGAGCCAAGTGCTACATTGTATGAATAAAGCACCGTAAAATGTGTTCACCAAGTTCCTTGGAGCAAGACCAGACGGATAGAATAGAGGCGCTCCATTTAGGGGGGGGGGAGGGTTGTGTTGGAGCCACAATCCACCCAACCATTCGATAACGCCCCTCGCGGAGGGTGGGGATTACATTCGTCATTAAGCTCCAAGGAAGAACCTGAACAGCATGCCACTAGAGTTCAGCGACGGAAAACTGTTCAGAAAGAACAGCATGTTCAATGGAGTTCAGCTACGGCACGCTGTTGAGAAAGAGCATTATGCTCAATCGAGTTCATCAAGATCAATTACGGTTCACGGTTCACAAGGAACCGAATACTCAATACAGTTCAGCTACGATACAATGCTCTGAAAGAGGCGGTGAACTTCATTTTCAATGAAATTGAACTGCGGAGCTTCTCGTGAAGATTCTTGAGACAGCGGAGGTTCCGCAAAGGTAGCGTTCGGAAAAACTGGAAAAGGTATGTTTGCTCGATGTAATGGTGATCGGAAATTATCCATGCACTCTTCGCCAATACTTTTGATGGGTTACGATTATAAGGAAAGTAAAAATACAATACTGTTTTATTTACATGCATTCTGTGGACACATGACGTTCAATTAAGTGAATATTTTAGCTCGACATGGGAAATTTGTTCTTAAGTTTAGAGTCGAATATTTAGTAAGACAGCGGAACCGTGGAACTAAATCATTCCATACTACAGATATTTTAAGCAATCTAATGCTTCATCATCCTCGTGCACTTTGCTAAATGAAGCTATCGATGCATTAATGCTTCCTTATATTATTACAAAAGTTTTCTGAATGGCTGTGATGTTAAAACTCGACACCAAGAGAATGAGTATTCATACTTGGAATGATATCTGCCTGAAGTTTGCATCATGAACTTTCGAGCATGTGTATTTTCTCAGTTGTAATTGCCCTAACAGTCAACAGTATTTCATATTGACATTTCAGTGGAGTAAAAATCGCCGAAAGTGTCATTTCTACACATTATCATCTATTGATTTGCGGTAGAAGGCAGTTTTCACAATTTTCTAAATTTTTGCGTCGTTATTTTTTAAACTGATAATATTTTACGTTGCTTGGAGTCATCATTTCCAATCACTTTAAATTGTGAAGTTCAATTATCTAGTACAATGACAGGTTGATAAAGAATACATAGATTGTTTAAGGAATTGGAGATGCTGTTCATCAAATACTATTTTTCATTACAATTATGTTATAACAATTTTTATTTGATTATTGTTACTACAATTTGCATACTATGTTTGATCACATAAGACCTGAAGCAATTGAAGTAGATAGAACTCTCTATTTAGCTTCATTTTAGGAATATACACATGATTATCACATGCTATTCTGATAACTACAACTTCATAAAGCCGGCCTCACCCCACATTTAGAATGCTGTGAACATTGAGAATGACAGTTATTTTGAATATGTTCCTTTGAACTGCTCTGATCCCTGAACTGGATCAAAATGAACTGTTCACCAAAAAGAAAAGTATGATAAACCTCTAATCATTATAGTTTCGTGGAGATACCTCAGTGAATTACTCTGTATTCGGGATTTTATCTTCTGAACTGATCAATTTTTTATGCCCGCTTGCGCATTTTAATGGCTTTATTATTCCTCCCCCCATCGTTGATAAAATTTATTCCCTATTTATTCTATGGATTAGACCTTTCGGTCTATCTATCATACAATTCCATATCTCTCCTCGCTCGGTGAACACGAAAATTCTCCACCAGTCCGCCTCGTTCCGAAGCTAAGAGGCGGATCTGAAGGAACGCCATCGCCTGGAGGGTGGAAATTCCCTTGTCACCCTCCTTCCCCCCTCGCATGTCACCGCCCCGTGGCTCGGTCGCAACACCGTGCTTAATAACAATCATTCGCCGCGGTCACTCCCATGCCATAAGTCATGCACGCGGATGTCTCCGTTCAACAAGGCGACCTGGAGCCGTCACTTTAATGGCCGCCACCCCCCACACACTCCCTTCCTCCTCCCTCGACGAGCAAATGGAACTAATAATGTCGGCGGGAGAGATGTGCGAGCCGTGTTGTGTCGTTGGGGGAGGTGGGTTGGGGGTTTGTCTGCCCCGGAGGTTGCAACAGCGTTGCCAAGGCGTGTGCGCGATGCGAGGTGCGTTTCCATCTCGACCACGCCACTGTCTATGCATGCGTGTCGTTTTGATGCTGAAATGATTCTTACTTGACCTTTCTTAGCCTTGGCCTAATGATCTATGTAAATAATTGTGAAGGTGTATCTAAAACTGTGGGCATGTTATTTTGACCCTGCGGTCGAAGAATGATTGTAAAACAGGTGTTTAATATTGAATGAATTTTTTTATTTTTCATCTCATTTCGTTATTTTTTTCTGTACCATAATAACCTTTCTAACTTCTCTCTTCTCATCTTTTTTACTTAACAAGCTTCATTCCGATCCTCGTCCTCGTCCTGAACTCGGTCCTCTTCCTTTACCAACTTCATCGTTTCCTTCCGTTATTTTATTCTGGCTCCTGGTCGAGTTTCTCTTTGGAGAAAGCGTTCAATGTCGAAGTATATTTCGAAGAGAGAAAATGACCAGTTTTCCATTTCTCGTTTGGGGTTTTCCATGTCTGCGTCGTATTTTGTCAAAAGATTCGATGTTCCACGTCATATTCGTCAATTCTGCATTCGCATCGCCCCGACAGTAATTTCCCAATTCTCTCAAGTCATTTCTTATAGTTTCAATGCTCGGTCAAAATTTCAGTTTTGCTTCTTTGCTAAGGGACTTTTCCGTTCAGTTTGTCTTCAATGATGGGGAAAACTCCTTGGTCACCTTGTTTGGCTTGGAAATAGAAACATTGCAACAAATTTACAATCAAAATATTATTTAACTATAATAATTATTGTAAAAAATTAATAAAAAATTCAATACGATTAATTACCCAAGCATACCATAATTGTTAAAATCATAACATATGTTGAGCATATCTGGGGGTTATGTAACAGGAACCCTATATCTGTGTTTCACATAAGAAAAAGATGTGTGACCGCCGACTCGACATTGCGAGGGTTCAGGAGGAGAATTTTTGCAAATGCCTTCCTAGAGATCTCATGTCCTAAATAAAACGCAGTAGTGTATTTTTTCTCAAATGGATTTTGAGCTTATAGGATAAAGTGGTCGTAATTTTTCAGCGAGACTTTTTTATAATTTTGACCTCAGCGTCCTCAGAGAATAAGATGGCACTAGTAAGCTGATGGCCATATTTTTCACATGGAACGACCACGCCATGCGCTCCAATGAATGGACAGTTCTCTGTCCATAACTTGCGGCATTACCTCTCTCTCTCTTCTTATTTCGCTATGGCTGGCAGTCTATCATGTGTAGGTCACACCAGCTGGAAAAGATAATTATCTGAACCAATAGGAGTGGAGTGGGTGTCGTAGCGTTTCTCTGATGGCGGAGACGTGTTGCTCGACTCGAGCTAAGCCGTCTCTAGAATACGCTTTATCCGAAGCCATGGGTAGATCCAAGCATTGGACTTAATGTAAACGTTGGAAACGCCAGTCTCCGAACTAATTAGGTCAAAGAAGGGTGAAAATTATATTCGTGATTAATTCATCTATGTTTGTCGCCCTTTTATTTGCAAATATTTCCCAAAATCAAACATGTATCGATTTGAAAAATTTATTTAGAGGGAGAAAATATTGTATCCAGACCACAACTCTGCTTTCACACCAAGGAAATTTATATGCATCAACGAAGAAATTCCTTGAACTCTTTATTTTTTTACTTAAGATAGTCTTAGTCGTTCATTTATTCGAGATTTCTACATTGTAATTTTCTGTTGGAAATATTAGCTATTGACAGAAGTTAAAATTTTCTACAAGACAAACTGGAAGGACTATTACAGTATGTTTCACTTCAAGACCTAATGCAATCCTGAGGCATTTTCCAGCCTTTACCAAACCTTGCTATGTCATTTTTAAGTTAAAATGAGTCAAAAGTGCTCCGAGTGTGTAAAATTTTCTAAATCTGCGGGCTATTCTTTTGATATCGCGAGATAATGATAACTTTAAAACTGGAATATGTTAGGCTATTGAACTGATTTTTCATATAAGCATTTGATTTCTCCCATGCCACAAGACCGGCCTCTCAAAATCCACCTAATCCACAGTGATAAGGATATCAACGATATTTCCGACTTCGCACAGATTTTGATCGTGATAATTTTATTCATAATTATTCTCTCAGATGTCATCGTGACGAAGATATATTTTTAAAAAGCAATGATATCGTGATTTTTCGTGAATTAATAGTGATATGACAAAAACTCAGCACTATTGCTATGGTGTAAAGATGGTTACGTAAATAAACTTTAATGAAGACACGCGATGAATCAACAACCAGCATTTTGAAACCTTAAAATTGGGTAATGTTAATAATGCTGGGAGCAGTCGGTTTGACCAAGGGATTAGGAGCATCAGACATAGAGCAGGAAGGAGGGAAAAGATATTGTAAATTGAAGGGGTAAAAGTTAAAAGTATTTCCACGGATAACTGTCTCTAACTCTTTTTTGCCATAGCCTACAGTGCGTGTAGAAAATTAATTTCTGTGGCCATCATTTCGGCAGTGCAACTCTCTGATATTGTTATTTTTCTCTTTTTTACTTCTAGACATGCTGTGCAGACTAGAAATAATAGGTATCTTATTCCTGAGACTTTTGTGATCTGAATTAAAAAATTCAGTTATAATTGTTGCTAATGTTGGAATTGGTCCTAAGATGCATGTGATAATTCTGTATTGTCGTGTAAATAATAACGTGCGAGAAAATTGGAGTGTTAGGAAACCTTCCATGGGTGGGTAGTGAATACTGAAAAAATATTGGGAGAGATTAGAGGTGAATTGCATGTAAACGATGTTTCTTATGTTAGAGTCGCATTGTACTTTTTATAGACACAAATGGTGAGTGGAAAGAAGGAATTTTTATACCCATCATTATCCTAGTGTTTTTTCTTTTATTTCATCTCCTCTAAAAAAATCTTAGAGTTATAGCATAGGGTCAAAATAATACATCCGTACCTTACCGAGACACTTCTTTTCTAAGCTTTTCAAGATATCATAGCCTGTCGAATAGCTGCAGAGTTGTATTTCAGGTACCAATCTACTCAATCCATCAGCTATTTAATATTATCTATCAGCAGTTTTTAACGAAGCCCCATTCCATTGTGTTTTATCCGAAAAAATAAGTCACCCTCGTTCACGAAGACGATATTGCTAACAATCCCACGGGCTTGAAAACAAAAGAGTGTGAATCCATTTGAGCCGATCTTGCAGGAGGAAGAAAAGCATTGGCAACGCTGAGGCCAAAGAGAGGACGATGGGGTGTCGAAGCGCGTGCCAACAGGCGGCCGGTCATTGGTGCCCCTCGTGTGGGGGGGGCGTGCCTAGGTCGGGTTGGTGTCGCGTCTCGCGCAGGCATTTGGCGGGGGGCTAGGGAGGGTAGAGGGGGTTGGGCAGACCCAGAGGAAGATGGATTGTCACGTGCTTCCCGAACACTTAATTCATTCGCTTTTGGCGCGACGCGTGTGCTTGTGTTAATCGATGGGCGGTTGTTTCAGCCGACTGTGATGGCACTCTCTCACTCTCGCGGAGAGGGCTGTGGGTGAGAGCCCGCAAGTACGCGCGATGAAAGGTATAAATTGAAAGTTCCGCGCGGGAGTTGCCCTCCAACACTTCAAAACAATCCGTAGTCCCAAATCCCTTTTCATCATTCACATTTTTTCACGGGATGGAGAGTCCGCGATCGGCAATCGGTGTCATGTCTCGCCGCATTCCATTTCCCGATGTTGCGTCACGCCTCCCTCCACGAACTGACGATAGCGGTTGGCTAGGATTAATAGGCAATCGCATCGAATGTGTCTCTGTCATTAACCCTGGCATTAATTTCATTATTTTTTGTTTTCTTTCTTGGAGTGCGTGTATTCGTCCTCTTTGGTTTCCAGTGCCCTTGCCCGTGAAAGATCCTGAACCAAACTGTGCAAATGCCGTTTTTTAATTAGTTCAATGTATTTCTGCTTATTTTAGGTTTATTTTTATTCCCTAGGAATATCTGTGTGTGTTTTTTTGCTCTTTATTGAGTGATGCCTCTTCATTATCATGAACGAGTGTGGGGAAAATGAACGTGATTTTTATTGCATTTACTGAGATCCAATTCATTATGAGACCTGACTGGCTTACCGTTTGCCTTTAACCTTTACGTGATCACGTGGGCTGTGTATGGACAGTCATTTATTTTTTGGCAACTTATTTTGAGTGCTTTAAAGTGATTTGAGGGTTTAATTAAATTACCCTTAAGTCATTGTGTCGTGTAGGTGCTTGACAATTGAGAAATAGCTCGAGAAATTGCAAGAAAATTGTTGACGTTACAAACACTCGCGCAATTTCGAACTGGAGCCTAAAAGGCGCAATTCCGCGAAGTTAATATGACTCTCGTTGGATCCAGTGGCTTGACTTAAATAAACGTAGCACAAAATTATGCCTCGAACATTTAATTTTGTATCAATGCCTTCAATTTATTCCGAGCGTAGTCATCTTCACTTACTGAGAGAGGATGATTATCACCTTGTCCCTGAAACTTGCCGGACCATGTCGTGAAAATGCTAATTAATATTTTATTCAACGTGATGATGATAAAACATCTCACGTTTTGAATACATTCAAGAAATTTAAGACCATTTCAATTTTTTTAGGCTATTCGTTCATATTCAGTTTCAACCGTGATAGAGCTTCAAAATTTGGAGACCGAATAGCAGATATTGGTAGATTACAATAAGTTTATATTTAAGATTTATTCGTTTGATCCACAAATCGCATGGAACATAAATATCGCACTAATTTCTGTTCTGAGAACTGATAATCGAGTTATTTTTATTCATCGGATACAATGGCACTTTTTACACGGGACGGTGGCAATTACAGTGCATTCCGTTCACTGTTCAGTACTTGAAAAAGGGCCCTGATTAAGGACGTATCACAGCAGGATTATATTGAAGTGCAATGGTGATTATGGGCGGATAGAAGTTACTGTAAACTGTCCTGGAATCAAAGAGTTTTATAAAAACTACCTGTAATTGTGGATATTCCGTTCATATCCTTCTCCCCGTTCACAGTAGTGGTTATAAGTAAAAGAAACATGATTTTTTTGGAATATTTTAGGAGCCAATTTATATTTCGGAGTTGGATTCCAGGGAGTCAACTTGCCTTCCGCGCCAAGGTATTCCTCTTGTGAATAGGGTTATTTAGAAAATTCGCGAGACGGCATCGAGCCGTCCCAAAACCGGGATGGAAAGAATATTCGACGGATGATTTCGGCGAGGTGACTTCCGCGCCCTTGGGCACGTTAGGAGGAGGCGCCATGTGCAGCCGTGGCAACGTTGGGCATCTGAAAACATAATTTACCCAGTCGCATGTAAGTCACAGGTACGGGTAGAAGGTCTCCAGTAACGGAAAATGTATACACTGCATTCGGAGAGGCAGGAATCATCGTGGAGTGAAAGCGCGGAGCTAAAGCAATGTTGTCGTTAAAATAACATTCCGGGGCTGTTGCTTACTCGCTGCAGATGGCGCACGGATATCGTAACACAGGCGCTCGCGCGCGCAGGCTGCTTATAATTCGGTTTCCGGCGCTGTGTTTGCCATGCGCCTTTGTCGCCTACGCCCAAATAGTTCTCCTAATCGCATTAACAAAACACGTCCTCCGATTCCTGTGCACGCGGAGGTGTTAGACGAGAGGAAGGATTACATTCCTTCCCTCAATCAATAGAGGGAACTTGTCGAGCAATGGATTTGAGAAACGCTGCAACGGTGTCGGTCCTATTGCATTGGTATAGGGTGTGCTGTAGTGAAATGAGTGATGGCACCGTATGTATATCGCACTTTATTTTGGGTATAAAATTGTAGTGTTTTACTTTTGTAACGTGCAAATAATTAACTAAAATATGTGCGTGTGTAGAATTATAGGAAATTTAAAAATCTTTTCAGGACCATTTTTCCAACATATTTCTTAGTGTCTTCCTTGAAAATGAAAAAAAGCTTAGCTTAAAAGCTATGAGGGTACTTGGGCATATCCTGAAAATTTGTCTAAAAGAGCGAAAACCTCTTATTTTCAATATTTTGCTCTCACCTCGGGAACAGTGGCTCCTAGGGCACGCTTTGGACTCTCATTACATGGTATTTCCGGCAGTCTGGAACACCTTGTTCCTTTACAGAATACAACAATCGACATGAAAATAGCGCCCCTCGGCTACTTAACTGATTGAAACCCTTAACCGGAAATCGAGGGATCTGGGCCCGAGTCCCAGTCATAGCGAATGATTTTTCCTCTGTGAATTTTTGCACTTTTGAACTTAACTTACCTTTTTTCACCTAGTTAAAAAGCTACATCTTTCTTCTTGTGTTCCTTCTTTCTGTTTTTCTTTTTTATTTCTGTTTATGCTTTATCATTATTCTAAAGAAAAGTCTGAAAGAAATGTGATATATAAGACAAACATAGTTGTTCAAGTGCCTCAAACAAGTAGAGTACTTGTTAGAAAGTAAAAATCTCCATTTTGGCTCATGTGAATATAGGATAATTAAAACAGAGAACACAATGTAATAAACGTATGGTAATGTATTTCCAAATATGTAGTAGCTTGTCGGCAGTTCATTAATGTGTTAGTGTTATCGCACCTAGTATTATGCATAAAACTTCAAAACATTTTTTCAAGAATTAATGGTGTAAGGTTGCTGAACTTATACAAAACTTTGAACGTCGCGAATTGGGATATTAATGAAAACATCAGTGGTATGCTTATTATTTGTTTCTGAAAGACCGTTTAGCTGTTATTCTTATAGAAAATTGTTGAAAATACTGAAATCGTAATATTGAGGCCACTAATTAAAGTCAAAATTGTTCGTTGTTCAAATGAAGTATCAATTATATCTCGTGTCTCTTCTCCGTTTAATTATTTTTGTAGCGTATTCTTGTCCATGAAATGTCATCAGAGATATTATACAGCAATATCATGAGGAATACTGCTGAGTCTTTTGTTCACAAGTGAAAAATTAAGTGTAAGTGCTCTGTTAATTTTTCTGATAATTTTTATACCTATACTTAAGAGTGGCACTGATCTTTATGAAGTATCTCTATATTTATTTCATCCCTTACCGAGGCTGCGCACAGGGTTCATTTTTCTCCTTCGGTAGATGAATTCTTAGTTCTGTCTTAGTTTGTGTCCATCAAACCTGCCAATTTTGTTCCTGAAGATTTATCACGGGTGACATTTGGTATTGAGCAATACCTTTCGGAATGCCTGAAACCAACGTGGCCTGTTTGCTCATTTCTTTATTCTTACCTTTGTTGTTCTCTTTGCCGTTTGCAAATCCTCCATTTGCGGCAATTCTCCCCTTTCACCCTCCCGAGGTCCATTCACCTCCACCCACTCCTCGCGAAAACCTTCCTCCCTCTGCCCGTTCCCCCTCCAACCCTTTCTGCAGACACGCCACTCCCTCTCTCCCGGCCTCCCGGCGCACCGTCGGTTGAGTTCCGGCGTCAGGATATTGCTGTTGACTCTCGCCTGCCGATTCCAAACCCCACACCCTGACTCGAATGGGGGGCCCTTGCAACTTACGCTAGGTGACCCCCGCACACCAACGCTTCTCTCCCGCCATCACCCCCTCTCTTTCTCTCCGAAGCCAATCCAGTCACCGTTCAACCCCTATCGTAACCCCTCAGAAGCCTACTCTCTCGCACTCACCTACCCACGACCCCACCCCCGCCCCTTTAGAAAAAAAATAAAACATGGTCGAAAAATAAATAATGAAAAAAAGAGGAGTGGGAATTGGTTCGGTGGGGGTTGAAGGGTGGTTGGAGAAGGGTTGGTCGTGGCGTGGGAGAGAAAAAATCTCTCGCGCGGTCCATCAACCTCTCACCCTTTACAGGGGTTGTCTTCTCGCTCTTTCTCTCCCTCTCCGCCACCCCTTGCCGTAACCCCTTTTACCCCCTGGCCAGCCGGCACAGACTATCTCAATCACTCACTCCTCGCAAGCGAAAGGTGGTCTTTTTTTCATGCGGCCACGGTCGCCATCTAGAATGCGAAAATGTTGTTACGTCCTGCAACGCCGGCCGAAGCTGAGGGGTCATTCCCCATCTCTCGGAAAAACCCTCGAAAACCGACTCTACACCCGCACACATATACTCGCCACCGCTGCCGCCTCCCGGGAAAAAAATACGGCATTCTCCTCTCACCCTCCGAGTTGCCTCCTCCCGCTAACCCTCTGTCCACAGGCGTTCGATCCCTCCCCATCTGCCTTTCCTCCCACCCACGGAACATCCCTTCAAAACACTCCTCCCTCTCTTTACCTTCCCCCAGGGCCGCCACCCCTCAATATATTTTTCCACGTCCACTCCCCGATTTACATACTTTGCTCACACTTTCCCCCTTACTCTCTCCTGTACACATGCAAGGTTAACTTTTTTATTTTGCTTTTAGTTATTTAATCAGCCCACTCACTCTCTCTTCGGCTGATGCTCGACCTGGTAGAGAAATTTCGGCTCATACCCTTTCCTCTCTGCCCAATCGCACTGCAACAGTCCCTTCACATTCGCTCTTTCTTTCCTCCTCGTCCGTGTTACACCTCACATTTTCTCCTACTATCTTCTTCCACAAGTGCCTAAATTTAGGCAACTACAAAAGGAGGAGAGCAATATCCTAAATTTTTTCCTCCTAAGTATTTTAATTTCTTATTTAGGACAATGTTTAATGTGATATACTTTCATGTTAATGTACTGTCAGTAAACTCTCTGACATACAGGACAAAAGTTTTGCTAAAATTATGTCATTCCTGATTGTAAATAATTTTACCAACAAAATTTATACTGCAGACTCCATTATTTGTTAACTTGGTAGAATTTTTCATTTGCCGGAATATAGTCCACCTTCATATTAATAATCATGTTTAATGTTTTTTCCCGCTCTCCATATGACGATAGGATAGTTAGATGGGGAGGGGTCTAGATTCTCGTTACTACTTACATAATAAAGTCATTTACCTATCTGATTTCGGAGGATACCATCCCTCTCCAAAGTGCAATTTAATATTTCCCTTAGTATGTGATGCCATGTTCTTCAATTACGTTAATGGATTCTAGTGTAAGTTTGGATGCCCTCTCTCTGCAGGCATGAACAGAAAGCTCGTATGTACGTCGGCCCTTATCCTTGAAGAGGACAAGTTCAATTTTTGCTAATGAATAATTTTTGTTATTAATTAGACGGCATAAGTTATTCGCAATTCACATCGAAGGAGTATATATCTGTGTCTAAGTACTGTTAAGTACAAAATGGGAAAAAATGAGTTATCTTTTTGGCTGGTTAATAAAATTAAGAGCATATGGATAGTGTAGAGTAATCATATCAGACATGCTCGAAAAATGAAGAACTACTGGGTGTTACGGAGTTCTTTATACCATCCAGTATCATTTTATTTTTCTGACCTTCCACAGATGATAGCACATTTTTACCAATTTTGGACATAACACGCTTCACACAGCAGACTCAGATATATTCTTTAAATAATGCTCACTGATCAAATGGATCGTTGTGATGAAAAAAATAGACGAAAATAGAGCTTCTGAATAATTTTCCCTGGTGAAACACCTATATCCCTTGCTCATAAGCCTCCTATTTCGTGCAGTCTTGCTTGTGGATTATCCAATCTCCTTCCCCAATGCTGTGAGCAGCGTGGAAGCGGGAAATACCTATATTCATGTCGGAACTAGTTCCATCTCGCAACTGGAAGGTACCTCCTTTTATGATAAAAGATGGCATTGATGCTGGGAATTCAAAACTGCCTCCACGAAACTGTCGAATCTCATGAAAAAATTACAAAATTTTACCCCGGCGTCTTCCGCAAGGTGAACAGGGTTTTCCCTCGTACGTGGCGCGTTCGTAACACGCCACCCTGTGCGGAAGGCTCTGTTAAAGCCCCGAAGATCCCTTCACCAACTCGCCGTTCGGACTTCGAATTTTGCATGCAAACAGAAGCAGCGTGGTTGACTGTGTGACGGGAAGCTGGTTCGCTGACTGCATGATCTCGAATTCAAATCCGGGCCATCCCCGAGGTAACGTCGAGGCCGGACGAATCCATTGGTAGCAGATTTACTAGAGGAACAATGGACGATGAGGAACCAACTCAATACCGTCAAATTCCACGTGTCGTAGCCTATAGTATAACCTATAGTTTGTTTCTATGTTTTTTTCACTGAAAAAATTAGTTGACTAACTTTTCTGTGTGACCTATTGTAATTGACGGATAATCATTCCCTTGAGGCGTAGATCAAAGAAGGGAGAAGATAAAACCATACGGAACAATGGTACCAGAGAATATGGAATCCAAACTGTATGCGCTAGTGACCATATTGGATAGTTAATTTGTGCAGATAATACAGGGAAAATGTAGGCATTAGTTGCGAAATTGTTACAATACCTTCAAATGCTAATTTAAATGCCAAATTGATCGAATTTTGAAAAAAATCACTTGGTATGCATGACATTTACGGAATTGTGCGCTTATAGTCATTATAGTTGGCACATTTTTCCAAATTAATCAGGATTTTTGAGCATCAATATAAAATATATTCTCTTCTTTTGTCCAAGAATTGAAGTATCGTAAGTTGTACTGATATTTTTAGAAATGACTTGGCTGTTCAGCTCTCTTGAAATCGTTTAGGGGGTGGATGACTGAATTGTGAGTCTAAAATAATCACTCAAAACTCTGAATATTTTTGATCGTAGGTTTCTTTCTGAAAATTATGCATTTAGGCAATATTAAAAGCTGAATAATCCCCAGACATACTCAATTGGGTGGTCTAAAATACCAGACATTGAATAAACTGTGTTTATCAGCAGCTTGCTCTTATGATTTACTACTATAAGATACAATCAATTATTGCGTGACGGATATGAAATCTGCTAAATACGCGGAAATATAAACTGTAACCGTTTCCACGTTTTCACTTTTGGTTTTGTGTCTCAATATCTGGAAAACTCCATATTTGCGTTTAATTCTCCTGGAGCGTTCTTTATCTTTCCTATTTTTTGTCCTACATTTTGACTTCAATGGACTTACGGCAGGACGGACTCATTAATGAATGAGTAGCTTCCTGTTATATTTTGTGAATTTTCTGCCAGAAATATGCTTGTTATGGCTTTTTATGCCAAGTAGTTTTGCTATTTCACAGTTTTTCTTGTGATTAATCACTGAAGAAAATAAGCAAGAGTACCGAGAAAGCTTTATTCTTTAATCCGACTCAAAGTAGGGGAACGTAATGATGGTGAGGTAATCTCTGTTAATTGGGTCCTGAATGGAGGCTATTGTTTCCCGGCTTCCGTCTTCAAATTCTCCTTTCATTACGCAACTTTTCACTGTCACAGCACTGTCATGGAAATGTATTTTCAGGGAAAAAGTTAGTTCTTCAGTGTGGAAATGTTTAACTCTCATTGAACTTTAATTTGTTTGTTTTCTTTTTTTTGGAATTCTTTTGATGTGTGTGTGTGAATATATATATATATATATATATATATATATATATATATATATATATATATATATATATATATATATATATATATATATATATATATATATATAAGCTAGCAACAAGGCGTTGAGGTTGGGGATGGATAGATAGGTATATCAGTGGACACTCACAGAAAGGCGATCCATGGCGACACCGGTGTCCACTGCTCTCTCGAGAGCAGTGGACATGTATATATACATATATATATATATATATATATACAAACACACACACACATATATTTACTTCACATTTTTTTGTCTACAGGAGAAAAAGTCATTTTTGTCTATAAGTTATACTTTGTACTATGTTTACTTTGTTTATTGTCAGTTTCTGAAACGAGCATGTAAAAAAAATCTTTTTTGCTCTTTGTATTTATCTCTTCTTATTTGTTTTCACAAGATATGTTTTTTGCCAATGATGCATATTTATAATTTTAAAAAAAAGTTAAATTTCTGTGTAACTAGCCTCGCATTAAATTTAAGGATGGTAGCTTCCACACTGGTTTTTTAACCATTGAAGCTACCTAAAGCTCCTTTCATTGTTTTGTAACAAAATTTGTACATTGAAGTAATTTGGAGTAATAAATTCATTCATTCAATTCATTCATTCATTTTATATACGTCAGTTTTATTAGGACCGCAGTTTTTGTGACAAAGGGCAATGAGTATCATGTATTGCGCATAGTATGACCAGGATCTCAGAATTGATTGATATCATGATCAATATTTTGATTTGCCGTAATAATGTCGTAATGAGTCCCGACGTCAATAGTTGGCAAAGAGCCCATTAATTTTACACTTATGTGTTACAAAGAGCCCATTAATTTTACACTTATGTGTACAACTGTTAACAGCCTTGATATTTTTTCATCCGTCATTTAATTTTAAGTGAATAAGAGCTGTTTAAAGAGACATAATTTTTATGAAATAACGTAAACGTTAGATAATGTATTTGAAACTTTGACAATCTATTTTCTAACAACCTTTTGAACATATAAATAATATTTTGTTCCCTTTTAATTATTAAAATGACCGAGTCGTAGGTGCACCCAATGGGCACTACTACTTGAACGCTACGTTATTTATTTTATAAAATTTTTGTACCCCTTCCGTTTTACCGTGAATAGTTCGCGATCCAGCCTCTTGGGTATGCCTATCGCATTTCATAGTACTACAGTTGGTGAGGGAACGTCGACTAATGTATTTCCACAAACATGGTACAAAGGTGATGCCAACTATCGAATTTTCCGCGCGGCTAATAGGGGTACACACCTATTCCCGGACTTTAAACACGAGTGGCTCGTCCAATTTTCCTGCCGCGTGATCATTAGGCCCCTTTCGCTTCTGGCTGCGCGATGAGGTCGGGCGCCTCGCCGGGAGTTGCGGCCTCGCTCGGCCCCACCGCGGGGGGTAGGGAGCACCGCGACCGCAGCCGGCGCTGCTGCCTCCGCACCGCCCGCCGCCCCAGGGGATGAGCCGGCGAGAGAGTGGCGAAGTGCCGCGCCGCGCGGGAGGCTGGGCAACTATAAGGGGGCGCCCTTTCTGAAACGCTCCTCCGGTCCCGTCCTCTCCCGAAAACCACGGATTCAATTTCGTCGGCCTCCTCCTCCTCCACATCCCCATCGGCCGTCAAATTCCCCCCCCCCTCCCCGGCTGCCTCCCAGTCACGTGATGTAACTCATCCTATTCCAACCTCCTTCTGACCTCCGCTTCTCCACATGCTCTATCTCCTACGGTTTCCTCTTGCCGGGTCCATAGATTCACTACACCCTCCGCTCACCAAGACCTATATTTACGGATACATCCCGTATCAGTGCCATCTCTTTGCGGTATGATTCCTCAGCTCAAATAAGCAGTCAGTGTAACTATGTGAGTCAACTAAAAATGAGATATTTAACGCCATCAAGGTAAGATGGGTATGTTGGTCGAGACATGGGGAGAGGAAGAAGGATGGAGTGAAACCGGGCGTCGAGGTAATCTTACTCTTAACCACTCATTCATTGGTTGTTAAATCCTAAGATTGGTTGACTGCAGCCCTCCATCCTTCCCTATCTAACCCCTATCTAATGCTAGTTCCCTTACTTCCTGATATCTCTTCCTATATACTTTCCTCTTTATTTGGTCCATGAACTTATTCCTGGATCTTCCTCTGGGAGACTTTTCACGCCATTTTACCTTCAATTATGTCACCTTCTTCACAAACCCATTGTTCCTCAAGGTGTGTCCAATCTGGCTCTTCTTTTCTCTATAGTTTTCCATATGGTCCTTTCCTCTTCTACTCTTCTTTACACTACATCATTTCTTATTTTTCCATCCATTTTAACTTCAGAATGCTCCTATGCTCCTCCAGCATCAGGTTTCGAAGGTCTCATTTTTTCCTGGTCAGCTTTTCCAATGGTCCATGCTTCCGATCCATCGAGTGCTACGCTCCACATGAATGCTTTTACACACTGTTTCCTGGTTTGTAGTCCTATCTTCTTTGAGCCAAGCAGTTGTCTTTTTCCCATGAACGCCTTCTTAGCTTGGACTATTCTCCGCTTGATGTCCGTTGTACTTCTCTTAACTAGGGTTTCCTAAACGTTCACAGTCCTATGCACACTAAAAATCCGCGAAGAACACCCTCGCTCCGAAAATCACGGCTGCATTAGGTTAGGTTAATAGGAGTTATATATCGACCTTTATTTTGATTACAATTTCATTATCAACACCTCAATATAGCCTCATCCTGCAGCTTTGCTGTTTATTTGCTCCTAAACCTCCACTTTACGTTTACCCCATAAAATTAGTCAGCAATGACAAATGTGTTCGTTAATAAATCTTCCAAATCTCCTTCAGAATAGCTATATTTTTTTCAACCTTTCATCATAAAGGAATACCACCAAATCAATCCAGAAATCGTTACCTACTTACACTATGCTCTTGAGATTATTTTTCCTGTAATGATTAAAATAACTTTCGCCATCGTTATAATCCATCTGATTTCCTTTATACTATACAAATGGTGAAAGTGTGTTTTTTATTTCCTTGCGTAAGTAATTTACACTTCTGCCAAGAAAGATTAAATTTGTGAAGTAAGGGAAGTATAAAGAGAGGCCGCATGCCTCTTTAAAACCGCTACAAGCCATCAGTGAGTACTACAAAGCTGATGGAAGGGTCAAGTCTGGAGCCACTTGAGAATAAGGCAACGCGCTAGGCTGTGAGTACTTGAAAAAGGCAGATCAGGCGTGTCTCATTGTGACATAGAGGCTATTATTTTGACCCCTCGCTTTATTTCTAAAGGTTAGTTGACATTTTATGAATGATACATTTCCAAATTAATGGGAGCAAATACTCCTTATTCCAAGAAAAATTAGCTTCTGCTATTATGACTGTGACATAGCGTGGCACTAACGTAAGACAAATAGTTAAAATGCATTTTGCGTTTATCCCCTCTCCATTCCTTGTCCCAATTCCCTCCTCCTCCACGGTTGGTATCCCTACACCCCTTGCTACACGTCCCTGCGTCCGCTCGCAGCTTAGGTAGACAAATATTTATCGTTCATGCTCATGTAGAAAATTCACTATCGTATATAAAAACGTATTTTTAGGTAGTTCAAAAGTAATTCATGTATATGTACTTGTTGCATCAGCTAATAACGGAGGTGTGCTAGAGACGAATTCAATATATACCTTCGACACAGAAATTAGACAATTTCCCACCGTCCGTCAGATCGCTCGCCTCATCACGCCGCACTGTTTTATTCCGTACAATCCTCTTATATTCCCTTTCATTACCCCCCGTACCAGCCTTCCTCCCCTTTCTTGTAAATCTAAAGCCTCCTCAGTCCAACGCTTGAGCCACCTTCATGCCCCACAATATGCCACCGTTTCCACCTGCCGCTTTAGCCACTCCACCGTGTCTCCGAGAAAGACTCTCCCTTTTGCTCCGTCCTCTTTAAAATCAATTCCGAATCTTCGATATCCTCCCTCTCCGCTACGCCGTATTAAACATTTATGCACACATTTCCATAGACCGCCGCGTGTAACTTCTCTTCCTCCCGCGAGGCTAATCTCTTTTTTTTACCGACTGTCCGTTTTGCGTTTCGCTTTCTTCTTCTTTTTCTTTGGCGCTGATTTTTCTCCCGAGGTCTCGTCAGCACCTGTATTTTTCACCTTTGCCCCATGATGCTTATTGCCACTTTGCTCAAGTGCCCTCATCACCCTTCTAGTTGCTTTGATGCTAATTCGCTGGTAACTTGGCTTTTAAAACAGCCACGCGCCTACCTACACTCAGCATCTTGCGAGGTAACGTTTGTCTATTGATTTTTTCAATTAAGGAGAGGTTCCTCAAATGAGATGCACAAACTTGCTCGTCATTAGATTAGTTATTGGTATTATCTAACGGTATTGGATGAAATAGTTTTGAATTGATTCAATAAAGAGCTATAAATAGCATATGGAATATCGATATATTTAATTAAAGTTGTTAATGCTGAATAAAAATTAGATTTAGCACTTTTGACAGGTTAGCTGCAATACTGGCTTACTGTGTAGTGTCTCACTTTCACAGAAGTCTTTACATTATCGCTCATTTTCCATCTTTTTATTTATTTTTGTCCTTATATACGCGTTCTACAAAGTTTGACCACGATGTTTTTTATCCTTTTGGTGCAAGTTTATCTTATTAATAATTTTAGCCATGACTTGTAAAGATCTAGTTCCAAAAAATCTATTGCAATCAAGCGATGTAGTTATTTCAGTATGAAAATGTGTATTAACTATTTATCCTTTTAGATATATTAGAGGAAGTTTGGCTTATTGGAGTAGTCAAATTTACAATTGGAACTTGGAAGAAAAATTTTAGGATTTGACTGAGAGTAGTTAATATTAATTCAACAAGTTTCACTATACTGTTGCATCTTAACGAGGCAATGTCATTTCCGTCTTATTCCCCATTGCAGTGCATAAAAGGAGTTGAAACAATAAAACATGTATGTATTACATTCAAGATTTTTTTTTTGGATTTCTCTCGGTTTTTACAAAGGAACCCCTCGGAGTCTTGGCAACATGGAATCCAAATCCAGTTCGCATTCCCTTTTGGGGTTGGCAAGGTCTAAGAATTCGAATCAATATTTAAAATGAGTATTGTACTTTTCCACAGTTATTTATTTTCTTACAGTTACTCATTTTTTATATGAATCCGAATACTAAAAATACTTTCACAAAGTGACTGATGAGGCTGTAAAGTTTATTAAAATCTAAGACTTTGCCGTTAGCCCAAGAAAACTGACTTCCTTTTAATAATTTCCAACATAATGCCCTATCCTCACAAGCTACCTTCACTTATTTCGATCTCATGCTTTGCTTAATGCATCCCCTCGAAATTTTAAAAGAGTACGACTTATCCTCCTCTCTAGAGTCTCTTCTGCAATCATCCTACGTTAACCACCGCTCAAATCAAGTAAAATATATGACCATGGCATTCTGCTATTCATTTCTGCTATGGCTTTTGTTCTATGTTATGGAAATGATACGCCACACTAGGGGTGTAAAAATTAAAGCAGGCAACATTCATTCCGTGCAATGCTTTGCCTCCCGGAGCACGAGCTGTCAAAGTGTTCATTGCATTTCCGCGTGCGTGCATCATTTGCAGGCGGGCGCGTGTTCACTCAAGCAGGGAGGTCCCAGCGCCCGCGCCGGAGACCCAAAACTCCCTTTATTCTTCCATCGCTCCTCCTCGCCCCCGTCGAGTTGTGTAACCCAGAAACATCCTCTTACCCCCTCTTTTTTGCTTCTCGTCCTTCAACCTTTTTTCCCCTTCCTTGAAACTTGCATCCCTCTCTTCCCAGCCGTACACCTTTCTCTTCTCGCTGACCAAGCGAGTGAGGTGATTCCCGGAGAATGCGCCGCCACATACTTCAATAGTTGAAACCTAGTCTTTGTAATCAATGCCAATAAAACTTTAACAATCTGGAGGAGTAAAACCATGTATACCTTCACTGGTTTTCTACATCATGAATAGATGTGGATGGCCATTGGAGTTTGAGAGAAATATTGTGAATGAATTCATTTCACGTGCAAATATGTGAGTATTCACGTTTCCTACCCATGTATTTACGATTTGGTTCATATTTCCACATTTTTTCAACATATACATGCCTACAGAAATATTTTATTTCGTTGGAATCCTTTTGATATATCTTTTGTTTGGTCTGGAAATGTGAAATTGAGAGTGCTATACAAAACCAAGTCGGTATTGCTAAATTATTCTGCGCTTCGTACTTGATATGTCCCACCCATGTGACCGACCGCCACAGATAAGGGTAAAATTTTTTAAAGCGTAAAATTTGTGAACTAATTTTCTTCGAAGATTTTAGCATAAATGTAGTTTTGGAAAATTCCATTAGGTATTCCCTTCTCCGAAAAGGTCCACTTTAATGTGTCCAATCATAAGTGCACATCAGGACCCATTATTATGGTACCTTTTTACGATTCGTGTCCGTGTTGACTTTGGCACGTTTCGGCAGCAGTAGTACGGGTCGTACCTGAAATCTTGCATCTTTATGAGAAAATTTTCAGTAAATATTTATTATATCCCCATATGGAAGGAATTAAATTTAGTTTCTCGCTTGCACTCTCTCAATAAGCTAATTTTGGCACATTCTAAGGGAGTGAAGCTGCATTACTTTATGAATATACCTCCACAATATTTCATTGTGATGAACTGAATGCGTTTCATGGAAGTCTCATGTGAAGATTACTTTTTTCTTATGTAACCTACTCCACTTAATACGTTTATAAAGATGTTATTATACTAAAGATAATATCATCAAAATTTAATTAAAGACAATTTTTTGGATTAATAATTTGCTAATTTAGTTTAATTGTTCAAGATCCATCAACCCATTGTGGACTCGTTACCGTCTGTTCACGGTTTCTGGCCACACTCCAAGCATATTTTAACAGTACTAATGAATGCAAAAATATTACGGAAGTAAATTATTCAATATTATACTGTGTGTAAATTTTAACAAATCTATCACTATCTGTTATTTTTCTGGAGCATTTTGTTTAATTTAAACACTTTAAAAACTACTTGTTATTTATTTTTACTCGACTGTTATCATCATAGTAAAACATAATTAAGCGCCGATAAGCCACCGATGAAAATAGTAAATATAAGAATGAAGAGATAAACACAATAAAACTAATTTTCTACCATGGAGTGAAAACATTTTTCAAAACACTTCTGAAACGAAAGAGCATTATCACAGTGCCTGTATCTTGGTTTGATTTCAATGGGAAACTTAAAAGTTTGGGTTATTGCATTCATTCAGTCCGCTATGAGTTAATGCAGGATATGGGCACAACCTCCACAAAATTCAAGGCACTGTCTTTGCCTGACACGCCCACTTCTCTTCTGACTTGGCTTGATTCCACGGAGCATGGCACAGCCTCCGCGGAGCCGCGATCGGCCCCATCTCGCCTAGATTCCATAGGCACCGATAAACACTTTCCCTCTCCTATCTCTCTCCCGCCTTTCTTTATTCTCATCGTCGTCGTTTTCGCTGCGGGAGTGAGCGCTCCATGCTCTCCTGCACCTTTCACAAGCTCCCGCGACCCAGCCGCCATGCCCCCCCCCTTTGCCAAATGTGCCTCACTTCCCCGCTTGCTCCATTCTAAACCCTCTCGCAATGCATTCAACCTACCTCTTTCCTTCCTCCGCTCTTATATTTCCCTACCTCGCATCTCCCATCCTCCCCGACCTCCCTTTCAACCTCCTCCTCCCCTCCTCTCTTACTCCACCTGTCCCCTCTCGCCCTCTCTCGTCTTCCCCCCCCCTCACTCCCTCCGCGACCCACTCCGGGAGTCGATCGATAACAGCGGCTGGAGTCGGAATATCCCTCCGACACCAACACCACCACCATCCACCGACATTATCCCGTTCATTCTTCGGGCAAAGGAGAGGAGAGGGAAGGGGACATTCTTCAGCAAAAGGGGTAGGCTACCCATCCGTCACACACACACTGATACACGGTCGAATGTGCGCACACATTTCGTCCCGCGTGCGAGGTTAGGCAGATGCCATGTTGTGCCGGAGCGATTTCGATGGTTGTGTCCTGCGTATTGGCCATGCGATAGTGATCCGCCAGACAGTGTGATTCATCGGTATTCTACATGTTTGATATCCCTGTGGTCAGAAAATGCAATTGTTTTCCCGACCGAATCGATATGGATCAATTATCCTAGTGATTGCAATGAATCGAGGCCCAATTTTACTTCATTTCTCGATGATCATATTGATAGCGATGTCTTGATTTGGACAACATGATGATTTTTAACATTTTCAATTGTGTTTTAATATTATTACGAATTAAGACGCTGGGAAATTAAATTGAATCGCTAAGGCATAGGGGTAGATGAATTCGCGTTATACATACTTACTATGTACGTTAGATTTAAGACGTAAACACGATGGCATAATTAGCATTCATTTCGAGATTTTATGGCGAAGTTTGATTAAATATAATTGCATGCGTGATTTTTTAGCCATGTGCATTCGTGATTCAGTGTGCAATGTTAACACGATATTGATTTAACTCAACGAAGTCCGGTGAGATGTTGTGGGACATTTTTGTTGAAGAGAATAAAACTAATTAAAACTTGGCAAGATCCACTGGATTTTTTTGGTATCAATAATAAAAATTCCAGTGGACATTGCCAAGTTTTAATAAGTTTTATTCTCTTTAACGGTATCAAAATTTTAAACGTGGTTTTTTATTTATATCGCGTCGGGGATATATCGTTCCAGTCGCAATAAATTGACGAATATTCACATGCAAATGATTTGTGAAGGCATTGGTATTTTTGATCTAATGCGCAATGTATACACTGTACTTATATCAAAAACGTGATGTTCGTCGTGATATCGTATTGGTGATGTATCGCCTCAGTCGCGATACACTCAGCGGTGCTTAGATGTGAATATCGTAAATCGCACATCGCGCCCTTTCACACTGCTCCATTCTACACCCTCTCCGTCTCTCTCCAAAAACCATCCCCCTCCTCCTCAACCCTTCCCCCCACCCATCCCACCCTCTGCCATTCCGTTTGAAACCGACCAATCCCTTGCCTCCCTTTTCTATCTCTCAGGGCTCCATTCAAACCTCCTGATCTCATCCCCACATCTTCAGCCGCGTTACTCCCTCCATATCCCCTCCCTTTCCATCATCATTCTTCCCTTTTTGGCGTCAACGAGCTGGAGTGCGGGACGGGAGTAAAGGAGATGAGAGGTATGCATGGAGAGGGAGCTTCTTTAAGTACTGCTACTACTACTACACCCTTGGATTTCCTCTCACTCTCTCCCAGCATCTATCCCTTTTCTCTTTTCCCCCGCCTTTTGTGTACTTTAGAGAAGCACACCCCAGTCGAATCCTTGTATACCATCCTCTCTGGTGCCCCAAAATACTCACCCGTCCTTTCATTGCCCCACCTCCTCTCCGCCGTTACTCCGGAGTACTCGATGCTCAAGGATTTCCCGAATTAATTGAATCCCATGAGCGAATAAGGGGCTGGAAATTATAAACCTCTCCCCCTTTCAGCGTGCGGTATGTGTGGGTGGGTATTCTGCGCTAACTAGTGTTTTCATTACGACTAGTCGGTACAAATCCCCGGAATCTTCTTGGGCTGGTAAAAAATAAACTGATTCTATCGTTCCGTCAGAAGTATGGAAATGAGTCTGCTCTTGTTTTCTCCATCTGAAGATGATGTTCGCAGTAATATTTTTTTTATTTCATGCGAGGCGATGCGGGAGTTACTATTGAAGAGTGCAACCGGTAGATCCGAGTGTCATTTCTCTAAAGCTAGCCATGGTATCGTTGTAAGGGTTGATAAAACGTCAAGTTATACCGCTCGTACTAATCCATTTATCCCCACGAGCAATCAAAAAATCATCACATAGTCTTGTTACAGCTTTGGTGGTAAAAATATCCAGATAGGAAACTAGTCATTTTCACGTGTCCAGATGTTCTTTTGTGTACAGTGGGAAAGGATGAATTTATACTCGATTAAAAAAAAAAAGAAAATTATTCCGGAAGTTCGCCAGCAAAAATGTTTTCGGCAGTTTATTTTAGAGAGAAGGGATCAGAGTATATCGCTGCCATAAGGGAGTGATTCCAGAGAACTTCAATTTTAACTCGCAGGCTTGTAGTTCACATTGAGACTTTGCTCCCCAGTTATTAGCTGAAGTAATTTACGACGGGAAGTGGTCGTTTGAATGTGGGTAAACTTGGAACTTGTGTCAAGTCGCACCGGTATGATAATTTATCGAGAATTTTTTTCCGTGTTTCTCTGCTAATTACGATTTATTTGAAAAAGCGTTGACGCTTTCAGCAGTAATTTCTTGCTCGTTTTTGTGTTCCCTCGCCCCCTTTAATCCATGAAGATATGAGCTACCACTTTTTATTCATTACTCAAGATTTGGAAATTAAATTTCTTTCTTAGGCTGTTTGTGTCTCACGTAAAGATAGTGATGTAACATTAATTAGCAATGTGAAACCATTTAGTTTATGGTAAGAAGTTTCATTAGTTATCATATAAATTTGTTGCGTTTTGTGAAACTTTATTGTGTAAAACGTAAGTTGCCGTTAAAGTAAAAAATAATATGATGAGAGTTTAGTTGGGAATCAGAATGAAAATTATTTCGTTATGTATTAAATATATGTACTGCTTCTCGTGTTTATTCCCTATTGGAATTATCTAACCTTCTTGTGTAACTTATCGAAATCATTAGTTTATTGCAGCTATCATAGTATTTGGTTTAGCTCCAAGAGTTGGAAGCTTTTGAATAAAATTGGAGAGCGTTTCTCGTTTCGCTATATGCTGTGCCAAGTCCCACTACTGTTTCTTGTCGCTAATTTACTGCAGGCTCATCTGCAAAAATCCGGTTAGCGGGCATTTGTTCTTTTCGCGAGATTTCTGTCAGGGGACAACAGCGTTTCCCAGGCTGGCATCGTGGCGTGTAAGTAATTGCATGCAACGTCCACTCTATTTTCGGTACTTGCGTGAGTTTCCGGCGCTTTAAAGTTTCACGAGCCGCTCTAGCCGGCCATTGCATTTTGATCCCCGCATCACCAACAAAAACGAGAAAGCGTTTAATTCCCCTCCTGACGCCAATCTCAGTCCCCATTCGCCGACATTTCTCTCTTCCCTTGCCGGTCTCTTTCCATTTTTTTTCGTTATGTAGGTAAGTACATATATATATTTTGTTACCTCTTCTGCCGTAATACTTTTTGGTATCCTCTCCCTTTCTCACTTCCTCCTCCCTCTTCCAACCCTAATTAAACTGTTTCCCCTCGTCTTCACATAAAAATCTCATCCCAATCTACCAACCCTCCATGATTTTTTGCATACAACCTCACTTGTGGCGTCTCACGTTTCTTCTTTTGCTTCGCCAAATACTAAATCCTTTTAATTCCTCTTCTGTCCGCGGACCCTCCCAACGGCGCCAACTCTCCCTCTGACTCCTCATTCCATTTTATCGATAGCTCAACATTCCTCCCTTTCTCCTCACTCCACAGCTCTTTTTTGCATCATTTATTTTGGAGATTATTTTCAACTTTTTTCGCTTGGTATTTCTTTCTTGTTTTTTTACCGCGTACTTTTTCACCGTTTTGCCTTACTCGTGAGAACGTGCGTATAAGTTTTTTTTTACATAGTCCTCGGCTCATCCAAAACGCAGGTATTTTTTTTGTTAGCCACAGCTCTTTCGCCGCGCTTAAATTTAATACCGTTAATTTATTTCGTGCTCCCTTTTTTATCCCAATTAGCGAAATACTTTATGAATGATAGCCGACTTGAATATTGAGCCGTTTTCCTCGTGTGATGGTGTATAATGGCGATTTTTTCCCCTTTAGTCATCGGTGGTCGCCTCGTTATTGTCCAAATTCACGGCATCATAATTTTTAAGTTCGGAATATAAATTACTTATCTGTGGAAATATTATGGTGCCTCGGGTACTCCGCGTTGAAATATTTTCTTTACCCTTTTTTTTACTGTCAGGCTTCGTGTTTTCCCGAGCTGTATTTTGATAACACCCAATCAATACATTTTTAAAGGGAATAATTTCTCGATTCCAAATTTCCGGTGGTATATCATCATATTATCCCTAAGCTATATTCACACTCTGTTTTTGTTGAATTATCCGATGCTTTACCTAATTAATTGACACTTAATGAAACAGTAAGTATACGCATAAAAAATGACTATTTGCTGGAAATTGAAAGTATGTGTCATCTAAATTAGTGAAATTAAATTTTAAATGTCAATTTGAATTCAATTTAACGGCTAAAATATCATCCTAGAATTATTAGCTTTAACTATTCCCAGTTAATGAGGCTGAGATATGGCAGTTTCCGACAGAAATAATTTTACTCGACCGGAGTTAGAACCCGGATTCTCACATATTCATCTTGTTGTATTAACTAAGTATACCGCTAAGCCATCGCCATATCCCATGCCTTTTTGCAATTAATGCGGTTTATCAAGAAATTTTCGTTTGAAGTCTTTAGTTTTGTCAGTTCATGACTACCACGCTTCTAAATTTCGTCATCTTGGAATCCTTTGTATCCGGTATCGATTCATTATTTTTGTGGCAATATGGTTTGAATAGGAATAGTGGGAAATAGTGGCTCCTACGTTATTTTACACGGACTCTTTTTGTGCCCTAATTTCATTTCCTGCTTCTCTCCCATACACTTTGTCAGTTCAGGAGATACAAACCGCCCTGATCTGCCTTAGAAGAAAAGGAATATCTGTTTTATTCATTTTGATCCCGGGGTAAGTGGGAATCGCCGGAAATGAAAGAGCCAACGCTTTAACGAAGGAAGCACTCGACATTGAGGACACCATAATGACGCTGATAGGTATATTTCGAAAATCTGAAGTCTACCTTGAGAATGATAGCCCCAGGGGAGTCGAAGAAACAAATGAAACTGTCTCAGGCGTTACTTTGTGAAAGTTTTGGATATTCATGATGAAAATATACCCCGTATAATATATATTACAAATTGGGTATATGGTTGACCAATTTACAAATCATTCTTATCAGTATGGATACTGGCGACGTGGAAAATCGGGGAAGGTGTTTTTCGCTTGGAGAAGCCTTAGAGAACTCTGGAATTCTTAGCATTCTTGTTCCAAAAATCCCTGGAAATTGCACTGCATCTAATTTCTGTTGAGGCAGAGAGCGAGATTTTTCAGTTATTACTGTCATCGTGAGCTCTTGCACACACCACGATATTGTCATCGGGTGCAGTCGTGAACATTTTCTTTTAGCCTAGTGCTCATTCCATTCCTTTGTAAATAATGTTATGTGCCTCTCATATCCCGACATCTCATTTTGATTGTCTTTTATCTGCAATAAAACGTGTTCTTTATTCACTGTATCTTACTTCCTCTTGTAAGACAATAATTTACCTGGAACACCTGGAAAATTTAGGGAAGAAAATCATTGAAATACCTACACTGGAAACCCAGGTAACAGATCGTGCGTGCTAAGTAGTATGGTGAAATTAGGTAGTGGACAGATTTGATATGTGGCAATAACAAAAGAGCGTCGATAATCACCTCAGTGATCGTTTATTTCATGCTTATTTTTGTTTACACATCAAACATGGATAATTTAATGAATTTAATTACTCTCAGTTTATGAGCATAAGGTCAAAAACGTATTTTGGCCGTATGCAGTAACTAAACCCAAAAACTTCGACCGTTATTCTTGCGAAACTTTAGAATCCTATCTTCCGGCAGATTAACGAACGTTTCGCCAGTGCACATTGCTCCCTCGCCGTCGTTCGTATGCAATTAAGTTGGTTGGAGTGATTTTCGTTCTTATAAAGATTCACGTAATACTTTGCATTCCTGTACTGATTAGTAATGAATAAGGATAAGGGTAAAAAAATTACAAGCTACCGATCCATTTCCCTGGCAATCTAATGTCATTTTAACAGGTTCTCTAATGGCACTTGACATATATTTCGCAATATTTCGTTTTTCATGAGTGCCGATTTTCATATTAACGCAATGTAATACGTTTGACATTTATTTTAAGGCTTCTACCCAATTACATAATAATAATAATATACCCAATTACAAATTGGGTATTGGGCTTGGTTGGCCCCATATTAATTTATTAAATTAAAACCGACCCGGGTTTCAGCAACTGATTGCCATTTTCAAGGAACAACTGACTTGAGTGGCTGAGTATATGCACAGGAAAGGTCGAGGGAAGGGAGGAAAAGAGGCGAGAGGAAGACGAGGGGGGGGGGGTTGAGGTATGCTGGTAGAGGTGACGTAAAGGCGGCGGAAAGGATGAGTAGAATAGGATGAGAACAGTAATTTTTAGGTAAGCAAGAACAGATTGGATGACTAAGACGGCTGTTAGTTGTGGAAAGAGGGAAGTTTTATGTGAAGGAGGGGGGAATGGGTGGGGAACATATGGTCATTACATAAAATATGCAGGCTATTTACAATTTCAAATTGCTCTAAAAATCCAACATAGAACCCTTGTCAGTCACATGTAAAATCGCGGGGTCAAACCACTAAAGTGGTTATCTGTGCATAAATGTTCACTTAACTTTGAATTTCCCTCCCCATTAACAAAGTGGTTCCTATGTTCGTTCCACTCTGTCTTTAACTTTCCGTCCTATTTGACCAATGAATGAGATTTTGAGATGGTGTGCTCAATGTTGAGTGCTTCATTCTCTAAAGCGTCGGCTCTTCCTTTTCCGACGATTCCCACTTACCCCGGGACCAAAAAGAATAAAACAGATATTCCCTTTTTTCTAAGGGAGTCCAGGGCGGTGTGCATCTCCTGAACTATGAGTTTATGGGAGAGAAGCCGGAAATTAAATTCAGGGCACAAAGTGAGTCTGTGTAAAATAACGTAGAATATTGGAAATGTTAAAAACAGTAAACTGCGCGGGTTGAAACCGGTTGTGTCATCTTGGCTCAAATTAGCCAGGGACAGTTGTTCAGAGGAAGTCTTCATCACATAATGAAGGATAAAGCTCTGCCCTTTAACCCACTTTTTTCTCAGCACCGAAGAGAAAAAAACCACCAATGATACCGCCTCAGTGTGATAGCAACAGCCCTCTCAGCATATGACATATCCTGACGGAATGTGGCAAATACTGGTTCGTCTGTAACAGACTGCTGCTTTGCCTTCAACTATGTTCTTCAGAAACTGGTTTATTTAATAACATTTTAAGGATGTAAAAATATTATAGCGTCGACCAGGAGATTTATGCATATAACTTTATTTCATTACAGAGTGCTGTAACTCTTTTATTTTTCATAAATGTTAAGTGTACTGGTGCAAAATAAGCGTATCGTTGACTCACCCTACGTAAGCAAACCTACTACCTACTTACGAATGTTTGCGCGTCTCGTCGCCTCAATGACGTTTCTATTGACCGACACCGGATCTGAGAACATTTGCGTGAGAAACGGGGGGGGAGGGGTTTGATAGAATAATCCCAAGGTTTCTTCTGATCGCACTCGAAGGAACCGTGGGATTCTTCCATCCTGTTGTCACTAAGACCTCTCCATGCTTACAAACAAATCTCAAATGAGCCGAAATCGGTGCGAGAAACGCCTTCGAAGAGAGGGGCATGACGAGAAAGGGTGGTGAAAAGCGATTTTGCTTGTATGCGCAGTTGTTGGCTTGCAGAATGGGGAACAACCTCTCCTCCGCGGAATCGGGATGATGTTGCTTGTTCCCTCATCCACAAGTATTTGAACCGACGCGACTTGCCCACTTGTGTACACTCCCCGGCGAGGAAGCACGCAGGGTGTAAAATTACTGAGAGGAACAGCGTTGGATGGGTCCAATGGGCCCGCCGTATGTGTGTCCCAGGAAGGAAGCGCTAAGAGGGGTTTGTTAAAGCCGAAAGGGACACGAGATGGAACTAAGACGGATAAAAGGGTACAAAGGGTTGAAATGGTCTTAGGCAATAGGGTTAGGAGGAGGAAGGGGGAAAGGGTCGACTCGGGCCGTTCGAATGACCCTCAATGGACACACTTCCACCCCGAAGGGCGTAAGGGCTGAGGACGTTAGGAGGAAAGGACGCGTGTGTATGAAGGGACATCGTCCATCGGCAGAATGAGCGGGAAGGAAGGGACTGCGGTGTGATTTGATGGGAAAGTGAGTATGGGTGTTTTCTGTTGGGGATGGTGAGATATCTTGTATATGTGTGCTCGCCTGTGAGACTTGTCCCTCTGTTTGAATGGGTGGGGGATGAAAGGCGGGGTTGGTTTTGTGTGGAGGTGGCGATGAAAAGGGCTTAAAGAGGTGGGATATGTCGCCCGCTGTGCGGAGAGGCTGGAAGGACGGGATTTTCCGAGGAACGGGTGTAAGAGCCCGTTTTTTTTCGGCAGGATGGATGTCTGGATGTTTTTATATCCTTTGCTTGGCGTCCGGGGAAAGAGTAGAAGCGCTAGAATGACAGAAAGAGTTTAACTGTTGTGAGAAAGAGACCCCATTTGAAGTGTAAAGTGTAATTGATTACATACAGGTCTAGGTGTGGCTCGTCGTTGTGCGGTATTGATCTTTTATTGTCTTCGTTACAATTAAATTTCATCGCTTTAAAAATTCCTAAATGAAATCGACGTTATATTCCGCTCTTATAATTCTACTAACTGCCGACCATGGTCTCAACACATGTGTACTTTTATTGAGTTGTTTATATTTTTTGGGGCAGAACCATATGTACCACTTCTCCCATACACCCAAGAGTTCAGGAGATGCACACAGCCCTGAACTCCCTTAGCAGAAACGGAATATCAATTTAATTCTTTTGGGTCCCGGGGTAGGAGAGATAAAAGATAATGATAAATAAATAATATGTTATGATTAAATTTCATTGCTTAAAACAACGTGATATTCCACACTTATAATTATACTGACCGCCGTCCATGGTTTCACTACATATGTGCTATTATTGAGGTTATTATAATTCTTGGGGGCTGGACAATATGTATCACATGGGAAAGCAGGAGTGGGGGATATGGACTGTTCCTCCTTCCCCCTTTGGGGAAGGAGGTTTGGGTGGTTGAAATAGTTAATGCCCACGCTGATTTAAAATTATATAACCCAGTGTTCGAATCCCACTCACCTCTCCTGACATTCGCCTACGCCCACCCCTCCTTGACGCAACTAAACCTTGACCTTCCCTTATTTATTCCTTCCGTTTCGCTGACCTCAAAATTAACATTCCCCCCGAACCACCTCCCTCCCTAACTCACTCCCTCCCACTCCTGCTTTCCAATGTATATATAGGCTTGCCACCAAAATTATAAACGCCTAGACAATGTCACATATGTGCTAAAACCATTATCGGTGGTCGGTTGAATAAAAATAGTGGAATATAACGCAGTTTCTATTTAAGAATATTTGACGCTCAAGTGTTCCCCCAAGTACGTCTGACACTATTTATGGCATTTATCACACGTTTTGGACTTGAATGGTGTGTTAGTTAGTTAGGCATTGCGTTGAAACACTGACCTGGGTTTCCGAGTTTCAATTCAGGGGGCGTGCATGGATTTTAATGTAAGCTTTGTGATTTTTGATGTACAATATCTTTGGAGTAGACCGCTGCACTGGAGGCACAATGAAACGAACTCATTTACCATCATGTGTGATTTTTATTCGCCGTTCAGCTTAGTACTAAGTATAGGCCAACCTCACTAATGAAACGGACTTTCTGGCTGAAGCCACCTGATTGACTTGGCATAGTAAATACGCTTAAAAATGCATTGAATTTCGCATTAATATAATGATTTGTATTGAATATCATGTTGAAATACATCCAATATATCTCGAAGTAATCTATCGTGGTTAGTGACAGCTTGTTGTCTTTGGAAAATTCATTCATGATCATCACAAATGTTGATTCTTCTCAGTTTCTTACTAGGAGAGATGGAGAATTTGAATTTAGAATTGAGGATAAAGGATATTTTTGTATGGTTACTCCCTCTTTTCAAGTACTGCATTGAAATGTAAGTGACCATCAATGACCTATTTCCCTTTCTTCCCCAAATCAATGGACCATTCCACGGAACTCCTCACATGCTATGTGACCTCCTTTGATTTAACTCACTTTTTCCCCCTCAGAAACCCATTTTTCCCGGGATCACATTACCAGTTTCTCACTTTTTTATAGGCTGCTTGGCTTCGCGTGAAACGAATGAATCCCCTTTCCTTTTTTATTTCTATTCTTTCTCGCCTCCGTAAGATCTGTTTAAATGGTGACTTTAATTGCGAACTCCCGCCGAATTGGCGGCTACCGTTCCCCTTTTTCTTTATTTTTTGGCGCCGAGGCTGGTTAGTCTATTCTACGTGTACCTCGTACGTCGACGCCCGTTTTTGCAAAATTTTATGGGGGAGTATATGAAGTAGAATTCCTTGGCCTCAACTTATTCGATCTCCATGGACGATGATGCTGGTAGAAATTCCAATTTTATGCTGCTTTCAACAGTAGCCTATACGTCCTAAAGACTTAGAATTTTGTCAATAATATGATTACCTGTGTTATTATTAATAATATTGACGATGCATATTGCATAAAGGATTGCTGTATTAAATGAAAAAAAAAGTAATTTTAATTTATCTACAATCTCTCGGGGATTTATTCTTCAGATGTGACAGTTAAGTTTTCAGCAAAATGTTATTAGCAAAAAATTAACTCTCCTCGTTTTAAAATTTTCTAAAGAAGTTGGATTTTATAGAGCAATCCTGAAATTTTGTTTTACATTCTTACCATTTCATCAATGCTAAGTATTTTTCAAAGTATCACTAATTGCTGGTTCATGCTCCTTTGGAAATTGAAGAATAGTCCGTACTTTTTCATGAAAAATGAACTTATGCTCCTCTTCTGAAACAACTATATTCAAACTTAAATTATCGTTCCTTCTTTAAAAAATTGTCGGCTTTCTTATCGATTCTCTTGGTTTCGTTTTGATGTAATTATAGTGAAACTAGCGAAAATGTAATTTAAATTTGTTAATGGTTTATATTATACCCTGATGGGTCAACATCAGCTGATTCTTGTTACCATGATATCTGTTTACCGTCGAGATCCTTTGAAACTATCCACTAACGCCCTTTAAACTCGTCGGTTGATTGCAAAAATTTGGCAACATTATTACCCAGGGGCACGAAATAAGTGTAATTATTAATAAATAGGTCTAGCTTGTTAGCTTGCTAATTGTAGTTAATGGTTGGAGAGAAGTAAATTTTTCTGCATTAATTATGACTCTTTCCTCTCTATTTTTTCCACTCCCGGAAACTTTTCTTGTCAGCGAGATTGAGTTTCCGAAGTGAAAGTTGCCTTAACTTACCAAAAATTATTACTACCTAAATTTCCCCCAGCACATAATTAATTCATTACTTGTTTCCTTAAGAGTGACTATTTCTTGTGGGTTCCCCAATTTCTCTCTCGTTGTCCTCCTCACTCCTCCCGGACTCCGACAGCCTTCCAACTCCCCCAAGTAAGCATCTCCGCCTCCAGGAACATTCCCCCCCCCCCGCATCAATACTCTATCCCTCTTCCCTTGTAAGCAAACTTTTCTTCATCCTTTCAAATGTTTATCCATCCTCTTCTCGCTTTATATCTTCATTGAGTACGCCTCCGGCAGCGTCCAGGATCTCTCCCATCCACGGAGCGTAGACCCCGTCCTTTCCTTTCCTCTCCCATCTCCTAAAATAATCCACGTAATTTCCCTCTAATCCCACCACAATTCACCTTAAAAGTCAACCACTCTCCGACGCCGTGATATAACCCACCCATTCTGTCTCGTCCATTCATGGCGTGGTCCGGAGAGTAGAGGATCCTTTGCGGCCCCGAGGCTTCTCGAAACCTCAAGCCCACCGCAGTCCACCCCGCGTCGTCTCGATTCTCGAAACCCTTGCCCTCCACACCCACCCGAACAAGTGCCACTCCTCTCTTTTCGTTCCACAAATATGTGTATGGATCTCCTCTCCCAGGATCCTTGATTGCGGCGAGGAGTCCCCTCGTCGTTTCCCCGGCCCCCATTCAGTGCCGCCCCCGGACTCCCTCCGGGCAGTGCTCAGCCCCCCCTCGGCTCCCAGCGAGATGAATGCACGGATTAATGAATGGCGTGACATTCTTCCTTTTCTCTCCTCTTCGGCTCGCCTCTCTTTGCTCGCGGTAGTTATATGCGTGCGAATTCAGGGCAGGCTCGTCTCATTCAGTCTCCGCCTCATGTCTCTCCTCTCGGAGATCGCGGCTGAAAGGACCACAGGTCCATGCGCTGCGGCTCGAGGATACTTTCTTTTTTCTTCTCGAAAATCGTCTCAAAAATTTTGAATCTTCACGAGGGTTTTTATGAATCCTTGCTTGTTTTTCAATGCATAGAAACTTAGCGGTAGGGTATTGATTGGTATACCAAACTTAAGGGAGCCCTAAAGCATAGTTAAGGGTGAAACTCACCATATGGTCTTTTTTTATATATTTGTGAGATAACTTGAAAATATAAGGTTTAAAGTACTCATAAATGCGATGTAGAATGTATCACAGATTACGCCATAAGTAATAAAATTCCAATTTTTATTCACATCGACTTCACTATTGATGTGGCGTTTTTTAACCTTTATGAATTCGTATTTTATATAGATTAGTGTTAAGTCTGGTTTTGTGAAAGAAGTTTTTAGAAGTAGCTAGCTGTTGTTTGGTCCGCGCCTATCCAAAAGTAAATGGAAAACCTGTGACAATTTTTCTGGAAATATTTGCAGTTTTATTGACAGGAGATTATATTTATTAGTCTTGCATGAATGACCTATAATCATGAGCGTCATTGCTGCAGTGTACTTCATGCTCTTTGCCAATTTTAACACCTCTTTGTCTCTCATGGAGGTGTCTATGACTATATGACTATAAGCAACTTGAATTTGAGTTGAAATATGATGCATTGACTGTAAAAAGGAGCTTCCGGCTCTGAACTCATGAATTTCCTTTTATTCCGCGAGAAAGCAACAGTACAAAATTTTAGCAAGGATGTCCACAGAGGCTTAACATGTTGGATCCCATCTTCCAGTGCAAGCACGTGTGTCAGCATTTCAACGGCAACAAGGAGGCTACGAAGTCTTCGAAGTGAATACACCTCTTGTAACGAGGGGAAACTGTTTTCGCTGCGATCCTGACGTACGCAGCTGTACCGGAGGACGAGATCCAAAGCTACGTTATAAAGTTTATAAAACGACAAATATACTTTTGCATAATAACATTTCACAATTAATACCTTCTTTGAAATCTCAACGGAGAGCATGGAGAAATATATAGGCTCGTAGGGTGCAAGAATCCTCATTTTTCCGATGTATTTTTCAAAAAGTTAAAAACGTATCCATCCCTTAAACGACTCCCGATCCACCCATCCATTTCGACGCCCTCCTTCCTCATTAAGGGGTCGAGAAACTTTCTCGAGAACTCTCCTCCCCGTCCCGAAGCACCCCAAGAAAAAAGGAATACACCCACTTAGGTTCTGGCTGCCGGCGCGCCGCCAGGGTTTTTACGGAAGGGGAAGGCAGATGGAAAGAGAGACGCGGAATTCCTCGCACGCGCCGAGCATTCTTCTGCCAAGCGATGTTTCACTTGTTTTTTGCCATCTCGCCCTCCCATTTTCCCCCTACCCCGTTGGCCGAGGCATGGGCCCTCCCTTGCCGTTCCTTCCCCGGAGGGCCTTGGGCCGGATGCCCGCGGTCCTCCGGGCCGGCGCGGCGCAGGCGCCGATGCGAATACATCGCCTGCACGCCCGCGCTATCCTTTACGTGGCAAGCTGGGCATATTGGAGTAGTCAAGAGGGTCAATTTTTATCACTCCTTTTTTGGTAATTTTTTTTCCGACCGCTACCGCCTCTCTCATTCTATGTTTCTTTCTCTTTATGGCATCGAAAAAAAATATAGGAGCCAATGCGCCGTCCTTTCGAAAGATCCCGAGTTACTACCCAGTCTTCTACTGTGAATCCGAGTCGAGGTTCTTGGGAAGGGAAATGTGAGGATGAGATGAACAGAATATGTGGAAGAAATTTTGAAATCCATCTTGTAATCAGTTTTAAGCCAGCTTGGCGCATTGCGATCCCTGTAAATGCAAGCTAGAAATGCGCTGTTTACGAATGAGTTTTACTATCTCCTAAAGATTTCTGTTTTTTATGAAAACTGTTCACTTTTCGGAAGCTATGGAAAAATATATGCCAATATCTCTAAATTAATGTTATTGTTCACACCGAACAAGGTTATGACACGAGCAATGTCGTTTTCAAGGTAGCTTATGTGAAAACCTCGTTCGGTATGAATAATACTCTATGGAAAATGGACTACATCTTTTATTGTGAGACCATGGCATCTGTACTCCATTACCACCAATTAGCGCTTGATAGGCTTAACTTAATTATGGAAATATCATTGATGTATGTCGCAAATGTAAGGAAATGTAGTAATGGAAAGTATAATTTGCTCATCTATATCTCATTCACAACAAACATAATTTTTATGTGGCTGACAGTATTGTCTGAGGTTCTGAAATCTATAAAATGACAGTAAAACCACTTTACAAGAAAATGCTAAGATTCAAAATACAAACTTATAATATAGATACCTCATCATATGTCAGCAAAACTAAGTATATTAAAGGGTATTGAAAAACTGGTATTTTTCCGGCGTGTATTGTACGTAAATTCCTTATGACAAAATCTAGTTTAGAATTTACGTTAATTTGGAGTATGTTTAGCAATAAAGGATTACAATCCTCATTTTTATATCAAAGTTGGTGCTATTAGGTGAGAGGGTGAGTAATCGTGCCTGTAGTTTCGTTAAATCAATCAAGAGAGTGAACCTGATAATTGCCAGCCGTCAATTATTTTTGCCACAATATTACGAGGATTTGAGGGGGAAATTCGAGACTCAAGATTCACACGTACAGCTTCAGATGGCAAGAAATTATAAAATAAACAGAAACAGAGAGCATTAAATCAGCTAAAGTTACTTTGCGGAGAGGACGAGGAAGCGTGTCCAGCATTTTCAATTCACTTGAGCCAGCGTGGAAACCAAGAAATAAATCAAAATGCTACTCGGGAACTAGGAAGAAGATCAAAACAGCTGCGTGTCATCAACTTGGCACGTGCACGCAAAGCGTTAAACTTACTTTTGAATGAGAAGCGACTCTTCAATCGGGTGATATTCTTTAAGCCAAATTATGATTGCTTGAGCACCGGTGGAAAATTCTAATGCGTACCAAGAAAATTTCCTGGATATTTTCAAGAAATATACCTCTTTTTAATTAGACTCTAGTCTGACTTTGTGAGTCAAATGAATTCAAAAATACCCATTTTTTGTATTTGAAACCCTTTTTATTGTATTTGGATTTGGATTTTTGTATTTGGATCCCCTTTTGGGTTACACATTGAATACCAAAATTAAGGTAAAAAATATGCAAATTTTTTAACGAATACATTTTTAACGACCGCTCTTTTCCAACCACAGGAGTCATCTGCAGCGTCATTTTTATGGAACGTATTTTTAATTGTAATAACTTCAAGAAGTCGTAGGATTACTATATTTTATATTCATTCAATTGCTTGTGACTTCTTTGCTTTTGTTTTTATTTTCTCACTTCAAATTGACGATTTGCTACTCTTTGCTGGACCTTGATAGCCATCTTCAATATATTCCAAGCTAAAATATTCACTTCAAAGCTCAATAACAGTAAAACAAGTCAATAAATGCTTTCTTTATTTCAGTTTATAACATGTTCTTCAAAGAGGACACATTTAAGTTTTCATAATTTCCCAAGTGCCCGCGAGGCCAGAGCTTTCTTTAATCTGAGGTGATTGCCATGTATAGTTCTTAATATATATTTCAAGCTATACCTCCTGACGAGTTATGTGTGCAAGATCTTCGGCTCATCCCCGGTGGGACTTGGAGAACGGCCTATGACGTCATCGGCCTCCTTTCGTATGCGTCCGCAATGAATTTTGCTGTTAAAGCTCCCACAATCTCGCCCCCCTGGGGTCGCTAGTGTATCCTATCAAACCCCGCGTGAGGGTGATATGGTCTATCGAAGCTGCGGCGATCAAATTAGGGCGAGTGGATGCATTTAGGTCTCTCTGCCTCTGGTTAATAACCTGAACCCGCAAAGAATCGAGCCGCAGATCCCGGCTCGTGGAGCCCCCGCCCGTTGTAGGGCAAAAAGTTCTCCACGGCAGTCTCCTTCCACCGACCAACCGCGTGGGAAGAATGAAGCATTCTTACCGATTGGAAAGAAGAAAGCTTGATCACCATTATGTATGCAATTAGTGCTAAAGGTGCGCTTAAACTATCGGTTATCTTGTCCGTTTTCGAGGCATCCAAGAGTGCTATCATCTCACATGCATGAGTGAATACATACGTGAGATTAAAGGAATAACATCAGGAAATATTCCACGCAATATTACTCGGGCACCTGACCTTTGATGCTAACATAATATCATCGAAGCTACCATGTGAGAGTTTGGATCATTAATATCTTCAAAACTCCTACATATACGTTTTATTTCATTCACTAGTTTATGTACTCATCTAATCTGCATAAAATGACTACTTCTCAGGGGTCTAAGTAATTCATTAATATGAAGAGTTTCGTGTTTAATTGTAAAAAATCACCCACTCGTATGTTAGTTACGTTAGTTTTTATAATGAAATAATGAGAAAGAGTGAAAGACCGTTCTTAATATTACTATCTGCATTTACGAGTTTTTGATCTTTATCCCTTATTAATGGACTTATCGTTAACGTTCTGGCCCTGAAAATTAAATCAAATCACTAAAAATAGTGATTAAGGTGATGTTCTTCTTTTTTGACCGGATATGTGAATTTCAGGTTTCCTTTTTTTTCCTATTTTCTGTTCGTTTTTTTTCTTTTAGCCATCTATGGTAGAGCCTAACATATCTCTCGATAGTTCCTCAATAATTCACGTCATATTTACGGATATAGTTTTAACATTGAACGCCATTTGTTATTCAATAAGGATATTTTTTATATCTATGGTGTTTTTATGGAAGAGACTTATAAATCCATAATCTTTTCGTATACACGGAAAGCTGTTTCAGAATTTACGATATATTCTCACCTCAACAATTATCATAGTGGTTGATATTTGAAATAAAGTTTACTAATTTTATTAGTGCTTCTTTTCTATCAAAAATGGGGTTTTGTCTTGGGTGTTTGCCTTGTTTCAGTCTATTTTTCATAGTACAACTCGTGGGTGTGGGTTAAACCTATCGACTGCCAATTACCCCGAGCTTATTTTTTCCCCAAATTTAGATCCATACTGCCGCCCCTCGGGACAAGTGACGGACGGTGCGTCTCAATGCCCTTGACCCTCCTCCACCTCTTTTGTTTTCATGAGTGAAGTTGCGTTTTATTTTTAGCGCATGACTTAAGGCTCAAGCGGAAGCCCACCATACTCTCCGGTTAATGGTCCGTCAGGGTGGGCACGATCCTCGCCCGTATACTTCCAGCACCGTTACTTAATTCGCGTGCACGATGAAACTCCCGAGACCAAAATAGCACGGGGAGGCATTGAGGGATCCAGGAGCATGATCCAGAAGGTAATCCTTAAGTGTTTAATAGGCAGGGTTCTGCTGGCTTACGCAAAGGGCTCTGCCTGCTCTTGTCCTAAGCTTCGGTTGGCCGCAAATGAAAACGCTTTACCAGAGGCTCGCTCGCTCGAATTTTTGTAGCACGTTGACAAAGCCGAATACCTTCAATCCTGTTCTATCCTCTCTCATTTACGAACTATTTTTTCCCACATTCCCAGGGGTATTCCTATAGGATAATGTAACGCAGGGATCTCAAATCAACGGACAGTTTCTGTTGTTTATCGCGGCCTTCTCTTGTTGCTGAAAGCTTTTACCCGGGAAATCAGTGAAATATATTAAATCCTACACTAGTGGCTATCTTTTGGACAGATAATCATGGTTAGGTTTTGTTTATACTAAATATATTCTTTTTCATGTACTGCTAAAAATAACTAGTGATTTTCTGTAATATATATGCAAAAGTTTGAGCACACTAACCAAATAACTCACGTTTTGCTAGTTTCCTCTGATTACCGAATACTAGGTAATCCCCATTTTGCTAAATTTGCTTGGGGGAAAAAACTGTCAGAGAGCTGTGAACCCATGGGATAATTTTCAACTGCTTTTCTAAATAATTCTGTCTCAATTTTAAAAAATATAACGTATATCCAACATGTTACTACCAAAGTCATCACGAATGATTCATCAGAAAAATCGAATTGATGTGAGTATATGGATAAAGTCATAGACATTATAATCCCCTAGGTAGCAATCGCGTTATGCACGCAAATTTGGCACATTAATGTTATGAACCTCTATCTTGAGATATTCTGTTGTAACTATTGGTTAACAAATACAATCGTAGCTTACCCTATACCTCCTTTATCCATAGTAAAAGGTATATTTTTGCACTTGTCTATGTTTATATCGTATCTATAAAAATTTAAAGATTTCCTTTATTGCTTACTCATGTCTTTTGTCCGAGGGAAATAACGAAAAAATAATCATTTGGTTGTATTTATCCAAGTTTGATAGTTTTCACACCTGTGGTCAGGTTGTTTTCTAGTTATTCATTAATATGAAGGCAAAGCTGCTAGAAAAAATAAATGGTACACAAAAAGACCATAGGCAGATTTCCAATTGATGAAATTGGAACTTGAGACTGTAATGAAAGATTTTAGCCAAATTAATCCATGTGCTCGGGGCATGACGCGAATGGCCACACTTCGTTCGTCGCTGACCTTCGACGTCGACACGCAGTGGTATTAAAAAAAAAAGAGCACACCAGTACGGCTGTTGGACTTAACCTTCGCCACTGCGAAATTTGGGGAGGGGAAGAGAAAGGATGGAGTGAAATGCGAAATAATTCTCCTCGGAATGGAGTTCACGGCGATGCGTCATTAGCAACAGCAGCAGAAGGCGATACGGAGGGGGCGGGGGCAGGGCTCCAGTATAAGGGGACGCGGGGGAAGGTGGGGTTGGCGGGGGAAGGTCTACGGTTACCGCCCCTCCCCCCCCTGCCGTGGCCCTCGTCCCCAGGAAGAGCAAATGGCAGCAACCAGGCGGACCCTTTAAAGGGGACATGCCCTTCAAAGAGTTTCCAGAGAATGCGAAAAGGGAGCCCGAGAAGGGACAGTAATAACGCTATTCCCAAGCTGGTTAAGAGCCCAATAAAACCCTTTGTATTTAATGGATCTCACCTTCCATCTACTTCATTCTGTACCAATGGAGGTCAATTTTTACGTATGTTCTAGCATTTCGGTACTTTAAGACAGCTCATTATATTTTTGAAGCACGTCATATGCAGGCAACGATTTTCCACCCGTTAGATGAAGTTAGAGGAGGTGGATAATAATAGAAGCAATATTTCAGGCCTCCAATCGACAGTTAAACGGCAGTTGTTGCTTTCTACCGAAGATTTTATCGATAAATATGATAGGATTATACAAATTACGTAAAAAAATTTGGCTTGAAAATTAGTGCCTGAGGATAGGAATCCTGGGGCTCGTAGTAGTCTACTGATTAGTCCGGTAAGCCATAGGTCCATGGTTCTATTTCGGTCCCGGACCATTTATTCTCGACGCATTTGTCGAACATATCACTGCTAAGTTTGCTGGAAGATTTCAGGATGAACACATGTTATGTGCAGCTATGCATGGCGCAGGTGTTGGTTAAGGATCCAATCTCACGGGTGATGATTTCTTTTCTTCTATCCCCTTGATAAAATAGTCTTCTCCTTTTCTTCGTTAACCTTTGTGGACAGCACAAATATTTAGTTCAGATTAGTCCTCTAAAATTGTCTTGCGTTTTATTTCATAGCCGTATTTCGGCAGGATGTGCATAACTATGTAGGCGGTAATGTTATCATATCATTATACTAGTGATCATTAATACATCGCAAAGTAGAATGACGAATCGTCACATATATCGACCGTGCTTCAACGAGTTAAGGCTGAGCTCCATAGGAGAGGTGCAGGGGACGTGAGAAAGCTCCTGCTGCTTCGTCCTATCTCTCTCCCACGCACACAACACGGAGAAGAATAGTTTCGATTGAAAGAAATAAAAGGGGATTCACTTGCGCCGAGGGAGAGCGTGTGGGTTGGTGGATGGGAAGGAGCGGGGCAAGGAGGGAAAGGATTCCTGGGCACTGGAAAGCAAAACCTATTGAACGCAATTCCTTTCCCTCTTCCATCCCTCCGCAAAACCCTTTTCTGCCACACCCACCTCTGAATTCCTGTCTCTTTCCTCACCCCCGCTCGCCACACCACCAGCAGCCGGGACCCTTGCCGACTGAATGACATCTATCTGATCCCGAAAGATGCACGAGAAAACTCGCTGGTGAAACGTGTATTGTGGTACATTTAAAAAAATTGCTTTCTTTTATACTGAATGGATGCAATGGAGATGTGGTGTAACCGAAGAATAATAATAATCGTCACAAAAGCTTCCGCGGTTCCTTATAATTTAGAAGTTTTCAAGTTCCTCCCACGTTGTTGCATATTAGTGGACAACCGTTTCCTCGGCATTCCATTCGGCATCATCAGGTCCGGACCTGATGCTGTAAACGTGTATCATAACATATATGAAGCATTGTTGAAAGCAATGGATATTTGCTATTACTGAAGAATTATGAATATCGATACGAAGGCTTCCGTGGTTTTCTTGTAGTATCAAGTTCGTACCTGATGATGCTGACTAAAATGCTGGCGAAACGATTGTCCATTAATATTCTGCAATGCGGGAAGCACCCGAATTATTCAAAATTAATGAAAGATTAAAACAAAGGTAAGAATCAACATTACTGAAGCTCTACGGAAAGCTGAAGAGAAAATTAGTAAAATGAGAACCTGAGGAGGACTAGGATTAATGTTACGGGGCACATCAGAGATACAACAGTCTTTTTTAATCAGTATGGGAAGGGGAAATGCAATGGGAGATCTGGAGAGAAAGATCAAAACTGAGATGGAGTAGAGAGTGGGGGGTAAATCTCACCAATCAAATCATGAAAAACTGGAGAGTGGATGGAGAGATGCAACAATCCAATTTCCGGATTAGCGGCAGCTAGTGATGATGATGATGTGAGTATTGTGAGTACTTTTTATTTATCAGCATAATTATCATCGAAAGCCATCAATCTAAACATCGGTTTGAAGGACTTGTGTGTATATCTTTGGATCTGTGCACGTGACTGACTACTATTGGATTGGATTGGATTAATGTGTCCAATAATTGTGTCAGCTCTTCCTCTTTTCAGAGTTTTTATTATACGTCATTTCTCTCCAAATCTTAGTAGAAAATTTTAGCCGAATTCTCTCTCCGAAAGTTTGATCTTCCTCATGTTTTGGAATCGGCAAATCTTCATTGATTCCAATGCCATTTGCTCAGTTAAGTGCTTAGGCTTCACTGTAATTTGAGATATGCTCCGTATATGTGTGTTATTGAATTTATTTCTTACTTCTTTGCTTGTCTGGTATTTTTAGCTGGTAGGTGACTCATCCTGTTTTAACGCACATTGCAAGGAGAAAAGACAAATGAAAAAAAAATTGCCTGAAGCAGAATTCAATCTAGTAATTTTGTAGGGAGCTAAAGTGGATTTTTTTCCCTTCTTTCTTCTTCACTCCTTATTTAGCAATTGTGCAACGTTTCATAGAATGAGTGGTTGTGTTTTATTTTTGTGGGCGTGTGTGATGCAGCTGAATCAGCTTTATACCCTAAAAGACTCCTTTTAACCAGTTAAGCTAAAACTCCTGAAGACGGGAAGTGGCTGGATTGAAAGAGGTTATGCACCACTGAGGATATTCACTGAAATGGAAAATTCTGTGGAATTACCTTCTTTGGTAAACTTAGGGAATCCTGAATCGTGGACAAAGATCTATTTTTTATACAATTTTGGCAGAAAAGCTGACTTCATTTTATATTTAGGTTTGCTCTGGAATGTTTATTTTTGTTTCGTACAAGACACGTACCCCTGAAATTTCCCTATTGGTTGAAATAAGTATGTGTAATCACTACACTCCCAATAATAGCGAATTGGTTCGAAAAGCTCCTTAAAATTGAAGTAATGTTATTACCTTATGTACATTAGCATATTTATAATTAATCATAGCAACAATGACAACCCAAACCACGAAATAATTTCCTTTTCCTGTGAATTATAAATACTGATTGGCCTGCAAAGGTGTGTAGTTCTTCGTTCAAGGAATATATTTTAATGCTTAGATTAATTGGCTTAGTAATGAGAGAGGCTGCATTTGCGACACGAAAGACTAGCTGCAGCGAGATTTAAAGATAAATGTTCCCCTCGGCAATTTTCCTAAATGCAGGAAATACTTTCATTCCTTGATATGTCTCACGATTGATTTTACTCTCGTGACTAATATTAGACGGAAAATGTGCTGAATTTATTACTATTTGTGTCGGAGAAAATGTGAAAAAAAAACTCTCAACAAAAAACCGGAGAACACACCGCATTTGCTGAGTACTAGATAGCGGATGCCCTGATCTTTTATCTGTGCTGGATAGAGGTGGGGGAGTTGGGTAGGATTGGGTGGGCGAGTTGCCTGAGAATTCTTTTTGCCGTGATCCTCGCTCATGGGCGCTTTGTGCAGTGGTTCAGGCATTCCTCTCCCACCTTTTATTCTCCCAGCCCTCGAAAAAGGAACGCCTGAACGCAAAATTGCGAGCGAAGGAAGTCAATACGATTTTCCCCGCCGTGCCTTTTGGTCGACGTACGAACTTGCTTTTTTCAGTGCTTTTGAGTATTCAGTCTTCCGTGTATATAATACATCTCTGCCTCAAGCTGAGGGAATCCTTTTGAGGAAAGGCGTGAGACTTTTTACAACAATCACGAACTCGGAGTGATTCAGTTTTTTTCTCCACATCGGTGATGAACAGCATACCGACAGACTTTTCTCTTCCATGCATCTTCTCGTCTTAGTTCGATAAAAAGGACGCTTTGCCATACTTACATAAAAATACCACATCTACATGAAAATTTTTGTGCTCGTTAAATATTTATCTTGGATATTTACAGAAAATCGATTTTTAAAATCACTCTGCCTTTGATTACTTCTACTACTGTGATCTAGTAACTACTACGGTCGCCTAGTGACTTCTAGTAAAGCTTACGGATTATACATGACAGCGATTGTATTTCCGCGCAAGCACACGCTTATTCTTATGTGATTGCTCAAAGTTTCCTAACTTCAAATATTAAAATGCACCAGGGAAGCTGAATTTTAAGGTCTATATCATCAACGTAGTATTCTATTACTGTATTCTATTACTGAGTGTATTATTCTATTACTGGGCATCATAATCATAAAGAAATATTTTTTTTGCAAAAACCTAGAGCTTAATTAATCGTGAGGTACATATGCATTAAATTGTGCAAGAGTTGCACGTAATATTATGACTTGCAAGATTACGATTACGATTTATGCTAATGATTACTATGTTTCTTTTCAGGTAAGTGCTTTATCATACTGAAAGGAGTACGAATCTGCTGTGTTCAAGCGGTGAGTAGCTATTTTGGACAAGGAGTCTGCATATTTGGATAAATCTTCGAGATGGTCGCTGTGTGTTCATGGTAGGCTGCTAAATTGTATTGTGGTTGAAAAGTGCTGGAAATTAATGGATTCTCGCGAGGTAAATTTAGGTCTGTGATTTATTTCTCTGAATCAGCAGTCATTTCGCTTTTTTCCCGAAAAAAATACAGAAGTGTCAGTATTAAGTAGCATTTGCACAACTGTTTAAGGGCGTATATTTTCCATTTTCGTTAACTGTGTAACAATTTCAGTGCAATGTTGAGTTTGTCCCGTGTTCAAAATTCTTAGCACAATGGCAATTAAATAATCATTTTAAATACGAAATATCCAATGACTTTAATGAATCTAAAATATCTACTACGAAATCAATGTATATATAAGTATAAATAATTGAAATGTGGAAAACGTGGTAGATGAGGTAATTGGACAACATTTTCGGCATTTGTACTATAATGAATTACATTACCGATACAAAGCGATTAAAATGGAAGTCCTAATATCCCTTTGCACTTTTTATTTTTCTGCATTCAGAATCCAATTCAATAGTTCAATTCAACTAAAAATAAAACGTTCACAGCAACCTTCTTGCAAGATGTCCTCTCTGCCAACAATCTCTCTTACTTTTGTTTAATACACTATGAAAATCAATCCAAGATGATGAAAACGTATTGATAAGCAAAAAAGAAAATTTAATTTAATATTACACAAATGAATAAATAATCAAATACATAAAAGTGATTATTGCCTATCGCTGAATTATCCAGTCATACAATTTTTATGCGTCACCGCCAATAAAAGTGAATTAAAAGAGTTTTTGTTTTCGTATTAATTAAATAGAGAATAGTTTACAGTGCCAATTATAACTTCCATAAACCTGCTCATATTATAGATACTATATAGCTAACTATTTATTAACGTTTCCTAGCGTAGAATTTATGTCTTCTCGTTTTTTTTACGCGGCCAGTGGAAGTCGACAACACGTACCTTTAATCCCTCATCTCGCCACCAAGTCCCTGATCCCATAATTTCCTTCATTTTTAGCCTCACTTCCCACGCCCCCTTACCCTCAATCCAAAAAATTCCCCGGTCCCTCCCTACGCCCTGGCTCCGGTTTTCCACACGCCTCTCTTTCTAGTCACGAGTTTCATGAAAATCCGAAGTTGCGTTGCGGCCTACGAGGTGTCTGTTATGGTGAGGAAGAGCCCCTCAGCAGAAGGGAGAGATGGGGAACGGGGGGAGGACGCAGGGTGGTGTTGGAGTTGGGGACCCTGGCCGTGAGAGATGGAATAGGGGTGCAGAGGGGTGAGAGTTGGGAGAGGGAGTGGGAGGGGAAACCCCAAACGCGATAAATTCCTGCTCGTTTAAACATTGATGCAATTCCTTTGGGAACTCCTTCTACACCGAGCAAACTCATACTGCAAGGGGGGGTGGGAGGGCGGGTTGGGAGGGCAAGTGAGGGGGTGGGGTCGGAAGGGAGAGTTGGAAGGAGAGCATGAGGGACGGGAATGATAAAAAAGAAGGATATGGAAGAGGAGGGGAGGTGAGGAGGGAAGAGCAGGGGTAGAGGGGAGAAAAAATGAGGTGGGATTCCTACATCATTTTTCTCTCCATTCCCCTACGTTTGTTTCTGTGTAGATATAGCTATGGCAATCTTGCAAAAGACAAAACACTTAAGAGAAAAAAAAAGAAAATTTTTATTTTGGTCGATTTGAGAGAGTGTCAAAAAATATTTTATCCATACATATATTTTCGTCATGTAACTTCGTTTTGATGTTAATCCTACGCTTACAAATTAGCATAACTGCTTTCTAGCTCACTGCAGTATACTTCATTTACTTTACAAAAATCATATAAACAATTCCTACGGCCAGTAAAAAGTAAAACAATCATTTTTATTCAACTAAAAACATAAAAATGGTATTTTGTGGTATGATGATAGTTGTGGATCACCCTATATTTAGCTCCGTCACTTCTTTGACATGTTAATTGTGATCTTCAAAGTTATTATAAAATTTGCAATGAATTCATTACTATTATTCATATGAAGTCTTAGTCTGTAATTTGCAACTTTTTTGATACCTCACATCGTGAATGTTTAATCATTCAAAGAAAACATCGTGGTATCCTAATATCACGGTTGTTATTGCACTGTGACATTTCGCTCTTAGCTTGATTTTAGGGACAATCATAAAAAATTTGCATTGAAATGTAAGACAGCAGAAAGGAACGAATGAAAATTATTCATGTGTGCGTTGGTTTGAGATATGCACAATCGTATCACAGCTTATCTATCCCGTTTGTGCGCATTGGATTTTCCACAGAGCTCATAAATGAATCCCATTATCGCAAATTGTACTGAATTACGTTATTATCGCTTTTGGTTTGACGTTAAAGGTAATATTGAAGAGCAAAATCTCAATAAGAAGTGAGAGCGGAGGAATTATGACCTAAAAAATTACTTTCCTATCTTGTTGTATGAAGAAAAGTACCGCGTTTTTTTCCATATCTGTTGGTGCATGGATGTTAGGGTACAGTTCTCTTGGCTGCGGAGTGTGTGCGTTGGCTTGAGGTGTATAAATTCGTATCTCTGTTTCTCTACCTCTCTCATATCACCCTCTACAGCATCCGCTCCTCTCCTACCCTCTGCCCGCCTCTGCACTCCCCCGTGTTCCATCCCTCCTAGCAAGGAAAGGAAACACCTCTACAAGGATGCGAAGGGGAGATGGGGAGGACATTTCTGAAGAATTGAAGAAAGGGGATGCTTCGTAATTCATAAGATGCCGTGCGCCAGGGAAATGCAGGCGTGGAAGAGAAAGGAGGAGAGAACCCTTTATTTTTGGACCTGGAGTTTTCATTCGCCTTCCTTCGAGGCTAGGGAAAAGGGTTTTTGGCAAAAGGTTTTTTCTCCCATTTTCTTCGTTTTTCTACTCTCTCTCTCTCCCCCACATTTGTTTTCCATTCATTTCTCTCCGTGCGTTGCAATAAGTTTTAATGCACGTTCCCTAAAAACTGCAGCAACGGATTTTTCCCCACGGCGCTCTCGGGCTCGTGAGAAATCGGCGACGTAAATTGCATTTCCCTTGCGGAGTTTCTGGGCGGAGGAAAAGGGACGATGACTCAATATTTTAAAAGGAGCCATTCGCACATGCGAGGAGTCAAACTCCCGCGACGCCTTTAAACTCGAGTGTCCCGACTTCCGATCTGGAATCATGGATCCACCGCGGACGAAATGAGATTGCTCTGTAATCGATGAGTTTTTAAGTGAAGACTTTTTTATATAATGGCTTCTCCCTGGCGTTTGAATATATTTTGGGATCTACTTTATCACCTAAAGTCTGCTGGTTATTGGTCGTCTATTAGCGTGAATATCTGAAATGGTTCTACCTTAAGGTTGTAAAATACTTAAAAATAGTTTTACTTGAAAGACTCGTTACTAGAGTGAGGTCAGTCTCCATAAACTTGTAAAGAGTTCTGGAAGTTGTTTATGTTGAAGAGTTAGCCAAATCTATCACCGGAATAAAGAAAAAATGTACTATTTTCTCTTTATTCCGGTGTATAAGTTGTGATCTACTCCATCACTCAGAATCTGCTGGTTCTCGGTCATCTGTTAGCGTAAATATCTGAAATGATTCTACCTTAATATTTTTAAATACTTTAAAATAGCTCTGGTTGGAAGACTCGTTACTTGAGTGGGGTGAGTCGCTATAGTCTTGTAGAGTTTTAGAAGTTGTTTCTGTTGAATAGTTAGCAAATCTATTACCGGAATAAAGATAAATATTCTATTGAATTAATGGATAATGACTTCCAATTTCACCTGTAATTCTTTTTCCTGCTAGAAGGACAAATAGGTGCATAAAGTATTAAATGAGCGAAATACCCAACAAGTGGTTTCTATAAAGGCTACCTAGTTAGTTCAGCGTTCACTGAACCTTGAGTCACCGGAATAATTGTCGGCCGAAGGCTTGTTTTTCCTTGAGAGAAAAATTCTTGCAGAAAATAATCATATTTCAAAGTCCGAAGAACCATTGGTGAGTTTACCTGAGGTTGGAACTTTATTTCAGTTACTTCCTGGTTAGAGAAGAATATCCTAACGGTTTATAGATATCCATGTGCTGCTTGGTTCATTGAGCCTCATCACCCGTCATCATTTTTTACCAAGGCGTGACTAAATGACATATTTTCATCTGAATTACGACGTTCACCCATTTCTTTGCTCTAATTAGTTGCCAAGTTATTTCGCGAGTATCATTTACTTGATGGTGGATAGCTCTCGTGTGCCAAAATGGTTCCTTTACTTAACAGACCGTTCAAAGTTCGAAGAGATTTGTGTTATTTGGGGAATAATGCTTTGTTACCTTAGCCATACCCAGTAAGTGGTAGGAATGAGTGAGCATAAGAATTTAGGAAAATAGATAGTGTAAAAAGTACATGTTTGTGCGTGTAGCGGACATGTTTTGATACAGAGCCGACTGAAGAAATAGAAGGTAAATTTGACCGGAGGAGGGATATTGGAGGGAAGGTGAGGCGGGTGAACGGGTAAGAGAGACTGTCAGTACAATCCTCAAACACGGCGCCTTCGAGAGGGACGAACAGCTAGAAAGGTGAGAGACAGGGAACTATTCCTAGGAATTGCCAAGGACACCTCAAGTATGGAGACAAGTGCAAAAGAGAACAGAATCTCCTTCGCCTGTCCCTTCCCTCCTTTTTGCATCTTATCATTTCGTCCTTACCACGGGAGCATGTTATTTATGCTTCTTCTTACCACCACGGAAAATCCACACACATTGCGTTTTAACTAGGCTCATACTGTTCAATGGTATAAGATAATTAACAATCATCTTCTCTCTCACGTTACTCTTTTTTGTTGCATAAGGGAACGGGTATCCGGTATGTGTGGTGGCTTGAATTGAAACTTCACGAGACCCCTGCTTGAGAAATTCAGAACTGGTGTGTTTCAGAGCGACACCGAGAATATCATCATGACGCGTCACTACATCTCTAGGTCTGACAGAATCAATGAAATAAGAGAAATATATCGCCGAACAGATAGGTACAAAAACTCGTTCATTTTGCGCACGATAAGCAACAACAATAAAATCTGAGCTCCACTAAATACACTTCCATATTACACACCGTTTTACCTCCCAGTACCTTATCCCTTACATCTTTACATGACTGGTGTCGTAATACCCTCTGCATCACGTCCTTATGGCGGTTCGAAGGGTTGAATGAAGATGAAGATGTCCTTATACCGCGGGTGGAGGAAATTTTTTACATGAATCCCGTTCTCTACTTGGATACTTTATGGAGAGCGTATTATAATGTTGAGTATTTCGTCCGTCGGATGGAACGTTCACCAGTAGACACGTTAGAGCCCATCGTTAAGAGTAGGTTAATATCGACACCTGAGGTCTTCCAACTCCTCAACAACATACTCTTTCCTATTAAACTGAACCTCCATACCAAAGTGGCGTAGTTGATTAAAATTGTCAGCCAACTTCCTCAGTAACGAACTAACCAACGTATTTGAGAATGTGCTTTGAGTTAGCGGACTACCTGCCATGAAGAAAGAAGGAAGTAGAAAGACAAATTCAGGGAATAGAAGAGGCGTATAGAGAAGTGTTTTCGTTTGATAGTTCACCAAGTTTGTGAATTACGATTGAAAAAAATGACTCGAACTTCGAAAATCAGGTGACAAAGTTCATTTAGCCATTACACCTATAATTAGCCAGTTTTACTCTTCTCATAGTGACTTTGCATCAATTTTTATCCTTATCGCGTAACTGCATTTTATATGCTTAAATCAGCATATGGTTCCATTGCTGTTTTCGCATCGTTCATTTCTCCTTAATGATGGCTAATACCTATGTAAAAAAGGCTCCAGAAAAAAAAATTATAATTTAAGTTGGAATTTATGTGGGTGTCAGAAACTAAAATGAGAAGACCAGTACAGTTTTACGTCTTTATCGATTTCTTACCTACCTTAGCAAAGAACTTACTGGAAAAGGAGAAGCCACGTGAATTAACCTCTTAATTAAGAGATAACCTTATATTTATCTTGAGAAGGCTAATGAATCTGATTAACAAGACTTTGACCTGGTGCTACCTTTAATACCAACAATGAAGGAAAATGACAGAATTGATGAAACCATATTAAATGATGACATAGGAGAATATTGAAACCATATGTGTGCGCATTGGCGATATTGAATGGATCGACTGCGGAGTTATTATCATAAAAAGCCTAAACATAACTGACAAAGTCATCGCGTTACTGTAATCACTTATGTATTGAAATTCAAATAGTTCATTAAATCATGTGTCAAGATGTAAATGATGCCTTAACACCATTTCATGAAATTTCTGGACATACATCGCGAGGTAGCCTTATTGAATGGGTGGTTATTCGCAAAGAAAAAGGCTTAGCGTTCGTGCATCAAGACGTCGCTTCTCCCTTCTTTAATCTGTGATGCTGACGGACGCATTTCCCTCACCAAGTGGAGAAAGTAAACGCACTAACTCTCCCCTTCCATATCACTCCCTGCCAATTGCCCGAGACTCGCAGTTAGGCAAACGAGAGAGAAAGGAATGGAGTAGTTATTGGTGGCGGTCGTGCCATGAGGCGCTTGTCCGGCGCCCTTGGCACCGATCGCTGTCCCGTGGACGTATTCCGCTCGCCCGCCATCTATTTTATGGGTTTTGTTCGGCGTAAAGCCCCACCCAGCACGAGCAAGTCCCTGGGCACAAACCGCGCGAGAGGCCGGGGCCTCTCAGGGAGAAGCGACGAGGTCAACGTCGAGGTCGATAGGGGGTAATGATCATCTCCAATGCTCGGTCATCCCCCTAACACCACTTAGCTGCGTTCTGTGGCCTCATCTCTTCAGTGCATCCATGCATAATGTCCTGTAAGCCACCTCAAGGGTGTGTGGCAGTACGCGGCTCTTCTCCTGACTGTTGTAAGTGATGCTGACTGGGGTCGTGCTATGAAATTTATTCTGACCAAGAAGTTATTTGTCCGCGAACAGTCCATTCTGAAATCTCTTCAGCCTCGGATATATTCTCAACTCTACATTTGCTTCCTCAAATGATCCCCTTTTTCAATATAAAATCACCTTTGAACATGTCTTCTCACTTTCCTATCGTCCTAATATCTTATTCATTTTCTTCCCTCATTCGCGCTCTCCCAATGTCCCTCTTCTATATTACTTCTTGGCATGCAAATCTCCATCCACATATGCTGCCTTTTATTTTTATATAAAATACCTGTCCTCGTCGACTTCAATAAGAATTCATTTGAGAATTTTTGGGTGCATGGATGTTGATGATCATCAATCACTCATTACAATTACATTTGTTTATTATTCCTATTCATTTTTCTCAGTTACCATGATTATGTATCAAACAAATTATTTATTCTTCAATTTCCTCATATTATAATAACTTTAGATGTCGTTATTTATTCAGTTACAATATTTATATCATTTTATACTCACCACTGAGGACATTCCAAGACCTGCCCTGTCTTTCACTTTAAGCGTGGTATTCATCACTTTCCGACGGGTGGTTGTTCACTATATGAGTATGGTCAGGAATATCACTATTTGGTTGGTACTCGAGTCAAAACAGTCCAATCCTAAATCCTGTATGTTTTAGTGCTGACACCAAAAGTATATTTGTCCTATAAAGTTGCAGTGTACTCCTAGGGCACATAAGAAATATATGTAGAATAAATCACAAATATGGTATCAATGAAGATGAAGGGGTTGGGTAGCAGCCTGAAGAAAGCGAATAACTTTTAATCAGTAATTTATTTATTTATTTATCTTCACTATCCCGAATACAGCACAATGTGCCAATTTACGTCGGGTGGATAACAGTAACAACGGACGAGACACAAACACCCAAGTCCTGGACAGATAATATTCTACCCAGGCGGGACTCGAACCCGTGACCCTCGGGTTAGTAGATGATGATTTATGATAGATATTCCATTCGGGCGAAAAGGATGTAATATCTATCCGCTCTTCGTGGGAGAATGTTTTTATTGTGAAAATAGTATTCGGTACTTGAAATTACCTGTCATTTTATTGGTTTTCCTGAATCAAAAATTGACACAATGAAAACGACTACGATTTTATAGATCATGACTACTCCTCATAGTGCATCTCACTCAGGCGCTGTCACTCAATTTAATGGATAACCGCATAAGCTTGACCAGTATGAGTAGTCATAACCCTAGCGTGAACATGTACCCAAGGCTGTAATTGCTAGGCATTGCAGAACAGATACCGGCTCATTCCGGGAAACCGAAATGTACTCACGGAAATCCGAGAACGCGGGCGGTTGATGTGGGCGGTTTGGGAGGGTGGAAATGCGGGGGATAGCGTTTTTTAAGGCGATTCACAAAGGGAAACCAGTCGAGCAAGCAGAGGGAATTCTATCTATCTCAACTTTCTCTTCTCCGTCTCCCTTCCCCCATTCTTCCTCACCATTTCTCTCTCCTCCTCGCCCGATTCTTGTGCGACAGAGCCAATCGAGAGGCCTTGTGCCCCTTTTCACCATTGTCCCAAAAGCAGTCCCGCCTCTTCCTTCCTTCCCCATACCCCCCCCCCATTCTCCCAAACCCTCCGCGTCCCCTTCCCTCCCAACCCCAGACACTCAATCAATGAGTCTGCACCGCTTCCTTACTTGCAAACATTTCCACGATTCCTTTCCGCCCGATTGCCCCACGGTATCATTTCGTTGAGGGGCGTAGAGGGGGTGAATGGTGTGTGTTCTCTCGAGAACGGGGTGGTTTTAAGGAGGGTGGAAACCCTGACGGAGGTGGAGAGAAAGGGTGTACGAAATGTTTGGGGGCTCCGGGAACAGTCTGCGGACGGCCTGGGCTGTTGTATTTATGTGCGATGGAGTGAACCCACTCGCGTATGTGTTCGTTTGGCCGCGTTGAAAGACGAATTGTAGGGAGAGGAAGGGGGGGGGGGCCTTCGCCCCAGCCTCCCTCCTTTAAACCCACCCCCTTTCCCGTCCCTTCCCATATAACAGCCGGACTCCTTTCGTCTTATGCCCTTTCACCCACCTACTTTCCCCACCCGTATGCTCTTCTTCTTTCCTCTTCATGCCCATCTTCCTCCCGTTTTCTCTTCTTCGCAGCCCCTGTACTCTCTTCCCTGTTTCATTCCCGGCACGGTCTGCGATGCATTGGAATAAAACCCACGTCCTCGAGAAATTGAAGATGTGAAAGTTTTTTTGCGGAGGCAGTAGGATTGTGAACAAGGATTGGTTACCCTGTGATAAAAATAAATCGTTCTTTTCCTCCCTCTTCAATCCCCTACGTTTGCTCAACGAGCGGTGAAAATGAAGTGGAATTTCAGTTAATCCCAGTTAGGAATAAATTCATATATGTGAGGGAAGTGGAATCGCCGAGCGAAATTTCGAGAGCACAAAATCTCTAGAAGCCATGGCTAAAGATTTTCGCAGAGCATTGGATTGGGCTGCTTTGACTGTCTTGCAATTGCACTGAAACAATTTGAAGGAAATGGAGTGTATTTATATGTGCTTCATTGAAATGGGGCTGGTTGGTTGGGCTAATGGGAATGAGGCTCTCCCGCTGTCTATCAAACATACAGTGACAAATTAAAGAGCACGATGTTTGAATAATGACTTCCTTACAATTTCAGTGATGTGCAAAAATTTGTGATGATTGAACAGGAACTGATGCTCTTCTTACCTAAGTGTCAGTATGGTCATTGATTCCTTGCTGTAACGATTTTGATTCTTTGATTACCCCCGATGAGTAAACTTGGTGGATTTATTTCCGTTCGAAGAAATATTCAAATTTAGTAAATATCTCGTGCGCAAATTTTTTTCCTGCCTTAATGCTTCTAAAATATAACTGGAATCTTTCACTTCCAATTGACTGGTACACGAGTGGGGCTTGCAGGTAGATAAGTATAGGTAACCGATAAATTACAAAATATGGAGGGTCATAGTCTATTAAATGTAGCTCTTCCTCGAAAACAGATGGATCTGAAATAGTTCAGTATTTTTCAGGTGATAACATTTTCAATCCAAGCTTTACCTTTAGTTTTAAATGCTTTCTTTAAAATGGATGAATGAGTTATGTAAAGCGTCCGTTTTTAATTAATCAGCGCATATTACCACAATGGAGATTCCCTGTATAATCTGTATTCGCCACATGCGTAATTCTGCGTTGTAATGTATTAAAATTCCCTTTGGTTACCCTCTTTAACTAGTTATCAGTCATTCTGTTGCTTAACTGTATTAACTAACGTTAGTGGTAAATCTCATTGCTCAATAATTAATGCCATTCATATCTGCGTGAGTAAACTCCTCCACGAATAACAAACTTCCTTGTGGCCTGAGATAGGATTTGGCCATAAACGCGGTGTACTTGAATAGAAGAAAAGTCATCATAATGTATGCACCCACAGTATTGCCAGGATCGGTAGCAGAGCCCAATTAAAATGGAACAATTTTCAGCGAAGGCATTTGTTAAATAAATATGGTTTGCGAAAACTGAAGGCCTCTTTCCAAATTTCCTATCAAACATGAGAATGACTGTACTACCGCTTTGTACTGAGGAGATCATAAATTAAACTTGCATCTTAATTAATGACAGTAAAACTTGCCTTTGAATTGTGGAAATTGTGTAGAAAAATATAATCGAATAATCGCGCTTACAGTCTTTTGTCTTATTGGCGTGTATGCGGTCGTAGAATTACATGATTGTGTGCGAAAACAAACATTAATATAGACTATGCTCCCTTGCACAAAAATGGTGCTAAATCCATCGGCTATGAACATAGATCATTGCATAGTTCATAGCAGTTATTATCTAAAAGGTCTGTTACAGTTGAGCGTAAAAGGAGTGTATTTTGGTGCGTTACAAATATTCTTCGTATCATTTTGAAAAATCATTGAGATTTTTTTGTCTTTTGCATCAAATTGTCGTGTTTGCCGAGACTATAAAATCTTTGGTCCTTCCTCAATTAGGTTCCAGTTTCCTTCATTTTGACGTCACCTACATCTTCCACCAAACGTAAACTCTTCCAATGTGGCAGATTTATAGCCTTTTATGGCACATGGGGTAAATTTCCTCATTATCTAAATGCTTGCGTAATTCCAAAAATTATCATTAACAAACCTTGGAGGAAGAGATAAGAAAATGGTCTTTCTCTTAGAAATATGCACTTTCAGCGGAAAGTACGTTATTTTTGTCAAGATTATTATTTTTTAACTTTTGCACATCCCCCAGGTTCAAATTCCATTTAATTCTCGAACTATTGGTTTATTTATCGCAACTTATCCGCTCCGTCCTATCGAAAATCTTCGGAAAACAAAAATACCGTCTCCCAGGCTCTTCCGGGAAAACTCTTCCCATCTCTCCCGCTGCCGGCTCAGCAGGAGAAGTTTCCTTTTTCGTCGGAGTGAGATAGTTAGACCCCGACTCCCGTTCTCATCATTCTGAAGTATCAATAACCGTTTTTCTAAATTAACTTCCGCCGAGTTATGAACCCGCCCAACTCTCGTTTCCCCACCCACCCCGTCCTCCCTCTCTTTTAAAAGACATTTCTCCTTATCATCCCGCATAAAGTTTGGAGCAAAGTGCGAAATCTTTTGAAGCCACTAATGAAACGTCTCCCCCTCCGGGCGATCCTGACAGCTTCCCTCCACCTCTCCCCATGTCTTAACCCTCTCCCTCCCCACACTCTTTCCCCTCTTCCTTCCATTTCCCCTGCCTCCTTGTCTTCGCCTATTGCAGCGAAAGAGGCTTATATGCGGTGGCGAGAATAGCGAATTGTTACCTGTGTTGGGACTCAGGGTTGACGGTTTGGTGTCATATATGGGCTTACGCACATAAGGTCGATATTTTAATCTGGATATCGACCCTTCTGTGCGTAACCTGAAGTTTATTCTCACGTTCAGAAGCTTTCTCTCTTAACCTATTACACAAACCACTGTCTCGTTTTAAAAGAATTCACGTTTTCCTGGTGAATAGAATGAAGAAAGGCTACTCGGTATTCCATCCGGTTCAGAAGGTCCATGACGTTTCGACCGCTTGCACTGCAGTCGTCCTCAGGGTAATGAGATGCCGATGAGCAAGTCTAGTCAAAATACGTTTATTTCCACGCCAAACAAATACAAGTAAAACAGAAACAAAAGCGACGGTGTGGACCCCGATTTAGGCTGTCGCCTTTTCAATCCCTGCAGAAGAGGATGTTTTTCAAAGGAAACCTGATCCCTACTTGAGTGCCTTGTGGAGGGCACTTCAAGTACAGTACTCCGTCTGTCGGATGAGACGTCAAACCGTGGTCCCCTTGGCGCCTTTCGTTAAGAGTAGGCTAATGGCGACGCCCGGTTTCTATCAACCCTTCCTCCCTTACCTATGCCCTATGGCGAAAGTGACCTTAGCCGATGAGCGGCATTGTCCCAAATATATAGTGGTCACGGGAGGGCAGAGGCTCTTTTCCCACGCTTTCTTCTGATTGGCTCGTTGTTCTTGGGTTGCTTCTATAGATTTCAGTATCGGTTTCCATGTGTGGGTTAGGTGGAAACCGCTGTCCCGGTTGAGTTTGTCTCTTTTCTGGTCTGATTTCTATTTCTTCTTTGATTAAACGGTCCCAATAGCATGATGATGGATGCAGTAGCGGCCGATATGTTAGCACCAACGTAAATTTTACGTAGAATATTTATTGGACAACCGGTTTCGTGGAATAGTCGACTTAATCAGGTACATAATTGAGAGCCCTATGTTATGTACCTGATGATGTCGACCATTCGACGAAACCGGTCGTCCAATAAATATTCTACCTAAAACTTGCAAAGTTTTGTTAATTCCTGAACATTATGGAAAAGTTTTACAAAGTTAAGGGTGAAACTATTGAATCTACCTTCTTATTTCGAATTGGTCCAGATTGATGCGGAGTGCCAACGGTTTACCGTGAATATTCCATTTTCCATTCCAAACGTAATCGGTTTGGGCAATTATCGACCTGAATTATGTATATCATATCGCATGCTTTCTACATGAAAATATATCGACGTGTCGTCATTTCGCGTGGCCCCTTTAGTGGAGATTCTTATGAGGAGAAAGTGGTGGATGGGTTGTCCTGGATCGGGGGAAGGTTGGAGAAGTAGAGGAAGGCGAAGCTGGACGTGGGTACAGGGAAAGGAAGGAAGTGGAAGGGATATAGAACGCTTGTCATCTCTGGGAAGACGGAGGGAATCTTGCGGGATGGGCGGGAAGAGGAAGTCGGGTAGGGGGAGTTGAGAAAATGGGAGGGTTTGTGGATTGGGGGGAAATTGAAGGGGAGTAATGGGGTGTGGGATGGAAGGACGGACCCACCCCCTCCCTGAAAGGGTGAGATGGTGGAATATGGTCGCGGGAGCGAAGTAAACCCCTACTTTCCCGCCGCCTCGCTCCAATCCTACCCATACTCCTTTTCCTATCCCACGCTCGCACACACACATCCTCGCTCTCGTCCTCACGGCATCCTTGCCGCACCCCCCATCCCCATCTTCGCCGCCCCCTGCTCCTCCCCCGCCCGCACCACCCGCACGTTATTGACTGGAGCCGAAGGAGATAGAGAGTGTGGGGTTGAGGTAGGGAGAAGGTTGAGAACTTGGAGAAGGGGTAGCTGGGGAAAGAACGAAGATTCTCACTCCCCAAAACTTTTGTCTTCTCCCTCTCTTCCTCCTTATGCACGGTGCTGGGCGATGCTCAACAATTTACAACGCACGCCCTGGATACAAAAACTACATCGCCGTTGTAACGGCTTATTTTCCTTACAGTACTAATATACCGCATTCAGTCTGTGGAGATTGCCCTTCAGTATGCCCAATGAAAATATTCGATATTATTGGTAGTTAAGTAACGTATACCTTTATTGGCTAGTCTATAAATGCTATCCTCCTACAAAGTACTTTTTCATCCCTGCAAAAACTTTGTAATTGCCCATTCTTCCTCTTCCGTAATGTTGGCCTTGTCGAAAAATCAGCTGTAGCTGTCTTTTGTATAGTTATAGTAGAAAATTGTCCACATAAGAGAATAAAAATTGATTTAATCAGTTTGTTCACATGTGGGATTTGGTTTTCTGTCATTGACCTGAAATTGGTGGCACAGGTGGCTGTTGAATCGTGGGTAAACAATTATCTCACCTAGTTCAAGAGCCGTGAAGACTTCACCAACGATTTTAGGATGTCCATACATCGTTATATCTCACAATCTTCCCCTGCATGCCTCTCCTCCCAAAATTTCTTGCCCCTATCCCTCTTTCCCTTTATCTCGTCGGCCGGACTTACTCTCCATTTCCTCCCTGGCACTCCATCCCCCGCCCTCCTATCTTGCCCGTAATCAGCTTTTCTGCAGATGTTTTGCTTCAGGCTCGCCCATCCTTTACGATCCTGTTATTGGGCCTCCGACAATATATAGTGCTCTCTGCTGCGGTTTTCTCCTTCATTCTCCTCCACTAGGCCTTCTCCCTCGACGCTCACGGGCGTCGTTTTTGCCGGACTTGTGTTTTATTTTCCCTCCTCTCCAACTTGTGGCGGCCCCAAGGTCGCGCACGCGTCAAAGACGCTTTTTACTCGCCAACCTTTTAATCTTCCATAGTGTCCCCCGCCTTTGTTTCTTGGAATCCGGAGCCCTTAACAAATGCCAGTCTCTCGACGCATCATTTTATTCAAACGTTTCGTGACGATGAAGGTAGCGGCTACGTCGCGACGCGTCGGATCGGCATATTAGATGAATAACGTACGTTCCGCTCGTAATAGTCATTACTATGAATCCATTTGTCGAGAAACTCAATGCATGAGCGGATATGTTTAAACCTACTATCTTATTTAACCTCATTTAGGTACGCCGTTGCGTACTTTAAAGGTAAAGAGAAGGTTTTTCTGATTTTTCTTGCGACTAAATTTACGCCATAGGCCTGCATTGCTCAATGTATACATCTCTTCGAGCTTTGTTGAGTATTGGCAGGAACTTAGTCGGATTTCGTATCAAATTTCATGAACATAGATCGGATCCTTTGTTGAAATACCCGTGAACTAACCTATCTAATGTGTTCACGAATATCCTATTTCAAATTAATATAATTATGCCCGAAGTGCTTCCCAATTGGCTTGAAACGTTTTCTCACTCCAATGAGTTTGCATTGCTTTAAACACAGTTCTTAGATTCCTGGAGCTCGGTGAAGCGTGGATACTTTTATTGATATTTTAGTTAGAGCTTCCAGTGATGTGGGTTATTCTGCCAATGGACTCGGGAAGATCGTACTGCCTTCCATATTTTGAATTATATCCAATGATTAAGTGGATGTGGTAAGTTTTAACCTCATTTGCACCGTATAGGAGAATATCCGCTCATAATCATTGTATGTTAAACCTGACGTCTGATTTACTGCATATTTGTCCCCCGCCTTTGTTTCTTGGAATCCGGAGCCCTTAACAAATGCCAGTCTCTCGACGCATCATTTTTCCTTCCTATAAAAAGTTATCTTGTACTCAGATTGTGTGTCCGTTTTGCTGAGATTCCTCTTCATATCGATCATCACTTGACCTTTGTTCATCCTCCTTTCCTCCCATTTTGCCCTCCACTTTGTTCATTATAAAATCCTACGGCATAGTGTATATTGTTTCCCGAGTTCTTTTCTTTGTTGCGTAGAAGTTTTCCTATTCCCATACAATCTACCATTATCTCGGCCCTTTCATATTATTATCACCTAATTTTTTTCATTAGAAACAATTACGGAAGGAAGAAGGAATGAGGAAAATCACCAGACAAGAAATATGATGAATTGAGGAAATATGAGGGATGTTAAAATGCAAAATATGGAATGGTTATTTATTGTACTCTAGGCAACGCCAACGAAGTGGATACCAGCTAATATTAAACGTTGCTCAAATATTTGAATATTGATTATACATAAACATGATAAAGATTTAAAGACGGTATATGAAAATCCATACATATGATGAAATGAATTGGAGTAGAGAGTAGAGAGAAGAGTGAGGTTCTGAGCTGCAGGAATTCAATGCGGAGGTGTTGATTGGTGCATGGCCATATTACTCGGGGGACGAACGGGACCATAATCTCTTCCCTCCCGAAAAAAAATTCCAATTAATCAAATTTATTGAGGCCAATAGCATTTATATTTTTAAAAATTAAGGAACTAAATGATAAATACTTAAAAATGGCTAGAAAATGGAGTTTTGTATTTTTGTAATTTTTCTGAATCATTGATTTATAAATTTCTGGATACGCCACTTGACTGCTGATGTTTATCTAGTTCTATGGCACAACTAGTCTAATCTTTTTAGACTAATCATATGGTACTATCCCTTTTACCATCCAACTATTCCTATTCAATTAATTCAATTATATTCAGTGAGTCTATCTCACATATATGATAGTATAATTCCATTCATCATTCTAATGCATCTAATTTATCTCTCTTACCCTTCAATATAGCGTAACACTGCATATCTATCAACCAGCTTCCATGCTGTCAATCAACCTCTACTTTCGAGCTCTGGCAACGAAAGCTGGGTATTCCCCGCATACTGAACCTGCTCCACCTCATTACCATGCGTGCAAATAAGAAAACTCAGGACCTTCCTTCGCATAGAAAAAGGTGGTTTTGTTTTTTTTAGCTTGGACACCCTTCTTTCTGCCTTTCGAGAATGAAAACGAAGAAAAAAGATTGGGAAGAAGGGAAGGGTGGAGAAGAAGCGTGTAAAATGGAAGAGGGAAAGAAGGAGCTTTATAAAGAAATACGGAATGAGGGAGGGTTTCTTTTTTTAATTATTCGTAGATGGGTTGTGTGTGCAAGGGGTTGAATTTCCTCCGTCCTCGGATTATCCTCCCACGCATTGAGACGCATAGGCGCGTACCACAGGGTACGTCCGGAGCGCAAACTTGACCGGTCTCGGTAGTGAATGCGTCTCTCCTGGTTCGTACCCCCCTTTGCCACCCACCTCCGGTGAAGAGGCTCGTGTTTTTTTCCCCAACGCTTCCGCTGTGCACATAGCGTTCTATTTTTGGGGAAAGTGCAAATGAGTGGGAATAAAAGGTCGAGGAGCGAGGGGTGTTTGCGTTGCCCGTCCGGGCGAGGAGGCAAGGAGTAAGAGATACGGGGAATAGAATTGCCTTGAGAGAGAGGGAGGCTGGGGTCCAGAAGAGGAAATGTGAAGGTTCAGCTAAGAGTAGCAGTGGAAGTTGAAAGAATGCAAAATCAAGCAGCGACGAGGATTCTTTAGAAAGGAAGGGAAACCCCAAAAAACCTCTTTTCATACGCTTCAATAGCCCGTCCTCCGCTCCCCTATCATTTGTCAAGTACTACTGAGGGCTTACTTGATCAAATTTGTGTACGCTATTCTCGCCGTAATATACACATATCTGTAAACATTTTGTTTAATTTTATCTCCAAATATTTTTTTACCCTAAGTTACCTCACATGAGTTTTCGTGAACAGGAAGAAGTGATTATTATAGCTCTTTTCATCTCGATGCTTGTGTCAGAGATCACCGTTACTTCTTAGAAGGTATAGCTAACTTCCATCTACATAATTAATTAATTATTTTTCAATTAAAAGAGAGGATTTTAGGTCAATTCTTTTCAGCGTTCTATTACCCATGTGAAGATATTCAAATATGGAGTCATTCAGTTGTGTAACGACGTAACGTTGAATCCTTTTAAATTTAAATACTCGCTTATGATGACTAGTATATGTTTATTATTGAAATTTGATGCATATTATAATCTGTAACTTATTAACTTTTACCTCTTTCGCTTATGTTCATTCATATAGAAATTAATCTCGCAAACCTAGAAAACATACCTCAAGTTAATGCGGTCACGGTATTATTCCTCGAATTATCTTCCAAAAAGTGCAAATTGAGGAATTGTCAAATGACGAAGTGTGGGACGTGATGGGCTGTGATGTAGCAATTTGGAGTAATTTTTAGCCGATAGCGTCACCATCCTCATTTCTTTATGCGTTGGGAAGTTGGTGCGGGATAACCAGATCCCCAAATCTTAAATTAATTTACAAATTTACGACTAATAGCACTAAGCTTGGAGATGGGGGTTTGGAAATCAACCATTCTGGTGGAAACAAAGTGTTTGACAGACAATCTCTTTCACTTACACTTTGTTGCACGCCACGGGCCAGCATGTGAGCGTGTGTCAGAGAGTGCTGTTTATGACTGCTGTCGGATTCAACGCCGTTTTTAAAACCGCCGTCTCTCCACCGCGGGGCTCTCGAAACGGCACACGGAATAAAATCGACGAAACGGAAGCCATCATCGGGCATCGTCTCCAGAAATTTGTCGCGGGGCTCTCTTAAGCGTTTTACTCCCATTCAATCTGCTCGGTTCAGTCACATCCATGCGGAAGCGAGATGGATAAAAGAGGAGGGGAGATAATACTGGGTGAGGAGGATTTGGCGAACGAGGGCTTCGAAGACAAAAGGAGGAAGACGAGGGGAAGTGGATAAGAGAGGCAGAGGAAAGAGGGGATAGGAGAGAATCTAAAAGTTTTCCGGGAGCCCGCGATGGGGTTGAGGGGAGGGAGTTGGGAGAGGAAAGAGGTAGAGGGTTTTGACAGGACAGGATCCCGGGTGAGGGAAAGCGTCCTGGAGGGGGAAGATAGGGGTACAGGGGATACCCTGAAAGGGTAAGGGTTGAGGGAAGGGGGAGAGGGAGAAGAAAAAAGGTTGAGGAGGCGGAGTAAAAGGGAGTGGGGAGAGGGGATGAATAGAATCGACGCAATCCCGCGACTCATCAATCATTGACGTGGGTTTCGTCGGGGTGTTCCGAAAGATGTCGGACTGGAGGCGAGAGAGATGGAGGGGGGGAAGGTTGCGGAGGGAGGTTGCTGAGAAGGGAGGTTGCTGAGAAGGGAGGCGTGGGCGGCTGAGTTTGGAGGTGACGAGAGGGGGCGTTCGGGGGTGGTAGTGGCCTTACACAGACGCACACACCAACACACCCCCCTGCCATCCACCCGAGGAAGCGGAGGTCTTGTTTTGAAGGCGAGGGAGGGAAGCTGTGGGTTGGCTGAAGGAGGGAGGCCCAACGCTTGAGGAACGGAAGTTAGTGTGGAAGGGTTTTCGGGAGAGACGCACAAACAAACGGCCGTATTCGTGCGAAATCGAGGCCATTACACTATGCCTCTCCTCCCTCCGCCAGCATTTATCCCTTTTTATGATTAAAAATTGAGCGGGACTCGACGATAAACACGTCCGGGAATACAATGGTGGAGGGAAACTCGGGAGGAAATCCTGGGAGTGTCCGCTGTGAAGGCTCCGTCCCCTTGAAGGCGGACGAGGGGAAAGGGAATTATCAAAACAGCTTCTTGAAAGCCTTTCAAGGTGACGTCCTTTAAGATGAGAATGGCAGTTTCCTCTCAAGTCCCATTTCTTTAATTTTTAATGAATATTTTAATACCTACGTTTATTTCGAAAAGTTTTAAATTTGTGGCTGTTTTCATCACCTCTTCTTTCATCGAGGTGGATACACCGTACTTTAACATAGGATCCACAAATGCCTCATGAGTGATAGCATTAATGTTAGTTGCTAATTTATTGAGGTATGACGCTATAATATAATGTGGGTGAAATCACATACGTGGCCTTACTATGGTATTGAGGGTGAGTCATACTGTCTGGCATACATCGAATAGTTCAATGTTTGTCCTTTTTCGCAATCTCCTTACTCTATAAATCCTCTTATGAGCACGGTATTATCTTCATATTGTATGAGCAATGTTGAAAAAATTTTTCCCTTTCATTTCCGCTTGCATTTGACTTTCACCGCTTTCTATAATCTTGGGAGTGTCACTGTAGAAAAACAAATGGTCGAGGAAAAAGTATTTTTTTCCATCCCACAAAATTTAACTTGCCTTCAAAAATAGATTTAATCACACACTTCCTCTTTTTCGCGCTTTCAGGTTCTACCCTTAAGGTACTTTTATGTGTATAAAGTGTTAAAAAAACTTTTTTTGCATAGTGGGCACTCAAATGGCACATCGCCTTGGCATAATGGGCGAAACCATCGCTTTTAATTGATGTTCCACCCCCTAGGCCACATTTGAGTTTATTTGAGAAGTTTTACTTATTTTGCTCTAAAAATCTTTAATCTATATTCAAGGGCATTTAAAATGGAAAACAGTTAATTGTACTCTAAAGCAAGTTAAAAAAATGGCTATTTGAGTATGATGGTATTGAAATATTATTTTAAAATATCCATGAAATTGATTGTTTGAGAGGAAATTATGAAAATGTATGTAAGTTGTGTATTATACCATTAAAACTGAAATATTGTGTTTTTTCTTTGCAATAAACTCTTGGTTACCCCCGCACAGGTTTATAATCTTTGGGGTAACCTAGAGATTTCCATTTATTGTTTAATTGGAATGTACTTTATATGTAAGAAGGAAGGAAGAATAAGAAATTATTAATAATTTTTTTTGTTAGTTACAGTGTTAATTTCAAATTTTACGCTGAGTAAGAAGTCAGACTGTAGAGAGTGCTGCAGGTTGAGTATTAGCAAGATTGACAGAATAATTAATCTCCATCTCCGAAGTGTCCTTACAACGAAAGAATCGTACCTCATCGTGACAGCTGATAAATAACGTGAAAGATGGGGACAATGTTCCACAAATGGTTGGCCACCGTGTGAAATATCGATATGTGAAGTTACACGAGTCTTACTCGGTGTTTGCTGAATGAGGGAGGAGATTGCGCGGTGGAGTTGGTTGGGACTCGAGGGAGCGGAGCAGGAGGGAGGAAAGGGTGGCTGAAGGTTTGAGCCGGCGGAGAGTGGAAAATCCAGTTGCGGTTACATTTAAAGGTGAGGTGTCCGATGCAGTAAGAGATGAAAGGAAGAACTCGCGGGGACGGATGCTATTAAACGGATCGGGTAAGAGAATGAAATACTCATGTCGCAACGTACCAAAGCGGCTATTAATTTATTGTTGAATACATAGCAATTAACAGTGGGCCGAGGACCAAAAACAAAATTCATCTCAGATTATTTAGTTTTCAGCTTAAAAGGAAAAAGCATTTGTTACATTTTATAAATAGCAAACTCGTGCATGCCTTAAGCCATACCATGCAAAAACTAAAGTGCTGATAACCATCACATAAACAATGAAATGATGAAAAGATACCGGAGAAAAAACTATAAAAAATAATACAAGGTGCTATTATGAATATATATTTTGCAATTACCTCCCAAATATTTTGTAAATCGACCCAAAAATCAAATTACACTTCTGGGAAAAGGCTCAAACTTTTCTCTGGTGAACATTGTTGGAAGAATGTCAGTTTTTACTTGGTGACCTATATCTACTAGTAATTGTACGACAGTTAAAATTAATCTATAGCCATAAGGACCCTGTTTTTAGATGTAGTAAACGTTAACCAAAAGATGACTTTAGGTAAACATGATATTTCATTACAGACGAAATCCGGTCGGTTGATGTGAGTGTTTGATTGGACATCATATAAACTTCGAATTTCATCCAAGGAGTTAAGTAAATTAATCTAAGATAACAAAGTTAGCCCTAGTTAGGTGTCGATGTAATCAACCTCAGTCCTTTTGAGCCTACAGCGTTTTAGCATCGGTGACAATATTAGCCTAAGCTGTATTTGTAATCTCTACCAGCATTTCCCGCAAGTTACGAATGTAAATTAATTTAGCAGATAATCGTAGATTAAACTCTTGTAGAGCTCAATTTTGAATAGCATCGTTGCTATCCTTTTTGTAAATTAAATCTTCCGTAATTAATTGTCTGTGTAATTAAATTGTTAGTAATTATGTCATAATAACTATGTCGCAGATAAGAGATATTCTGCCCTCTGTGATTCTAACTTTGATTCTAACGATAGAGCATTGATTTTATCCGGCGATATTTTTTCACTAGAATGAATAAACTGACCTTAGAGAATTAAGTACAAGGGACGTTTTCAGGTTGAAGATTGATTAATTTTAAACAGCATCATTTCAATTCGTTGGTGTTGAATAATGACCTAGTTAAAGCTAACACACTTGTCTTTAAGCATGATGTAAATAGAAACGTCACAATTCGAAACGCTCACTAGATAGAAGTTTTAAGTGATGGCACATATATTCTGATAGATTTATTTGGGTTTTCAGTTCTGTATTGTGTGCTGGATATTGAGACTACTAACAGAAAATCATCTCTTCTAGTGGTTCATTCAATAATAATGGACCATTTAACCGAAAGATGCAGCGAAAATGCTACCAAATATACCCTTGAATATCACAAACATGTAGATATTTATCATCGTTTTTGCCACTTTGATACCTTTAAAGCTGGTACATTCGAGGAATTTACATAAATGTAATTAATGAGGGTCCGTCACAACGGCCTGAGTCAAAAAGTTCTAAATTCCTGTTATAAACTCGTTTTCTAAAACTATTCTGCTTTTGCTGAATTCATGCGTTACCTAATGAAAACCAGAAACATGGAACAAGATACGGAGATTTTTCCATGAATTAACTTTTGATGAATACGTTTTCGTAGATTCAAGAGACACCTGCTTAGCTATTTCTATGCAATTATGTACCTCCTTTTGACTTCAATTCAAAGAGTGATTTACTAAAAATTTAAAAAAATAAAGGGGTAAAATGCTCTTTTTTTGTATTTATCCAATTCTCTTGAAGCATTCCTCTTCTCTTAACACTTTTTCGCGAAATAATAGCATCTAAATTTATATTTTTTCTGAATTTCTCCCATACTTCCACCGAACATCATGTAATTTTAAGTTCTATTTTCCAAAAAATCAGCGTAGAAATGCATTTTTTGCTGTTCATTTCAGATATAGTTAAAGTAGCCAGAAGATGAATGATTTCACTCTGAACCCATTTAACGGTAGAACGGACTTTTTGAACGACATCCGTACATACTATATGCCATTAAGGTAGTTTGAGCGAGACAGTTTCCTGATCAAAATGGAGATAACATTTGAATGATACGTTTTAATTTTTGCACCTGTGGAAGCATGAATTAAATATTACGTAATTATTAGTGAAATAATATACTTGCATATCACTGATATTTTAGGTAATCAAATAAAAATATTCACTTGTCTTTGATTTTACTCATTTTTCACGCGGTGCGTTCAAAACTCCATCACAAAGGAAGGTTGTTTGCGATTCAGATAAAATTACTTTGGACACAATATGACGTATTTCCAAAAATAATCGAGAAAACATTCAAACTACACCCTGTAAATTTTTTGACGAGATCTAGGTGCTAGAAATGCCTAATTTTTTAAATAAATTCTCTCTGGAGAGCGTAACCTAACGTTTCCCATGTAAATGGGCTGGTATTATTTGTGAAAACTTTCGGAAAATAGTTCGTAAATGGGCTGATATTTAGGTATCTTTGGAATAGTATGATATTGTTTATTAAAATGAGACCAAATTCATTGATTTCTAGGTGAAATGATATTTCGCTCAAACTACCTACTATTTTTGGATGATGTTCATCGAATTTCAATATTGATCATGCTTGACGATGTGGATTTTATTTTGAGAATGTGTGCTCAAAATGTATTTAATAACGGCGCGCTATTAGAAAAAATCTCATCCTACCTGCCCTGTATTGTTTCTCCAATTTTGGAGGCGCTTAATTAAAGGCGGTCTTTTAGCCGGCTTAAAAACGGCCATGCAGACTCGGTGAAAGGGCGGAAAAAAAGATCACTTGTCGTCAGAACAGCTCAAATGAGGCTAATTGAACACTTTACGGGATGCATTAAATTAATTGCCCCCCTCCCCCTCCCGGACTGTATTGAGTCGTTCGCGTGATGCCGAAGCATTGTTCAATTTGAAGCGTGCTTCGTTTCGACGTGGCGACGGGAAAAAAGTTGAAGGCGCACCTGTGCGCTTCGTGGATTTCTCCGATACTCTCTTTGGTATTCTGGATTCCTCGCCTTTCAGATTCTCGTAAGAGGGATGCGAGGTACGATAAAAAATAGCAGTGACAGTCCTTATGCCTACCTTTGAGCTGGCTGGTGAAATTTTTGCCAGTTCCCATGCATGCGTTCCCCCAAGAGGTTTGCTAACTACTCCGCCAAAGGTGGGAGTAAAGACCGTATCTACCAATTTCAGTAGTAAAGCTCTCCTTTTGACCTAGCTTGTGGTATTTTTTTTAAATTCACTGATGGGATAAAACGACTGAATTTTCACCCACTTTTGGCTCATCATTGTTATTTGTTATTCCTCCACTCACAGTCATGCTTGGTTTTGTCTATTAATGACAGGGACATAAACAATTCAATTAAAACTAATGTAATTAACTAAAATAATTGCTAAAAATATTTGCAGAACCTCATTGTAAAATTATACACGAAAATAGGTTCAGATTTAATTAGTTTAGTAGAGGTAATACCAGTTCATATTTATTTATCACTTAATTATTTGCTAGGAAATTATGTAATACTTATAATTTCACTATGGAGTACTCAACTATTCAGGCTACGTGACATTTTGAACATGATTTTATTAGGTGATTAACACATGGTAGGGGATTCAACAATTGAATTCATTGTAATGGTTCTTATTGTTGTCTGTGTTCATATTACAAGCGATTATAACTCAAGAGACAAATTGACCGTATTATAGTGATTTTTATATTAGTAATTTTTAATTGACCGTATTATAGTTTTTTAAATTACATGCGATTATAACTCAAGAGACAAATTGACCGTATTATAGTGATTCTTCTCTTCTACGGAAGTCTTCTTTGGATATTATGTAGAAAAGAAAAATCGAAGTTTCGTAAACACACTGAAATATTGCCTCGCCCGTGAGCTAATTAATTATTTGATTTTACAGCCATAGGTGTATAATCACCATCCATTTATCTCTAAATCCAATTTGGATAAATTCGGAATTAATCATTCAGTTCATTAAATAATTAATAAACGCAATTTTGCAAGATTTACTGGAAAAGCTTAAGGATGATCTCATACTAAAATGAACTAGTAAAAATGTAGTTGGGTGGATTCATGCTTAAATGGTAAAAATCTGAATGTAATCAACTTCGTTTAAAGGATGTTGTTTTTAAGATACCATTCGAATTTCAATTTTTGTGATTTTGAGTTTCATTTTTTAGCTTATATTAATTATAGGTTTCATATGTTTTTAACGATTGATGATATTTCTCTTTTTTGTCGGTGCTACGATTACTAATGGATTCATCCAAAGAATACGAAAAATGCGGGCTGTAATTAAACTATACATCAAGATTTCATTGACTGAGTTACACAGGTCTATTGCTACTGCGAAATCATAACCTCAAAATTGGAAAGAAAAATATCTTATTTTTAAGGATTGAATACCTTTATTAAAAGTTTAAGTTTGACTTGAATTTTTGGTTTGTTTGGTTAAGTTTGACTAGAATAAAATTGCCCATGATATGAATGTGCCTGATTGGGAGTTTCAGGGCAATGATAGGAAAGTTATACAGGAACGAGATCAAAAGTATTATTTTTATAAAACTTTTCCCTGGTATATACTGTAAGCAAGTATATACTGCGTATAAAATATATGAATCGGTTCTTTCCATAATGTTTCAACTTCTAAGTGCAAAGAGCTTCTTTAGGCAATGGTAATGGTCACATCGATTTTAAGTTTGTAATGAACTTAATCCAGATGGCTTAAAATGATACATTTTAATAATACCTTCCCCGGAATCATGAGTTGGAACATGATTCCGGAGAAGAACTGTAGGATTTTTTCCACTGAGGAATGATTCATCCCCTCCTGACCGCCCTCAATCATAATTGAACAGGTTTGTTTCAACCTAAACTGCTGGTTGAAAAAAAGTAATGTGAAACATCTAAACAGGGTGAATTACAACAATTTGAAAGGGTTTTTTATCACTAATTTGTTAAATTATACCCTTTAAAGAGCACGAAAGTTAGTTATGAGGTTGTTCATGTCCTTTCGTTTTTTATTTTCTTGCACTTAATTTATCAAGATGAAGCTTGGACCGTCGACTGGAAAGCACCGTCTAGCGAAAAATATACACATTTTTATTCTTTTTTTTCCATTTTGTGACACACTTCAACCCTTAAATTAATTTGACATTTATGCTCCAAAATTGTCCGTTTTTCACTGTCTCTGCTACATTAACTTTTAACGTTTCAAACGGCATTATGGGTTTTAAATGGAAAATTATTTTCGAGGTCTCTTACTTTTCAAGACTTAATTGAGGACCTAAGTCATTCGATCATTATGAAAATTACTGTAATATTTTAGTATAGGCATTTTTTCATCTATATAGGTTGTTAATAAGTGGTATATTGTATCCTAATAATCATGTCACTTGACGGGGATTCATTTTATTCCATGAAAAAGTTATATTTTTTCGTTTTCACCTTGAATTTTAACGGGTACCATCCCCAAGTACTGATTATAATGTTAAACATTTCAAAATGAATGAGACAGCTACGTAGATTTGCCACAACTCGTAATCTGCGGCAACGTGAAGATTATTATTCTTTCCCCTAACTCGGGTGAAGGCTTTATAGAGTCACTCCGTTCTTGGTCGGCTATCATTTATCCATTTCCATACGGTATTTTCCTTCGTCATTCCGCCTTGCTCTCTCACCCGTCAGTTTGCCACGCATTCTCCCGTCCAATTCGCCATGTCCGCTCCTTCTCACTTCCCTGGCCTTTCTCTTCTCCTCTTCCACCCCGGGAATGAAGGAATTGTGAGGAGCAGGAGCATAAGAGAGAGAGAGAGGTCGATTCCATGAATAGTTTGCGGCAGGATGATTGATCGCCAGACGGATTAATTGAAGAAATAACGAATTCCATGCCTTCGTGGCTTTGATCGATGAGTCCGCCGGGCAAAAAAAATGGAGCTCGCCCCCCCCCCTTTCCTCTGCCTCCATGTCCCTCGATCAGGGCCGTGAGCAGTTTGAGGGCAGAGTTTTTTAAGGGGCCATGTCGTATAACCCCGGCCGCCGCACCGCAGGCCGGGAGAGATCCGCCGCCGTTTCCGTGGGGCAAGGCCGCGCGAGGTCGCCAGCCACTACCGTTGTTGCTGTCTTGCTCGCGATAACCCTTGTTGTGGGTGTTGCCGAGCGATGTTCGAATGTAAAATTATGCAAGGCAAGAGGCTCAATCCCGCAAGACCCACGATAAATCGAACGCTCTCTACTCTCCCTGTATCGATAGATATTACTTGATATCGTTATGTACCACATCGCAGAGGGCAATAATGACGCAGATATGATCTCACAGCATCGCATTGTATCGTGTTTTATCGCATTATGTGATTTAGATGCTATAACATGAACTTTTCAAATGTATCATATTGTGAACTCTCGAATTTATATGTTTTGTGGTGCTAATTTGCCGTGCATCTCGATTCATCACATACGCATATTAATGGCCTCTATCACATGAATCTACAGTAGAGTCTGTCAGTGATGAGTCAAACCAAGTTTTCTTGGCAATGCTCAGCAATGTGGTATCAAATTAATACGGCACAATGTGGCTGGCCAATTGTTCATTCTGGTCGATATATGTGTAAAACCATTTAGTCACAGATTCTGTTCGTAATATTGAAGTTTTATTTTATATTAAAATATTTCATGAGTTATATCGCATAATCTACTCGATGTACCGATGAAGTACTCGTTCCCACATTTCAGCCGTTGCTTAGAGAATTAGTTTTTTTTACTATTTAATCCAATTTTTTTTCTTTTCTTCTTCCTGCTTATGCATTCTACTTCACCCGTTCATATGCTACTCCCTCTCCAGTACAGAATGGATGCAGTTCCATCTTCTCTTCCCCTCCTTCCCTCTCCCCAAACCCACCCCGGTTTCCGCAGGCCCGCCCAGTCGCCGCTTGTTTACACGAATTTATTCGTTTGACAAGATTGAATACTTCGTCCGGAGTGAGAGAGAGGCTTGTATCCGTGGACCTCCCTCTCGTCAGTCGGGATAAAATTTGCATTCTATTATAACTTTGAAAACGTCATCAAACTGGCAGCTTCGACGTTAACATCGAATTAGTCGACGTGTGATGCACCATCTGTCCGCTACCCGGCTCGATATTCGCCCGACGGCCTCGGCCGAGGGGGTGGAGCGGTGATGCCAGGGGTGTGGCACTATTCTGGTGTGGGGAGATGGTGGTGTGGCCTCCCATGCTCATTCGTCTTCGTCCGCCGGCCCTGTGATTTGGCGGCGTCATTGATACTGTTGCATTTTTATCCATTTTGGGACCCCGGATGAGGTCGGGGAAAATGTTCGCCAGCAGCGCATTGTAAATGTTTATCTTCCCTGATGTAACATGCGCTTCGTTGCAATAAACGCGGGGAAATCTACGGGGAAAACCGAAAACCGTTGAAATCCGATGGCTCACATCAGAGAGGGGGGGGACGTGGCAACAAAATGTGCATATTTTAGAGCTTCAATTTCGAAGCGTCCAATTTCGACTGGATGTGTTTCACTGTGAAAGCCGCGTACATATATGTATTGAAGTTAATTCAAATTTCACTATTTTTATCCAATTAGCGCTCATAATTAACACGCTATGTCACATTTACGTGAATGGTCCAAATTTCCGACGAAGCATATCAATTAAAATGTGGGTTAATATATTAACTAAGAGGATTAATGTCAGGGCCCGCCCCCGGGTTGATTACTGTGCAGATATGAATCCAAAATCATCGCTTACTTCTTTTCTCCTCTTGAGAGGACAAGGCTATGACATTTCTACCTTTGCGTTACTATTCTTTTATTAACTGACTTCACCAATGCGCTGAACTTTAATTCATAACATGCATCCCTATCTCTACAGCTCTATATTATATCCAATTATAAATTGAATTTAACGTTATCAAAAGAGCAAAGATAAATATGTAGCAGCTATCTGTGGCATTCAAGGTGTGAACTAAACTGCCTTTGATTGAAAATACATTTAAATCGTGCGAAATGGCAGATTTTTTTAAGATGTCGGTCAAAAAACGTGGTTCTTGGTTTTTCCATTTGCATTCCTTGGAAAAATAAGCATCCTCTTTTAAGTGGGGTAATTTATGGAGAATCACTAAGGAATTTTTTTTCTATTAATTCAATTAATTACGCGTAACCTCTTCGTTTGATCTCTTGATATTTTCACACATGTCTGTGAAAGAAAATCCATGTCAGCCGAATCATAAAATATCGTAAAGATAAAAATAGAAAAGGAATGAGAAGTGAAGTTACCCGAGTAAAAATTTGGGTGAGTACGGTGAGACAGATACTCAACGGAGGCAGAAAAATATTGGCATTAAAGAACTGAAGCATGTAGATGGTGAGTGAATGGGATTCCATAGGGAAGCAATAGGATTGTTTAAGCTAAGAAAGAGTAAAATAAATTAAGAAAATAGTGGCATCTTTTATGGATAACTGAGGTTTGACTGAGTACTTTGCAGTTTTGACTGCGTGTACATCACGCTTTACTTGGTTGTCCTTTTCCATTATCAAAGCAGTGAAAATGAAGTAAAGCTGAAATTCCACTTTTGACTCTACCTTGCCGAAACGGAACAACGTGATAGACATGCGCCTACGTATGAAGGGAGCGCATCATTGACGCTACTTCCAGCTTTCCATTACCTTTTCTCACGCTCACACATCCGTTGATAGAGTGAGACGGAATATTCAGGACGGCAAAGAAGAAAAAAACTGTGAGAGTAATCCTATTTGAATTAAAGGAAAAACTACGACAGGGTTGACATGAACGAGGGGGTTGGAGTCAAGAAAGAATTGCGCCGGAGAAAAAAAAACACATGGTTTGAACCCCATGTGTCGGTAGGTAGGCATTTGTATTCACCCTCCTCACCTTTTCGGATAAGGCTTGGAGAGATGAGATGAGTCTCGCTCGTGGAGACAAAAGACAACGTGAAGCGGGGTGGGTGCCTTTAGTCGTCAAGGGTGGCGGGGAGGAGACAGGCGGATCCGATCACCGTCACGTCATCCGGGCTTGAGCGCGTGTGAGCGTGTATGTCTGTCGCTTTTCCCGCGAAAGTCGTTACGCCTCACCCGCTGACGCTAGGGCTCTTTTGAGGGAGCGAGGCACGCTTGCCAGGGGAACGCTGCGTGCGAAAGGATTGGGGAAAGGGGAGGCGTGGGGGGAGGTTGGAAAAAATCTCCCACGTCAAAGATTGCTCGGGGACGGGAGGTGACTGCCAAGGGAAATGATGTGAAGGGGTTGAGGGAAAGAATGTGCTCGCGCAAGGGGTGGAGAGATTCCCTCCCCCCTATCCTTGTACGCCCCCCTTCATCCACACCCTATCCCCGAGAAGATGCAGAAACGGGGTCGAAGAAGGAAGCGGGGTGGTTTAGATGCGTGAGAGGTGAGACCGTAGGAAATTGGAGGAGAGAAGGAGCATTGGTGGGGTATTTTTTCTTGAGGAAGGAGGCGGCGAAAGTGGACCCAGAGGAGATCTCAGAGACCCTGAGTCCGCGTGGGTCGGATGGGGAATGATGTAGGATAGGGATGTTTGCGTGTCAGAACCCCCTCCCTCTCACCTAGTTTATTTTCTTCGCCGAGAGGAGGGAGCGATAGGCAAAAATCGAGGAGGTTGAGCCGGGTCGATGATGATAGGGGCGAGAAAAGTCTAGGCGAGATGCGTGGTGGACGCGGTTCTTCCACGGGAGGTGATGTATGGACCCAATGAAAGTTATCGCCTCCGAGGCAGTTTTCCGCTAGGCCGCGGGGCATTGGACTGGCAGCTATCCCCGATACTGCGCGCCATAATTCACGGAACGCTCGAGGAAGGCGTTCATAAAGTGCTTTTGGTCCCTCGGATCACTTTCACCCCCTTACAAATGAAGTACTTACCCAACCGATACCTACTGTCATTGAATATAAATGCGAATCCGTACGGTTAGTACCTACGGTTACCCCATCTCATATTTAACTTCTCGCTTTTTAAACTGTACCTAACAAATCGTTTAAATGTATATTGGGTCGTACCGGTCCTACCGCAATCAAAGAAATTACTGTTTTTTTCTACTACTAATATTTTAGCAACGGAAAAAGTTTTCTTAAAATAATACTTTTATTCTCCTTGATTTGAATATTCAAGTTTTCTTTGCCACTAACGTAGTCGCTTTCCGAAGTATTCCCGAACGATTTCTAGCAAATAAAAAATGACATGTCTATGTTTTCTAAAAAATCCTGGTATCAGCAAGTAAAAGATCGGCAAAATAGGATCAAGTATTTTCATCGATTGCCAATTTATTAAAGTGAAAATATAGCCATCGCCCAATTATTAGCAGTTTGGACTAATAGGGTCCGTTGTGTAGGAATACTGGGGCCAAGGTTTGGGCGTCCATGTCCAACTCTTAAAGTTTTGCTCTCCAAGCTATGACTCCATTGGAAAATAAGCCATTTTGTCTTGTGCAGCGTATGGTACTCAAAGATCTTTGCTGATAAACATGAATCATTACTACTATGATTAAACTGTCAAATTAAAAGAATTCAGGATAGTTTTAAGATCTGTTACATATAACTATGGTTTTATAATGAATGTAATCGTATTTAGGCCCACAAATCGTCTCCTCCGGCTTATGAATTCATTTTTAGTTGAGTGAATAATTTGCTATTAATGGAGTAGTACTGTTTATGCTAATTCACTTGGATGAATATATCCTCCTGTTACCCCCTTAGGGAATTGCTCTTTGTGCTGACCTCTTAACGTCAACCACGGCTAGAAGAAGAGACTGTTGCCAGGTTATGCTAGCCGTGCGAAGAAACAACACGAGGGATTTCTACGGTCGCCTTGATGGGTCGAGACGCGAGGCAGGGTGAGCAATTGAGGTTTGAGGAGAGGTTGTAGCTCTTAATGGTTGGGTTAGGCGCGAGGGGTAGTTGGATTTGAGTGAAAACCCTCATACATGGTAACTGACGGGCTAGGAATTCAGAGGTGGCATGGAGAGGCGAAGAGGATTTTAAGTGGAAGTATCACGGGATGGATGGGTAGGCATGTATATATTCACGTAAATGGAATGGATTGGTTGGCGGGATTCGCGTAACTTATCGCAGCTCCTCATGTGAGGTGGTGGGTTTAAGAGGACCCGCCTTGAGCTAACGAGAACATACGACGAAGCAAGGAGCGGGAATATGCGTTGGTTTGAAAAAACACTCGAGTGGAAATAAGGGAAGAGGGCTGTTGGAGTCTTTTTTCTCATTTTTCTCACATTACAGCGATGCCCGTAGAATCCGTTTTGAGTTTATCGTCAAGGCGTTGGAGTTTTCCCGCTTGTACCTAAAGGTTTGGAACCGTGTGGCTCAAGGCCGCAATTCCATCACCACTATGGTTGGTTCTCCTGAGAATATGTAACAAATACATTCGGGCTTTTTATATCTTTTTCCTTGAATAGTTTCTCAATTTATATTGAAGAAAGATTTTGCTTTACCTACCTTTGCTGTGCTTTCTAAAACACGTTTTGTTTCCTTATTCGGAGAGAGGTATGCTTACTAGTGCATATCTTATTGTATCTTTCACCTTTGACCTTATACTTGCTGGATATTCTTCCAGGATGCTATTTGCTGTATATTTTTGACTACAAGCATCCTCTGGCAATTTGTATCTACTGTTACTATTTATCGCTTATCAAAGGAAGCCTTTGATTAGTCTACACCCATGTGCTTGATATGCACTGATTGTTTTTCACTAAATGAGTTGTTTAAGGTAGATATCTAGAGCAATGTTTACTATTAGTAGTGAGTACGTGCAGCAGATGGGGTTATACTGAATAGGATGCGGAAACCTTTTTTAAGGCTTAGTTAACCAATGCATACGTCTAGCAACAATGGCTGTTCGGTATTTTCATTGAAATGCAATCACGTTCAAACCGGAATCCTCCGTGTTTTAGGCCAGTGTGATGAAAGATAAATCAGAGCTGGAGTTTCGCAGTGTTTGATATCTGGTATTAACTCGCTGATTTTCCCTCCGCGCTACACGTACAGAGAACAGATTAAGATGGTAAAGTCGATATTGAATTTATCCTTTGAATGCTTGTTTGGGCGTACAGAAGATTTTTGTGCATTCTTTTCCACGTTACTTCCATGTACCTAGTGCTTGCATTTAATACCTCAAACGCATTTGCAACGCAGCATGCATTGAAAGGGTTTAACAGCCATGGATTGTAGGCTTATGCTGTTTAGAGCCGAGTGAAACCCTAACCAATCCGTGCAAGTTTTGTAATGCTGGTTTTACCATATCTCTCTTGACAGATGCGTGCGTCATCAATTTTTTCTTTTACTTGTGATCTCCATGGCTTTGGATCTGCATTCTGCTTAACGGAAATATTAAATGCGTGATGCGATTGGTCTAAATCTCTCACAAAATTGAAGTAAAAGTTCAATTTATTCTTTTGACATTTCTATCCTACTCATGAAGTTATTATGTGTCTGTTCTCCTCCTGCGTGTTGGATGGGAGATCACCGTTTCCTTAACCACTGTTAACTGGAGATAGGAGTATCGTATATTCCCCGAGCACACAGATTTGTCCCTATTTTAGAATGTGTAACGCTCCAATGAAAGCCACCGATGGAGATACATTATTAGAGATGAATCTAAATACATAGCGTCCGGGAGTACGTTTCGTGGAATCTCTTCCCAAAATCGTTCTCACCTAATAGTGTTTTGTGCCCCCAGTGTTTTGTGCCCCCAGTGTTTTGTGCAAAACAGAACCAATCTAGATTTTCCTGGATATTCGTGGATATAACCTGGACATGCTCCAACACATTGACCCGGTCATTTGCCTTGGCTATTTGTTGTACCTACTTGAGTGAGGATATTGCTCAACCTATCGGGGATCATCCCTTGAGAAAACATCACGATATGGCTAATCAGTCAACATTTTTGACTCATTCCTAATTTCGTCAGCAGTCATCAAATCAAAGATCGGTTTAATGCAGTCCTTCAAACTGTTCTCTAACCATATAACCCTTAATTCCATCAAAATGTCCTCTTTTTTACTTTCAGTATAACTGACTGCGCGCATTTCATCTCTGGTCCATCAAGATAATTTTTCCCTGTTTTGCTCCCTCCATTGGAGTTTTCAGGATAATGTTATTCCTCAGAGTGTGTTCAGTGATTTCTATTTGGAGCTTTCTTTTAAGGTTTGAGGATATGGTTGGTGTGGTCGGCCGTTACGTGGTGGAAACGATTCATGTTAAAACAATGAATAAACTTGATTATTTCACAATTTTATTTCCCTTCCACTACCTACGCTTTGACTCTCAGGTCATCATCAGGTGACTACAGAAATTTATTTTTGTAATATATTTATGTTATGTAAACTTTGTATGCCTCCCGTTCTCTCGTCCTAGACCTCCCACTGTTCCGGGCTACCAGCTCATCATAACGATCTTATGCGTCACACGACGCTAAACCTTTCCGGCACCCACCACCTACCCCCCCCCTCCCACTCCTCCCGCCCCACCAACCTTCCTTCCCCCTCCCCCAAAAAAAGCCTAACCCGCTCCTTCCTCATGTATGTGTATATATACTCACTGTGATAAAAATTTTCTGCATTCACCTGATGATGACCTGAGTGTCGAAACCAAGGTAGTGGAAGGAAAATAATATTGTGGAAAAATCAAGTTTATTCATTGTTTTTACAAGGTTTAAGGAGTTTAAATCAGGCGCCTTTTCTCTCCAAGTTTTATTAGTTTTTTTCTAACCTTAATTCTCTTCGCCCAATTTTATCTTCACTACTTATTTTTTACGCCCCTATAATATTTCCTCTCATCTTCTCTGTACTGCTACTGCTGAAATCTACCAAGCTTCACAGATAAGATGCCTTACTTCTTTGTGCTATTGTGCTTAATGTACTCATATCATTGTCCATCCTTCACTAGTGATCGTCCTATCTTACTTCTCAGTTAGTTTAAAACTTTCACTTGTACTAGTTTTCTGTCCGAGTCTGACAGGACCTGAGTTTTCTTCTATGGATGATTACTCAGATTTTTTTCTCTCAATCATCTTCAAATTATGTTTTTCATTATTTTACATGCAGCTGTGTATTATTTCCTGATGTTCTGGTTCCCGTCGAGCCAAAAACAAGTGGAGTAGTCCCCAGAACGCTTTTTTGTCGTTTGAGGCTGTACCGGCTGTAAAAGACTCAATCCCTCAGCTCATTTAGGAATGGGTGATTTGGGGAATGCTCGCTAAAGAGAGGGAAGTATGATGGGGATGGTCATTTAAAGCCCTTTGCAATCCTTTTTATTTTTCAATTTTAAGAGCTCTTCGGTGTCTGATATCGATCAATGGGCGATTTTCCTCCTTTGATTCGTGGAATCCTCTCTCTAATTGCGTAATGGGAGTGAGAGAGGAATTCCTGGGATATATACCCTCGCTCGCGAGCAACCTACGGAAATACTGCGATCAAGTCGCAACCTCAGCATGTACCTATCATGAGCAGAGACAGATTAGGATTCGTTTGCTGTGACTAAGCACACGCAGTATATAAGATTCCGATCAATACGGTTGTGATTCTCATGGTGGATCCTCAAATTCTACATCACTGTTCTAAAATCAGCTAAGACTTTAGATCAATTAAAAAATATTTCACTACCTAAACGAAGGTTCAGTTAAAAATACTTCAATTTCCTCGTATAATTTTATTTCAATTCTACCACGTTTTTACTGCATTGCAACATCTATTTATCCGACCATAAGATGCTGCAGTACAATATAATCACGATTTTTTGGAGGAAAATTATTGGTGATGATTGCATTTCTTTCAGCTCAGTGCTTGTTCAGGGCGTGAAATGGTTTCAAAAATCTCCTCGTTTGGTGTACACTAATTTTATGTGGTCATCACTTCGAAAGTAGTGACCGCCTCGAATGTTAGGGGCTAAAAAATGAGCAATAAGAAATAATGATAAAATTGTGATAGTCCGTAGAGAAGTCCGTTTGTAGAAGAATAGTAGTCGAAGGCCAAGGACACTGTTCAGGATGGAGGAGGCTATCGGATTTTAAATTTTATAGCAAAGAAATAGATATAGAAAGCTAAAGTGTGCATTTGGCGCTAGCCCATGTCAGCAGCACTGTTGTGAAAATAACGTTAAAGTTTTATTTCAAAGAAATTAGGTTGTCAAGTCTGCATTTCTCTGCATTTAGTCAATCATATATTTCGCAGTTGGAAAACCCAAGAGTTATCGATTTTTGGGGTAATGATGGTGTAGTTCTATCTACAAAATCTTTATCGTTTAAGGTAAATATTGGAAAGGGGTCAATTTTATTTAGTTTTACCGCATAAGTGTGCGTCGACCATGTATAAAATCAAACTTGTCTTGATTTAAATGCTGACCACATTTATTTCTGAATATAATTAAGAATTCCGGAATTTGACTCTCAATGAGCTAAATTTCGTATCGGTATTCTCATCCTGGATTCATTAAGCATCCACCATCGCAGTAACTGTTACCCTGAGCTAGAAAATACGGTAAATTATCCTTAAATTTTAAATAAGAAATAGTAGTATCTATGTCGCGGTAGTAGAGTGATTTTTTTTTTTTTAATTTTGCTTGCCTCAAGAGTTGAATTTTATTTCTTTGGAATTTTAAGTGCCTTGCATTGTAATTAAATTACTAGCGTTAAATAGACCTGCCATAGCTCTGTACTATTGGACTGGTAAATTTATCTTGTGTTTCTGGAGAGATGGATGATCTTAAATATCATGTTGCTAATTGTGTGGAGATATTAGCGTAATTATTTCAGACTCAATTTATTTAATATTGAATTTTCTTTGGCGTCTCTGCATCTTTGAAACTAAACGAAAAATGAAGCACCATTATTAGTGATCTACTTATGCACAAATGAGCTGCCGTTTATTTCGACTTTTCAAAAACTTGCAATTTGATATGAGATCAGAATAACACCCATCCCAGGGTGAATATCGCTGATAATTAGATCGGAACTTAGCTCTGTGAGCCCGACAAGAGAATTATCCCCCAGTGGGATACACAACCGGTGGTAAAGGAATAAAAATCTGTCGCGTCCTCACTATTTTGCCATCCAACCCCCTTCCGATCGATTTTCGCCATTCTTTTGTTTTCCAGGGCCCTTGTCCCTACGTCCTTTTAATGCTCCCTCACCCAGGGCCGTCGCCCTCACCCCTCTTCCTCCCACTATCGCGTAGACTCGCCCCATTCTTCCTCCCTCGACTCGACCCGTACACCCCGCGTCTCTTTATCCCCTCGCTTAACCCCTCAAAACTCCCTCCACCCTCCCGTAACCCCCGTCCCCCTCCCTCTTTGCCCCCCACTCCTTCCCGCCCAAACCCTTAGCCCACTTTACTAATGGCGGAGGCCGTAATCTAATCAATTACCGTCGAGTCTCAATGCCTTTCACGCCCGCCTATTCCACTTGTTCTCCTTGGGATCCGAGATCTTTTCGTTGCTAAGGAATCTTTCTCTGGCCTCTCCCCCCCCCTCCGCTCCTCCCACACCGCCCTCAATTTATCCCGCACGTTCGCCTCCTCCTTCCTTGGCTAAAATCCCCGTATTAACCCCCCACTGCCACCCACCGTCTTCCCCCTCTTTAAAACCCTCCCCGCGAGCGCTTCTCCCCTCGCTCCCCCTCCTCTCACCCACCCACCGCTCTCCTTCACTAGCCCAGCACTCCATAGGGGGGGTGGGGGAGGTCTGCACCATTTTCCTCCGGAACCGACTTTCCTTCCTGCCTCTACACCACCCTCCGCCGCCCCAGCCTCAACTTCCCTCCTCCCTATCCGGAATCTCTCCGACGGCACAGCGGATATAGTTGATTAAAGCAGGTTAATTCAATTACGAGGGTGATACGGCTCCAAAGACTTCACTTTCTGCTTTATCCGTGCCTCCCCTCCCTTTCCTACCCTCCCTCCATCCCTATTACACTCCCCCCTCTCCCGTCCCTCGCGTTAACTCATCCCACCCGCCCTCTCTGGACCGCGGTATGCCCGCTCCACGCTTCACCTCCCCCTCCCTCCAAAACCTCACCCCCCACTCTCAGGCCAAAGCTCTCCTCACTCCTGACACCGCAAACCGCCCAAATCTCCCGAGAAGGCTCTCTTCCTCCTTTTTTATCATCCAACCTTTGTTTTTTAAATAATTTTTTTCATCCCCTTCCGCCTTATATTCCTTTCTCCCTCTCAAACTCACTTCCTGTCATCCGTTGACGGCGACTTTTAACTTCGTTACCTTCCTTCGCCCACAACCTACCCGCTCCGCCGCACCTTTCCACACCACCAAAGAGTGGATGTGGGGTTGCTTGTTGAGAGGTCGAAGGAGTGCGGATCTGGTTTCAGGGCTCCCGTCCTCGACGCCTCTCGTGCGACGGCGGAGAGGACGTTGAAGTCCTTTTACCCCTGAAACCCCTTAAGGGTACCAACTTCCCCGGAAATTCCCGCTTTCTCTAGGAATCCGACGTTAGCATGTAGATGGGGAAGTGAGTGGAGGAGGGCGTCTCGCTCCCGTATGCGGATAACACTCCTCTCTAGTTGTCTGGGGGAATTTACTGAGGCGAATAATTCAGCCAAATAGTTGCGCTCGCCTATCATCTTTAGATTTCATGCTCGAGATCGGTTAAGTGCAACTCTAGTAGTCTTCCCTTTCTTATGCTAATTTTGACATTTTCAGGCTATTATTTTACAGGGTGGTACCATATTTCATCATATTTCCTCTTGATATTTCACGTGGGAACATCTGCTTCCTTGTGCTCGAAAAAAAACCTATTATGTTTCATCCGCGAAGCTCTCCTTTTACGCGTGACTCTCCGAGTGAATCTCCCATCCTTGTTTCTTCCATGCCTTACCCTTCCTCACCTTACACTTTCTTTATTAAGTTGAAGTAAATGCGCAAATCGAACCGCAATACAATTTTTTTCGGCATATATTTCAAAGTTAATTCTTTCAATTTTTAATCAACCCTGGCTCTTGTTCGAGCTAATTTTTGAAAGTTTTTAGGTCTTTATGAGAACGTCAGAGTTTATAGAACTATTTTCAGATTATGTTGCAAATTCAGACGTATGTAATGGTTTGAAGAAATTGCCATGAGAAAAAATCGGCCTGGACCGGGAATCGAACCACGGACCTTTGGTTTGCCGGACCAATGCGCAGCATCCGGTCCGCTGCGCATTGGTCCGGCAAACCAAAGGTCCGTGGTTCGATTCCCGGTCCAGGCCGATTTTTTCTCATGGCAATTTCTTCAGAAAAATTCACCCGCCATGTTTGTATTTCATGTAATGGTTTGTTAGGGTGAAGAAACACACATGTACCATTTTTAAATAATTTTACTTGCCAACAGCTATTATATTATTACAGAACCGGGCCTAAACCATTCATGAAAGCATAGTAATTGGCAATTTATTTACTACACTATTAAACTTCTATATTTTAGGCAGGAATATACTGTTCCAGCATTGTATTTTGGCGAAATATGCGTACTCTTATTAAACATTTTCTCCTTAATACAAAATCTTTTACTAGGGTCTTCAATTTATGTTGCAGTTGAGTACAATTTTGAACATTTAATTTAGTCTTTGACTAATTAAGTTATTTTCACATATCTTTGAATTCAACAACAACAGAGTTTTCATGGATTTCTCCGATGGTATCCGATTTTTTCGCGCTCTGAGTTTACTCCCATTCCTCGGAAACATTTTTCCCTCCACCCGCTGTCATCTCCTCTAATTCCGGGCGCGGTGGGAGCAAAAGTCAATTTGGGTGTCATAATCCGTTTATCTCATTTTTGCGTTACGGAATCACTTCGTTTTTCGTTTGCCTGGGTGTCCCTCAATCAGTATTTCCCAGTGCCTCTTGCCCTAGCAGCATCTTTTTCAACCTTCATTTTCGCTCAAACACAACCGTGACAGTTCAATTGGAGTCATGCTTTTTTGTAATATTCGACCGGTGTCGGAAATTCACCATCATTGGCAATTAGCTAACAATCAATCGTTGCCGCGCTAGCAAGTGGCTCGCTGAATAAGCCTCACGATCAGCCCCATCACTCATGTTGTCAGACTCACGGAATATTCCTCTTCGTGCGTGTTCCAATTAACTAGACTGTTCGTCCTCGTCTTGGTCCTAATTTCCTAAATTTCCAAAGAGTATTCGCGCAAGATCCTAGTATATAATCCGTTCGGAGATAAAAGTGTTTCAAGCAATCATTATTATGTATACAGAGGTGCGATTGGGATATGTCATAATTCTATATGCCCCTTAAGAACTTAAGTTTACTTTTAACATAGTCATATGCCACACACACGTAGTTGTATTAAGCAGTGGTCCATCCGAGATTTTTTGCTGTTGACACCTTATCTATGATGACAGAATTACTCTTTATGTTAAACTTCAACTGCGCTTGATGTAACTAGTAAAGTTATCCAGTTTTTTCAAGCATGTTCGTAATTTATAACAGGGATTATCTGTAAATGGATATGAAAAGTTCAAGATTTTATTGCTTGAGGGTTAAAAAATAAGTGCTATAATGTTATCTTGCGCATGATTACTATTACGAACCTCACCAAGAAAACATTGAAGCAGACCTCATGGAGTTATGGTAAAAAAACTATTTGGATGCTATTAAATACTGTTCAACATAACCAGTAAATGGTCCTCGATTGGAATTTGGCAAGTTCCAATAACCTCTTGTACCGTACCATTTGAGGCTTAACTAGACCACGTTCAGCGAAGCATACCAACATAACAGACGGAGAAGGCGGATTTCAGGAAGACGCTTTCAAGAAGTCTTTCCAGGGTACTGACGTCCATCATATTGTGACCGTAGGTCGACCGCGTACGATACCGACCTGTGTACTGCCACAAGCAGTCGACAAGCGAAAATAGAGCGGAAAGTGACGTTTAGGCAACCCGTTGTAAACGGTCAATTGCCTCACAGTTATGATGAGAGTCGCTCGCATGCCCTCTCCCGATGTTAATTTTCTCACGCAAGCCATTTCGGGAAGTGGTGTGAGGGCGGAAGGTGGAATGGAGTGAGAGGGGAAGGTGGAGAGGGGGAGATTTTAATGCGATTTGCGCGCTGCCTAACCCACTCCGACCGTACTAAGCCCTCACTCACTCCCGGAACGGTTGGAAATGAAACCGCGGGACGCCAATCATTTCATGGAGCGAATCTTTCCTCACTTCTTCATCAGGGCTCGTCGTCCGTGGACCGACCCCCTCTTCGATTCGCCCGAATCCCTCCGCCCCCCCTCTTCCCACGCCTCCCAACCGATACATCCGCACCACTTCGCCCTTAACCGGCGACGGCATCCGCCCCATAATATCAGCTTCCGCTGTAATGAGGCGCTGCGCAATTAACTCGATTTGCGTCATATCCACGCGTATAAAAAGCGTCACGCGCACATCCGCGCGTGTAATAGTAATACCCTCGCTCCTTCCATTTATTTCTCGAACAGATACTTTTAGAGAACTCTCATTGGATCGAGGTTATCAAAACACCACCCGTGGGCGTGCGTTTGTTGCCAGAGGCTGAGAAGAAGCATCTGTCATTGGCATTGAGTACCAGTATATTCATTACGGCTCCGCTGTGAAGTGTCTTAAATGTCTATCAAATTATTAGGCTTTCTTTCGTGGAGCAACATTAGACATTAAGGTAATTACATCTTACTTAATACGTAAAATTCTATAATACTAATACACTCTACAGATTTACGCTTCACTTTATGGAAATTAATCAGGTACGGTATATTTGAAATATTAAAAATTGTATTCTTTAAGTACGGATTCCATATTACTAATACACTCTACAGATTCAGACTTTACTTCATGGAAGTTTATAGTATTCATACTTAAAGAATACAATTTTGTACATTTTCTCAGATTTTAATTTTGGATTGTACCACGCGTTTCACCGAGCTGTGGCATCATCAGGTACGGTACGTGTGGAAAAGTACAAAATTGTATTATTTAAGCATGGATTCTCTTCATTAAATTATGTTAGATTTCGTGAAGTCATTACCCGAGTTTAAATTTAAAAAAGTGTGAATAACTTTTAAAAAGGTGACTTTTTATATCGTGAATTAATTGTCATTAAATTAAATAGTCAACTGCTGATTTAACATAGTCTCCCATTTAGAATGTGAGCTAAATAATACATGCTCTCGCAGTATAATATTCACCTTCAACTTTACGTAAGATGGCGTCACATGGAAGAATGAGTTAATGATAAGTTTTTTTTAAATTAAGTAGAAATACCATTTAGGCGAAAAACTGGTCTTCGGTAGAAAATTATCTCAGTGAACCTAACAAAAGTTATGAGTAAGCACCTTTTTTTTAGGTGATTCGCAAATTAGGACAGAAATTTAAATCAGTTTACGATATTTAAATGGAAATGTGTCATTTGGACTCGGTAGTGGTGGAGTTAGGCCATCTCCTGCTATTTGAGCTTCCCAGTTACGAGTCTCATCTGGTGGAATTTTCTCCATATGAATTGGACTTGGGTATTTGTGTTGGTCCATTGTTAATTGCTGATATACCCATTGTAACAGGTCTTATGGGTAGTTTTTGTAGGGTTATAATGCATAAAAACTGGTGTTCATAAAAAATATATTTCTAGAAAAAACTGCATGCTCTATGGAGACTAAGCATTTTCCCCAACCTTACGCATTATTGCGAATATTTATGCGGGTCTTTCATCGGGAAATTAAAATCGAATTTATAATTAGTCGATTCAACTATCTATTAAAATCTACATCTACTTACTACCCGGCGAGCCGCTGCTCGGGTGTGTGGCAGGGGCTGTTAGGACACCAGCCGTGTGAAGATGTTAGGGATTCGGTTTAGGAAGGTGAAATGGTGACGTTCATTATGAAAGTGTATTAATCGGAGCTCAGTTTTATTGTAGTCACTTGTTGTGCGCGAAAAGAACGAGTTTTTGTATCTGTTTAGCAATGTATCTCTAATTTTATCGCTTCTACCAGACCTAGAGATGTAGTGAGGTGTCAAGATAATATTCTTTGTGTCACTCTAATACACCGCAGTTCTGAATTTCTCAAGCAAGCTAAGCCGGGCGTGTAGCCTCCGAGTCTCTGGGAATCCCTCTTCAATCCCTATAAAACTTGTGAAATACCATATGTTTGCTCGTAGCAGTTTTGAACGAAGCGTGTAGCTTTTCTTTATATTTTATTATTTTTTGGGTGAAAATGAGTTTTGCCATGATTTAGTTTCAAAACTGCTAACACGATGAGCTGATGTAATTGTGAAGTTACACGATGCTCGAGAAAATTACAGAATGCAGAAAATAACAAAGTTGCAATTATCCACAGAAACGAATTTTACTGCGACCTAGGTTACGCTAATTATACATCATCATCACCTGATGGTGATAAGTTTTACATCACAACATTGTCACGGAAATATTTCAGTCAACATTGCAAGAATCTTCGGATTTTACATAAAATAAAATAACTAGTGAGAATTTCAATAAATCGACTCACTTTTCATTTCTAGTTTCCATTACTTTTTTATTAGATTATTCATAAATCAGCATCGTTTCCCCATCTGAAAAAACGTTCATTTTTTTAAATCTACTCCAAAAAATTAACCCGATTTCGGGGAAATATTTCGAGGGAAACAAGTGAAGGGGGTCCGAATGGAAAATTAACGGGGGCAAGCGGGCGCAGGTGGGGGGGGGGGCGTGGGTGCGAAAGTGCCGAGGCATGAAAGGGAAATCGGCGATGCCGGGGACAAAAGGACGTGAGGGGCGAGAAAGGACGGAGGAGAAGCATTTCCCTGAAAAAGCCATCCGTCCACTCTCTTTCTCCAGCACTTCATCCGCCACTTTCGCTCTTTCCACCTCCCACCCCCCTCCAACCTCCTGCAGCGAGCGACCCTCAAAACCCTTTAGCGCTTCTCTCCTATCCCAGCAATATTTGGCGGCGGTACAATGAAGGGCGCGCGGGACCCAGAATCCATCCCTCCTCCCTGTTTCACGTCTCCACTCCCGCAGTCCGGGGTTATGTCGCAAAACGCACATAATAAGAGGTTGGGTGGACCTCTCTCTCTCCCCTTCACTACGCCCCTGCTCTCCCCTTCCTAACCCTGACTCACCTCCCACCCTATCCGCTGGACAACGGAGGCCTTCGACAAACCCCTCCCCGCGCCTTACCCCCCCCCCCTCGAGCCTGTAGACTTCGCAGTGTTGTGTGCGTTAGTCTCTTGTTTGGAAGGGGTTAACCATACAATGCCCTCCGACTCTGGTGGTGCACGGGAATTAAGGGGGGTCGGTCTGTCATGGGAGGGGAGGTTGGAATACCGGAATGCGTGGGTGGTGGTGCTGTGTGAGGCGTATCACAGAGGAAGGCATGTGTGCTCGTGAGGTAGGGAAAGAAATTGGGAGGTCAGCTAAGTCACGGTTTGTGGGAGCAGTGTGGGGAGTCAGGGGGGTGGGGTTGAAATTAAAATGGCACGGCCCTGGTAACAAAGGTCACTGGAGTGGAGATCGGGGTCAAATGACGAGAATGAATGCGGAGATAAGAGCTTTGGCACGGGGAAGGTTATGCGAGGAAAGTGACGCGCCAGCATTGCTCGGATGTTTATGCCCGGGCGCGATGTCCAAACTCCCCTCCCCCCCGGGGGGGAAAGATGATGACCGAGTCGATTGCGCAGAGAATGGCCCTCTACGCTCGCCCACTTCCCGGGCACGTGTGCTGTGCATACCTCTCGATTTTTTTTTCAAATTGCCCGTAATAAACTTCCTCGACTCGTTGTTGTCACCAATGTACCATCAGGGCAGCGGTGAGCCCGGTGCTGATATCCCGGATAAAAGCGGCTTCTATCCCGCCCATAAGATTATTTGATCTGATACTGGTGAAAAATAAACGTAATTTTTATCTGCGAAATAATTAGATGGGAAGCACCAATGCTATTGATTTAAAATGTGCACCCAGAGTGCACCTATTCTTTTCTTGGAAATGCAAGCTTCCCAACTATTATTGTGCATCCTACCGTGAGGAGATCGGATAATAATTATCGCTCGGTGCAATCAATATATTCCCCTTCCCAACATGCACTGCTGCAGTCGTCAGCGAGTATTATGGGCTACTAAGCTCCACGCTTACTACGGCATTGATTCCAATCGCTAAACAAGGAAATTCTGCGCTGCTAGGCTTCTCCCATTCAAGTAATTCCGCGCTGATATTGGATTATAGTAGCTCACGTATACTACATGGGGAGCGATTCTCGTTAATCTCTGCATTGTCCAAATGTAAGATTTGAAGCCGTAGTATTTCTTCGATCTATTGAGGCAGTGATTATCACATCTCCGCCCCTCTATCGCATCAGAGATTTTTTAATGATTGATCGCGAAAGTATTCTTATATTCGTGGTGAAACAAGTTGTAGATACATAGGATTTTGACGACCTGTAACCATTTGATCGTTTCAATCATCTTTAAGGTACTTATCATGCAATACGCTATGAGGAAGCATAGGATTCGTTCCATGGTTTGAGGCTCAACTATGCGGAAGTTGATTTTCACAAATGATAAAGTAACTTGGTAACCCCCAAAAGACAGCGGTGTCATCATCAGGTACGTGATGTACCATGGAACGAATCCTATGCTTCCTCATAGCGTACTGCATGATAAGTACCTTAAAGAAGTATGGAACAGTTTGTACCAGGAAAATAAATATGTGCAAGGAAACCAAGTTACTTTTTCAAACGTGAAGCATAAGACTAAGTACGTGCACACAAGGCACAACTTCTACAAAATAAAAATAATTTGTTTTGCCATGAGAAACGCTCTCTGGTAGTTTTACTCACCGGTAATTTCATTTTTCGAAGGCATTTGGTCACCAGATCACAAGTTGGTGCCGGCATGCGGCAAATTCATTGGTCTGCTAAATTCTTTTGTTAGGCGTTTCTTCCCCGCGTGTATAGCAATTTAATTTATGTGAACGGTCACGGCAGAAATGTGTTGGCGCATCATTGCAAAGGGGGAGGAGGATTGGGGTTGAACAGGAGCAGAGAGGGAGCGAAGTGATTCATGCGGGGCAGGGGCATTCGCACCAGGGGGGTCATTGTTGAGCAGAGAGAGAGTGGTGCACCGTGGGGAAGCACCAACAGCGCCCTCGGTACGCAGGCGGCGCCAGAAATCCTTGCAGTGAAATCCGCTGGCATTATTGCTCTATCACACGCGTGCATGATATATCCCCCCATGCAATCTAAACGCAGCATAAACCCATTTCGGTTCAACGATTCCCTTCCCACACATATTATGGCCTCCGTCCCTCTGCATTGCCGCGCTGCGGTATCCCTCTGATAGCTCAAGTTTCGATTCCATGCGTTTTTATCTCATCCGACCTCCCGGATATTCGTATGATTCAATCAGTGGTTCATGATATGCCGCATTGAAGTCTCAACTGATTTCTGACATAATGTTTTACTGCCTCTTTTCCCTTGCATTTATATATTTATAAGGTTGGTAAAGGCTATATTTTCTAAATTATGAATATATCTTATCTCCTTTGGTTGTTCTTCATTTTCTTCTTTACCCTTATTCCCACAATATTTTTCAACGCATACAAACAATGTACTTAGCGAACTTCAGCATAAAATATGCCCTAACGACCGGATTCTGAGCAGAGTTACATCTTCAGAAACTCTCTTACGAAAGCGGTGGTGAGAATGACTTTAATGTGGACTTTGCAATGTATTTATTTTCTTTGTGAAGCGATGGAAAAATTCCTCCAAGTAGAGCCAGGGAAGACTTCTGATGCTATCTTCCTCATTACTCTTACTTTATTTTAGTTTATCTTAAAAGCTTTCATGCATTTTAATTGTGGTTGGCTGAGTCCATGCGCTCTCGTGAAACCCTTTGAAATTGGTAAAATGATAGCTGGAATCGTCTTTACCTAATCCAGATATTTTTGTACGTTATCTATCAAATTTACTGTTAGACCTTTTTAACTTTATGCAATCGTTCATCTTGGCAAAGTGCCATAAAACATCATTCTCGGCATTTCTCTTTATGATTGCTTTGTTGACCCATACCATGATTTATTAACCTAAGCAATGTGTACATTTAAAAATTTTATGCTAAGGATGAAAACATAAAATATGCTAAAAATACATACAAATTTATTACGAAATATTTATAAGAAGTTTCATTGGCCAGTTCCTAGATAATAAGAAACCACGCATCTACATCGTTTTGCTACAGTATATTAAAAATTAAATCATAGATGCTGTTGATTTCTACGGTTTTTACGTATATTCATGCTAATTTGAATAAAGGCAAGGGTATAACGCTTCATTGATCTCTGTAGAAGCGCAAAAAAACGTAATACCGTGTGACTTGGTCTTTTGAGAATTATCTTGTACGCGGATGCATATTTAGGGCGTTATCGTGGTTACGGGTTAACCTCACGGCTTGGAACGAAAAGTAAAGGGTCACATGAGCGTTATTGGAGGGGGCCGCGGGAAACGAAATTAATTTGAATAAGTCTGGCAAAGAAGTGCCCGGGGCTCATTATTTACATAATTAGTATTTATTCTTACGGAGGCTGAATAATTGCATGCATAATGCAACATTTACCATGTTCTTTTCCCTCGGTTCGTCAACGTCTAACCCCCCCCCAAACCTCTATCCCCTCCCGCTAGTATCCTCTTAGCGTTTCTTGATCGTGCCCCACAGTTTATCTTTACCTCCGCACTTCTTTCTCTTTTGCTCACCTCTTTTACCCTTAGCTCTTCTCCTATCCTGTTTCATTCACCTTTGCATTCATTCCTATCCTTATCTTGTCAACATTTCCCTTTCCCTCGACCTTTTGTTCAACCGATTCTCTTGATTCCTCCACCCTTGAAATTTATGGCGCTAGTATCGATCCCATAGATAACAATCGCAGGACTCCCAAAAGGGCTCGCAATATCCCTTCCCCTTACCCTAGCCTCACAACCCTCCCCGCCACCCCAATCCCCTCTTCACCCTAACGCTCTCTGCTGGCACCGTTTTGTTCGGGAGCATATGTATATAACTCTTCATGCTCAATTACCATAAAAAACATATAAACATTACAGCACGGTGTTGTTTAGCCTGGTTGCTATTTTTCGTTAAAAAAATTATAGTGCGCCGCTGCCTCATCCAGTTTTCCTGTCCAGGTTGCATGTTCTGTGATATTTTTTTAGTGAGATGATAGGAATCAATAGTATAGCAAATGCCTACCAACCGGAAGCTATTTTTTCGTTCAGCCGTATGAATTCCCCGAAACATTGTCGTATCTCCTTTTCGTTGTAACTGTGTTCTTAAAACTGCGTTCCCTGCATATGACATGCTAATTTATCACTACTGGAGCAGTAACAATTGGCTGTAGAATATTGAAAGTTTAAAGAGATAATCAATGTTTAGTTTTAGCGAGCTGAAAGCCTTTTATGTCAGCAATATAATGCAAAGCGTTTGTACTCAAATGTAGGGAAACTCAGGTCAGAATGGAAAAATTCCCTCAAACTGTATATATAAACCGTGACAGACACTAGGATCGGATAAAAATGCTTAAGTTGCCGCAAGGTGGCTGGAAAATATTATATACATTCGAGTTTTGAATGGTAATGAAAGCATTCATTTGATAATTTTGCTTAAGTCACCCAACTGCTGCTATTTTGTGGGAATCTCCATTGAACATTACTAATCAGGTGCAGGAATAAGTGTTCTTTGAGGCTTCTCTTTCTCGAGTGATAGGAAACAAATATAAAATACGTACCGAAAGAATCACAAAGGTGTTTTCATAACTTTATGACAGCAAGGTCTCATCAATGGTATTTTGTCCAATTATTGATAATATTCTGTCAATACTTCCACGTGGGAAAAGTAAGAGCAATATCAGAATAAATTTAATATCTCTTCCTTATTACGAAAATATATGCTCTCAATGAAGGTGTGGTGACTTAATAAAGTATAAGAAAGAATTAATTTCAAGCAGCACATGGATTTGAATTTTCATAGAAATCAGTTAATTTACTTGAAATATATTCAATTTTCACTAACATGATCATTTTGACATGGGACAGAAGTCATCCTATTTCAGGAAACCGTTCTTTTTCTCATCATTTGCGCTTTTAAATATATTACACTACCGCTACGGCCATAATTTCGTTTTTTTTATCCGTTCCGATTTAATACAATAACTATCTTAACTCGTTAAATAGGTGATAATTTCTCTTGGGTGAAAATTAGTTTCGTAACATATTTCATTTTAAATTCTTCCAGAAATTCTCTAGATTATTCTTTTTCTTCTCCATATATTGGTTTCATCATCATTATATATTCTCATTAATATTTACGTAGCTAAGCTGAAGTTTAAACTAGATTGACTCTCAGAGCCTGGTAGAGGAGGCATGGAGACGATTGCATTAATTCTTTGGCAACGAGCATCTTGATATAGATGCAGCATTATTATTCCTTCCGTATGTAGGGATTATAAGCCATGAATATATTTCCCATCCCCTTTTTCCCCTAATGAGCATCTTATATTTTCTTTCTTTTGAGATCGAGAACCGTCGAATTCGAATTGGATATCCAGTCGAGGAATGGGAGCGTTACGTTTTACGCCGCGGCTCCTTCAAAAGGAGATGCAACCGACATTTTCTTACTTCCCTCCTCCATCATATATTTCCATAATCTCCCATTTTCATTACCACCACCCTTCCCCCACCCCCCCAGTTCCTTTTGCTTTGCACCCTCATCCACTTCCCCCACATCTCGTTTCCTCCCACCACCCACTTCGTCATTTCCGGACGCGACTCCTTCCGCCTTCTCTCCGGTCTTGTCTATTCTCGAGCGTCAGTATGTTAAGACGAACCCCGGAGCGCCCCCTGCTCTATGCCTGCCTCAAAGGGAATCCACTCCAAAACGTTGCGTACGCCTAGTGTAGAAGAATCATCAGCCGACGGATCAGCAAAACTCTCGACCTTTGTGCCCGCGCCCTCTTCAAAATTCTTCCCCCGTAATAGTCTATCCCCCTCCTCATCCACAAGGGTCGGGAATTAATTTCTGTATCCCTGGGAGAGGTAGGCGGGTTTCCTTCTTGGGACTCATCCGCGAAATTTAAAGTGCATACCTAATCACGTGGCTTCGTGGTTGGCGTGAGTGATTTTCGGGGTAGTGAAGCGAAGAAAATTGATGTAAGTGGTTTTGAATCATATGTATCATATCTTTGGATTGATGGAAGATATGGCGCCAGCAAAGAAATTTCTGCATAAACTTCAGTTATATTTGGGGCAATATTACCATCTGCCGATGGATTTACAGGTTGTAAGACAATTTACTCTATTTGTAACCATATTCCTCGACTCGTGCGTTAATATGAGCTATCAACCAGGGAAAATATCGTAGACTACTATGTTTTCTAGGAGTTAAATGACTTTGATCGAATGGTGATCAATCCCAATACTAACAATCATATATGGTATCATTTCCTTAGAAATCTTTTGTAATTCCTTAGCAGTAGTTTTTTGTGTTTATTTCTTAAATGATAAGCGTCTTATAGCATTTAAATGATATTTTGTACTTATGTATCTTTTCAGGATTATTCTGCGCACTTTGTGGAAGATCAAGGAGGTGTGTTGCTAAAGCTGACTGCGTAGATGTGAAAAAAGTTGTATTTCCCTTGCGAAGGAGTTAGAAGTGAATGAGCTCTTGAATCATTATGACAATGTATTCAAATTTCTTTTCAACATAAACTATTTCAGAAGTTTGGGAGCAAAAAAGCATAATGGAAAATGTAAACTTATGAATAGAGGCGCAAAATTTGGGTTTTCTTTCTCTTAAATAATGTTTTATGATTTGAAGCTAATTATTCTGCTGTTACAGTGAAAAGTTTAATCGTTATAATTTTTACTGGCGTCATTAATTTTTTTTGTGAAATTACATACCTATGTGTTATTACGATCAATATCTATGCTGGCATTTAATTATTATTTTTATGTGTAAATGAGTCCAAACTGTTTTCTCTAAAGGCCGTGATCTGTATCACTTATGGAGGTTAACTCATTTTGGAATGGAAATCAGTTCTATTTCCCAGCATGGGACCCGGCTTGTCGCGTTGATGCCTCCTGCAATTCAACCGAACCGGAGGCGTGAGTCTTTTCAATTCCCTCCTTATAGCCCGCCCTCCCTGCAAGCGAAGCTTCCTCCCAATTCCCGTCTGGCACGCCGAATTCTCACCCCCTCTCCCGTTCCCTTCCACCCCCTGCATTTGCATCACGTCCCCCCACTCTTCCCATCCCGCTCTCCTCCACCTCTCAATCCTTTAAGAGGAAGAGCCTTCAGTTCCCTCACTCCCTCACACACCAATCCATTCCTCCGGCTCCCGTATTCCTCGTGTCACTGCTCGCAATAGGCGATGTCGAGGCAATAGCCGCGAGGCACACACGCCGAATGTGTGTGCGTGTGAACGAATCGGAGATCCTAGGGGTCCCGTTCGGAGACTGGTGGGGGGGGGGAGGTAATGTGAGGTTTCGGCGGAAGTCTTTGGTTTGGAGGAGCCGTGTGGAGGAGCGAGAGAGGGTGGGATGGAGAGAAGAGGAAATCGGGAGCACAGACAGACGTACACAAGAGTCTCGTACACCAGCATACGAATCCGAAGGATACCCAGGAGTGGGGATGGCGGGAGCCCGGGTTCATTGCGGGCCGGGGGATTGTCTTCCCATTCCCGCCTCCTCCTTCCCCATCACCTCCCTTCCCCCCGCACACTCCCACTCAACTTATCCAGAGATAGCGCGGAGCTCGCTTTAGACGTGTAAACTCCAATAAAGTGGATATCCGAGGCACAGGCGGCCTCTGGTATCGGTGGTGGAAATCCATCTCCGTGGAAGTCAAGAGATCCGGAGACTTTTTAACGGATCGACTTTACTTTTTTATCACTATTTTTATCATCGCCTCGTTCCTGAGATGATCATTTTTTTCTCCGTTTTCTATTCTTCCCCGCACTCATTTCCGCGGTGGTTTTAACGATCGGATTCGTCCGAGATGGCTGTCTTTGACTGGTTGCCACGGCTTTCTTTTTTGCTAGCTCACATCCCATCGTTCGAGGTGTAGGAGTAAAGTTTTTATTCCCTCTCGGAGAAATGTGGGCCTAAGCGTGGATAAAATGATGCTCGTCACAATAAGTTTCCATATGATTTAGAGAAAGAGTGTCTATTTAATGCCGGTTAATGCGGAAAACATTCTCATGCGTGTCAATAGGTGTATGTTTACACTCCGGTGATAGGTGTGGATGGTCTGTCTTATGTAACGATCGAAGCACGAGAGAAATAAACTGGGAGCTCGTGACAGGTTTTAGACAGTTTACAAAATAATTTTGCTCAATCTTTGTGTACGCCCGTCACATTTGAAGGAAAAATGTTCTTCGAAAATGTATTTTATACGTAGTCCAAGAATCGGTACTGAAATGTGCATGGATATGACGGTCAATTTTAATTGAATGGATAAAATTACGAGATATACTGCTTTCAGATTTCGAAATTAATCAAGATATTCATAAGTAATTAATCAGCTATCAATGAGCATACATCATTAAATATTACTTTATTTAATATTCATACAATATTAAATGTGATATATTGGACGGAATATTAAAGGCCGTTTTTGATTCGGTCAATATAGTGATGACGAAAGAATGCTGTTTTTTACAATGGATTACAGGTATAATAATGTGAAATAGTAGAAAAGGAATATTTTGTATCCCTTAATTAAGTTTGCTCAGATTTTACCGCTGCGAAACTTTCCATAGCCAAATAAATTAATGATCGGTTTTTCTGCTTCATTACCATTTCTAAATATTTTCACAGCGGAAATCGTCCTTTTCTTCATTAAATGTTTTGTTTCACTTTATCTACAATTTATTTGGTCTTGAACTGTGCTTTATGCTAACAAGTAACTTTCTACTTAACTAGATAAACAATTTTTAACCACTACCTCCCGCTAAGCTTGTGATTTGTCGGTATTTCCGTCCTCATAGCGTACCATAGGGAATACCAAAGAGTGAAGAAATGTAATATTACGGATTTTTCAGGTGTGATTTTTGCTAAGACAACATGAAGGTGTGTACGCCTGTATTATTTAGCTGTGAATTCTACTTTGCTAGGGAAAAGTTCATTTCAATTCTATTAAAGACACGTTACGAATATTAAATAGATAAAACTTATAGTAGACCACAACTGTTGACTGGAATCAAATTAAAATCACCTTGATTTTGAACTTCTTAATTGCCCTTATTCAACCTGGCAAGCTTAAACACCAATTGGTTGGAGTTGACGTCACTCTGTAAATATTCACTGAAAATGAATAAAGAAAATGCCGTTGATACTTTTTTCGCTGGTTCTCTGAAACTCTTTGCATTGAGAATCATGCAGAAATCAATACCAATTTTGATCAAGTCTCCGATGTTTGACTAAAACTTTTTTCACAGTTTCTTTTAGGAAGGTATTCAGATGCGAGCTAAAAACTATACTTAATTTTTACTCAGCAGCACCATTTTCTGTTTTGTATCAAAATCATTTGCGTTACTGAGTATTAATAGTCCATGCCAGGGAGAAATGTTTTTGGTCGGCCTTCATATCTGATGACACATATGCAGAGACTATGCTGCAATATACGTAGTTCCCCTTATCCTTTCTATGTAGTAGGCAGATACATAATATTTCCGCTTCCAAGCGAGGGTATGTAAACGGTGTATATCCAACAAACATTCTCTGATGTATCTAATGCTCTCACTTTATTTTAAACTTTCATGCCAAATAAAATTGTAAATAAATGACTAGAAATGGAATAAATTATAAAAATGTTTGTTCTCCATGCAAAATATCTTCATGTGAAACAAAGTCCATGAAACAATACATGTATGATGTGTTTTTCGTGATATTCCTGCATGCCAACGAACTCCGTTCATTCCACTCAATATCCCTGATTTATCGCTTATGAAACAGTTACCGTCGTATCACTTGCTTAGACACTTATAATATTTCGTGAAATTGTTATTCCAAAAATTTGTATCGATGTATGATAACCGTATATTCGGTTTCTTTGGAATGACAGAAAATCATAAAAATAAAAGTAATCATAGAAGCAAAAATAATTTTGAGTACTTTTTGAAATTCAAGTAGGTAATTTATAGGACTCATGATCAGTCTTCATGTGCCGTATACGGGCAAACCGTGGCAAAATTCTTTTTATTAGCGCTGTGCATATTGCACATGGTATCAATTGTTGCTAAAGTAGAGTAAATAGCGCAGTCATAATAGGAATATGGTGCCAGATCCAGCCGTTGGAACAAGAATCCCCGCCGCGGGTGCGCAGAAAATTTCACTCTGCGTTCCAAGTGATTCGCACATGTTGACTCCTGCATATGCGACCCAAGCGCAATTGGTATCTGGATCGGCGTGCACCACGTTCGGGACTGATGGCAAGAAGTCAAGTAGAGGAACAGGAAGTCGGCACATTGCTGCAGAGGCGGAGACTGCCCTGGCACCGCGGCTCCCGGGAAGCCGTGGATGCGACAAATACACGGGCAAATATTGTTCCTCCCGGATCAGCTCTTAATTGCATGATACCGTGAGATCGAGGGGGTCTTATGCTCGGAGGGGCGACCCGGAACAGTCGGTCGAAGTAAGCCAGGGTAAGGAGGGGTAACACCCTGGAAGTCTGAGGTATGTTTGTGCAGGATACGTTTTAGTTTGGAGGTACGGATTACATTCGTATGCCTACGTGTTGTGAGCAGGAGAAGCGTATTTCACAGGTGAGGTGGTGTTATATCGCTCCATCCTTGAAGCTATGAAACGATAGTGGAAGTCTAACAACACACATAAAGCTACTGCGCTGCAAGCTAATTTCAACATAATTTCTAGGCGCAAACATCTCAATTAATGATGCGAAGGATTTCTCTACACTTAACGCGTTAGAGGGAGTGGTAATGTTGTCGAAAACGGCTCAGTAAAATAATAGTAATTCAAGTAGAATTTAAGCTGCCTTTATTGAGACGGTATAGTAGCAGAACACCGTTGAAGCAATGGGAAATAAAGATTAAGCGGCCGAGCTGAATTATATAGAGGCCGTCTACTTAGAGATGTTTTTCAACTGCTCTCGTTTGCTCATTTTCGAGAATTTTTATTGTACTACCGAACGCCACAAAACCAGTCGAGTGATAAACCGTCCGTGAAAGGAAATTTAATTTTCAGCTGTTTAAATTTATAGATTGTTGGAGTCCTTCGACTTGTGAATGAAAGTTCTATCGTAGTACTACTCAAAATCCTAGTTTCCCTCATGCACATTAATATTGTGTACGAGCATCATTTTCTCAGCAATCATTATAATGTTTACGTACTAAAATTGTCCGTGCAATTCCAATTTCTTCCTTAACATATCCACTCCTTGCCTCGTTTTTAGCTATCTGCGTGGCAAGCATTGCAGTGGTAACTTCTATTCGGGAATTGTATGAAATACCTTCAAAATACCAAATTTCTCTCAATCACGCTTATGAGTCACAAAGCTGTTGGAGAAACTGGTATTGGAGGTAATCGAGAGTAGAATGTTTATGCCTAACATACATTTACGATTATAATTCATATCTTTTATTGTAGAGGTGGACTGTAAAAACATAATTCTACTTGGCAATACATTCGTATCACATGAAGGAGTTTAAAATATACAACTGTTATCTTGATTTGCAGTGCAAATGAAATGAAAATAAAGGAAATGGTTCCAGGCTTGACTTTGTGGAAGTAAATCATAGTAACGTAAATAAAACTTTGTATACTCCACTATAGGTTTAATAACACGACCCGGGTTTCGACACTTCGTGTCATCTTCAGGTCTAAGATCGTCAGGTGTAAGAAGTGACGAAACCCGGGTCGTGTTATTAAACCTATATTGGAGTATACAAAGTTTTATTTAGGTTACTAGAAATGAAAATAATTGGCTTGAACTTATCTTCTTCATTATCCGTGGTTAATCTTTTTCTCTTCTCTCTTCTTGAAATAGACTGGCGATATGACACATCCGCCGCATGTCCTGGCGGCTGAAAGTAGGGTAATACTTTGGCGTAGGTTATGGTTAACTTATGACTATTCATCTCGTTCTCTCGGTATCCGTCACCCATCGGACGCTTTTCATCCCGTTACGCCCTGTGCCTACTATTCCCCATCTGAGTGCTAAGATTCTTCCGAATGCTCCCGTCAACCTGCACTCGTCGCACTACTGCAGAAACTTTACTTTCCTGTTCTCCGCAGCGGAATCATGGTGCAACCATCCATCCTCTTTCGATCTCACTCTGGGATCCTTCAATTTTCTCCCTAGCGAACGCATTTTAGCGTCACCACCATTCTCATCCATTCTTGCTTCCCTGCGTCCGATTTCTTCTCCCGCGCATGCACCACTCGCTCGTAAACCCCAATATCCTTCCAATTCCCGTTCATATCACCTATCTTCCCCTTTCTCTCCCACACCTTTACGTCTCGTCTCCTCTTCACCCTTACTCCAAACCTTCCTTAATTTCCTCACCCCTTTTTTGTCGATGCCAAGACTCTTGCGGTGCATATACATAGATAGAGATGTCTTCCACTCGATCGATCAGCGTATTGAATCTCCTTCGTGTTTCGCTTTTTATTTCTCTCAGCCTTAAGTTACTCATCCCCGTGGGGTCGATTTGGGGAGATTGCCCCAACGTGAAAGGATCCTCTCCCTACCAATAAAAATACGCTCGTCCAATCTCTCCCAAGAAAAATGAACGGCAATCGTGTCTGCTTTTTAAAGAACATACATCCTCATGTTTCTTTTTCCCTCCTCTTTATTCCCTAAGAAAGGTGTAATCTTTCCCCCCACCGTTCCCATAAATGTAGGACACCTTCGATTTTGGAGAAAAGAAAATAAAAGTACATATATTTCGCATTTGCTTGTATTTTCGTATGCGCGTGTGTCTAATTGCCCAACTTCGGTATTTCTATCGATTCCTTATTTTACGCAGTAATTATGCTGGTTCATTTTTTGATGGCTTCATGTTCTTAATAGAGTTCCCAACCGTCCAAGGAATTCTCATTTATAAAAACTACTTGCTTAGTTATCTGTGATTCAATTTTGATAATCGTATGCCGATTTGATTGACTCAAAACATTTTTCTCGGCCAGTTTTGTTACAGAATTCAAAAAGACTGCAAGTATTTCAACTAGAATGTAGTCACTGGATAAAATTAGCAAAAGTTATATTCCATTTACATTTTCTTCAAAAAATTAGCAGCTTGTATCAGTGGATGATATTTTTCATTAATAATGAATGCCAATTATGTCACTCAGTGGCATTTCTCCAATACACAGAGGCAATTTTATTCATTTAGTGTACAATAATCATTCATAGCAGACTTAATTAGTTAGAATCGACCTCACTCTTAGCATGTAATATATCACGATTATTTTCTTTACAAATACACATTCAATCATCACTCATCAGAGGAAAAATACGATTTGTAGAAATAAAGCGATTTATAATTCCTTAGATGAGGATTTTCACTAAAGTCCCTTACGTCTCCGATGCACTAGTTGAAAATTTCCTCCGAAATACTTTATGACCCAAAAATGCATGGTTGCATATATCCGATAGAGATTTTCGGGGTCTTTAGATCGCTACCGCTAAAACTTATTTCTGTCAGATCGATTTTGGGGAAAGAATAATCGCTCAACGTGAAAAAATAAGACCGGTAAAGCTCATTAGTGAAATTAATATAGATACCGAACGTATCAGAGTACTTCGTACTCCGTAATTACCAGCTTGCTTTCTGGCTCCAACTTTTTTTTCACTAATACAATTATCGCATATTGTCCCTCCTGTTTTTTTTGCGAAAATTCCGGAAATATTTTAGGGAGGGGTTAAAACAAGCAAGTAAATACGTGGGGGGGGATATTTTTCCGGTTTGAAATTAATTTCACGGACCGTTAAACATTCATGTTTAAAGCAAGGGGCTTTTAATTAGTGGGACGGCGAAACAGTTCAGTTTTATTTTTCTCGGGAAACGAGATGAGGTAAAAAGCTCCAACTCGCAAGCGACGGACCCGTCGCTTCCTACGGGGCAGGGAATGCCTATACCAAGGAACCGATCGGCAATAAATAACAGCCGCGCCTCTTAATAAACGAAACTTCATTTGCAAAGAATTTTGGGCCCTAATCTTCATAATGCCGGGGCAAATATTTGGGTCCGATCAAAGGATTTTTGAGTTGATATTCGATAGTCTCTCCCTCCTCGCAATATCGGTGGCTTCCCTCCTTTTGCGAGGGCACCCATCCCTCTCGACTACCCCTCCAGCCGTCATACGCCGTCCGTCTACCCCGTTTTCGAGAAAACCCCTCTTTTTTATCAATATCTCCCTTCTTCCCCGACGTCTCTCTCTCTCAAGCCTTCTCATACATTTTTTCTCCGTCCTCACAGAACTTCCTACGGCTCCTTCATCAGCCGTTAACCTCAAAGAGAAGAGAAAGAAAGAGCAGGGTTGATGGTTCGCTCCCATACCCTTTTCATCTCCTTTGCTCCCCAATCGTTGTAGCGACCCTTTACTTTCCTCAGGGGAAAAGATATAAAATGTGGAGTAACATACCTTCATCTGTCCTCATCTTCCGCACCGGGCGTTTACTCGAGAATGAGAAGTGTAGGAGAGTCTATAGAAATATTGTCTTTGTAGTTTTACTAAAACTCCAGTGCAATAAAAAGTTATAACATTTACCTGGGACATTTTGTAAAATATGAGGCATGTTGATCATAACAAAAATATGAATACAACCAATATTTTAGTGAAATTTAGCTATAGATTCCATTAAATATTGGGTTACTAATCATCGGCACATTTAAGTAGATAAATGCTTCACAAATTATTATAGCTATGCTTAAGAGTATTGAAAAATGCCGATTAAATCAGGGTAACAATCAAATGGGCCCACCAACTTCAACGTTCTCTGAAAAAAACAGGAATTATGAAAGTACTTCTGGTCAGTTTTTTCACAAAAAATATGATTTTATAATAAAAAAGGGGTTTTCACGTAAAAACACAAACAAATAAGAGTCCAATTACGAACGTGGAAGCTGTAAGTTTTGGGTAATTATAATGATTTCGGTCCAAGAAATAATCGTTTACTATTAAGTTTTATTTACCTCAACTTTTCCCACTGCGGTGAACAATTTCTTTCTTTTATCACGCTATAAGAAAAAAATGGTTGATTAAAAATGAATGCATAAGAATTTATAATTTCGGAAAATTTTTCCTTGTCCTTCCGTTTACCCTTCTGGTTTTCTGTTTATTTTACTCTTGCATTTTCCCGCCCCACTTTCTTCTATCTCCATCTTCAACCGTAGCAGTCTGTTTCCTTCCCTTCATCCCTCCGGCCTCCGCGAAGGTGCACGGAAAAGCTTCTTTTATTTACCCACTACGTTTTGTTCCCCACGCTTGGGGGAACTTGGAAAGGAAAAGGAAGACACAAAGGAGGGGAAAAAGACGAGGCCGGGTGGGATGGAGTCCCTCGCTCGACCCTCCCCCATCGCACTCCCCGCCTTCGGCAACTATCGAAAATCGAAGTTATCGAAAATTATGATAGAGTGGCTGGCGGAAGAAAAAACGAGTGGGGTGGGTCTAGAGTAGAGTAAAAGAGGATGGATTTTTTTTATTATTACGAAGAAAAATGTAGGTAACCCCCCCTCTCATCACCCATCTCCCTCTTCCACCACTCTTTTAGGCTCCTCCCGCCTTTTTCCCCCGCTAATTATTCTCCCACCATCTCCTCCCCCACTATCGTGTCAATCACTTTTGCCCTCTCCTTTCCAAACTTCTCCGACTCAAAACCTCGGACTAATCCACGTGCTGCACGGTTTTTCTTCGCGATTCGATGCACGAAATCAAAGCCAAAAAGGGATTAGAGTTCCCACCTTCTCTCAGTCTCTCCTTCATCCATCCCCGTCGTGGCTTGCGCTCGCCTCGTTTGGCGCGGATCCCGCCCGTTGTATTGTTGCGGCCAAACAGGCCTCATTCTCAGTTTTGTTGTTCGTGCGGGTGACTTCAGTCTCGTGTTTTTAGAAAACTGGGCTCACGCTCTTTTAAATCAAGCATTCAAGTTTCACTCTCGCTTAATCTCCTGAGTTATTGTATTATTTTGCCTCCATAACCGTTAGTCACAATCTATGGATGCTCTCTGTGAACGTTGTAGGAGGAAAATTGCCACCAGAGAGCGGAACTGGAGCATAACGCCAGTTAAATTTTATTAGAATAATTCAAGCGCTATAATAGTGAATGTTTGATGAAATTTCTCATTGTTATAATTAAATCTTGTTGTCATTTATTGCTGCACTTACTCATTGCATCGGAGCAATGCTGTGCTCCCATACTTTTTATAAAGGATTCCATCATGCTTCATACACGTCTTTAATCGGAGGTAGATTTTTATATTTGAAATTAATCCTTCTTAAAATTTCTATGGAGTCAACTTAATTCAATATTAAATTTTCAGGAATAAGTTAGTGTAATTTTGAAATATCTTTCATGGGGAAACCGGGAGTGGAGGGGATCTCCTAAAAGTTATGCAATCTCGTGTGCGAGTGAATGTCACGTGTGGCATGGTATTCCCCTTAGCAGGAGGTCATTCAGAAAGTACAACAGCATAATGTACCTACATAGCACACAATCATGGCAACTCCCAGTGGTGATCACTTATGTTTGTCACCATGTATTATTCTAGTTTGTGGGCATTTATAAACCAGTAAGTTTACTCTGCTGTCCTAGGTATCTGTAAATTAACTTCGTAATAGTTTGCCAGTGTTTGTTTTGTATCAATGTCAATGCACAATGTATTTCTTCTCATTGACTTAAGTTTTAATTGCTATTCTATGCGAAATATTTTATATAATACTTATCTTAGTTATCTTCTTTCATTACAGGTAAGTGTTTCACGAAGTGAGGAACTCCCATTGGTCTGCCTGGCTGCCCCAGTAAGTTTTTTTTTATTTTGTCGAGTTCTCAACCACTGCACTTAGTTCTGATTCAAGTAATGACAGACGTTTTTTCCAAGTTTCTCACGTAAACAGTTGTTGATTTTAACGTAAAAAAGGCACGTTTTGTTCAATAAGCGAATCATTTATTTCTCTAAAGTATTCTCTGGAGTAATACGGATTTTCATGTGTATTGCAATATGATACATGGGAATGTGATGCTGGCAACGTCTGTCGTTGCTTGTGTAGCAGGGTCACATTGGTCCAGTAGCATATAATGTAGAACGATCAGATGTGAGAATGGTAGAGTCCAAGCTAGGGAAGATTATTTTATCGTGAGTGACGAAGTAAGCGAAGAATTTTTCGAGACGTGACTTAAATATTGAGATGGAGTGATTGATGAGGCAGATATTTTCCGCGGAAGATAAATATTTTGAGAGATAGCGAGTAAAGTATGGTGGTTTTGAGTATGGGAGGTGAAGGAGGATGAATTAGTCAGCGAAAGAGAAAAAAATGAGTCGTCAGCGGAAGAATTAACCCAAAAATATAGATACGAGTTAAAGATTGGAGGAGAGATTTATTTGGTGGGAATCCATGGGAGAGAGAGAGAAAGAGACAGAGACTCCGAGAAGATGAACTGGATTGAAGATTTGGAGGTGGGACATGGGAGGTGGGTGGATGGAGTACCGGAAAGATATGAACGAGAGTTAACGAATTGGCGTTGAGATGAGTTTGATAGGAGGAGTGTTTTAGTGAGAAGTGAAAGTATTTTGGGTTTCCGAGGAGAGACGGGGTGAAATAGACATTGGGAATGGCGTTCGGAGAGAAGAGATCGGCCGGCAATGTGGCGTGGGTGAAGGCTGATAGGAGTGGAGAGGAAGGCGGAAGGTTTGTTGGGAATTTAAGTTTGGCGTCTGTGTGATATGGGGTGCTGAGGTTGCTTGTAGAGAGAGGCCGTGAGGTTGAGTGTGAGGCGGGGGAGGCGTGGGACGTCGCCGGGGAACATTTATCGCGCCCATCAATGGGGCGCTGCGTGATTGGAAGAGAAGACGGGGAAGTTGGCGGTCGGTTTATAGAGGAAGGGGGAGAAGGGCGCGAAATGAGGGAGTAGGGTTTGATGTGAGGCCGGAGAGAGAGAAGAGGAGAGGAATGTCGGTGGAGAGGAATGGAAGGGTAAGAGAATGTTGGATAAGGAAATGAGAAAAGATGGAGGAGAGAAGGAGGGATATCGAATGGAAGAGGTAGGAGAGGTGATAATAGTGAGCGGCAGAGGTATAATGGCAGCTCTCTATTAAGCTGGCCCGTTTCGCACGATACTTGATCCAGCGCATGGCCTAGTGTGCATGCCGGTACTTGATAGTGAGGTCGGAATCCGTTATGATTTGAGCCACCAGTGAAGGCTTCACACTATCTCTGAGCATGCGAGAAAACGGAATTTCCATTTGTATTTTGTGGCTCATCACTTCTACAATTTCTATGTATCTTTGTCGGCAGGCGAGAAGAGCAACTGTTGTGACATTTTCAACCATTATTGATTAATCTACAAAATCAGAAATTGCCAGATGGATGGAGATTTACTACGGCCTGATTCTATAAAGTGAAGAATTAGCTTCTAAAAGATAACGTGATTGGTCAATTAACTACTTGGTCCCGCTGAGAGTGATTAGCATACTAGTACCTACCGCATCGCTTATCAAATGAAGTTGCAAGCAAATAGAATGTATAGTTGTTGGCCAGCATAATGGTTCCGAAACACAGCTAACGAGGAAGCTGTCGTATTAGATATCTTCACACTTGTGCTCGATCAAGCATGGTGAGAAACGGGTATAGGCCAGGTTATCAGTGAAAGCATTTTTTTATAAACAACGATAACGAAAAAATGACATTCAGTATCTCGTTTTACTTTCCCAGAAACTTTCTTAATTTTATGGTCAAACAGCTGTCCTGTAAATAAAAGACTCCGTTTCCTTGATATGTTCTGAAGGCAAAGTTAATCCTTTTCCTCATCTCCAACTCTCCTTTTTTCGTTACTTTCTTCTGTTGGTTCTTTAGCAATGTGAGTAGTTCCCGGAAAATAGAGGTCTTTCGCGCCATTAATGGCTGGTCATTAGATTTTTAAGGAGTGGATTATTTGGAGGATGGAGGGTTAGTGAATCGTTACCCGACGCTGTCCTTATACTGCTATTCACAAGATCAGCTAAGAAATACAGTTTGACCTCTCAATCGACCTACTGAGTACTACGCTTGAATAGCTCATCATATCGCACCCCAACGGGGATCGGCACTCTATCGTGTTGGCTCCACCTTTGCGAGAATTTGCACCCGCAGAGGGATGGATTATCTAACCACCATACCAACCTGATAATGGGGAAACAAAATTGCGATGGATGGAAGGAAGACAATACGGAATGGGAAATGAGAAACGTAGGAAATAAAAAACGTGCGGGGTCAGTGTTAGATTTATGGTAAATAGACAACTTAGTGCCTACATATTAACATAAACACCACCACGTCGTTTTCTTTCGGAGTGGTCACTATCACCAAAGTTTAATTCTCATTGATGGGGCAGTAAATCCGTACCTGGTTGCGTAACTCCCTCAAAACTACCGTTATGCCTCCTCCTTGAAAGTATCTTTTACTTCAGCTTACTCAATACATGCTACTTACACGTTGCTTTAATTTGACTTTGAACTTCCCTCATGTTGTTATTGAAAAACAACGTGAGTAAGGTTTCTACTAGTACTTACATTGTTTATGAAGTTTTCTGTATTCGTTATTACCCGAGTAAGTTTTCGGTTTATTACCGTGTTAATAAAGGTTGCTTTGTTTGTTATTAATATCTGTTTTCTCCATAAGCCTTATTTGGATATCTTGTAGTATACATTGAGTATTCTCTGAATGAATAGTGTTTAGTTCTTACGCTTCTTCTCCTCCTCCTCCTCCTCCTAGCTCCTTCATTAAGGAGTGTCTCTATAAAGTAAAACCGTGGTCAGTGCTCTGTAGGCTGATGGAACTGAGGATGAGGAAATGAGGACGGACGGATAAGTGGCGGAGGGAAGAGGAGAAAGGAAGAGGTAGGACGAGTAGAGAAACGTGCGGAGACAGAGGAAGGATGACAGTGTGGGGTAGGGTGGAGGAGAGAGAGAGCCGTGAGGTGGTTTGAACGGGGCTGGGTAAACAGTTAGGGGGGTCGTGGTGTATTAGGAAGTTTTGTTGGGAGAGAGACTTAAAGGGCGGTATATATAGAGGGGGGGAAAGGACTCGTTGGGGAAAGAGATGGGTGATGGGTACTGAGGAGAGAAGGGAAAGCAGGAGACAGGAGATAGAGAGACTTTGAGAGACGAAATGAGACGGAGAGAAGACATCGAAGAGAGATCCCCGAAGAAAGGGAGGCTGACAGAGAGAGAGGCAAGAAAGGAACCGGGTTGGGTTGATTTGGGAAATGTTTGATTTGATGTCAAGTGTAAAGAAAGAAATGGTTCCGGAGGACTTTTTTATTTTTTGAGAGAGGGAGAGGGAATGCAGAGACAACGTTTTTAAGAAAGGGTTCTTCCCTCGGCGTAAAGATTTTATGCGGGTTGTGTGAACAGGGGTTTTAGGATCTGATATCTTGGATTTGGAAAGAGGACGTAGCGTAAAGAGAAATCAAATATAAATAGATTGAATGGAACCACATTTGGAGTTTTTTTATTTGCCTCCAAATCCTTTGGGAGAAAAAGGGGAGATGTTTATTGACCGGCTGTTCTGTAAAGAATGTATGTTCTCATTGCTTATATTTACCGGTAATAGCTATTTTCTTTAGTAGTACGCTATTGGCTTATCTTTTTCACTAAAGATATAGTAATACTTTTTAACGTCATGAAATCATAAATATATTTGTTAGTGTCGATATTGGAACTGGTTTTATTGGGAAAGACAAATCAGAATGTGGAGTCTTCACAAATAATAAATTAAACAAATGTTTTGTAAATAATTTGGAATCATCTCCTTTAAACATAACCGCATTTAAAGCAGACGTTTAGTTGATTACATTTCATACTAAATCTAAGTTTGTTTAAGTTAAAAGGGAGGCATGTTCCTTGCACTGATAGGGTAGTACTTTATTTACAAACCAATGAGTTTTCTGTATTTCCATTTATTCATTAAAGCTATAATTCAACTCTTTTTGCGAGGCTTTATGGAGTAAAAATTTCCCAATATTACTTTTCGTTTGTATCATTCTTCGTAAATTTAATTTTTTACACTATTTGAATTAGTCAGAGTAATGTATGTAAAGGTGTATTCAATTCAATTTACAATTGTTAGTAATAAAACCATATGCCTTTGGGAATTCATTTTTTTTATTTTTTCAAATAGCTAATCCTGGGGAAATTTTCTGGTAATGACTCGAATTTTTTAGGAGCGTAGATATCATCTGCCCTTTTAAAAAGTCGCAGATTCTGGCCTACTTTGAACACAATAGAATATCACGAAAATGCCTTCCTTTATGATAGTCGGTAGCTGTGTCAACTTTTCCGGCTCGGAATTACATTGTTCTCTTTTTACCGTATCTTTTTTAATCTCTGCGTCCCTGTTCGTGTGGTCGGCATTGCTACGCCAGTAAAAGAACGAATTGTTATAATAACTGACAATTTTTGGTCCTTATTGTTATCGTAGCGCACCACTAAAAGCTTTTCAGCCAATTTCATTCCATCCCTTTCCTGACGAAAAACATATAATTAGAATTTAGTAGTATTTAATTTTTTTAATGGAAAATTATCTTAGGAAAACGCCCAATCACTGCCTGGAGTTTATGAGTTAGTGAAGTTAAGGTGGTTGTCAAGACGAATGATAATAACAAAGCCCGAAAAGTGGTATTGAAGATAATTCATGAGCTCATCCAAGTTTGTTATTTAGGTATTATTTATCTTGATAAATGGGTTATTAACCCACGAAAAAGCCGGAGCTCCGCTTTTGCGTCTGCAAGCACCAGGATGAGCCAGTTTTTAAGAAAAATTCTAACGACGAAGCCAGGAATCTGAGAACCTAGACCAACTCGCGATCTCACCCAGTGTCGTGCAATTATGGTAATCGGCGCGCGACAAGATTGTCCCACTGCAAAGCCTTTGGATTGGTTGTCATTATCGGATCTTCCCTATTCGCTTCCCGATCACTCACTCCTACCCAGCGTTCTTCCTCCCCCGCTCCTCTCCCGCAACCTCCGCTTCTCTCGGATGAAATATTCAGCCTCCCGTCTCAAATGAATGCACCGGTGGCTTCACTCCCATGATTCCCGCCCTCGGGCAAGGCGAAATTTCAGCGTCACCCCCGTTGAGCGTCTCTCCGGGAAGGAGAGGCGGAGGCGAATGTGTGTCCGCATAGGAGGAGACGAAGAGGGGCAGGAGGAACGGAACATCATCCCAGACCTCTTCCTCACTACCCCCCCCCCTCCTCCCCTCCAATGCAACCCAGTCATCGCAATGAGAGTGGAGAGCCGTTATTACGAGTGGGATGTGGGGTTGGCGGAGCTAATGGCAAGTGCTTCGGGGCAACCCCCTTCCCTGTCTCCCAGGCAAGGAGACGTGTCATATCATGCGATGCGCATAACAATAAGCCCAAATCACCCCCGGGAAGGGAGGGCGTGGGAGCTTTACTGGGAAATAATTATTGGCCGACGCGAGTCGCGAGACCGCGTGCCGCTGACACCTTGTGCACACTGTGGCGTGGGTGCAGACGCCGACGCTTTAAGGCCCCTTCGCGTCGCACACAACAGCATAAGAGGAAGATGTAACTTAAACTTAGGGTACAATTATCCCAGTCTTCAAGATTAAGTGTTGTTAATATGTATCTATTTTTTTCAAATATACTAGCGGTATTTTTCTTACGCAGTATTCAGCGCTCAGTAATGGTTTTAGTTTTATTTCGTTCATTCATTGGTTTTTTACTGAGATTTGTGGTCAAATAATAAAACTTGCGTTAATTTTTTCTGGTGTTTCAGATTATTTGTAATCCTTTCTCAGAGCACTAACGCTGTTAATAGTATTATGAAATTTTCTCCTGCAAGCACTCATATAAAACGTGAACATTACCAAAACCAATCAATTATCGAGGTAACTCTACATATAACACCAATTTATACCTGAATACCCATTCAGTATTCAGCAGTAGTTTTAATTTAATGCCGTTTATCGGGTTTATTTTTGGAAATAATCACTGGTGCGATACATTTTGCTGTGCTGATTACGTCACTTGCGAATCATCTCTAAGGAAAATCATCTGTTTGTGACTTAGTTCAGATATCAATTTCCTATGGCTTAGGATATGCCTCATAGAATACTCTCTTCTATCATTGAAATGATTTTTTTCCATTGTGTTCTTTTATATCTACTATGTTTGGCCCTACATTTCCAGCGGCGTCCGAGAATGATTCCGACGTCATGCCAAGAATTGACTCTTCTGTAAACTCTTTTTAAAACATGCTATTTATTTTCTTGTGCGAACGTGGAGGAAAGTAATGCTTCTTAGTTAGATGTAATTTTTTCTTAATACTTAGATGTGTGTGCCTATGGGTTTCACTTTCTCATCACTGGTACCCGAACGGATTGCTCTTGATTTCACAACTTAATGAGTCACTTTCTTGATGGCCAACTGGATGGCATAATTTTGGTGTGAAGAGAACCATCGCCTTCGTTTTGTTCCAAAAGCATGATGTAGTAACAAACCATCTGACTTGCGTGCTCAAGTTCAATTGTATAAATTAATGCTCTCAAGTCACGGAGCACGGAGCATGAATGATTTGAAACAACCCTTGTTTAAACCCCTGAAGCCTGGACAAATGGACAAAATTTATATTACCCATTGATGCAATTTGATAGTTAAATTTTTTATTATAATGAAATATGAAATGTGATTGTTCATTAAATTTATAATCGCACAATTTTTAAATAATTTATTTATATGGGATGGGTTTAATGATAATTAATGGGATTTCCTATTTCTAGACTTCAGGGGCACCCGTAGGAGGCCACGTAAGGGAAAGTATCTCCCTTCAATATTTGACTAAAAAAGGATTTCATTAATATCAGAGCGAACGCAGTTGATACATACACATTTAATACATACAATGGATTTATTCTGGTGACCTTTCCGAGAAACTTGCGTTATGGGTCATGAGTCTTGTCGGAAATCGAATCAAATGCGACGGAATGTTCACGGTCGTACTCAGGTCAAACCACCAAACGCACCTTCGGATACGAGTTTCGACGACTACCCTGCGAACTTCTCCGAGACCCCATCAACCTCTTCCTGGGGCTAAATAGGCCTTTGCATTGCATTGATACTCGTAGCGGAAGAGATTGAAAAGGAGTGGAGCTACGAGTCATGGCGAATGAGAAAGGGGCGTACGTACGCCTAGGCCGTACGCCGATTCTACCACTTGGCATCCGTGTGTGTTTTGAACATTTGTTTTCCGCGAGGTTATCTCCGAGTTTCGACTTCTCTTTCCCGCCCCCGCGTCTTCATTTCCTCTGTCCCCCGGCCCCTTCTAAACCTCCCCTCTCCACGCCCACCCTCGCGTCCATCCTACCTCGATATTCCTTCGCACCCCGCCCACATTCTCCCGCCGAAAATGCAGTCATATTTCCCTTGTCGGACGTGTGAGCATTAAATTCGTTCAATGGGACCGGTGGCTTTTTGTGTGCGGGCGAGAATGTACCGCCGGTTGATGTTCGTTTGTTTGCTTGCTCGCTCTCTCGCTCGTGTGCGTATTTTTTTGTTATTTGTCGATATCTCTGTCGGGATTCGGTCGGTCGGTCCGCCAGTGGCACTGGCTGGTTTTGATTCTCTTGCGGCGTGCGGGATGCTCGATACATAATCCTTGAAATGCAGTGTCATTTGTTGTTCGTTTGACGTACCTAGGTACCCTCTCCACGCCGCGCCATGTCCACTTCCCCCCACAATATCCCTCCCCCGCACCCGCGCCGTACCAATCCGCCAGCCGATAGGATTGTTCGACCACCCTGGGATGACATGGTCCACGGTTTCTTTTCTGTCTGACGCGACCGAAATCGTATGAGCGTTGTTCGAAAAATCGACGGCAAAAAGAAAAAGTTTCAGTTTTTCGGACCGATGCCTCCACAATGCTGCCCAATACACGACGCGAGTGCATCGGTGATGTTATTTCGCGAAACACTGCAGTTTGCTCTGCATCTCTGATCAGGGATCGCTTTGGCAATGAATTTAAACAGCGAAAGAGAAGTACCGTCGAATTTTCACTGGGCGTCAAACTTTTCCAATGTGTATAAAAAAAATCTTCCCTTTGGTTTAAAAATATTTTTTTCGTAACTTTTTTCAGGACGGCTGTGTGAAAAAAGAGAAATAAGCTAGGGTTAACATATATTGTGGAACTATTTATAAAAATAAACCTCGTGAATGGCATGAAGATGCTGCAGCTTTCATTTCAGAAAGCTATTATGTGTCTTTGGTTATAAGCATCTTCACTGGATATCATATGGCTAAATGATTGAAGCCTGGGTTATGCTCCAAAGGATTTTTTTGATGAAATCAACGATTGCATACAAATTTACAATTCTTTTCTACAAAATGGAAATATTTCGTGAATATCAAACATTGATTCTGAAATCTGATTTATTTTTTCTTAATTTATTTTAGCTGTAAAAGGAACTTTTTTGTAATTTTGAATCATCCGTAAGGGCAAACAGGCTCTTATGATATACGTGGTACATTATTTAGGGAATATTATCGTGTTGAAATCCGTTCCTCGATTATAATGAAGCAGAGTAGGTGGTTGGAAGATTTTATAAGAGGCAAAGGTTTGCCGATGGGCGAAATAGAAGGAAAAATGTTGGGTAAACGGTAAATGTGAAATACGAGAATAGGTTTTGTGGATAGGCCACAGATAGGTAAACAATACTGAGAAATACTGTGGATAGATTAAAGTCTACGTTTGTGCAAACCCATTGAATTTTTACTCTCTTCCATTTAAACCTAATTTAACCATTAGATTACTTTAAAAAAATGATGATGGCCTTTTGGAGTCGGAGTTATCTGACAAAAACCCATCCCTTTACGTATCTTCAGCTACCGTTACCGTTCCTAATATGAATCTGATACCATTTGTGTGATCAAGTTTCTGGAAGTGGTTTGCTGCAAAAGTCTTTCGCAATGAATCTCCCGTTCCCCACCGCCGCACCTGAACGTGAGAACCCATTTCACACCCCTTCCTTCACCTGGCGTTATCGCTTAACCCTTATTAGCCCCTTCCAACCGTCGTCAAAAACCCAGTGTCGCGACCTTAAACCTTTTATTCCACCCCTCCTGTCACGTGATCGCTTGAAATATTATGAGGGGGCGGAGGGGAATAGGAGTTTTGGGAGGGGAAAGGGAGAAGGAAGAGGGATGCGAGACTCGGAGGTAAAACCATTGATCAAGTCGCCGACTGAGGAAGGGTTTATATCACATGGGAGAGATGGCGGTGGTGCAGGTGGGGAATAAATGGGCCCACGAAAACCATCCAGAGGAGTATTTTCATACGCTTTTCATTGTATCTTACGAGTTATATTATATCTTGCTGAATATTATTGTTCACTTTACTAATAAAGGGGAAATATTAGAGGTAGATAGGACCTTTAATGTGTTGAAAACCAGATTTTTCAAAAAAACTGCGAAATCCAATACAAAAGTTGAAAAATGTCTCGTTGAATGGCCATAGCAAAGGCTACGCGACAAATATTTGAGGTGAAGAATCTTATTCAAAATGTTTCCAAAAGATTGAAGCACGAAAACTACTTCATGGGATCAGAAAACACTCCTAACGTTTGTTTCTGAAATTTACTCTAGTCACAAATTCATTCAGCGCTCCGAAAAAAGAAACACGCCATTTCGATGGTTGCTTAGTGATATGTAGCCAAATGATCGATGGATTCCTTCTCGGCCCAAAACTTTCATTCAGGCAAACTTGATAGACCATGTAGTCATCGTCAAACCTGCAAAGTTTACGGAATAAATTTCCTCTAGGTAGATAAAGAGAGTGATTTCATTATCATTCGTAATAATGTCTCAGCCTCACCTGACGTATTTAGCTTTCTCTTAATTCAAGAAATTTTATCACCAACAACACTATATCTGTGACAAAATGAGTAAGTGAAATACCACAGGATTTTTAAAGATAGATTATATTTTATGTCACTCAAAAATGGAATTTATAAAGTTTCACCTTTCATGTATCCATGATGCCGTTCTAATAATATGCAACCAATGCATTAGCAGTGGCTTTTTCTAAATAGTCAGGTAACTCAATACAGCCATTTGTTGTGATGAGATAAATCATTATGTATGATTTAACACTTTCCCGGCGAATTAAATTAGTGTACATTTCTCGGGCTCGCCACCGGGTAAGATAGTCATAGGCAGCCGACGTTTCGGGTTCCGACTCGTTAACCATTCTCAAGGCTCTATCTATCTTACCCGGTGGCGAGCCCGAGAAATGTACACTAAGATAAATCATTGTTGTACGTTTTGTATTCTCCATTAGGTAATGACTATTTGTGGCTTGGAGTGGCGTGTGGAATGGTTTTGATAAAATTGGCCGTGTCCGTGAAAATACTACGATTGTCCCCGATGTATTTAAAAATTCGTAAGACTTTTAATCTGTGAAAAAGCTCAATCTTGGTGCTCATCTATGATTTTATTTTAAATACTTAGACAGTGTATAGGTATAGTTAAGTTAATTGTACGTAGTTATGTAAAACGCCCAACGAATATTTAGTTAAAATTCGGTCGAAAAACAAGGACATTTTTTTTAATACATTGAGTGAAAAATATTAATGAAACAGACAAGTAGAAATTGTGCTATTCTAGAGCGTCTTAAGATATGTTTACCAGGTAGATAAGAGCGCGTTGAATTGAGAACTGAATAAACTGCCGAACGTAATAATATTTAACGAGGGAAAGAAAACCTCCGGATAAATAATATTAAACAGAATATTAAAAGAAGTTGAAATATATATTTATCCACCGTTATCTGTAAAACACATGAGGAAAATTTGCAAATGTTTCATATAACCAATAATGACTTTGACGAACCAATTTTAACTCCTCGAGGTCCCGTTTCCTTCGAATTGAACATACGATAAGTGCGGGGACTCCAAAGGAAAAGGAAGGGACTGGAAGAATAGAAGAGGAGTCGAAAAACTGTGAATTGTGTGATGGTGTAGTGCTTGTCGTCTCAAAATTTGGTTTTGAGCGTATAAGTTAGGCAATCAAATCATTTTTTTTCACTTATTTCAGTTCTAGAAATAAATTACTGGTTAAAAAAATACCCTCTAAGATACCCTCAAACTCACTCGAGTGGTATTTTCCAAGCATTGTCAACTTTGCCTCCAAGTTTTAGTGGCTTCCGCTTAATTCTTCGTCAGCTGTATATCGTTTTATGCCCGCTAGTTATAGATTTAAACAAAATGGACGAATTTCATTGTTGTTTTATCTAGTTTTTATATTAAATCTTTCTGAGTGGTTAAATATAGGGAGAAATGAGAGAACGTTTATTAGAGATCGTGATAAATTAACGAAAAATAATAAAGCAATAAAATTTTTGCGAAAAGATAAGGGCTGAATCGAACTTAGGTTTGGAGCAAAGGAAATGATTCCAGGCCTGACTTTGTGGAAGTAATTCATAGTAACTTAAATAAAAAATTTGTATACTCCACAATAGGTTTAATAACACGACCCGAGTTTCGACCCTTCGTCCTGAACTGAAGATGACTCGAAGTGTCGAAACGTGGGTCGTGTTATTAAATCTATTGTGGAGTATACAAAGTTTTATTTAAGTTACTATTAGGTTTGGAGCATATTAGCTAGGCAATCGAATAATCATCTTTTCACTTGTTCTGGTTTCAGATATAAATTACTGGTTAAAAGTATACCCTTAAACTCACTCGAGTTGAATTTTTCAAGCACTGTGAACCTAGCATTTAGCCTCCAAGTCTTTATTGGCTTCCGCCTAATCCTTCGTCAACTGTATATCATACTATGCCCGCTAGTTGCAGTTTTAAACAAAATGGACGACTTTCATTGTAATTTTATCATTTTGCAAATTGAATCTTTCTTGAGAGGTTAAATTTAGGGAGAGATAAAAGAACGTTGATTAGAGATCGTGATAAATCAACGAATAAATTATAAAATAACCAAATTTTTGGGAAAGGATGAGAGTTGACCCTCGCCGTCCGCTTGAAGCACACGGGTGGCCGTAACGGAGTCCGTGGAGCAAAAGAGCTCACCTGCCCCGGCGGTGTGCGCGGGAAGGGGGCACACGCGGCCGTCCCCGAAGAGCGGGCGGTCGGGCGGGAGGAAGAGGAGGTGTCGTTGACGGCACACGGCGGCTCGCCGTCGCTCTCTCCGCCCTCGGCCCCCAGCTGACACCTCCCGGGACCTCCCCTCTTCCCCGCCGGGGGGCCGCCCGTCGAGGCAGCTCCTCTTGTGCCCCGTGTTTGGGGATCGGGTGAACTCCAACGCTCGCGTGTGTACGTGCACATGAGATTCGGGGTAGGTGTCAAGCCAGCTGAGGTGCAGGACTAACCGAAAAAATCGCGGCAGTTCTGACAGGTGAAACTCGGTGCCTCGTACCGGTGAAATCATGGCACAGGCCGATTGAAGGTACTCCTTTTTCACGTCTTAATTCCCATAAGTAAGAGAGCAATTTTTTAAAAAAATATTTATATTTCGATCTTGCTTCTGTATGCCAGTGAAACGTGGTTGCTTGAGAGCAGTAGAGGTTGAAAGAAATTAAGGAGTGGTGCAATCTAAGATTGGCGAAAGTCGATTGGACGGAGAGAATCTCCAAATAATTTGCCCTTTGAAAAGTTGCAGAGAAAGTACAATGGAAACTTTGAGGGAAGGAGAAATTTACCTGTGAAATATATTTTTCGACTCAAACATGTAGAAGATCTCACTTGAAAGAGAAATGAATGGGAGGGATTAGAAAGACAGGCCAATAATGCATTGGACAAGTTTAATTGGTGTATCATGTGGGAATAAAACCGTTGGCAGGAACGAGAGTAGAGAGGAGAGCTGCGGCAGACTAATCTTTAGATAGATGATTGCTTATGATGACTTCCTTAGACGTCGGCACCCTCTATATGATGGCTTGAGAACTGGTTTCCATCCATATGGCAAGTATTCAAATCCTGGAGGTGGCAGAGATTTCTAAGTTGTTTCTCTGCCGGAGATCAAATTAATGTCCTTTGTTGTTTTTCAACTCTTGAAATCGCCAGCCAATCGCCTAGTCTCAGGGTTTTGAAAGACATATTGATTATTACTCATCATCATGAGTTGTCTGCTTTCGCTGGTCCTTGGTGCCTCATCTCTGCTCTGTCCTCTGCTCTCCTCTTCAACTCCCTGTAACTCCCTCAGTCCTTCAGGTCATCAATCATCTTTCTTTTCTTTCTTCCTCTTTTGAGGTTTCCATCCACCATTCCTTCCAGTAAATCTCGTAACAAATATTTCCGTTTCTGTACATATCCCATCCAGTTCTTCTTCCTGTCTTCTATGGTCTTAAAGAGCTTTCTTCCTTCTTTTATTCTCTCCAACACCTCTTCATTCCTAAGCCTATCACACCACTTGAAGTTAAGCAATTTTCTCCAAATCCACATTCCTAAACTCGCTATCCTTTTTCTCTCCTTTTCTGTCATCGTCCATATTTCCCCACTATACAAAACACACTCCAATCAAAACACTTGACGATTCTCTTCTTCAGTTCCAGCTCCATTTTACTAGTTTGTATAGCCTTTTCCTCCCTAAATGCCTCCTTAGCCATACCAATTCTTGTTCCTATCTCAGTTTCAATCTTCTAATCCTCCGTCACTTCAGTTCCCAGGTTACTAATGCAGTGGAATTTTTATGTGATTTTCATAGATTAGTTGCCGAACTTCCATCACTGGAACACGTTTTTTAATCATCTAAATATCTAATGATAATAATAGACATTTTTCAATTTTCAATAAAGGATATTTTTAGTATTTTTTAGTTGAAAATTTGTCTTTATCCGGAAAATGTTGGTTTAAATGACAAGCGTGACGATATCACCAACTATGCGCTGTCGAGACAACACCACGGAATAACAACGGCTATCTCATTTAAAGTCACTTTCTGTTTCCATATAAGGGAAAATAACACGTGAAGCTAATATGGAGCCCTTTAGCATGGAAAATGTGGAGAATGAGATTCATACTCACTTCTGCCAATTGGAAATAATTCTAAGTGCTAATTTACATTTTTGGGTAATCAATATATGTAACAATTACATTTCATGAAAATGTTTACTGTCACACTGTGCAATTATGGTTACAGATTTTTTTCAGAAACTATGGTGCATTCGTTTACATGAATATCATCGTCTGGTACCATGAAGATATGAGTAATATTTATGATAGTTGAAAGTTTGTGACATGAGCAAAGCTTAACAGCATTCATTGAGATGCTCTGAGACTATTTAGGAATTAAAGCAATTTTTTGTCATGAGCAGTGGATGTTATATATTCTTCTTCAGTTCATTTCCACGCTTAATCATTATCCTCAGATACAAAACAGCCAACGGGGCATACAATTCCACATGCAAGAATAGAGGAAATGGCTAGTGAGGTATGTTTCTTTCTATTATAACCGCGATGACATTCATATATATCGCTGGGTAATATTATAACTACGGAAAATAATAGAGATTTGTCATAACTAACTCGTGGTGAAGGTTTCATAAGTACAGTTGGCATAATTTTGCAGCAGATTTATCTTTGTATTCTTTGGTAATTTTTATTTTATCAGCTGTTTTCCCCCGAGATTTATTTTTGCGCAAAAGTCCTTGTTTTCTGAATAAGCAGCTCTAGACCAACGGTTTTCATCGAAGGTCTATTGCCAACTTTGACTAGATAAGCATCATCGTCGATTCTCGGGGAGACCTTTCCACATGTGACCAGACTTAGTCACAGGACCGAGTCATAACGCACCGCAGCATTTATCTCTGGGTTTGAATATGTTGACATTAACCGGTGGATATTCCAAACTACAGCTGCCCCACAAGCGTGTGCATTTTCTTGCCAAGCCTTTCTATCGCACCGCTAACCCGGCCTCTCCGGTTACATCATCCAAAAACTCCGCGATATTTCCCGGTCTCGGGCAAAAATAAAGCGGCATAAACACTAAAAAAAAGGAAGAAATCCACCTCACCATGCATGACTGCAGCGAATCCTGGTTATCTATTCTCTATTTTGACTCGAATCTCTCCCCCGATCCCGCCGTCTTTTGTTTGCTTAATATCCACTCTGCCTCACGCAAATCCCTCTATTCCAGCCGTTTTTTTCCTTCTGACCGGGGATATTACTTTTTTTAATTCATTGTCATATTCTACCGTTATCTTTTTCCTAGGTCAGCGTTCACGAAGCATGCTTGCCTTGAGCTTTTTGCGTTATTTTTGCGAGTATTAGTACCTCTCTATCTCTCTAAAGCCTTCCAAGTTTTATACTCGTATATATACTTAGCTTTTTTCCATCCTTTGTCACTCTCTGGCACCAATGCAGATTCGGCCGAATTGCACGCCAACGCCGGTGACACAACGGGGGCACTGTTCCCATTCAAAGCAACATTAATCGGTTGCACGCCATATTTTTTAATCTTTCCATTTTAACTCCTCATGCATCTTCCTTTTCATGTTTATGCTAATTTTCGTATTCTATAGGAGGTACGGGGGTGATATTGAACTCTCCAAATCGGCATCAGAAGTTCATTTTTCCTCCGAGGTCATTATAGCGAGGCGCTTGGTGTGCAGTGGCGAGTTACACTTTTCGTCGGGAATCGCGTGTTTCCTGCCGTGCGCTTACATATATCGTCACAATAAAAGGCAAATCCGTAACTCCGAGAAACGCCTACTTATCATAAGGACACTAAGATATTGAATTGCTCCCAAAAACCATATTTTCTCTTATTAATAATTATGGGCCATCTAGAGAAATAATGATTAAGACAAAACCAACTTTTAGAAAATAAGGGCTTGTATTAAAACGAATTAAAAAATATGAAACACCAACTGCTGTATTTTTTACTAAATTTCATTGTAGCTAGACCCATACAAAAAGTGAAAGGATATGCTTAAAGTATTATTCACTGCACTCAGGTAAAATATGGAAAAAGAACGTATTTGGTTCACAGTTTTCACTCTCAACGACTCGTGTTCAGTGAATGAATTATTATTTAAATTATTGCGTATAAAATTTACTGCAGTTTACGTTTTTCGAATTTAAAGCTAAAATGAATTAGTTTAAGGTCCACTTATAATATTTTCCTATTCAAAACTACCTTTTTTATGAGAAAATATGTTCTCCTCGGGCCCCTGCTTGCATTGTTTCCTAGTGTTCATTTCCCTCCCCCGTAAACCGCTCTCCTCTATTCCGCGCGGAATGTTAACTCCGCTCCATTTCTCTCCCATCTCTCCCCTTTTTGCCTCCAAACGTTCATGGAAGATCACCTGGCAATGAATCCAACCGAAACTCATCCATTTCTTTTTATTCTTTCACTCTTCCATTCTCTCCAGTGGCAAGCCTTTCCCGCACAGGAGGAAAAAGGCCTCCCTTTTTTTACCTCCAAGATACACCTGAAATTAGGGCAACGAAACGCTTTTTTATATTTCTTTTGTATTTTTTTCTTCGCCACCTGAACTGTCCGCGAGAAAGGGGAAGAACTTGGTTGCACGAGGCTTTGCTGCACCCAGGGGATAAAGTGGCGGGGAGGGAAGGGAGATTCGAGCTCTCTTGGGCGGAAGAACGGAAGCTGGAGTACATAGCGAGGGTTAAGGAAGGACGGTGCCCTTGTTTTCATCGCTTTTCTTAACGCGCTAGTGCCTTTGATGTTTCCGCAGGCAGCCTCGATTTTCGTAGTTGCGTTCCGCTACATTGAGAGGGGACAGACTTAATGATTTCTGCAAGGTATCAGTTTTTTCATCGGTTGTTCTACCCCAAGATTGTTGACTGCAGCCCTCCTTCCCTCCCTATCTAATGTTAGTTCTCTTACTTCCTGGTAGCCCTTTCTATGTACTTTCCGCTTTATTTCCCCTGTGTAATAATTCTTGGGTCTTCCGCTGAGAGCTTTCCCCTCTATTTTTACTTCAATCATGTTTTTTATTAACGCATTATGCCTCAGGGTGTGTCCAATCCATCTGCTTCTTCTTTTCTGTTTAGTTTTCCATATGGTCCTTTCATCCTCTACTTTCCTGTATACTTCATCATTTGTTATTTTGTCCGTCCATTGTCTCATCAGCATCCTCCTCCAGCATTTTAAATGGTTCATATTTCCGATCCGACGAGTGCCGCGCTCGGCGCGGAAGTTTTCGCGCAGTTCCTTCGTTTGTATTCCTATCTTCCTTGAACACATTAGTTGTCATTTTACCAGCTATTAGTAATCCTCCGAGTATATTGAGACCTCGAAACACAGGGTAAGATTTTTAGCACATATAAATAGAACAAGGTGGAATTATAGATTACCCCAGTTTTTTCTGTAACTATGATTATTTAATGAATATTATTCTTTCATGTGAATGAATAATTCATATTAAATATTAAAACTCATTAATCTATACCAAAATTTCCATTAAAATCGTCAGAATCATATGCAAAGTTGTAGTAAGTGAGTCGTTTTTACATCTACCACGCCGCTTTCTGCGGAAAACCGGAGGTGTTTTGAGTTTGTATGGATAATTTTTCTCTGTCATGAAATTAGATCACGAAGTCATTCTGTTTACATTTATATCACAAATGTTTGAAATAAAATATCTGGAGGATTATAAGTACGCAAAAGGTAAAGTGCTTTCAGTAATGGCAAATTAAAAATTCCTTTGCATGGCAAGCAACTCCAAAGAAAGGCGCTGAAGCAACATAATGAATCTAAATAAAAAATAAAGTGAACTCATTTTCCACAGATATCACAAAGTATAACGTGAAACAAAAAAAACGCAAACTAAAGCATGAAAAAATCGTACTTATGACTCAGCTTGAAGGGGTCATATATGACCTTATCAAGTGGAGTTGTAAGATTAGATTATTGGTTGAATAGATATAAAATTCTATCATAATTTTTCCTAATTTGGGTGGTATATTGATGGTAAGGTGCTGATTAAAAATTATTGATTTTTCTAGTTAACGACCCAAAAATTGATGGTTCCTGTCACGGATGACCTCAACTCGTGATTCCATGGGTCAATACAATTTAACGGAGCTTTCTCATAAATTAAATGATTCTATATTGCATCTACTGGCATGAGTGACTCAGTGTGAGGAACTTTTGAACACTTTTTTTTTAATAATAAGTTTATTCTCAATATAATTACAAGTATAATCCTGCTAAGCCTATGGCTTGTCAGCAGGTACTGTTATTACTTAACAAATATATTCACAGCTTTGATCAGTCAAAAAAGTTTAAAAATTACTAAAACCTTGCCTTGTTTTTGCCTTGTTTTTGCCTTGTATCCACATAAAAATTGCCATAATAATTGGGAAACCTGGATAGCGTAGTGGTCTGCGCATTGGTCCGGCAAACCGAAGGTCCGTGGTTCGATTTCCGGTCCAGGCCGAATTTTTCTCATGGCAATTTCTTCAAAAAATTCACCCGCCATGTTTGAATTTCAAATTGGGCATGAGTTAATGCCCAATCTTGCCCTTCCCCGCATTGCCAACTATGACATTTCTCTTGAGACCCTTGATATTTGCATTCAAGCAATTGTTTTGCCATTTTTGTTTCGAATACATATCGATTATTTCCACTACCCCTTGCGGGTAGACTTCATACTAACTATGTCACAACCTTTGAGTATCACTGCGCCATGCTATCGTAGCTCCTATTGAACTACTTACTTCTTCGTCTCCTTGGTGAAGCTCGCATGTGTTAAGGTGTTAGTAAGGAGACAGAAAAATTTCTCTCTAAATACAGAAAATTTTCGATTTTCGATGGTTGAATGCATTCTGCAGGAACTCACTCCCGTGTGATAGTTGGGTGAGGTCTCACGAAATTCATGGTTGAACGTCGGATATTCAGTTCGAGTAGTGCTCCAACCTTAACTTTTCGGAAAAATAAATCAATTGTTGTGTATCGACTGGAGTGTGATTATGGGCACTTTTCTTCACGAGTATTTGTTCAGAATTATATTCAGGATAATTTCATGGAATTACTATGAATTATTCCTAGACAGGCGTAATGGCATCAAAGCGAAGGTAATAAAGATTGATGCACTCAGGGTGCGATGACGCAGAAATACTTGTACCCTTTGTATTCTATTATCGTGAGTTTTTTCGCACCATTCGTTTTAGCTTTCTAATGCTATTTTCAAATAACTTCACTTTTTCTGAGTTTCTGCGCTAGAATATTAGAAGTATCTTGCACCCAAGAGATTTTTAACAAGTTTTCAGCCGCAGGTTTGAGGAGAAATCGTTTCCATCACAATATATTTTGTTTCAATCCTTTAAAACCCCACGGCAAATGTCATTACAGGTGTTTTTGTTGCCTTTTATTTCTTAGCTGCATCCTGGCAAAAAATTTGATATTTCTATAATAATCATTTATGCGACATGGTTTACACTTCTGCAAAATGGTACTACTCTTCCTGAGACGTTAAGGAAGTAATACTCACATTCCAAATCCGTAAGAAAACAACGTCGTCCTTTGCACTTCCCTTACTTAGCGAAGTGCATATCTGGCCGTAAGGATTTCTCGCCGATTCTGTGACACAAAAAGTGAACAAATCTTCATAATATTTGGCTCACAATTCGTCCTTTGATGACCATGAATTCTTTTCTGTCGACCGCAACGCCCGCACACCTCAATTCCCTTACCGCACATCTTATTTACAATTCCCAGGTTGCATATTTTATTCTGATTCCAAAAGAGAGAGAGGAGAATTTTTTTCCGGATGAAGAGGAGCGGCATATCCCTCCGACCAATTAATTTCCATTCCATAGACTTTTTTCCTCCAACCGCCTCCGGCTGGCTGGTGCTGCCCTCTTTCGAGTCTCTTTTTTTTTAAACCCCCGCCATCTCTCCTCTCGACGGCGCAATTCTGAAACAGTAATTACACAATGGGTGGAGGAGGACAGTGCCTTTTTACGCCCTAAATGCTAATACACCTTTCATACTTCCTCCATGAGAGTTCCTTCACTCCCCCCCCCCTTCGAATCCAAACCAACCCCTCCACACCCCAAGCCTTCCGTCTCACTGCCGCCCTTTCCTTGTACACGGAGAGTCGGTGAGTCTTCTTCCGTCTACTACTTCCACCTCTCTTTTGCCATAACGCTGCATAATTCATAAGACTCGACCGCCCGCCATAAAAACGTTATTCAACTTCACACAGTCTCTCTGCATCTTTTCCTCTCCCTCTCACTCCTCCTCTCATTAAACGTACAAAGGCATAATCCTCGTTTGTCCGCTCTTCATATTTCATTGCCCCCTCTCTCTCTCGCGTCTTCTGCGTTCTGCCTTCACCCCTACTCCCCTCTCTAAACTCCCACAACCTCCGCAGCTCTTGCCCAACTCCCGTTGCATAGCTAGTGGTAAAGGTATGCCGTGATGGTGTGTAAAGGGGTATGAATGTTTGGAAATTAAGTATGAGGGGGAATTATGAGTGGAATGATTTACCTTGCATGGCGTATTCAGCTGGTGGATTGTGGAGGGATTTAGATAGCTAAATATTCTTCTCTATTTCGATATAATCGTTATTCCGGATAGATATTTTTCATCATACAGATCATTTATTTCAAACAAGTAACCCTGGGGATCTACGCAGCCCTACCGTGGAGTCCACGCATTGTCATTTATGTAAATTTGTGCAAGTCTTTATTTACACGTTTCAAAAGAGCGTTGAATCTTATTTCATGCGTGCTCTGGAGTGCTTGCAAATAATTAATTATTTTTACCAGGAAGGGCTTTATAAAATATTTCCACACTCAAAAGTGTTCCGTGAAGCGTAAAGTTATAAGTTTAAAGACCAGTGATTTAGACCACCCGCTCTCCTCATCACACCAATCCATGGAAATGGTGATAAGGAATCGCGTAAAACAAAAGAGCTAAACAATATATAAAGGGAGGGTATACTTGTTGTATACTTATGCCTGATTAAAACTCCTATAAAGAAATCACCACTTTGAGAGAATGAGACAAAGCAGTGGAAGCTCTAGACTGAGAGATTTTCTAAAAATTAGGACAAGCTGATAGGATACATTTGATAATAAATGCCATGGGGGATAAATTTGTACAAAACCGGTAAGAAATGGTTACTAATAAAATAGTTTTCCAGATAAGGGAAGATGGAAGAACTTATTTCTATTTTCATGGACTGAATAACGTGAACGACCTCAGACTTTGAGCTACCCTTAGAGTATTTTGTCTTTATTTAATTTTTTTCAGATTGAAAGGTTTGGTACTGTTATTTTCTATAATTTTTTACTATGGCGTCGGTATGTTGTACCATAACATAATAAATAAGTGTAATGACGTAATGTAAATTGAAAATTACGGTCTCAAAACAGGACAGTCATATCTTTGTGAACGATGCCCCGAGGTTTTTCATACGTCATTATAGACGAAACTAATTTTGTATTTTGAATCATCATACATAGCGTTGAACTTTTTAGAAAAGTGGTTTAGGAGTATACATTCAGACATTTATTATAAAAATAACATATTTTAAAGTTAGTTCACCTATTACCATTGGAACAACGTCCGTAGTAGTGATGAACGAAAAAGAAATATCATATTTTTTATTCTGTGGAAAGAAATTAGGAGGTTTATATCGCTATATATGTTTTAAATCGATCAAATTCAATAGAAATTATTGTACTTCCACGCCATTGTTATTGGCCTCCCTTCGTGACGTCTACACTCCCTTTTCGTCCCTTCAGTACTTCCTGACTAGCCTGTTTCATTAATCCGTTTTCTGTTCGCTTTATTTGTTTGAAACGTCCCTTAACCGTGTATTGTTCAGTGGGCAAAACTATTCCGTTGGTATCCCATCTTAGGGGCTAAGAAATTTGCTCCTCTAGAGATATGACCGTGGAAGTTGGAGCAAATTGTGCTTACTCCTTCATAAACGTCCGACCTTGTGTCACCCCTTGTTGTCGTTATATTAAGCCGTCAAGCGCTTCCACGAACTTTTGTTTCCGCTAGTTTTCCTGCGCTCTTAACCATAACTGCACTTCATACCCCACTTTTGTCAACAGAATCCGCTTTACGCGACCACGTAATGCGTCGTGCCCTCATAACTATCAGCTAAACAAACTCAAGTTTAACGCTAGACTCCGCCCCCTCCTGATGGTCGGACGAAGTGGGTTAAACCTTTCTTAAGCATCGTCGCGGAAACTTGGCAGTCACAGTTGAAAAATGGCCCTTGAACTATGTGAATATTTTCCTAGTGCATTCTCCTGGGTTAATTTCTCCCCAAGTTGTCCTACCATCACCTGTATGCTCTCAGCAATTTTTGTAAGTAAGCCAGTTTTATAAATTGTCTTGCATTACCTCTGAGCAAAAAATATATGTATGTACGTAGTTACAAATTGTAAACTTGTGCGTGATTTCAGCAACGTCACCAGTTCCTGTCTTTGAAACAATTGAAATATATTAATGCCTAATAAATTATTTTTACGTAAACTGACGCTATTGGTATAAGCTGTATTCTAGGTTTAAAACCAATTTCTTTCCACTTTGGCTATGAAAACACTCTCCGATAATATTCTGCGTGAAAGTCTTCTTATCTCCAGAATTGTGTGAATTTTTGCAAAATAGTTTTTGAAAATTTATTTACCTAGTTAATATACGTTGTCTCTCATCGATTTCCAAGTTTATTGTACTTATCAAAAGAGTAATATTGGGCTTGTTGCCAAAGAATTCTCTCGTACTTATCAAAACAGTGCTACTAAGATTAATGGCGTATTAGTCAATTACCCAGTGCGTAATTTCTGTCTCTTGACGCCTAAGCCTGTTGTATTTATCTAAACAATAGCATTGAGCAATTTAGAATAAACTATTTTCCTGACCTTGCGGCTAGAGTTCATGTAATTTTTTTAGTAGTTTCTTTTGCACATAATTAAACTACTATGAATATGATTTTCACCTTGTCTTATTCCCTTTTCCATGTGCGGTAAAGGCTTTGATGTTTAAGCTACTGCGGTCAATCCCGCGTTGACAAAGACTGGTTACGTTTCTTGCTGAACATTTCCGGAACTACTACAATCACATTTTCTCGGTTCTTCAATCATTTCTTTAGGTCTTCAACCGGCCTTGTCCGATCGCCCACCTCTTTCCTTTTTCTTACCCTTGTATTTTCTTCTCACCAGCCATTTCATTTGTTATCTTCCTTACGCACCGCTCTCAGTATACTTTATTCATTTCTTCCCCTTCTTCCCTGAACCGCAACCACTTGCGTCATTCTCCAAACCCCACCCAACCACCCCCTCTAGCTTCAATCTCTACAACCCTCGCCAAGTTTTTTTCTTCCTCTGCTCCCGCTACCCCCATCCGTCGACCCTTTGGACGGGCTAAAGGTGGAGGGATAAGGTAAAAAAAATACTAAGACCACCTCTCTCTTTCCAACCATTTCGAGTTTCCACGAGTCGAAGCTGCTTTTCCGAGAGCTCAATTAGTGACTCGGGTTTGAAAACGGTTTCTACGGGGGTGTGTGGATAGGTGGGTGGCCGGTGAGGGGAGATAGGGAGGAGTGGGCGGGGGGGCGAGTTTGGTGGGTGGAGTTGAAGGTTCGGTGGTGGTTGATGGGAAGGAGAAGTCAATTTCCCGCTCCCGCTCACCCCCTGCCAGTCTCCCTTTCACCCGCCTCTTCTTACGGCGACGACATCTTAAGGTCCTCATTAACCCTTTCCCTCTCTCCCCCGCCCCTCCGCCACCCTCCCCCATCTTTTTTACCAACCCCCTCAAAAGTCGCGCTGCGTGGGGGGGTTTTCCTCATTTCCTCGATTCCTTGCTCCCATTGCCTTCGTCTCCCTTATACCTCACCGTTCGCCTTTCATGTGGCAGTATTCTCGGCTCCACTTTTAACCTGGATTTATCTATCGAATTGCAGGAAGGTTTTCTTATGAAAATATGAAAGAGAGAAGCTGTTCCGCTCTGATTAGGCCACATTTAGTATGCACCTAGAGCGTTGTGAACCCTGCACAGAAAGCTTCAACTCGCGATGCAAATAAAAGACAAAGGAAAGTCGCAGGCTTTGTTGAAAACAGCTGCGACTGACAAGAAAGGATTAAACAGCTGATGGCAGAACTTGGTATGCAGCTGTTGGAGACTCGGAGGCTTGAAGCTATACTGAAGCTTGAAGTTTACTTGAAAATTTTAGTTCAGTAAACAATAAGCAGCTCAGCTCGACATGAGGATATGATTTGATCCCGCGCCAAATCTCTGTAATTGATTGAGGCGACAAATTCAGAGTGATAATTGGCCGAACTGATAGGAACATAAATTCTACTACCTTCCGTTAGCATCCGATAAGATATCATTTCAAAAATGGTGAGATCCTGGCATAAGTGGGATTTATAAAATTAAGTGACACTTTAACTCAAATGTTTTGGTTCAATTTTGACCTCTCAAATATTCATCGAGTAGTCTTTTGATATTCTCTTTGCTGCTTACTTATTTCTTGCTCTCGAGAAACAAAATGAAACAAGTTTGTACTATCACTATTGTACTGTCTGGTGTACGTATTTCCTGACGTTATGACTCAATGATTAATAACCATTAAAATATTAAACAGATAACTTTATGTCAAAATGTCATTATATTTGTTGTTTTATTTTTTGCATTCAGAGAATCCTTGTGTTCTCTAATTCTTGGAACTGTGCTTCTATACAATTTCTCATGCCATTGTACATGAATCTCGTAATCCCCCCTCGTAATAAAGTGATTGTACTTCATTCGTACATATTTGAACGTAAAAGGAAATGATGAAGGAAATGAAAATTGCCATTTCTGTGGAGGTTTTTTATATGTTGTGTTGATTTTTGAAATTATGTGAGAAATCAATTTCTATTTTTAGAATACCGATTATTTTCTGCAACCAAAAAAACGAAGGGCGCCCTTTATATGAACTTTTCGGCGATTCTGTTTTGTTACCAACGTTTTTCAGGAAACACATGAACGGTACAATTAACAAATTAAGCATAGCAATAACATTAAGGAGGAGGTGGGTTAGCTTCCATGGATTTCTACGGAATTTTTTGTTCGTTCTTTACGATTCTCACCCGCCCGTTCGCCTCTACTCTTTCAGCCCGCTGATTTCTTCTCCCCGCCCTCCCAACTATCTTTCAAGCCCCCATTCCACCCTCTTAACCTCTTCACTCTCCCCCGCCCACTCCTTCAGTCTCATCCCCTCCCTCCAGATCTCTCTCTATCTCCTTCGTTCCCTCTCCAAAATTCTCCTCCCGAAACTTTTCTTTTCGGCGCGCAAGAGCCTTACCGAGGCTTTGTTAGTGCCATGGGCCCCGCAAAGGGTTCTTCTTGAAACTCATTCCCCTTGAAACTCGCCTCCGAATTTCGTACGCCTCAAAATCCACCCTGTTTCCCCCACTCCCTCTTGCCTCTCCCCTCTCCCTCCCCCTCTCTTTCTCTGTGCTAGGTTACCCCAAACCTTCCTCCCTTTCTCTCGTCCTAACTACTCCCTTCTCCTCTTACCTTCTCTCTACTTCTCATCCCGACCCTCCCATTCCCTATTGGCCTCGCCCTAAAAACGACTTCTTCTCATTCAGGGTTACCACTTAGCTTCTTCTTTTTTTTTGAACCCCTCAAGTGCCCAGATCAGGTAGTTAAAACGTGCCAAAATACCTTCAAGGAGGTACCTCTTCAGGTACAGGAAAATCGAGCGGTTTTTATGTAAACATACTCACCTGGTATCTGACGTTTGCTTGTGAGAACGAAGTGGAGTTTTGAATTTAGTGTCATAAATAACAATCTGTACAATTTTTACTCTTTGCAAATGACTATCGTTATAAATTTTGGCATCGTGCGGTGCCATTTAAGGGCAAAATCTTTTTTAATGACTACGTCTGAGCCATGTAATATTTACAGTTTTCCGTTTTCTGAGCATGCTCTATCTTGACGAATATACGACTCATTTGCGGTAACAAACCTTTGTTGTCCTCTTACAATACCCTAAATATCTACCTTTAATATCCTGGAAGCCAATATTTTTGATGAAAGTACATGGTTAAAGCACAAAAGTTTTTACATACTTCTGCGTTTTATCTTGTGGTATTACGTTGCACCATATTTGTGCAGAATACTCGAAGTAGAGTTTTGAATTGAAAGATTATTGTTGACAAGAAAGATTTGTGAGGGCTGTTTGTGATCACACGGATTTATTGATAATTTTTTCAGTTTAATCTTGGCTAGATAACAGCGTTTGGGAAGCATATGATAAAAAAATCTTCGAAATAGAGGGACCCCCTGATGGTGCTGTCTGATATTATTTTATCACTGGTCTCTTTCATGGTAAATTAAGGAAAGCTTAATTGTTTCTTGCGTAACTTTGTGGAACCCTTGCGTGTTCATAAACAATAAATTACTCAGCGCATCCACATAAATGTTTGTATTCACGACCTAGGTTTTGTTGTTTTACACATGATGATGAACAGCAACGTAACCTAGGTCGTGAATAAAAACAACGTATGTGGACCCGCTTAACGACCACTCTATCACTCCACTGTAGGACGCTCGCTTTACTACTGCACCCTAGAACGCCCATTAATGTCCACTACTCGAATGTTGGAATTTATGTTGCTTAATAACATTGCCTCTGAATATATATCTGTTATACTTTTAAGCAACACTTATATCTTCCAAAAATCCAGGTTTTATTTTACTTAGTGTCACATTTTAATGTTCACAATTTGTATTAAACCTAAATCTGTATTCCGCGCTCAAATATTTTGTTACATTTATATAACTCAAAATTTAACGTATGTTGTTGCATTGTTGAAATTTCAAGCTCTGTTCCCAAAGGAGGAGTAAATGGCGTGAAATGTATTTGATTTAATTCAAAGTTATATTTATTTGTAATCTTAAATATATGCGGCACAAATATGTACATCTGTTCTTACTCAAATTGAGTCACAGTACGTAAAATGGGCCTGAAATGGCGTGTATATTGATAATTTTGAGTTTTGTGATTGTTCAAAACAAAAAACCCGACATCCTGGTCTTTTTTTCCATCGAATTTCTTGCATGTGACTCTCTCTGCATCCATCAATTCATGTCTTTCCTTTGAAATGTTTCTTCTGTTGGGACATGAGTTCATTTTGCATTTCCATCGACCTACCCTTATAATTTTTTTTTATATTTGACGTCCTAATTTATAGATGTTTATAGGTCCAGCAATTGTATCCCCTCTGTTCATTGTGGGGTAATTAGAATATAAAGGGAAAATTATTTAAGAATGAGAATCGTCATTTACCCTTGTGATACGCGGTGACGAATACAAATCAAGGCCACAAAGTCTCACAATACCTTCAGATAGCTTTTTTAAATTTAGGGAGATTGAACCTAGAATCTCGGGTTGCCCCATCTGGAATCTTATTGTCATGTCGACGTCTCATCGAGCGTTTTATTGTCAACAACTCTAAGTAGGTATGTAAGAGCATCATGAAATGTAAATTCAGTGGTGACAGGCTTCACTTTTAGAAAATCTATTCTGTATAAATTTCAAAATTGCTTGGTACTTTTTCACAGATTTTTATTCTTAGTCGACTTGTTTAGTCAGATAGACGACATCATCAGGCCTGTAGGAAAGTACCAAACAATTTTTAAATTTATTCATGTAATGTAATTCATGTAATGTGCAATGCATGAAATAAAATATGCATATTGGTAGCCATTCCTCTATTACTTTATATGATTAGACCTCAGTCTTCGCTTTCTTTTTTGTTAAATCCTATCTATTCTCCGAAACCTTTTCCCGAAGAAGCTCGTGAAGCTTCATCTAGTGTTTTTAACTCCTTCACAGCCTCTCGGCTCAATTTTGCGCGCTAATTTTCTTGAGGTAAACATTCCTGTGAGCACACGTTGGAGCGATGTTCGGCGGTTGTGGTGTGAGAGGGATAACTGCTAGGAACTTTGTGGTTGCTTTCCTAGCGGAGGAGCAGGAGGGTAGAATACAGGAAAGTCTCATTAAGAGTGGATGGGGCGCGGGAAGTAGGGGAAAGCGATCGGATCGCCAGCATAAGTCGGAGCATATGTCGTTAAAGCATTTGGTGAAAATGTCAGCGATGATAATGACTCTTAGTAGTGTGGAGGAGTTTACGAGATTTATCAAGGATTTCCCCAGCTTTATTAGCTGTATCATTAAATGTAAAACGTTTAGAAATTGTTTATTTTTGCGCAAAGGCTATGCGCTTAAATTTCATTCAATTCAAAATTACCGATCAACATTCCTAACATACTTTACAGTATTTTTCTTTGAAGGCTTCCGCGACTCATATACTTGTTAATATTGCTGTTTTCAGGTATTATCGTCGCGTGTTTATTTTTTCTGACTACAGTTTCTCCCCTCTTCCTGGGGGCGTCTTCAGGTCCGATGGACATTTTGTAACTATATTTACTCTAAAGTTCGATTGTCATTATATAATTGTGGCGTTGACGAAGATTTTCTTGGCATTGACGGAAATTAATTTGAAGTCTCTCTTGGCATTTAAACCGTTGGAACTTCGCTTACCTATATTGCCAGTAAAGCAGCATCTGTCACAAAGTATGTTTTCCTAACTTGGACAGTGACATCTAAATTTTTAACTATTAATGCTATGTTAGGGAAAATGTGGCTTTCAATCCCCAGTGCTAAGTTTCTTGCAGATGGGGACGCATATGCGCACTCGTGGACACACAAACGGAGATATGTGATCCGATGGGCGCAGTCGAAACGTTCCGAGATGCGCAGATTGGTAGATTGTGTATTCTCTCAATGGACATGATCGTACTTTTTGTAGCTATTTCGTGAATTAATTCAGACTGTATGCTGAATAAGGAAATATTTTCACTGCAAATTAAACAAAAGACTTTACTTTATCCTTTTTTTGTCGTATTGACGGAAAACTTACTCATCAACAACGATCGCGGATGTAACTATCGGAGTTTTTTCGTTCCTCTCCTATTAAACCCATTCATCGTACATCAGCAATACTTCTGATATGTTTTGAAGAGTGCTTCCGAGAATCTAAAATGAGTGGAAAGTGGCTGCCATGCTGTGGCGTGGTCAACACTGTGATGCGAACCGAAATCTTCCACAATTAATTACAATTATTGTCAAGCACTTGAACAGAGGACTTGACCTCTTGAGTTTCATAAAAAAACACTTTAAACGGGTGTTAAATCATATTCCCTCCCGACACTCAAGGGCAAAACTTGGTGTAGTAATATATTCCAATTTTGGCAATAGATTTCTTCAACCGTGGTAGTATCCTATGCTTAATTTTAGGTCTAGCAGGCAATGTAAATACAGGGGTAGGTGAAGGCTTATGCAATGGGATTGGGGATGGATGTTGGAGTAAGAATCAGACGAGACGACTAGTGATTTTTGTTCTCTTGCAGCAAGAGTAACACCGTATTTATCCACTGATATGACTTATTTCTGGCCTCAGTAAAAGTTCGATTTCAACGGCTAGCCGTCATTTTCAAGGAACCGCTTCGCATTCAACCCATGGTTGGTAAATGGAAATGACATGCAAGTGTATATTAACAACGCGTTAACAGCTAAATTCTTTATGCTAGGCTTGTAAAGCAGACTGATGTAATTATTTTCTCCGTAATACCCTTTCCTTGCAGATATCATTAGCTTCAGTTACTCTAATGCATTACTTCATGCATGCTCCTTCTGTCCTTCTTAGACTCTTTATATTCCTTTGCATGTAAATAAACAGTAAGTAGCGATTAACACTACTACTGGGTTAGTATGAAGTTTTCCGCAGCGTCATCACTTCGACCTGAAAACGCCAGCAGGATGGTTGGAGAAACTGTTGTAACCAAAAGACATCACGCGGAAGGAAACCCGAAAGCTAATCTCCAAACCACTACTGGGTGTATACTTAGGCGACATGGAACAATTCCGCGGAATTTTGCCTTCAACTATTTGTTTTTGTGCTGGCTCTCTTCCTTGTGACGACGAAGAGGATGGCAAGACCGATAATGGCAATAATAGTGAGACAAATGGCGTTCTTTTTTTCCCAAAGAAGAGACGACAGTGGCGGGAGGAACGCTGCGTCGCCCCCTCTGCTCCTCCACGCCCCCACCGCCATACCCTGCGAGAGCTCCCTCGGAGGCGAGGATAATGAGGCTGGGGCCATGTAGAAGGATGGGTTGAGGTGAAATTAATGTCGAATTGTCGGATGGGGAGTACCTGATATTATATTGCGGAATCCACGACATTCATTACTGCGTGCTCAAACGAATGGATATTCTCGTGACGCCGAAAACCATACGAGGATGAAGTCGTTGAGTGCGCGGGAAAGTGAAAGGATGGATGTCTGCTGCCGAAGACGAATTTCGGTGGAAAACTTTTGGAAGGAGTGTTCTTTCACCTTAAAAGCTTTCTTTGTCAACTGAGAGAGCTCAAATCAGACAGGGTTACGATATTAGGTACTTGAGAACTATCCGATATTGCAGAAATAATGAGTAAGATCCCATGCTAATGGCATGAATTGATGGAGAATAGAAATCGCTGGGTGTAAATGTGAGAACTGGTTAGAAGAGATAATATGAGGAAGAATCTTTTGTCAAAAATATTTAGATCTAATAATGGCGTTGGTAATGTTTTCAGATAAAATTAGAGGTCAGGCATAGGGTATCGCAACATGCGGAATAGTATCAATTTGTTCATTTTAACTTTGTTTATGCTCTCGTATACGACGAACTAGCCTTATCCAAACAAAATATTATCATGATTCTCAATTTCGGTCCTATCATTGAGCAGTTCAGGAAAATATTTATATAACATATATCTATATATACATACATTAAATACATATATATATTTCATTTCATAGTATTTTTTAATTAATTTATACTGATAGATGGTGGAAGGACATGAATAGAAATTCAGGTCATGCGTACTTAACCATTTCCAATCAATAGTTATTTTTCTTATATTAACCAGTGGCATTCCTTGACACTGCCTTATATTTCGATAATATTTTTCTGTTTTCCATTTGAGTAATAAAGCACGCATTTAGTAGTAGAAAGCTTGAAGGTATGGCTACTCATTTTTCTGATCTCTGTGTCTGAAACTCTCATATTTATCGCTAATTTAAATGGTGGATAAGAGCAAACTTTTACTTCCGATGTATTTGTCTCTCCTATTTCGTGGTGAACTTCAAATTCAATCGTTCAATACCAATTCGATCTTTTTGCAAGGAAGTCTCGGCATGTATTCACGTGTAACTGGATGGCCATCTGTGGACTGAGGGTTCCCAATAGACATCCAAATCGGTCGGTGATTCTCTCAGTTGGTTGTCTGTAAAATCTACTCTCTGAAACCTTGTGCAGCCCGGCGGAATCGAAGAGTGTAGACGGAGCCGATATACATCTCTTTCCCTGCAGTCGGTGAATGGATTGTAGGTGCGAGTTTAGCCGAGCGCTGCGTTCTGGGATGGAAATGGGACAAGAAGAGTGGTCGGTTGGAGGAAAGGAGAAAGGATGTCTGTCTTTATACACTCCCTCCCCTCTATAAACCCTTTCCCGTGTTCCCTGGAGTCCTTCCCTTCCAGATCCGTGGACGGGCAACGGGAGCATCGAGCCGAATTGTCCATTATTCTGCCCCACTACCTCGACAATCAGCGCCATTCGGTTGTCCCGTTGTGCGTGCGTGTGCGGCTCCGGCGCGGACTCCCCAAAAGCGGTAAGCCGCGTGAGTGAGCGCGTTAACAGACCGTCACTTTTTGGAGCCTTTAATGGCACGAGTTGCCGAGCCGAGATGGGAACAAACACGCGGCGGAACGCTTCGACGTATTTCATCAGCAACTCGGTCGGCATTTTCGTTTCCGAATAATACGTTTTGGGAGCGTGGAATTCGGAATATATTCATCAGTTTCGGATGGAGAAGTGGAGTTTTCAAGGAATTGGAAAAGATAGTGTAAGAAATTCGCTTGACATCAAGGGTGAATATGTATAATAATTATTAGAATTCGGAAATTTTCGGAAAATTATGATTGAAGGTGTAATTGCACTAACTCTAGTGGAGAAGTAGTGATTTGTTTCGTTTAGAAATCCACAAGTATGAAGTTTTACGTAATTGTGTTGGTTCATAAAATTATATCCGCTAGCTTGTAAGAATTTTTCTGGTGAAGCTCTCTTGAAGAACTTATAATACCGAGAACTTACGATATCGATCCTGTGCAACACAATGCATATCGAAGTGATAAAGTAGTAGGTACGATACCAAAGCGATAGAATCATCACTGAGACCTAGGAAAAACAAGAGCATTAGGGTTAATTATGGCTGAATCTAATAGTTAAATATAGAGGCTAGATTATTCCATTGCAAATAATGTAGTACCCAAATTGAAAAATCTCGTTGAAAAATGTAACTCCCATTGCCTCGAATAAGGGATGGATGACCGTGCTGCTTTCACCTTGACCCTAAAATTGTAGGCCCTGGTGTTTCTTGCGGATAAAAATTAACCCCAAAATCTGGAACCTAAATCAGGTGAATCATCCGTCTGAATACTTAACTGTCAGATTCACTGCTTTTGCTCATGACGAGTTTTTTTTGTAGGCAAAAGTCCATAAAAGAGTTAATTCAAATCCAAGATGCGTCACATCGCCTCTGTTTTGAGCGTAAAAGATATCGCTCCTTTATCATTGAAACAAAACTGTCAGAGGTTAACCCATGCAGTCCCTCTGTGAACCCTTTACCGACTTCATTCGGTCAAATTCTCTTTGTTCTCTTTATCCCTCCTATCTCCAACAAACAACATCCACATTATCCCCACCTTAATCTCTAACGAATCGCTTCCCACGCATTCTTTTTAATCTTAAAGAGCAGGTTCGTGAAATGAATGTCGTGCCATTTCATTTCCAATAGTTTGTAGTTGTTGAAAAAAGTTGTGAATTTTCATTCTCGCCCACAATTTACAATTTTCTCTTTTTTTCTCGCCATCTTCTTCATTCAAACGCACTGGCTTGTGTGTGAATATGTATGCCATAAGGAAAGCAATCGAAGTAGCACACTACGGCTGTATGCCATTTTGGTGACAATCGATTGGACAATAATATTTTCTGCAATATGTATTTGAAATAAAACGATGTCTCACCTCTTGTCCGAGTAAAGAGTATCACTGCACTTATATTATGAACACTCACATGTTAATCGGATAGAAATGTCGCTACACACAGCTTCTGCGTCGGTTATATACATAAAAGGCCTTTCGAAGGTTTGAGGTTTTAACTTGTAATGTGACGAGAACTGCATGCTTGGTGCTACATTCTCTGATGCCACATTCCTTGAAGGTGGCTACACGAGATTTCGTCCATCTACGTCAGTGTTTCCCAAACGTTTTCGAGCAACCGTCCACTTAGTTTAACAAGCCGATACCTAACGTCCCCATTGCCATAAGGTTTAAAATCATGACGATTATTTGACCTAATCAGGTTGACTATAAAAATAAATTGAAAACAATTATATTATTACTAATTTTTATTAAAACCAATAGATTTAGATAGAGAAGTTTATTCATCCAATAACATATGTCTATGGTCAACGTCGGTCAGGACCCAGCCTTCAGCGCCAGATCCTGTTGTTTCCTTGTTTATTTTCACTCCAGTAAATTAGAGCAGCGTCTGCAAGAAGGTTGTAGCACCCACTGCGGGAAACTCTAATCTAGATGTACAAAAGCGACATCCGGACCCGTTATAGGATACAACCTTCAGTAACATGCGACCTTCTGGCTGTCGGATCTGCCAATTTCTAACCTGGCAACCTTGGTCGGTTTCAGATAGTTTATAGATATAATTTTTCATAGAATTCGATGAATTGTCGAACCCGGTTAAGTCAAATGAATTTTTCATGGCGGTTTACAGCCTTTGATGTACTTTTTGAGGCTTTGCCCAAGAAACAAAAGCCGTTTTCAATGTGATGTGCCTCATTTGTGCACTAAAGGAGACTTTACTTAAAAAATGAAGACTTTTTAACGCCTAGGCATCGTCAGTAAATGAACAGGGTAAAGTTTATGTTTTCTCAACTATCTAAGAGAACGATCATTTACGGTAGTAATTTTTATAGAATCACCAATTTATATCTTCCATTTTTATGGCATTTTCAGCACAGGACATGAAAAATTGTTATGGCAAAAAAAATTGAAAGAAAAAATTGACTTAAGACTTAAAAAAAGAGAAAAGACTTAAGTATTCTTATTCAGTTAGTCTCTGGGAATCGTGGGAGAATAGTTTTCCTCATAAAAATAAAAATTGTTTCTTCTTGCTTCTATAATATGCCGAAATCAAGAAGGAAAATTCAGGTATGATAGGGAAAAAATCTTGCTCAAAATACTTAAAGAATCCGATTCGTTGAGATAGGAATGGAGGCAGCTGGTGAAACTATCCTCAATATTCCCCCCCTTCACCTTTCCGCTCAACAACTCTCTTCCGTCGTTCTTGCGTGGAAAAATCTCCCCTTTTTTCCACTCTTCTACCTTCTACCTCTACCGTTTCATCGTCTTACTATACCCACCTCCCTTTCATTTTCATTCCTACTGCCCCACTTCACCCCTTTCATTTCTTCCCCTCTCGCTCATTCTTTTTTTTTGTCTTTCCCCGCCCTTGCCTTCGACGGCGAAACATTTCCCTATGGCGCCACCAGTGCCTTCATTTAATTTTCTCCGCCAACTGTTTTTCCGCGCCCGTGGTCTTCCATTTCCACCTTCTCCTCTCTTCTTTCCATCTCTTCCATTCCTTTTCCTTTGATCCTCTCACCCTTCCTTCCCTTTCCACTCCAGCTACCCCCCCTGCCTTTCCCCGCCATTCCAACCTGTCCTCCTCCACCCCTCCTCTCCTCTCTCTCCACCCCGCACACCTCCCCCACAAACCCCGTCTTTTCCACTCCTTGATCTCCCGTAATTCGAAAAAACGATGCAACTTGACTATCAAAATGGATATGTATGTTAGTTCGGCGGCGTCAAGCGCTTTTTCCGAGGCTCTGCGTTCTTTGCCATCACTCCTGTTTCTCATCCCAGCCTCGCTGGCGAAACCTTTCCTTGCAGCGGCTCACACACCCCGATTCCTTGCCATTATTCTCCCTTTCCTTCTCTCTCACGGAGAACCTTGTACGTGAGTCTTCCCCCTTCTTCGCTTGTTTCCCTCGTTCGTCTGCGTTTCCCCACTTCCCGGCTTTTGAACCACCCTCTGCCGTGTGTCCATCACTCATGCTTCTTTCGTAATCCTTTCCATCACCCTCTCTGCTTTTTCGGCGTTCCGTACCTCATGTATCGAAATATATTTCCCATTTCTCTATCTCTTTTATAGTGTTACCCTTTATTCTGATGCTGTCTTACTACTGGAGATTATTTCGATGTGTTTCACATTGATGGCATTCCGAACGGGACTTCTTTTTGTGGGATTTTGGTATTTTTTGAGAATCAAGAATTGCTGTAGAAATTGGGTCTTAATTTAGTCCATAACCAGTTGATTTTTGGAAAGTATTGTACTTTTTGTAAGGACTTTTAATATATTATTCCTACACTTTGGCTCCTGGCACCAATGTAATCCATCTGCAACGTACGTTAGAAAATACTATTTGTGACGTATTACCCTCGATTTGGAAGTTAAATTTTCTGTTTTAGAATGCAAGGGGCCCTTGGAAAGCTGAAAAGTCATAAAACAAATTAAAAAATTATTTTTTGCTTTCTGCTACATAGTCCCACGATAGAATCCGAGACAGAATAATGAAAAGCGGCATCATAAAAATTTTAAACTTTTGAAGATAAACCTCCAATTTTTTGCAATTTTTGAGGCAAGTTGAAGTGAATTGTGTTGGTAATATTTTCACATTTTCATATCATTGAATCGGATTCTCGGTTTTAATCACAAATGATCCATGCCAAATGTTTTTATGCTCTATTCGCCGAATTTCTGGAGCCGGGTTTTATTATCACGTTCTATGTCCTTGATAATGGAAACGTGGATGGTTGGAGTACCTTATAAATTGCAACTTAGTGCTGGAAGGATACGTTTCATGCCTTTGTAAGGTACTTGTATCCCGGATTTATGAACATCAATGTCTCAATGGTGAATTGGTTTACGAATGCATATGAGGCTGACGAATCATTCATTAAGTCAGTTGTTGTAACTAATGGTGACCTATAATTCTTAAACGTTGAGTTGTAAATAAAAAAGGAGAGTACTTACGTACATAAAAGAAGCATCCCCAAATGCTGCGAATTCACTGCCATTTCTTGCAATTCTTGTAAGAGTTATGTTTGATTAAGTTTCGTCAAGAGTTGACTTTCAATTCTGGCTGCACTGATGTGACGCTAGAGATATCCTTTTAGGATAATTGAAGGTTACAATCTGAATCTGTGAGAGGCTTACCTATTGAGCATATTTCAATATACTTGCAGCTAACCGAGTCCATCCCATATAAATAAGATCACTAGAATATATTCCTGATTCCAATAGAGCATAGCACTTCTATCATTGGCTCATGCAGGTCTCGCACATCGGGCTGGTTTGATCAATCCTTACCGATTTCCTCATCCCTCTCCGCCAATTTGAAAATTTCCGTTGGCCTTTCACCTTTCGCAACCTCATCCCCCTTCCTCCAACATCTGACACTTCCCCTTTCACTCCACACACATCTCTTCAGCATCGCCTTTCTCCCGAGGGTATCTTTATGACTTCCGATCACGAGATCGTCCATACCGTATCTTCTCTTCATTCGGCCCATTTTTCCCATCTTCCTCGTTCATTACAAAGCCCGTCATCTTTCTTCCTTTCTCTTTACTCCTCGCACATCCCATCTGGAGAATCCCTTCCGTACTACTTTTTGGAAATGTAATAAAAAAATCCTCCAATACCGCCCGTCTCCCAATCAGTTGAGGAGCGAAGTCTTTCGAGAATGTTTTCATCCACCATTCAGCTCAATCGGCCATTCACGCCTCCCTAATTCCGTCAGGGGGCAGGCGTCACCACATCCAATCCCGTCCGCGCGATATGGCGGCCGGTCCGTGGATAACTTTTTTTTCCTTTAACTTCCTCCGAAAAAAACCGTCGTCTTTTGGTGTTTCAGAAGTTTTTTGTGTTTTGCGGGCGAGAATTTAGTTATTTTTTCAGTGCTACCCGAGAAGGCGTCGTTTTTTTTCAGAGGGAGGGCCGTGTTATCGATCGAATTCGGTCTGCCGATTTCTACAGTGGATCCTTCCCCAACATTATTTTTATTTTTGCGACGGAGGCGTGCGCTCTCTAGCCTCTTTTGAAATGTAATTTCTCTCTCCTTTCTTCCTGCTGAAGGAAAGGGAAAGGAAGCAGTGTGCACATAATCACTTGCAATAATTAGAATTTTGGAACACTCTCTCTATTTTCCGAAAAAATTTCTCTGACTGGCAAGAATATTTTGTGACCTTAGAATAAATGCTTGGTTTTAAAAAAAGGATTAGGTATTATGAAGATTTTCCAATTGAAAAATGGCTTTGATATCGTTTATTCATTCTCTCGCAACCTTTTAAGAAAAGTGTCCCTATTTTATTTAACGTTAGTGGAAAAATTTTTTACCCAGTTAGGTATATATTTCTTTTGTTAATCTAGAAATCAAATAGTGATAAATACGAGAAACATTTGAAGAATGATCTCTCCTACCTGAAAAAAATGAATTTTTGCAAACACACCCTAAGCATGAAGCAAATACTCCAGGTGAATAAGATACAAATGACGATTAAGCTCTTGTCCCTCTCGTTTTTTTTAATTTATCAATTATATGTTGAGCTTCATACAGTCAAAACGCTTTCATCTGTGCCATAAACGCTGCAGTAAGTTACTATTGCTAGAAGAAATGTTTATTACAAATGATATTTTTCGAAAAAATGCATGTTTGTACCTTAATTTTGTTTATAAATGGCTTCATAATGTCCCCAGTAAAAGGAGGAAGAAAAAAAAAGCATTTGTTTTCACTTGCCCATGGGAAAACCTCCATTATAATTATGAGCCTTGATCTTGAAATATTTTGCTATTCATTACTCATGTAGAACAGTAAAAAATGCCGTTAGAAAGCGAAAACATTTGGGTGGAAGAAGGGTTTCAATAGGTTAGCTAAAGTGTAGTCGGAGTTTTAACGTTATCACTTTGCGTTAGTTCTTTGAAACTATAGCATATTTCGTTCATTACTGTTCTCGATTGACTCTCAGATCAGTGTACTCGTCAGAAGTAAATGTTCGGCCGAAAACGTTTTAAACGACTCAAACAAGTTTAGCTCGCAGTCGGCTATTACTGTTAAGTACTTCTTTCAACTGATGAAAATGATTCCTTTGAGGGCTGATATATATGTTGATTGATCGTTTTCTTCATGGAAGCTTCTCGGTAGGTGCGGAGTCGGAATAACCAAATAGGCTTTCTGAAATAGGTGGCAGAAAAAAAATATGTCGAGACTAAAAAGTGTACGGTGCTAGCTCTCAATGGAAGAATCAAGGTATAGTATAGAAATGTTTTCGCCAGAGTTGGTAAAAAACTGATGGAAATAAATTAGACTCCATACATATCTTCCATATTCCCTAAAAATATATTTTTAATTTTTCTTAAACCATTTTGCCGTTGCTAATCGTGGTGTCCTCTTGCAGATTTCTGGTGAGCTTTTTAAAATCAGAATTTTTAGTATCCGTTGCAATGATATAGCTTAACTAAGCGTATTTTACACCTTCCTTCTGGATTCTTTTCCTGAGTCCATCGCATCTATCTCGGCTAAAAAATTTAGTTTTAGAGTCTTAAACCTCGGGAATATAAACGTTAAATAACGGTTAGTGTTTTCAGAGTTAAATGCGAAGTTTCATATGGAAATAATATACAAAAATCCTGTTTTATTTGAAATGGAAGAAGTTTATCTCACTTAGTCACTATTTTATGTTTACGATAAAATGTTTAAAACAGAAATTCAGATACGATTATTAGATTGAACGCCTGGAAACGTTAGGAGCTCAGGTTATCTGATTCCCCAGCATTTGCTGCCCTGAAACTATGATAGAGCGTGATATACTCTCGTCTAACGTGTTACCCGACTTAACTAAGCGTGTTTTAACTTCCACCTGGAATCTTTCCCTTTGTACACCGCAACTATCGCGGCTTAAAGAATGAATTCAAGGGCCCTAAGCCTCGGGAATAAAAGGTCTCGCAAGAACGCATTTAATGACGGTGGTGCATTCGTTTCGGATTCATAATTATGGCGTGCGTCAGAAAAACGCACAATGGTAATTATTTTCTTACGGCAGGCTGGATGGGGTGTGCGCGCGTGAAAAGAAGTCCTCCCGACTCAAAATCTCTTCCTCCTCCGAAATCCTCCAGATTGCTTTCCACACTCTTGATTTCCCCCCCCCCACCCCCCCCCCCCAAACGCCCCCTTCCGTTCTCCTCATTCCCATTGTCATTGTCATCTCTACTCCCTCCTTCCCCCTCCTCTTCCTCCTCCCCTTCGTCCTCTTGCCTTTGTTAAACAAACAGCTTCGGTTCCTCACGCTCGCTTTGTAGAGAAAGGGATATAAATACGTTTCGAGGAATTCGGTGTCGATCTTCTCCCCCGTCTCTGCTGTCAACCTCACATTTCGGGTCCTCCTCCTAAAACCAACCTCCCTTCACCCTCTTTTCTGTGCATACTCTCAGGAGGAGAAGGCAAGGCCTCATGTTCTCCTCAACGTCCCACTTCCTCCCATCTTACTCTCCCTCTTTCTCCTCTCCCGCTCGGAAATCGATACGTCTTCTCTAAATCGTGCGTGCTTCCGTCTTTGGCCATTTATCATGCTTCGGTAAGAAAATCCTTCATGTGTCTTTCGGGACCTCGAGGACTATTACAATTTGAGTCACCGGGCATGTGAGGCCAAATAAAGATTTTTTTTATGCTAGGGTCGTGGGTGAGTGACGGATGGAAATGATGCATGCATCGAATCGGGTTACCAGGCCTAATTTTGTGTAACGGAGTTGTTTTGATTCTTTTGATAACAGTCGAAGAGGTTATTGATGCAGCATCAATCGCATTTAACGATGAAAACAGCGTCAACAATGGAAGTATTCCTCAAATGTGGATATATTCTCAGCTAGGGACGAACATTACATTAGCTCTTTCATTGATACCTGATTTGTCTTCATTGGATCTCATTTTTTTGCCAGAGAATGCAAGTTGACCTTCACTTTTAAAAATCTCATTAATTTTCCCTCTAAAGTTATCAATGCTGTTGCCGCGAGAGCTACTGAGTAAGACGTCCCTCAAGATTCCATTAGGAATCGTAATGAGCAAACTTTTATAGTAGGGATGGGAGAAATTTCGTGTGGCATTTATTTTTGTCGACAACGAGATGTGTATGAATATATTTCTTTCATTTATTCCAGCGTCTTCAGTGGTAACTTTGCTCACCATTATGCCTTATATGAATTTTAAGCTCCGTAATATAATTTAATGAAAGTGGTATTCTACGCGAACGAGAAGTGTCCCTTTTAATCCTTCATGGACAACAATTTTTCTACTTGAGAAAAAATTTGTTTCCTTCCAAATCCCAATAAAGGGAGATAATTTAAAGCACATCCATCCATTCTTAAAACGTTTTTCTCAAAATAGCCTAGAATTTAAGTACGAGCGTGCCGAAATCGTCCCAATGGGCTACAGTGGAATAACTTACATGGTTACTGAGGCACAACGATTTTGGATGCATGTGCCCAGTTCGGCACACTTGACGTTAAAGGGTTAAACCAATGCTATGCCAGATATTTAAAAGAATATCCTATAATAAACTATATTTAGTGATCTCTAGTTATTTTGTTGACACTTAAGCTATTTCATTAGTTTGAGTGAAGTTTTTCTCTTGTCACCGTTCAGACTATATTCAAATTATTTTTTTTTAACCTTTGCTGATGTTATAAACATGTAAGAATGGTATTATTAATAGCGTACAAACAAGGATAACTATAAATAAGTTATTTTTCACTAACCAAGTGTACAGAGTTTAGGAAACGGCTTATTAATGTCAAGCATGGCGCTAAAATGTTCCCATAAAGACTGTTCATTATAAATTCAATATAAAAAGTTTCGGTGAGCATACGATTTAACGCACCGCTACATTTCTGACATGCTTTGTGCTTCAGATTGTGATCGCCATTTCATTTAGCCTCTCCGAGGCGTACTGTCATTCCACCTTCTAGAGTACGCGACTTTTCCTTGTGAACATATAAGTTAAATATTAAGTTAATGGCCTTTCATTTTGGCTGCGTTAAAAAGGAGAGCAGTTGTATTTTATTCAAGATGCAAATTCATTGAACTCTGTTTGAAATTATATCTCTCCCAGACTACCTGGTCTACTGTTATATGGAACCCTGTGTCTAGTAAGTTAAAAAATGAAATCATTTGCGATATTTGAAGAATAAATGTTATAATTTCATGTTCCTACAATAAGTTATGTAGATACACTATAAATGGCAACAAATATGTTTTATTGTTTAAAATGTATAATTATTGTTATAATTTTCTAACGGAATTATGTATATACTCACCCCAGTAATGGTAGTGTATCTGTTTATTGTTTAAATGTTAAAATTATTGTAATATGTTTGTAACAAATGCTGTTCTTTATTATGTACAAACTCCATGTTCGTCACAGTCAACTGCTCTGTTGCTTTTAGGGGTTCTGTATATGCATAAAGCATTGAAATAAATGTATTCTATTCTATTTTATCTTAGGCTAGTCTTAGGAATTGATAAACCCGTGGTGGCGATAGTATTTAGACGCCTCCTTCTTCCAACCCTTCGTTCCATTCCCTCTTTGGACATCCCATCTCAGCACCAGCGTTTTGCTCGTTCCCCTTTCCCAGTATCTTTCAACGTTTCCCGCTCTCGCGGATCTACTTGATCAAGCCCGTGGCTTATTTCTCCTCAAAGTCTCCCGAAAAGGGGCCGCACCTCTCTCTCGCGTCAAAGTCCCAATCGCCACTCCTCCCTTCTCCCCTATACAAGCCTCTCACCCCCTCTGCCCCCCCGCCAAACCACTCCTTCCCTTTGTTTTTCCCAGGGCTCGTCCTAAAGGAACTTTAATTGCCTCAATGGGGCGTATACCTCCCCTCTCTCCATCTCTCCCTTTCTCGAAAGCCAACTTTTTTCCAAGCCTTTACCTTGATCCGACGTACGCCAATCACCACTCCTTCCTTCCCCTCCCACTCCCTCCACCTTCTGTCCCCCTTTCCTCTTCCCCCATGCCAAAATCCTCTCCCACTCTCGTACTAATTCTCATTCTGCACTTCCTTCGTTCTCAAGGTAGATATAACCTCATCGTTGTATGCTGTGTACCCTAGATGTTCTCCTAATGTTCAAGCGATATTTCATGGAATTTAAACCTAATGAATGGTCTTAATTAATTATTTCCAAAAGTCTGGAAAACTTTAATTAAGACCCAGGTTTCGATGTAGAATAATGACGTTATATGAGTTACCGAAAGGTTATGAGGTGCATCTAAACTAGCTTTGCCATTACGGCGATTCTAATGATACATTCATACATTACACCAAATTTTTCTATTCTGCCTTTCATCAAGTGTTTAGAAGATGAAGTATAAGGAAATAAATGTAGTAATTTTCTCCTAAGTAATTGTAAAATATATTCTTGAAATGTAAACAGAACCTCATGCTTACATTTCAAGGAGAACATGAGTGATATATTTTTGAATATTGCAAGATTGCTGTTACTTTTTAGTTTAAACGCTTGCATCGAGGTTGATTGAGCAGCTCAATATGTATTTTTGACGATGCCGCCAAAAACTCTTGTGGTTTTGGGATGAGTTCTCATTTAAAATCAACATTCGTTTCGTACTTCATGTGAAAATAAAGTTCACAAAACGGCAAATACCGTTTCGATATTTAAGAAACGTTACTTGCTCCATTGCGGAAGTTATCTCCCAGATGCATAAGATAGAGTCATGGAAAAGTTACATTTCATTGATTAATTTCAGAAATTTGGAACAAAGTTTAACAGGAAAAGTATCATAAAAGTGAGCTACTTAGCAATGCTGCTATTCTAAACAGATTGTAGCTCTCTGGACTCAACAGCTATCCTAAGTTTACTGCTCATATTCAACTGAGACCAGGTGCATTTCATCTTATATTTTAGGTGCTGTAGCTGAATTCTACCATTATTTCACCCCTTAGGACTCCGGCATGTTTATGTGGATTGAGTTATGCCTTGGTAGTTGGTGAATCGAAACACGCTAATCCATTATTGCTTTTTGAAGTGAACTTTTAAACTGAGTATTGAACAAAATACTTCAAGTGATTCACTTTCGTTACCGAATGTTAGTCATATTTTCAATTATTCTGGGATAAGTTTCAGGTCATTGGTTTTTCTGTTATTTGTTCTTGTGTCCCCGATCCTAAGACAAGCAATAATCGATCGCCAATGCGCCCAGTGATCCCTCATGTATATCAATAGTCCTCCATGCATCAGTTAATCCATATCATATTGGCAATTTTGTAAACCTACCACCCACCAACCGTCCCTCGCCCCTCACCCCATCATGCCTCTGCGACTTGAATTGATTCCTGGGTGAATACACGCGACCCGCTTCGCCATTCGCCCGGATGAGTGATTGGGCCGGAAGAGTATCAGTCGGCACAAAGGAATTAAAGGATTAGTAGTCTATCCCGCGCTTCCTAAGACTCTCGCGAACCCTTCTTTCACCCCACCTCTGCCTCATAAATCCCTAATGAGCCAGTTGACAACGTACGCCCCGGGAAGAACAGCCGACTTTGGGAGATTCTTCCCGTCTCCCGTGAGCGCTGCAGCTCGAGAGCATCGGGTTAGGGAAGAGAATAATTTGAATCCCGTCGCGACTGAGGCGGAGTAGCGGAGGTTGAGATCCCGTGGGAAGGACAGTCAAACAACTGCGGAGTTAAATCCTTACGACTGGCAGGAAACTTTGGAAGGAGAATACTTGTTTTACTCAGCTTTTATCTATTTACCCCTTGGGTGGATTTCGAGGGGGCGAAAATATTTCATTCATCGTTTGCAATTGAATTTCATTGAACTTCAATGAGATTATAGAGCCCCGCTGATGCATAATCCGATCATTTGCTTTAGAACATCTTATTATTGCTGGCAAGAATCGTGAAAATCTCAAGCAAATCTTTAGATTATAGTCTCTCTTTTATGAAATGTATATATGTTTATACAACTGCTTAAGAATTTGAGGTTTGTCGCAGAAACTTTGAGATCCACTGCTTGGTTGCTCATGGCGTCATGTGTTTGTTTGTAATCAACATAGGCCAAAATCTTTTCACTCAGCACTCTTTCAGAGAATGGCTTTTTTATATTTCTTTGTCGGTCCAAAGTAATTAAGCCTACCTAGTAGGAAAGGAGGTGTACTGAATGGAGATCTCAATCTTTTTCCTTGTCTAAATCTCAGAAAAGGACTTAATTCGTAAGAGGAATGCATTCGCTATAAACAAATTTTTAGGACCGAGGTGTTTCTATCCAAGCTTAGCTCAGGTTAAATTGTAATACACCCCAACATGTTTTTCAATCTTATTAAATTACTTTATTGATATTTCGCGGTTTTTTAAAGTGGAATTTTATTTATTTCCATCTGCAGAACATTTCGTTAAAAAATAATCAAACCTATCATTGAAAGCTTTAGGAGGGCTTTAAGGTCGAGAACTGAATTGAGCCACAATCAACGTATTTCAGAAACACAATATCAGGAAATAACATTGAACATCTTCATAAAACAGAACCTTTAACCATTTACAAACTTTCAGTTTACATTTGGTTGCGGTAAAATGGTAAACTGTTTACAGAGTTGAATAAGAACAGAAAATATGAACATTTAAAAAACATTCAAAATTTTTATTTGACAGAAACTTTCTTTGAACATTTTGCAAAGCTTTAATTTGCATTGGTTAGCAGTGATAGAAAACACTTTCTGAAACAGATAAGAATCAGAAGAAATTCAACGTTTCTACAAGACAGTAGGTATTCTTAAACAATTATTTGAAATTTTTTACCAGATTTGCATCTTTTTGTTATTCTTGGCATGGAAATAAATATTTTAGGTCCCATGTACAGAAATTATTTATTGTTATGATTTGTATTGAAACTTTGGCGTTAGTATTTTTATATTAATTGGCTTGCTCTCTTGCCATTTAACTTTTAGTAACGCATCCGTTTAATACTGGTTGTCACTTTATCACGTTTCATATGGTTTCACAAGACCGGTTTGTTTCTTCTACCGGTCGAAATATCTTTTTTCCAGAGGAGGTCACGACGCCCTGGCATTTGCGGAAAAAGTCCTATGCATGCATGCAGGAAGTCATTGCTCACCCCCGTTCAGTCCTGCGGACGGCTTAGATAATAGGTACACGGAAGGTTCCGAGAGTTATGTGCTCCTTCAGGCTTGAGTCCCGACCTTCTCCGCTCCCGCATCGCCCGCACTCGCGGGAAAAGTATATATGGCTTCATATCAACGGGAGATCTTCCTTCGTCTTCACTCTCGAGAGTCGATCGAAATTCATCCAACGACGCAACCACGATACAACTCTCAGTCTTGAGAAACCATTTATACGGCCGCCCTCCGCAGCCCAGCTGCTTCATCTCCTTCCCAATTCCTCCCCCTTCCACACGAGTCGACCCGTGCCTGTAGAGGGGGGGAGGTCCCCTACCCCAAGTGGCAAGAACGCTCTTGAAATCTTAATCCCGCCAGATTAAAGACTTTAAAAATGCTTCCCCGGCCATTTTCGCCACTTCTCCATATCTCTCCGCAAACTCTTGTTCCCTTCATTACGCCCTTAGCAAAACCTATTCTCGCTTGACGCTGTCCCATTATCTCGCGAGCGCACTCCGCTTTATACTTTTTTGTTCTTCTTTTTTTTTGGTTACCCCAGCCTTTCGCGGGACTTTTTTATTTCCAACTTTTTTCACCTCCTCGCTCACGGCGAAACTTCCCCTCTCCAGCTTTGCGTTTTTAAGTCTCTTAGCATTTATAAACATGCCAGCCCAACACCCCTCCCGCGAATCCCGCCTCGCAAATGTGGTCCGTGAACGCCCGCTAAGATATGTGGCATTGATGATAGGCAATCTGTACTGACGTCGCGACCGCGCGAGGCGCAGTACGTGAAAATGGGTGGAAGTAATGCTTCCCTGAGTGATTTTTATCAAGTGTGTCAGGATTAGTGGCTGCTCCTCTCCCTCCCACTCAAGGTAGGAATAAAACTCCCTCCCTGCCGTGGTGTGCACAATCTTAGCTTTAGTTCTTCCGCATCGTCTTCGAAATGTTATTCTTATTCGTATTTTCCATTTGCGTCAGATATTTAATTCATTTCAATTAAGCTCATTGCCCCTCGGGGGCTATCGTTTGATGCTTCAAGCGGTTTTAGACCGCAAGGAAAAAACCTACTTAAGTGTGTTTTTTATTGTGAAGCTGCAGGGACGGAATGAAAGGTGATGAATTGTCGCATGTTGGTGTGTTTCAAGCTGGATTTCATTCCATTAAGTGCTTAAGAAATTCTCATTTGTTCTCTCTCTTCCCCTAAATACCTTTTTTATACTCCCTCGAAAAATTCTTTCCACTACTTGTTCCTAGACCGGCTTACCGTCCTGAGAGCATATAAATTCTTAATTGAGTCTGTATTTAATGCTGCTGCGATTTTGAAACTTGATTGTCATTTTGTTGGCCTTAAAAAAATGTACCTCTTGGGGCTTTTTGATGGAAAACATGCTGTGCTAGGATATTTTCACCTGGGAACTACTATTTGGACAGTTTTTCTTAAATTTTCATCGAGACGACAGAGGTAGTTTCTCGTATTTTGAGGCTGAAGAAATAATGTACAGTGGTAGGGAAAATCTGAAGGGAGAATTTATATGCCCACTATTGCAGGAGTTTGTATTGTGCTTTGTTGTCAGCTTATTATCTATACTATCTCGAAACTTTGTTAGGGCAGGCAGAAGTATTTTTATTACTTGGGTTTAAAATTGTCATTTACGCATGTCATGTAGAATCGCGCACCAAAAAAGGATTAAATTTTGTCTCAATATTTAAATTTGATGTTGCAATCTTCAAATGATATTATTCAGATCTCTGAAATCTTTCTTTCTTCTGAAATGATGGCTAATCTGCGTTAAATAGCGGTAATTTTGGGAACAGATCATCTTTAATTGCGAATAAAACCCTTATGAGTATCAAGATATCTCATTAATTGAAGTCATTGACATATACTACCTCCAGAAAAGTGATTGTTTCTATTATTGTGCAGTTACTTTATGGGTGTACGAAAGTAGCTGATAGTCGGTTTGCATGTATATTGCAGTTTATGAGAATAAAAATCTATTTATTTCTTCTATATTCCATATCAACTCAGTATTTACTTAGCGCCTTGTTCATCATTAGCATTATTATATCGTTAGTGTGTAAAAAACATCAAAATAACAGTAAAAAATGACATAACACTAGTATAACATCATTAGTGTGCAAAAAACACACCTGACCGCTTATTGGGAGATCCGAGTTCGAATCCTGACCAAGTCAAATGATTTTTTCCAGGAAAATTTCAACCCAAGGTGTATTAGCATGAGATTGAAATTTTGACGGACATATTTCAAATATCTGACTATTCATTTTACAACTGAAAGTGTAAGCCCTCAGAGAATGAATTTTGTATCCACAATTTATGCGTGATGCATATTTTCAACTGTTATTCTTTTCGTCTATAATTTGTATCCTCTTATTTCACGTTCTAAATTCTCCTCTCCAAATCTTCCATTTTGCACGGATTTGAAGTTTTATTGGCAAAATAATTAGATAGCCATGCATTTTTAGCGTCCATTCTCAATTCTTTGGGCACAAGATTAAAAAAGGGCTATAACTTTTTCTCGCTTGCTAACATTTAAGGGACGGCAGCTAGGATTATACCTTAATGCCCGTGGTTTTAGAGCCGGCCCCAAAAATAAACAGCCACTCAGTGGCAGAGCGCACCAGTGAAATCCGTTCTCAAATTAATTTCCCCCTCTGTATGCATTCCTGACTGCGCACTTACATCGTTTTTACTTCAAAGCCCTCCGCACGACGATGTGTTTTTCATCTGGCACCCCTTACGCACTTTCCCGTGAGCATCTCATATATCTACGCCCACTCACTGCCTGTTTACGCATCCATTTTAATAATTATTCATTAATTTGCTCTCCTTTTGCGACCTAGCGCCGACAAATTTGTGCGCACCCCATCTCCGGGACGTTCTAATGTTTGTCCACGCTTCTCCCGTGCCTACTTGACGCGCCTTCTCATCAAAAGCATTTGCTTAACGCTGACCGCACCGGCTCGCTTTACCGATTCGAAAGCTGCTTTATCTTTGCTTGTCTCGGCTATCACCGTATCTCACTCTCTCTCGTTTCATTTTATCACTTCACTCCCAATTCCTGATTTTGGAAACACCCTTTTCCTTTCGTCGCGAGAGTCCTTTTTTTTCATCATAATATTTTTATCACCCCACGTCTTTTTAAAACTCTCCTCCGTCCCATTACGAAAATTCGACTGATTATAACAAAGGGCAAGGATGTAATTTGTATGCATTCATTGGTCAATTCTAGGATTGGTTAACTGCAACCGTCCACCCTTCCCTATCTGATGTTAGTTGCTTACCTACTGGCATCTTTCCCCATGCACTGTCATCTTTATTTGGTCCATAAACGTTATCCTAGTTCTTCCTCTGGGGACATTTCCCTCTATTTCACCTTCAATTATGTTCTGCATAAATCCATTGTATCTCAGGGTGTGTCCAATCCATATGGTTCTTCTTTTCTGTGTGGTGTTACATATGTTATCCTTTCCTTTTCTACTCTACTGTACACTTCTTCGTTTCTTTTTTTTTGTCAATTTTATTTTAGCTATACATATATATAGAATAACATTTGTATGGTGGTGCAAGAATATGATGATGCAGCGAAGTAACCAGAGAAGTTAATTATATACGCTTTCCTTTTTTTCTGATGATTGGCATTCATCCTTCTTAATCCTTTTGCACCATATAGTAATGAAAGGTATTTTAGATTGATCTAATTAACTAACAAGTTATAACCCTGTTATTTATATGAATGTACTAAAGTTGTTTGAATTGCAAGGAAAACAGTATTTAACATCGTAATTTAGGAAAAAGATAAATCTATTTTCAACTATATGACTTATAAAGGCCTCTATCAGTCATTGTTTCTGAATGTATATCCTCCCCGGGGGTACGAAGTTTGGTGTATTTCTGAAAATAGACGCTTACCTCTACCAACAGCTCTCCTATTATCAACTATTCCCCATACTTGCCACATCAATCCTGTGGTACCCCACCCTGAATTATTCGAACCCTGAAAACTCTTGCATTTAAAATTAATTGCAGATAAATATTCATGAAAGGAGGCGGCGGAAGAGCCGCCTTTAACTATGCTTCCAAGTGACTGAATGGATTGTTATTCTTGTAATTTAGTTCCACAAAAATGAAGTTAAATTTTAGAGGCGTAATTTGTAAAGAATGGGATGCATGTTGTGTGCCTTTGCCACTTCTTTAAATAGTGAGAAGGCAAACTTTTCGTGATAGCCTCGGGGAGTGGAGCTTGATGAAAAAAAGTGGAGTCTGCTTTACTGCATGTCTATGAGAAGGACGAGTAAAAACACAAATAATCCCCAGAGCATCGCTGCGACGTCCTCAGTGCAAGAATCGCTAACGAACTATGAATGGCCTTTTTTTCCTCCTTTTCTCAGCTCTCGTTGTGGGAGCCTTCCATTTTTTCCGCACTCGAGGAAACAATACAGTAATTTTATGCATGAACGTCATCATTCTGGCAAATATATTTCTCAGCCGCCGAGGAAAATAAGGGAGAATGCTCGCCGTTGGGTTGCAAGCCGCTGGAAAATTACTATTGCATTAATTCGCGGGGAAAGTTGCTTGGAGAAGTCGGGCGGTTCGTACGGGACAGAGAGAATGGAGAGGGGGAGTGTGTACCTTTTTTTATCCTCGTGCCGAGCTCTCAGAAAAAAGAGATTGGTACCTGAGGAGGAATGGAATATAAAAAAATAAGAACAGAAGGAAAGGGAAGCGTTTCCTCACTTGTAATTATTTATTATTTTTTTCCTTTAATAAATTCGTAATTCCCTTCAAAATGAGCGAAACAAAGCTGCTCTTAATCAAATTTAAGGCCGCAAATGCAACTTAGAACGTTTAAGTGAGGCAAAATTTTAATTCCATATTAATTGTGGCCTTAATTGCGACATCTTCCAGGTACCCTCCCTTCCTCTCCCTCCAGCTTACATTCTCTCTCGTCCCGTGTGCATGTAAATGTGATTCGTGAGCGCTCATGCTCGTCCCCTGGAAATTCTTTTTCATTTGTACATTTTTAACGTTCCTTTACTCTGAATCACGTGGCGGTGAAGGTTGCTTTTTCTCTGTTTCACTCGATCTGCACTCGGTGTTATATTTTACCCTCAAGCACTAAATTAGGTGATTCTTTTAATCCATATACTCGATGTTCCATTCTTAAATATCAACCATTGCACTCGGTGTTATATTTTACCCTCAAGCACTAAATTAGGTGATTCTTTTAATCCATATACTCGATGTTCCATTCTTAAATATCAACCATATTTATGCTTGAGTTCAGCCCTTAAGTGAGCCACATTTAATTGTATTTTTCTAATAGATTGAATTAGATTAGATGTATCTGAGAAAGTAGAAAAGCTTTCGGATGCTGAATCGTAGCTTATAAAGTTTTATCATTATCGTTTGGAATATAATTATATATTCTTGATATGTATATTTATAATTATTTTTTTTTGTAAATTAAGTAATATATCATGTTTTTCAATTTATCTGGTACAACAGGCATATATGTATTTCCAAGTGCACACCTTACTGTTTCCTTTCGCAGTCGTCAGAGGTTTTTCGAATCTAGGTCTGTTTTAAATATTTGACCTAACTATTTCCTCCTGGTACCTGTGTCTCTTTTACCATGATTTTTTCACATGGATTTGTACATACAGTGCTATAATCACAAAGAATACGATGTTCGTTGGAAACTTTAAAAATTTCGTCGCATGATTGCTGAATCAAAGAAAACTTGAAATCATTTTCAATCACTTTATAAATTTAAATTTTATTGTACGCGTCAGTGCGCTACATATTCAACGGTCTGACAGATGATTGATTATATTTGGGCTTGTTCACATTCCTCCTTCGAACGTTGTCACTTCTTCGCGTCCTCACTATTTTCTCCCATGCAATGTTTCCGCTGGGGCATTACGGACGGCCCAAGGACGTGACACATTCCGTGCCGAAACACTCCCGCCGTTCGCCGCAAGTGCAACAATCCCCCGAGGGAGGTCGTGGCAACCGAGGATCGAGCGACTAACTCGACCGTCTACCACCTACTCACGTGGCCGCCTGAAAGTCCCCAGTAGTTTCTTTATTGACATTGTTACTCGGAGGGATGAAAATTGGAGACTTGTGTATTTTTGAGCCTCTAATGTTCGTCATATTTACCACTAATATTTGTTCCATTTGAGGGTAAGAAAACGTCGTGTACTAGCTACAGACAAAGCCTAGTCTCTGCCTCTTCTCAGGTTCTGGTAACTGCTATCCTATTTCTTCCTATGCAGAATCAATGTGTAGAAGTACGAATGATTATAAGTTTGGTTCTTCTTAAAATTTAATCCATAGCCTCGCGATTGTGTCAGCGCCGTAAACAACTTGTCTTCACCATCAAAGATTAATTTGCGTTTAGTTGGTAAGACCCAGTTTATGGGAACAATTGTCCATAAAAGCTGGCTCAAACTTGGAAAAATTACATCCCCGCCGGTATTTTCCGAATCGCAGAAAGAGAGGATATGCTCATCAAACACATTTCCATTCAATTATCACTCACGTACACAATTTCCCCGCAATTTTAAGTCTAAATAAAGACTAAGTGACAAACGAAAATATTGCCAGCATAATGGACAAAGATGCACTTATTCTTACATCATTAGGCTTATATCAATATCCATCTCAGGTGAAAGTCACTTCGCCTTGGGAATTATGTACATTGCAAAATTAGTTGAAACGCCAATTAATACCTCCTTTAACGTGACTCCGTGAAAGCCCAAATTTTGCCTGGTAGTGATTTCCATCTTTAATGGGCTAACCGCAAAGGTAAATGTATCATTTTCCCAATAGTTCATTTCCGATTGCTTCATAATTCAGGATACGCGATAGCTTCGCGGTTTTGAGTAATCGACTGGCATGCAAAATGTGAGTTGTGCATTTACAGGATGAAATACCTCATACCTCATCGAAAACGTGTATGAAACGTACGAAAAATGATCCAAAACTTTAATTCTCTGAAGTATTACGATTTTTGCTAAAATGATAGTATTATTTATTATTGATGTCGTAGGAAATCGTGAAGCCTGAAGTATCTTCACGGTAGATATTCACACGCTTTGCTGTACAAACTCAAACTCCCTTCCCTTTTCTTAGCCATATAAAATATTTAATCCCCACTGCTACAAAATTGTGGGATTCTATTAATGACAATTGAGATGGACCACATATAATACATGTTTTGAAAATGTATTGCCGAGTTTTAATATCGTAACTATCTTTCAAAGGCATTTTTCTTGCCATGACGGCCTAATTTTAGTGTAAATTTGAAAATATTTACGCTCTTCAGTTGCATTTATTTCCTATAATTCATATTTTGGACACATTTTCATACTATTATCAATTTTTTTACAACAGTTGTCAATCCTGAGACAAGCGTTTCTGCAGCTCCTTGCTCCATCCTGTTTTAGTGACTACTTTCTTCCTTTTCAATTACTAATTTGAAACTTAATTCGTGAAAAATTAATTCGTGATTTGCGGGATTAATTCTTCACTCTCATTAGCAATTTTTCTACCCATGCAGTAATGAGATGATTTACCGCTGAATATTGCGTGAATGTTCGTCTTTTCATTACCAACTTCTTGGTAACATTATAAAATGGAAGGAGGTCTGAGAGTAAAAATTAGTGTTCTCCCTTTTTCTGCTCAGTGCTTAGGAATTTGATGACGTGAATTGTGGAGAAAATAGTTCGGTAGGAGGAAAAAACGTACTGACGGAATGAGTCGGTGAGCATTTTTTCTGATTGGGCTCCAATTTATATTTAAATTTCATATTCTTCTTTTTACAACTCATCCACCTCAAGGAAGATACGTCCTCAAATTCTTTCTTTTTCTCATTGCGAAAATCTGGCGCAGGGATATTTTATTTCTAATGTGAATTATTTATGGCCTCGCATTATTTATTCCCGCGGAATAGGCTCAGATTGGAGTGGGCGCTGATTTCCTTAACTTCGCCGGAAAACGGTCTTTCCTCGGTCTTTTCTCCATTCTATTGGCCATCCTCTGTCTCCTCTCCCACTCCAGATCCAATTACGTCTCTCCATTCCTCTCCTCTTTAGCTCTCACGAGTTTTAATCATGTCTCCCTCCCCCTCACTCCCAATCACACCACGACTCGACATTTTTATCTCCTTCCACGGCCGCAAGAATAAAGTTTAGGCAACTCCCGCCTCTATTCACTCCCAGCCCCTTTTCCTTTCACGGCGGCTTTCCCTCCTTGTCCCTCCATGTATTACGCACTTCGAATTTTGCCAATCACCATCATGCGCCTTCGCTTCCTACCCTGCACTTGTCATCCAAATAAATCACTCTCTCACACTTTCTCCAAACTTTTTGTCCCCCTCGCATGTCACACTGACCCGTTGGTTATCTGCGAGTAAATTTTTAACCGAGAACGAAGGACGAAGGTCTTTTGATTATAATTTATTGATGACGTATGTTAAGTATATCTGAAGAACGTAAAGATAGTTTAAATTCAGGCTTCAATCTCTAAACTTTTCCAACAAACCAATGGTAATACTCTTGAATCCGCAATACATTATATTTTATCGATAGTTTCATGGCGAATCAGCATGCTGGAAAGGTGGTTTTCCATGAAAATACTTGATTGTGTTCAAACATTTTTTTCTCTGAAACTACCTACAAAATTTGCCAAAATTATGACGACCTGGTAGTGCAACAAATTGGGATATCTTGCCAGTACATGGGATATTTATGTTTGCTTTCCAAAGTCAAATATACTAGTCATAGTGCCTTCGTTACACTTGATTTCGAAGGAGGTTTACATTGTACAGGTTTAAGTTATAACAAAATATAATATCAAAAATGCTTCAATATTTGTGCCCTTTCATGCAAGTATTAGAGTAGGTGGTATCAATTATGACTCTTGTTTGCAGTGAATAACTGGAAAATGGAGCCTTGCAATTTAAGAATTGAGTAAAGAAAACAGTATTTCTAAATTTTTGTGGCTTTAAAATTTTTTCCGGATTTACCAAAATTCATGGAGTCACAGCCCTAACGCAGTGATTTTTACATCTCTAAGAGCTCCAATTTTTCAATTTCTATTTTGTTCTTAATGATTTCTATAAGGTTACAGAGATTTTAGGTTTGGGGTTATTGCGCAAACGCTGCTCTTCCGTAAAGGTAAGTTTGAGTCCATCAAATACAATCGCAACCGAATGTTTTTGGGAAGACGTAGTTACCCTTTCTTCCTTATCTCATTTTCTCATACATCACGTATTTTTTCGGTTTGTACAGTCGTTAATGTAGGCGACCAAAAACACTGGTCATCAGTTCCATTAAACAAGGGGGAGGATTTGTTAATAAAGGAGGAAGAAATGGGGAGTAGAGGACGGGTGGAGAGTAATCCGGCGTCGCAGTTATTCTACTATTTACGAAGGACGCCTTGGGGTTCAGATTCACATAGTATATCCATGGTTCGGAGTACTTGGCAGAAAAAAAACTCCGCAAAGAGGGATTTTGCGTGGGGAGAGGGTCTAAAGAAGTATTCTTATTACTTTTTCCCATTTCTCCATTGTGAGAATGTTATTCCCCGTTTCCAAAATAAATTATATGATAAAATTTCAATTCTTCAATTGAAAATACTGCGCGTGTTGCAGAATCAGTTTTAACCTGTGGCATTCGATAAACTTGATCAAACGCTACAGAATAACTTTTAACAAATTCAAGTTTTACATCCGATTTTTTTTGGCGAGATATTGTAGAACACCATTGCAAATGATACATCAAGGATATTGTACCGTCTCCATGAACTCGAATTCTTACAACACGTGTTTCAACTGACTAGCAGTCATCATCAGGCACCACACTTCATCCTTATTTCCAGACAAATATATAGATATATTCCCAGCTCAAGCTGTTGGGGGTCGGGAGGAAGGATAGGAGGGGAAGAAGGCTAAAATCATGATTAGGAAAGGATCCTTTGTTCCTCCAGGCAGAGTTTTAAATATTTTATATATCCTCAAGAAAATCGCATTTTACATCATATAGGTCTTAATACCACGCAACCACTGTTATTTCCCATACTGGCTGAAAACCGCTGATATAGAGAAACCGGGCGATGACATTAGTTTACATATGGTGTAAAACTTCTATGCTCTAGAGTTAAACGACTCTCTTGGTCGACTGATTGCTGCACTCTAAGTACTCTCCTGATTGTACCAAAGTAGGCATCGGGACTTCGAAGAAAGATTACCACTGACGAAATGCGAACCCGGGCCATCGGTATGTAATTCCGGTGATCCATCCACCAGAGCATTCCCTTCCTCATTGCCTTTGGTTTTCTACAACTCTCCTTCTCATCTTTATCATCATTTTGTTCTCCCTTCCTCTTCTTTGGATCCTTTCACCCCCATCCTACGTTACGCCTGCGTCCCTCAGTCTCAACCACCCCCTGCCCACCTACTCCTCATCCAGTCAGTCCCCTCAACTCCATCCGCCGCTTCCATTCCTCTTGCACCGTCTGCAGTTGACTTGCCAATTAGGAAGAGCCGCAGTGTCCTTTTAACGCCGCGGGTGGAAGAGTGGGGGAGGTGGGGGCAGGGGGATGGAAGTGGTTTGTAGTCCGAAGTACGGATCAGCCACGCCGCCACGAACGACCGTTCCAACCCATTTTCGCTCCCGCCGCCCGGCTGGAAGAGGTAGACGACTAGGATGGAACGAAGCAGTTTGGTTAGTGCCCACGTAGCCTATCATTAGCTCCGTTTCCCGTATTATGGAGAAGGACCGCAGGAAGACAAATCGTGTCTTGTTAACTGAGATGCTCACTGCGTGACACGTATTGAAAAAAGAAAAATAAAATTGTTCCAGCATCCTTCCACCGGCTTTTCCACACCGAACGATGTAAAAGTTCCCTGCACTTTAAAGAACACTTACTTTTTGATTGATTTCTATTTCGCGCAATGAGCGCATAAATTATAATTACCCTCCTTGTGGCCGGTAACAATAACATTTAGTTCTGGAATCAATAGTTATGAGATTCATAAAGTTATAAATCTCGTGAATATATTCAGGTTGCATTAATACATCAATCAGTTTCATAACTTCTCTACCAACAGTTATTAGCTGCGAATATTTGATCTAATCTTCCACCGCCGGATAAAATTTACGAAAGTTTAGCCTAGGTCCTAATGCACATAATAATTAGTGAGTATGAATAAACAAACTGGTTATTTTGTCTCAAAACGACTCTTTTATCAAGTAATTAAATCTCCAAGCGGTTCATTACGCATCCGCCATCTTGGCTACTTATGGAACTCATAACTTCATGCCAAGAATTATGAAACCAATTAATATATCAAATTTTTCTGCAACACTTATTGAATGGCTGCCATGGCTTATGGGTCCTATAACTTAATGGAATACGTATGTGCCGTTCCTACAACTGGCCATTAGTTACATAGTTGAATACTCGTATGTGTTGTATCTGCTTCCCCCTTATACACTCTACTGAAGTCAGTGATATCATACTTTTTTCTATATTCAAAGATGAAAAAATTATACTAGTCAATTTCATGATGGAACCATACTACAGGCTAATAAACAGAATTTTTTGTCTTCAGTATCATGATTTACTCATATTTAGGTAATTTCAATATATCCTAGCTTTCAATTTAATAAATCGGAGCTCTTTTTCTTATAACCTTCCTGTAAGGTGAACCATTAGTGTTGTGCCATAAAATCCGTCACCAGAATAATGTCATCACTTTTCGGTGTTCTTTTTTATAGTTTGTGTAGAGATACATTGAGCTGACAATTCTACTCATTCGTCCACGCGTCAGCGCCATGTGAATGATCATTACCAATTAAATTGTGTGCACGCCGGTGTTTAACGTTAATTCGGTGATATATATGCCGACAAGTTATGACAAAAACGAGAATCTGAGTTTTTCCCTCTGAGACTTCATGGCTCTGGGGAAAAAATCCTTCATTTTTCGCCGCCGATAATATAAAAAATGACAAGCACCTCTGCAATATTGGGTTACTCGCTCTACCGTGGAGATGGCGTTTATTCTTTATAATTCCGGGCAGCCTCAAAAACCGCCCTTGGCTTCCCCCAACTAAAGTGTTTTTTTTATTTATATATTTTTCTTTTTTTCCATCTTTTTTCCCCTCCTTCCTCTGCTTTTCCCACGTGCCTCGGTCTTTCATACGCCTCAGCCCTCCCCACTCACCCCATCCCCCTATTTCCTCCCATCCCCCTCACCCTCTCTCGCACACGCCTCCCCCACCCACCCACCGTCTCCACCACTTCCATCTCTCTCTGCGTATCCTCGTTTAGTTTTACTTCTGATTTATTCATGGAATGCCTTTATTTTCACTGCGTCTATCTCCGTCCATTCTCTTTCTTTCTCTCATTCCCTCCTTCTGTACCTCTCATCTTCCCTTATCTTTCCTCCTTTTCAGCATCTTTTTCTGCCCCGCCTCCTTCGTTTTCCCCCCAAGGCATTTTTTTCCCTTCTCGTCTCATCGCCGCACGCTCATATTCCATTTCTGTGACTTCTTCACCCTTTCTCCTTGTCTCCCTTTTCCATTCTCTCCCTTATACTCCTTCTTTCCACTTTATTTCATGGGTCCCATCTATAAAAATTTCTTCGGGCATCAAGGAACACCTCTAGAGCCGAGAATTTCTTCCCATTTTCCTCCCTAAACCCTTTAAAAAACACAGTTTTTTTTAAATATGTGATTCCGTGGCCTTCTCAATTTCGTGTGTTCTCCCCGCCTTGAGCGCCAAGCGGGTCCCTTCACGTTTTGACAACATATTCCCTGGGTTTTCCGAGAGCGGAATATTTCGCTCGATTTTATTGAACCGGAGGGAGGGAAACTTCACAGGTTTCACGCGAGAAGGATTGTAATTTATCCCACTCTTCGGAAAGCGTGGGAGTTTAGCCCAGGGTATGTTTTTGCTGCGTGTTTTACTATGCCGACATTTTTTCAGGAGTTTCCTCCCACTTTCAGTCACCCCACGGGAGTATTTTTTATTGACTTTTTCTATTTTTCCATGGAGCACACGTGGCTATTATTGGCTGTTCCTTGCCCTCCGTAGCTATTTCAGAACCCATCAACCTGTTCTGCTTTTGCGAAACTTATGAATGGTTTCTGGATTCAGTAAGGCTTTTCATTTCCATTTAGTGCGAGACTTACTCAAAAGAACTTTCTTGGGGCTTCACGAGATGATTGATTTCTCTTTCAACCGCCATTCACTTCTGCTTTCTGACCTTCATTTCTTTCAATTTTCCCAAAATGCCATTTTTTCATTAAACGTTAAGGAGAAATTTGTTCGACCTGAAATAAATCTGCTTATCGGCTCCTTGTTGGACTAAAATAATTCCTTAGAAGAGAATTTTTTAAATATTACTTAATTATCGTTTTGAATCGGGCCCCCTTGCCGCACGCTTACTTGCTATGGGCCCAATTGGGAAATGCCTCTGACAAAACGTAATAGTAGCACTTAAATGAAACCTCAGCTGAACGTGATTTTATGTTGAATGTGTTAAATCGTAGCACTTTAAGTGTTACTAAACGGTAATATTTTTATAGTCTCCGCTCCTTTTACGTTTATTGGCATTTTATTAAAACTTTTGTAAATTTTTAAATAGTTATTTTCATGCTCTTTGAAAGCTAAAATTCAATAATGATCTTAAAATGTATGTAACTAAATAAAAAAGACTGATTATTAAACTCGTGAAAGGATATTTGTTAATGGAAACCATCGGAGACATGAAGCTCAAATGGAATATTCCGGCGGTAATTGTGCCTGCGAGCCAACACGTAAGTCTTGAAATCTCAAATCACGGTATGGAAATCAATCTTAGGGCTTTGACTTATTAGAAATTAAAGGTACAGCTTACAATTATTCTAGAGATGCCCTTAGTAGACATTAAGAGGGTCAATCTTGTTATTATAGATAGAATGTAAAATTAATTTACCAGTCTCAAATACTTATACAGTATGAGTGCTACGGAATTCGTGAAAGGGCTGAAGACGTCTCCAATAAATGGCCATTGGTTCGTTGGAATGGTAGCATATACTTGTGAACTGATCTTAGTATATTCCTCTGCAGAGCTGAGGAGTGGAATTTTTTTCAGAATTGGTATGTGTTGGTATGAGGTGCAGATTGTCATGAGTTTGCATATTTGTTACCCCGGAGGATGTGCCTGTGCAAAAATATTTGCGAATGATGATAACATATCTATGGAATAATGAATATGAATGCGTTCCTTGTCACTTTCTTGGAGCACATTATAAGTTGATAGCGTCGCTTACTTCATCATCATTCTTCCTTATTTCCGTAGAGGTAATTATTATCGCGCCTTCATTATTCATCATCACCGTTTTTAGTACATAATCCTGCGGTTATTCGGTTGGATCCTCCCAGTTTTTCTCTCCTATAAATTCTCTTTTTAATTACATTTTTTCCTTGAATTCCTCCTATATTCTCGCATTTCATCTTCAACCCTTTATGAAAGTTCCTAAGACGGCATTATTCATATTTTCTGAAATAATTTTGGACACATCTGCGTAAAATTATGTTTATTTTGGTGGGTCACTCATGGTGTAATTTATGTTTTTCAACCTCAGGAATGGTCCTGCGATTTTAAAACAGTCCTGACTCAACTTACACATTAGCCTACGATATTTAATTGGCATTGGATACGGAGCCAAATTTCCTGTGGAATATTCAAAGCATCGTAAATAGTAAATGATTTACTTTTCTTTGAAATCACCTTCTAAGCTAAGTTGAGACGGGCGTGGTTAGACGTTTCGTAGAGATAACGAATATTTTCAAGTATTCCATCACTCGTGTTTCTCTGCTAAAGTCTGAAAAAGTTGTTACAATTTTGGTATATCCGTGGGGAATAGCAGTCCGCACCATGTTACCGAATTCTTTGGTTTAGATTCACTCTCATCCTCTATCTGAATTTCAGTACCATATATTCATCAATTTTACTTTTACTTTAAAACGGCCTCGATAGTCTTTTAGATCAGGTGTTATAAAAGGCAATGATGGATTAACGCTAAATACCATGACCTGGTAAGGGAAAATCCCACACTGAAGGGAACAGAACCCTAGAATCTTGGGCTGGAAAGCAAAGAGTCCACCGCCATCAATATCGACACTTACGGGACATATAATCTCAACAGAAACAAAGCTCTGGTAAAGCAGAGATGGACTGTTACTTCACCATCACTAATTTTTTACCAATACTTCCTGAGTTTCAATCGGTTAACGAGGGTTGGACTGAAAAGTGATATGAGCGTCACACGTGGCAACTTTGCCCTCGATGACAAAATAAAGCCCCTTTACGATGATGGCCTCGCCAGAATTGTTTCGTTGTTTTTTCCACATCCGGGGTCAAAAGAAATATGTAAGCACGCGAACAGAACAACGCGATTAAAACACATAACCGGATCATCGGATGGACTGGGGCGGCTTAAGGTATTGGGGGGTTGGAAGGCTGGGGGGAGAGGTAGGGAAACGAGTGGTAATCAGTCAAGATTAAGGGAGGGGCATTGACAAGTGACGTGGAGGGGAGAAAAAAGCGGTTGGGGGAGAAAGGAAGGTGGGGAGTTAAAGGGGGAAAGGAAGGAATGGGGAATGAGGCAGGAATGAGGAGCATGTAGTGGGGAAGGATAGCAAAAGCATGAAAGATTGAGGCTGGATAAAGGCAGGGGTGGCAAGGGGTGCAAGGTTGGGCGATGGCGAGAGGGGTACCGGATGGGTTTCCAGAAGTGGCGGTCCCGAGAGAGGGAGGGCGGAGTTACGAGTATATCTGCTCATATGCCTTCCTTTTCTCACCCTCATTCGCCCTCCAGACGGACCCATCACACAAACTCACGAACGCCACCCGCCCCGCACCACTTCGGTGCGGGATTGCCAACCTTTCCCCCACACACTCCCTTCTCCTTCCATCTTCCCCTTCCAAAAAACCCTTAATATAGGAAAATTTAGGGTTTCCTCCCTCTCCTTCTCTCCAACTTGCCATCGCTCTCTACTCACTCTTGTCTTTATTTTCGTCTCTCCCCACTTCTCTTCCCATTCCTCCCTCCCGACCCCACACCCTGTGAACACTTCCTCCATTGGAATACCTCTCGGTTGGATATGGTGAAGGGTGGCGGGAGGGAGGGTAGTGAGTGGGCGGGAAAGCATCTGACCCAATCGACGCGGATCTCAAATATTTTCTCGCGTTTTATTGTGAGCGGCGAGAAAGATGGAGGAGGGAAAGGGAGTTTATTTATTCTATCCCTTTCTCCTCTTCTCTCTCTCGACTTTTCCCTTCCTAGGCACTCTTCACTCCATTGCCTTCGTTCCCTGATTTTAGAGACCAAATGTGGTCATATAGAATGTAGCGTGAGATTTTTTTATCATATGATATTCACGTTGGTCGAAAATCGAACCACGGACCTTTGGCTTGATTGGTTAATAAGCCGAGGACCTAGCTACCTTGGCACGTATCGATGCGTGATCTACACCACTAGACTTGCGCATTTGTTTCCTGCTTTAACTGCTATAATTCTACCTCCCCTCCATTCCGCACAGATCTGCGCCAGGAACTTTTGCGGAGGCAGATCCCTGTTTAAGTATACAAAAAAGTTTGCATTTTTTTTATTAATCACTATGAAGTATTGTCGGAACTGAGCACCCTGCAAATGTTACATCCCGGTAATTGCCTTGTTATCTCATGGTCAGCTTGATTATAAGATTGAACGTTATTAAACCCCACCCACCCCTTTTATTAACCCGATTGATTTCAACGTCTATAGGGCCATTATCAATGCTAAACGACCTAGGAGATGTGTACTTTGATGATGACCCCATAATAGTTTAAATCGATCGGGTTAATGAAATATGTGGAATTTTCCATTTTGTTTCAATAGTAACGCATCATCATTGGTTGTGCGATCCTAAGATTGGTTGTCTGCAGCCCTCCACCCTTTCTTATCTAATGCTAGTTCCCTTACCTCTAGGTGTTTCTTCCTATGTACTTTCCTCTTCATTTGGTCCATTAACTTATTTCTGGGTCTTCCCCTGGGGACTTTTGCCTTCAATTATGTTCTACAAAAACCCATTGTGTCTCAGAGTGGGTACAATTCATCTTGTTCTTCTTATCTCTATGGTTTTCCATAAGGTTCTTTCTGCTTCTACACATCTTTATACTTCGTTATTTCTTATTTTTTCCATCCTTTTTATCTACAGTATCCTCCTCCAACACCAGGTTTCAAAGGCTTTTAGTCTTTTCTGGTTAGCTTTCCCATTGATCCATGCATCCGATTCATAATAATAATAATAATAATAACTTTATTGTGAGCGAATTTAGGACTCTACAGTGCTCTCTTACAAATAACTCATTTAACTTACATAAATATCTATGTTCTGGGCAGTGGATAATCTATCCAGGCTGGATTTGAACCCGCGACCCTCGGGTTCGCATGCTTCCGATCCATAATAATAATAATAACTTTATTGTGAGCGAATTTAGGACTTTACAGTGCTCTCTTACAAATAACTCATTTAACTCACATAAACATCTATGGGCAGTGGATAATCTACCCAGGCAGGTTTCGAACCCGCGACCCTCGGGTTCGCAGGCGAGGACTTTACCCCGCCGCCGCCGCCGGGGCCGATCCATGGAGTGCTACGCTCCACGCGAATGTTTTCAGCAATGCTTAACGTTTCCTTAATTTCTATCAGGTGACGACTGACTTCATTAAAGTATGTAATTGATTTCAAGTGCGTATTTACTTGAAAAAACTTACTTTCCCAGGGCTCACGCACGAGACCAGCTCATGAGCACGCATGGGCCAATATCCGTGCGCACGCGTGCGATCACAAACTCTCTTCGCTGTCAGGCCTCGGCGAAGGCAATAAACTCGGAATTTTCTCGCCGTGCCGCGTCCCTATTTCATTTTCCGAGGATAAACATGGGTGCACTGCCGACGTGTATTGAAAAGAACGTTTGGTTTCTCTCTCCAACACCCCCCCCCCCCCGCTCTGTTTTTTTCGGCCCTTGGGCTTTAATGTGAAAAAATGAGCGAGAGTGAGAGAGCTGTTTTGTTTGCCTCCGCGGGTTTAAACTACATAAATTTTTATCGCCCTCCCCGGAGGGTCATAATTAAATTACACCAATCTCTGATTTACCAACCTCCCTTTGCGTATACATTTTTTTCTCGAATTAATCAACGGAGGTATATCTCCGAACTCATTGATAGCGATAAACTCCACGAGTCCTCGCTCCCAAAGGTAGACTCCACTTAAATAATAAGTTAGTATATCAAAACCTTGCATAACGGAATCAGTTCTAAGATTGTGTTTTTCTGTGTCCCCCGAGATGTATTATGTCCGCGGAAATATACCTACTCAGTTAAAGCTATTTTCTAATCAATACGTCCCTCAGGAACAATGTATGGTTACCGATGCTATATTTTTATTAAATTTTTCGACGATTTATACCTCCTGATGGTTTATCAGAGCATCTAGCCAATAGGTACCGATTTTTTAACTATACTCCCTGAACTGCTTTCCTCAAAGCATAGGAAATATTTGCGCCACAGGTGCTAAGCTTTCGTTCCGAAGTGTTCTTCGCATAACGCTGATTAACTGGTTATTTTTAATTTTTTTCCCCAATGCAAAGCCATTGATGATGAAACATCCTATTAGGTTTTTATCCATTTGTCTTTTCAGAATAGTGATTATTCTCAGGAGGGCGTTTGGAACCGTGTTAATCAAGAACGACGTTAATATTTGTTCCCAGAATGATCCATTCTGCACAAAAACTCGAAAAAGTGTGGTAGCTAATGGTATTTTAGAGCAAAAAAACCGTTGGTGTATCATATGAGCGATGAGAATCGAATTTTCCTAAGCATGCGATGTGAAAAACTGTTCTACTGGGTTAGTTCGATATTTTCTTGTGTACCCTTCCTTTCTGCTTCCAAAATGGCATATTTTTGTCGGTAAATCGGATGAATATTCAGCCAAATCTAGCTTAAATTATTTAAATGGCATGAGATTATAAAATATCGTAAATTACAGCCGAATTTGTTTCTTGACTTAGTAACGACTTGGAGAAATTAGATTAATCATTTTTAGTACATTATGAGGCTTTAATATGTATCACATTAAACCTACCAATAAATGCATGGGCTCATTTCTATGCCACTTTAAAACCACTGTGTTTGCGTATTTCATGTAAGTGCAATCTGAAATAACTGAATGAGGATCTGAATCGCTCTATTGTATTATACTTGTGGCGACACCTTATTTCCAAAATTGGCCTCGGAAGTTTTTCAATGAGTAATGCCCTTTATCGAACGGAAGTGAAAACATCGCCATCATCTGCAGGCATCAAGGCATTAATTCGTAAGCATTGGCTTTTTGGAGACGAATAAATAAGATAATTTCAATGTAAGAGAAAGGAGGGACTTTCATTCTTGGAATCTCAAGTGACAATTGTCGTGCGTCACCGGCGAAAAGTTCAGGTCGCCGCGTTCATTTTTAGAGAGGGCGAGAGTGATAGTGGGAGGAAATGAATAATGAGAGGGAGGGACGGAGGAAGGAGAGAGGAAGAGAATTTCGTCGGAGAGAAATGGGATGAGATGAGGTTGAAGGGGAGAAAGAGAGTCGCAGTTCTGGTTTCTGTATGTGTGCTGTGCGTTTTTTATGAAAAATAGACCGGTGTTTCATGGAGTCGGATTAAAAATTAAGAGTGGGCTTTCCTCCTCTCCCTCGTTAATTACCTTTTTAGAATAAAAAAATAATACGAGAACTCACTCCTCTCCCACTCGTTTTCTCCCTCTCGTCCATGTATATATATTTTTCCTCAGTCCTTTTCTTCTGCTCCATTCCGTCCTTCGGGCCACCATCATCATCCCAGTACCCACCCTTCATCCCCTTCTCCGTACGCCCTTTCCATTGGCTTCGCTTCCACTTTCACCAACCTTTCCCCGACGCACTTCCCGCCCCTAACCTCGGCCGTCGCTGGGAATTCTCCTTCTCCCACCGCGCCAATTGTTATCCCAATTCCTTCTCTTCCCGGCCTCCTCCGAGAGGAGTAGGGTCGAGACTATCACCCCAAACTATACCGAAATTGGAATATATGGCATGACGCCTGGTCATTTTGAAAATTCAATGTACAATTTTAAAATTACTCGGAGCGAAAGTCGGAACTATAGGGGGGAAGGTGATAACGAAACTCGTGGAAGGTTGCTCAGGTTATCCACCGGATCAGGTTCTCCATTTCTGCCGACGTTTCGACGAACGAGTTGGGGCGTCCTCATGCCCTGAGGACAATGGACAAATCGTTCGTCGAAACTTCGGCAGAAATGGAAAACCTGACCCGGTGGAAAACCCGAGAAACCTTCCACGACACCATACGCCGGGAAAGCCTTTGACCATTAATAAACGTAATGATTGAAGGCGTAACTTTGTGGAATGCTACCGCAGACATGACGAAAAAGAAAAATCTTTCAGTTAATTCCACACTTAAAAATTTTATTACCGACCTAGGTTTCGATTGCCTTGCAATCATTTTCAAAGGTCTTCAAAGTTTTAACTGTGGAATTTACTAAGAGATTTTTCCTTTTCGCCATGCCTTCGATCATTCTTCAGAACGAAACTTTTCCTAGCCCGAACCGAAATCGGAACAGTTCCTCTTTCGCTCCTATTGGTTTTCGTTCAAAATATTTTTGTTCCACTTCGGTTCCGGAACCACTTTCGTTCCGAAATTTTCGTTCCTACTTTCAGTTTGGTTCCGTTAATCGAAACTATATCTGAACCAATTCTGAACCGTTCCGGAACCATGACTATAATTTCATTTAACATCCCTGTTTCTCTCTACCTTTCCTCCTGCGCAACTCCGCCGTTCTGAACCTGTTGACTCTTCCTACCTTGGCCCCCCGTGTCGTGTCATGTCCGGTTCACACGACTACAGTCCGTCCAAGATAGTATTGCTGTTGAGAATACAAACCCGTGATCAGTGGGGTGCAAATCTGGTGGGGCAGAAATTGACGTAGTCGAGACGCCATCGTTGAAGAGTTGCAGCAACTACGATTTTCATTTAATGTTTTTGATCTTATAGAACTCGATGTCGAGCGATAGTTATTTCATGATCAAAATTTTATAAACTGTCTAAACTAGCTCAAAAAATCTTTGACGGAAATCAGCAGTGACGAGTTAAAACCAAAGATCCACCATTTTATACGGTACATAGTAACAGTAAATCAGCGTCATCATCACGCTAGAAACGTGTCTTTTCTTACTGACTCACTACAAATAGTGCAAACAAACTTTACTACTTTACTTTACTTACAACAAAATTGAATAGTAATTAAAATACCATAATTTGACTAAACTTTCTGATGTGGCTTAAATGATAAATGAAAGGTAAATATTTTTTCTCGATCATAAGATGTAAACAAAGGCCAACCTCTTTAATTCATCGGTCGCGTGATTTGCTTCCCCATACGATGGAAACCTGGAACAATACATTTATTTTAGGAATTTGGAAATTTTGGAGGGCCCGGGTGGGTATATAACCCATTGTTTTGTTTTCTCTCTCTATTTTGTTATTATCTCTATGGAAAACGAAGCCATTTTCGATGTCTGTATGCTTTAGGAATGTTCATATGGTACTTGGGAATATTTTATAATGAGCTTAACGGATTGTAATGAGGCTAAAATGGGAGGTAATCCCTCTAAGTACTTGTGGCTTGCTCTAAACACTGCTAAATGAGTTTGGCTAGATTAATATCACGTAATGTTAATTTAACGATTAAAGGTGAACGGGTTATTTTTTATGCTGCGTAAGGGTTCTATACACCCTATCATTTAATGTACGAGTGAATATTCTTCGTCATGATTTCCGTCCAATATTTAAACTTCCTAAATGGGGAAATGCGCTTTTTATTACAAAACTTCGCAATTACTCAGCTAAATAAACTTCAAAATTACTTGGTACTTTTTCACAGTGTTTTATTCTAAGTCGACCGGTTTCGCCGCATAGACGTTTTCATTAGGTTGATGATGATGTCGCCTATGCAACGAAACCGGTCGACGAATAATATAACACTGTGAAAAAGTACCAAGTTATTTTGTAATTTATTCAAAATGAATTCTTACAAAGTAAAGCCTGTCACCTTTGAATTACTCATCATGTAAATTTATAAATGCTCCTTAATTTCGGGTGTGTACGGCGAATTCTCTGTTACCGTGTCCTTGTTAACTTGGGCTTAAAACCCAGGGAATGGGGAACCCTGTCTCGGTTTTGTAAATTTTGTCTCTCTATGGCCTAGATGATATGTATACTGTTGAAAGAAATATACCAGGGAAACTTTTGAGGAAAAATGAAAGTGGGAGGTAGGCATTTTGCGATTTTTTTTCTCAAAGGTTTCATCCCCTGACCTCTCTTCCGCACGCCTTCCCGTTTCTCGGCTTTCGTCTTACTTTCACTGCGCCACCAAAGCCCGTAAATAAACCTATAACTCAGCGGAATAAACATTGCCACCGTGAGAAATGATGAATGGCCAAGGCCGCCTGTGTTCCGGCCAGCCGGCTGAGAAAGCAAGGCGATTCCTCGACCCTTCGTTATCCCACCTATTTTCCTTCTGCCGGGATTAATTAAAGGATTTGCTATTAATTTCATCCCTTTCTCTCCCCGGATTCCGTGTGTTTTTTTCTGTTTGTTTTTAAAATCCCTCCGTGGCAGTTTCCTCGACCTAGAGGAGAGGTTCTTGAGGAAAAGAGGATGAGGAGCTTCGTGGCTCATGCTACAAGGTAGCCGAGCCGTTATATCCGACTACCTGACCGGACTATCAGATTTTAACCAACATTCGTCACGTTATCTGTCTGTGCGCTGAACAGTTTTATTATTATTGTGATTATTATAGGTTAACTAGTAATTGGTATAAATGGATTTTTTCAAGGATATCAACGTTTTCTAAAGGACTTCGTCTAAAAAAATCACTTTTGAAGCTATTTTTTTTCTCGTCGGTCAAGTTCATGACTAGGCGGGCATTTAAAGCTATCTGATATTGTGTTCGTAGTATCGGAAACACAGTCATTATTCCACGTCGTACTCTTTTCTGTTATCATCTCTGTTTTGATTACATAATTTTCGCCAATTTTTACACAGTAACTTTTTAAAATTTCATTTAAATAATGTCAATTACCTGTTTTTTACCGTTTATTATTGATACCGCATGAGATAACGCAAAGCTGATATTTTTCTCGCAGCAATTTGTGATGTAGGACACTGAAAATTTATAATTTTATGATATCATATCGACTAGATTGCTTTATCATTTACTTTTTAATATAAATTGCAATGAACGGAACCATTGTTGCAAATAAAATTTAAGATACACTAAATAAATCGTCAAAATTTTCCTTACTATTGCTGCGGATATGTAAAAATTTGCCCGTAAACTTAACCGAATGGATAAAAAAAATTGTTTCCTTTTGAGGACTGTCGCCTTTACAAATTGTTCCACGTGTCAATGCTAAGGATTTATCAATGGCCTTTACTTGAAAAATATACGGTCCATTTGTGTACCAAGTTCATCCCTTGCCAATCGGCTTTCCTCCCGTTTGATAATCAGGAGCGTTTTTTGGCAACGCTGTGAAGGTGTGGACGAGGGTGCGGCACCCCTTTGTGTCATTCTCACGCCCCCGAAATCCTTCCCCAAGTACCATTCTCGCCTCTCACGGGCGTTTTCCTCACACCCCGTCCCGTTCGGACTCGTTTTCCTGATAGCCGCGCAATTCCTTTGCCTCCTTTTGACCGGCTGCCAGACCCGTCCGTCGCCCTCTTCAAAGGCGCTCTCGGTGTCATCAGAATTTTTAACCGCGCTCGCTTTTATTCGATTTCTCTCTCTCTCTCTGTCTCTTTTGGAGGGGAACACCCAGTTGCTTGCTCTTCCTCTTCCCACCACTTTCCAACTGTCTCTCATCCATCCCAGGTGCTGCTGACCCGACGTCGCGTGACGTCCGATCCTGACGTTTTACCCTGGTTCTCCGAAAATCGGTCATCTGCTTTATTACCGCGAACGGATTCACATTTTTCCTAAGGATTGAAATACCTCCATGTAATTCTTATAATTGCCGTAAATATATTGATTAATATCAACCTCTTTTTTTGAAGGAGGAATTATACCAGTTGTATTTAATAGTTTGAGTGTTCTTTTTGCTATTTACATAAATTCACGAAAGCTGATAACGGTGTTGTAGGCATCCTTCGAGACAAGTATAAGTTGTTGACAAGCTTTTGAATCAGAATAGATTGATGAAAGAAGTTATAAAATGTCACTGGGGCAAAACCGGTGTAGTAGTTTTGAAGAATTAATGAGGGCTGATTGTAAATTATGGTTATGTGATGATGAGTAGTATGACTGTAGTGTGAAACATTAAGTGTTTAAAGTATTCGCACGAAAGCTGGTGAAATTGGTTGAAATTGTCAAGAATTTTTGTCATTTGTCATTTGGGAATCAAACCACGCACCATTGGTTTGCCTGATCTAAGATCTAATTCCCATGTACTCGGAAAAAGTTCTACGAGAATTATGAAGCCTGGATAGCGTAGTAATCTACGCATTGATCCGGTAAAACAAAGATCCGTGGTTTCTCTGGTCTAGGTGGAATTTTCTTTGTAGCCATTTCAATGTATAAAGTTTTTAAAGGAAAATCTACGTTAATTAAATGCTATCGCATATTTTTGATCAGTAAGTTATTGATTATGAGTTATTAAAATACGTATTTTTCTGGTCATCAACGCGCGCTCTCTATTTCAGTCACTTGGGCTATTGTAGCCTCCTAATAAGGAGTTTGAAAGAACCTTCAGCGTCCGATTTCTGTAGCCGCATTCAAGCCGTGAGGAATTTCCTATAAGCCATCATAGCTTAGCCAATAATGACAATAGTAAGATAATTTTGCTCCCATCCACTGGCACAGCATTGTTGATCAGCGTTGAGCGACAACAGATGTGACCTTAAGATGCCTCCTGTAACTGGGAAAACCTTTTTTGCTCTGCTCCGACCCGTGTAGCTGTGGTAGAAGGGAGACCTTAATGTAACACAATGCTACGAAAGACTTCGCTCCTATGTTAACTCTTAGAATTATAAACCATATGTCAGCAATTTCTTGTTTAGTGTGTCATCTCTTCTAGCCCTATTGAGTTATTGTTCTCACATTGCGCCATTATTAAATATCTGTGTCCCAAGCATACGTATAGTTATATGCTGCTATCATTCCCACTGTCAAGTTTAAAAAGTGAGGGAATGCTTTGCTCGCGAAAGTATGAATAGCACACAAACGAATGTGCTCGAGACCGTTAAACGAGCTGAACACTTTGTGTACAACAGTAAGGGAACAAAGAAGTGAGCACGTCCTATCTTCGTCTATTCATTTTTTTGAGCCACCACACGATTTCTCTAGCAGTGCACAAAGATTCGACCGTAAGCGTGGAACGGAAAAGCTAAAATAAAAAGATCGCAGTTCTCCAGCAGCGCGGACTTTAAAAACAATGAAGCCATACCCTACGAACGAAATAATAATGATGGTAATAAAAAAACGCAGACGTGAACAAACAAAACTTACCATTACGGAAAAACCACCGAGGCCGTTCTCGTCGAGTTAACCGCGCCAAATGTCTCATCTTCTGCCACCGCCTTTCGTGCTTTTGCGTTGGCGGGGCGAAAATATGACCGGCATTTGCCCCCTCATCGTCCGCCCCCCCCCTGCCACCGGGTGCTAATACGTTAAGCCCGGCAACGGAAGGCATTGCTTCGGCTCACAATCGCGCACGGCAATGGAGTGAGCCGTCATGTCCCAACACACGAATGTGCGGAGAAGCGTGCACAAACTCAAAACACAAATGCACGGAGAATACGCGTAAACATCCCCCTGTAACATAAACTCGCCTGTCGTTTAACTCGCACACTTTTTCTCTTCACCCTCAATTTTTATTTTTATTATTTACCCGTGCCTTTTTTTATCCACAGCAGTCGGTGTATTCGCCCTTTTGTGCCCACTGATATGTGTACGCTTGCGTTCTTGTGAATTTGAGTGAGTGTGAGTGGACGTATAGATGAAACTGCAGCGCACGGCTACGAATCCATCCGCTTCGCTGTTGATGCAGGGCCGGCTTTCATTGCTGCGAACAAACTCACGGTTCAGTGCGGAGGATAAAAGTGGAGGGAACGAAAAGGGGGAGAGGGGATAGGGCGAGGGAATAGAGCGTCTCTCAAAACACGGCGAAAAACGCAAACCGCGGCGCCATCGGTTCAGCGTCCGCCACGCCCCCGTTTAAAGACGGCGGCTGGGTGCATTGTTGAGTTCGCGCCAAGACCTACTTACGGCCGTTTTATTCATTTATTTCCCTTTCGAGGTTTCTTCCTCATCGGGCATGGCTGAATTTTCACGCGCTGTCGGTGAAAAATGTTTATCTGTACCGTCGACGGTAAACATTGCCATCGAGTGCAATTAAGTGGCTGTATTCTCAGATGGGTGGACTTCATTTCTCGTTAAAGCATCAGTGGGGACGTTAGGCTAGTGTTTTTAGTTTCGAATTAACTGTAGCGGGATTGCCCTAAGCTTTTCCTTCCTTTTGTTGCGTGGTGGTTATGACCTTTGCAAGCGATCAGCTTGTTTCATAAGCTTTGCAAGAAATTTCAGTCGATTCATACCAAAGTTCCCTGAATCTCAGTATTTTATAACTTTCATTGATGATTTTTTCCCAAAATTATGGCGTGTTCTTAAACGTTCTGCTTTGGCCATTTTGTCATCTAATTTAAGAAGCTGTCAATTTATTTCTCTCTCCGGCAAAATAATCGAACATATAGGAATACACAGTACTTCAATAATTAGCATATTTAATTTTCTGCGGGAACATCTAATCATTTTCAGCGAGTTGATTTTTCTCTATTCATTGGCACTGTAATAAGCAGGAATAAAGTGTCTCGTTGAGTAGTTTGAAGAGTTTGTAATAATTTCCCTGTTGCCTAAGGCGTATTCCCCGTCGTACTTTTTTAGGTGAACTGCCCTTTCAATGAGTTTTTATTCAAAAGAAAAAGGTAATACAGAGGATAGTACTGCAATTCTCTGAACTTGCGTCGACAGGAATTCACCAGTCGGGCTTAAGATATAAAATTGAACATAATGAATTAAAAAGGAACTGAGTATGATATATCAACAAATCAGCATCGTCCTAGGTCATCCAGTGATACCTCCACATTAGAATGATGCGGATTTACCCAGTCCTTGACTCTTATAAACGAGTTAAAAAGCCCTGCGGCGTATTGTAGATCAACACTCATCCTTTGGCAAGGCCCCTCGCTCAAAAATGTAGGCGGGAAGACTAATGTCATCCATTTGCCAAGGTTGAGCGTCCCTGCAAATTTGGTACAGTGTCACTGATATTCTCTGAGCCCGTTCCTTTGCCCTATCCCGGGGGCCATATGTTCACATCCATACCACTCCTTCGCGGGGATCACAATGAGGCGTTTACAATGACCTGCGCCGGATTCCCGAGGCCTCCCCATTTTCTCCTCCCCCTTTCCCCACGTGTTTACTCATTTCTACGCGGGACCGCGACATCAAAAACGGAAAAGGGGTGGGGAAGAGAGAAAAGAATGATGAAAAAATGAGGAAAAGCGGAAAGGGCGTGTGGAAGGGGAATAAAAAACACAAACCGTGCATATCCACAACACACGCAGAGTTGATCCGCATTTTTCAAAAGCTTAGAATTTCAGGAGGATAGCGGGAGAGTGAAGAGAGGAGCGTTGAATGAATTTTTATGTTCCGTTCCGCCCCTCACCCCTGCTCCTCCCCTCCCCAAAACTCCCGTTGCGCGCTCACGGCCTGCTTCGGCACCACAGCGCAAAAGAGCGTGTCCACATTGAAATATTCAATGTCTCGCATATCCGAAGTGGTGTTGGCCGCGCACCAGGGCGGGCCTGGCGAGCCCACAGCACCGGATGGATGCTCCCATGAGCGACCGTGAGGGATGTGCAGTGAACACCTGCTCATATCTCACCGCACACCCCTGCCGCGTTCCCTCCTACAGTGAACTCACCCTCTTTTGAGCATCGTCACCAAAGGGGTATTTCCACCCGCCGCTCCTTCTTTTAAAAAGGCCCGCATCCGTTTCTCGCCCGTCCCCGACCCTACTCCTTGTCGTCTTGGAGCAAACTGTATCTGAAGGAGGCAGGGAGGCCCGGCACTATTGCTCTTCTTTGCTCCGTGCATCTCGTTCACGTTGGCTATCCCCTTACCGATGAGAGTGGGCGGTGGGGGGGAAAGATGGCTCAAGGATACATCGTTTATCATCTCCCGTGAGTGTATAAAACCTTCTCGTCGCTCTTCGGCTTCTCCTTGAGGCCTCGCCTTCCGCACACCGATCGCTTCTTTCTGCAAAGAGCCTTCCCTGCGTCACCATGTAGCTGTGATAATGATGATGACGCCAGGTGCTATACGTTCAGAGGAAACCGGGGTACTCCGTGAATCGTAGACGGAAATGCACCGTGTGAAATCACTTAGGATGATGTGTATCTGAACCAGCATCGGAATTAAGACAACCGAAAACCTATTCGCGAGAAAAATAAAAGTTTTACAGCTAAAATAAATGTAGTGCCATGCCATCAAAACATCAGCGCGGTTCTGTGATGGCCAATAATGAATGTACTTCATCAATGTCGCTCTTCTCGTTGCAATCACATGGTCAATTCTCCCTGGATGAATGTTTCACATAGGGCTTTTTGGAGCTGTGCAGTTATGCATAGAATTTTCTCCAGTACCAAAATTTCTCACGGATAATTATGACCCACTCTTGCTTCCGTAACATTAGAGAACTACTGTCTGTTTGATCCATTATTTTAAGGAAATTGTGAATTATAGTACTAACAATCAGTCATCCATGCCGCTCTTCCAGTTGTAATCTGAACTGAGCTGGCTAAATTGTATCATCCTCCCAAGTAGGAACATTATAGATAGTAATTCAAGGTATACAGCTGTTTTACCCCATCATGTTTTGAATTTAACTAAGCCGAGTTTAAAACATTTATTCCTCGTAAACGGTCTCCTTTAAATCCATGGAGTTCAAATCTGTGAGTGATAGTTGATGAACCTCAAATGAGCTCGCGCTAAACTTAATAAACATTTTATTTTCCTCATTTTTTATTTGCAGTATAGTTATATTATGTTATTTTTGAGGGAAACGTTTTTCAGAAATATATTGATTTATAAAAAAATCCTTCCAAAGTGTCAGAAAAGAGTTGTTTTCAGCCTTTATGCTCGATAAATTATGCCCCAGTAAAATTATTTTCGTATTATTGTGGCCACCTCCCTAAAGGCATCAATGGGCGAGGTAAAAACACGCAGTTGTTTCTTCAACTGGAACGACACTACTCGGTTTACTGCAGTGATTGCGCTAGAATAATGGGGAGTTTTATTTTGCCCCTGAGACAATACTATGCCTGCCTGCGATGGAAATAGCAGGGAGCTTTTTGCTCAGTGTTGAATGGAAGAAAATCGTGGATTTTCCCGAGAGCGTCTTTTTTCATCTTCTTCGACCGCTCTCGCTTTCATTCCTTAAACCATTCGACGGCCCCGCATCGAAATCGCCCCTGATAGGAAAGTAACGCCAGCGAATTTCATCCTGGCCTCCCGCTTCTCTCGATACTTCCGCCGTAACCCATTCTAATTCGGAGAAACTAAATAAAACAGCGGCGAAAGGGGGAACTAGAAGGTAACGCTGCTATGTAGTCGCTGCATTATCAAACCAAACGCATCAAGTGCTCGTGAATATCAAAGCGGCGCATACATTTATATATATATATGTATATATATACATACATATATGTATATACATCTTGCCTTGTGTGTCTGCGTGTGGGTTCACGTATAAGGTTTGAAGGAATCAACCCTCAGCAAAGCAGATCATTCCCATTCCTCCTTTCCGTTTTTTTTTACCTCCGTCCGCATCTTCTCTCCTCACACACCGTCCGCATTCCGTATTCTTCCTCCCCTGGAATTCCGTATGCTCTCCTCCCGTCTCTCTTCGCCTCTTTTCCCAATCCCAATCCCGAGTCTTTGGCTTAACCACTCCCCTCCTCCTTGTATCCTCGAAAGGAAGGGAGAGATAGGGTATGGAATGAGGGATAGGGGATATGGAGGGAGAAAGGGAGTGGAAGTAGTATTGGCCCCCCCCCCTGGAGCATCCTTTGCCTCCCCGATTGCCCATTCTCCATCCTTTTATTCCCTTGCTTTAAGAAGGCTTCCTCTTCTCTGGGGCGCTTGCCTTAAACCACACGCCCCTTATCAGCGCCCCCTTCTCAGCCCCCCCCCCCTCTCCCTCCTCTTCCGCCTCCTCCTTCTCCTACTTTTTCACTCTCCCCCCTCTACCTCCCTCTTAACTTATTCAGCAACCCCCTCCACTCGCCCTCCCACCCTTCCACCTCGCCAAAGGGAACGGAAACAAAACTTTCCTCTCCCGGCCTCCTCTTCCCCCTGGCGGCTCTCTCCGAAACCAATCGTCGTCGTCTCCTCTCTTTCCCTGCGACTCACTCCACCTGAAAGCTCTTCTCTTCCTCCCTCCAACTCCCGCTCTCTCCCGCCCTCGCCCGAAGCTATTCCAACTCCTTTCCCCCTACCTCTCACTTTCACTCCTATCCTATCCAAGATTCCGAATCCTTTTTCTTGCCATCTTCGTGATAGATAGGGCGGGGTAGGATAATGTTTTGGGGTGTATTTAGAGTGTTAGCCACGTAGTATATACCTCACCGCTTTCTGTTGCTCTATAATCGTTTTTAGAATTAACGTTTTCATCGCCATAATTTAAAAGATTTTATGGTTGATTTATGGCCGGTTGGAGTAACAGTATATATGAATCCATAGAGATATGATATCTTTAAATTCAACCCCAGCCATCGGTGGCGATGGGGTAAAGTCCTCGCCTGCTAAACCGAGGGTCGCGGGGTCGAGTCCTACCTGGGTGGGTTTTTCACCACCCAGGGCATGGATGTATGTCAAGTTCTGTTAGTCCAGTCCCTGGAAAATCTGATGACAGGCTCAGCAGCCTATCGGGATTCCAGGGACATACGGGCCAACAGAATCGTCCGGCAAGCAAAAAAATCTATGTGCTGCATAAGCATTCGATAAATGCATTGGAAATTGTCTGGTAACTTATTTGGTTTGGCTAACTAACTAACTAAAAATTTATCAGTAAAGTATTTGAAGTTCTCATCACTTTAAATTTCTAATGATGTCCTAAAGAAGTAAATGGTACTTATTAGTGCAAGGTAAATGGTACTGAATAGTGCGACAACTGACCAAGATGGTGGACGCGCAGTTTACCTCGTGGAAGTTTAGTCACACGAAAAAAGAGTTATTCATGAGGCAAATGGCGCCGACTATTTATTATTCGCTCTAATAATTCATACAAAGTATATGCATATATTTAATTCAGAGAAATTAGAGTAGAAATGATATTCAAAGCTATTGGGTGATGAGTTACGAACGCAGTAGTTACTGATATCCATATTTAATGAGGAGGTCCATTAGGAAATGGATCTAAAAACTATAGACCCCATTTTTAAATATCGATGCCAATAAAGTTATAATGTCAGCTTCCTAGCCCTTAGTATCCCCGAATATTTAAATGGATTTAAGCGATCAAATCATCGCGCTTTTTTTACCATGCTAACTCACCAAATACTTAACTCCAAGTTAAGTTTTGTTAACTTGGCAGTAAATCGCGTTAAAAGATTTTCATCCTATAATTGTATCAAAACCGACGCAAGTTTGATGTATACTTCCATTAACATTACTTAGGTGGGAGTCCGGTGGTTAGATGTGAAGAAACCTGCGGGTTATTGTGCCTTCATTACAAAATAATTAACCAGTGTTTTCTTATAGATATACTTAAGTTACTTTTATATATATTGATCCTTCGTAAAATTCTGTATATTCCTCATTTTTAATTTGTCTCCGTATTACCTCCTTTTCATTTGCTGGCGACAACGATTTCAGTAACATTTCCTTTTTCCTTTTCACTTCACTTTGTCAAAATAACTGACACTCTAGAATTTGATCTGACAGCCTTTCCTTTTTAAACTTGCAATTCTCATCATCACATCAAATTTATTATAATGTTCTTAAGTAGTAGCATGGTAATTTTATGCTAATTTCACTGTAAGCTAAATAACATCATAAATCAATTTAGTCACTTCTCACTTTTACCACTAGTCTATTATAAATGGCTTGTCAGGATATTTAAGTATGTATTACCGATTTCTCATCTCGTAGTGAATTACTAATAAACGATGAATGTGCATGCGTGGTGATTGAGGAAGCAGTAAATTATACTTTAAAAATAAGTGGAATAGCCGACGGAGAGACGTTAAATTTGAGTATGAATTTCAGTGGTAGGAAAAAACGTACAAGAGTTGTTTCCTAGACGCCTCGTAGACCCAACCTGAAGATTTCTTTTATCATGAAGTATTTACATTAAAGAAAATTTTCTTCACTTAGCCCTAAAATATCCGGAGAGGTTTTTATATAGATACCTCGATATAAATATGGAGTAAAATATCAAAACTTCACCCTCTATTATAAAGTAAATGTATATAATTTGAACTAGATAAGTTTTTTTAAATAGCGACCATATCATCCCTCTGATAATTCATTTATCAGCTGTTTATTATTTCTGATACCTAGACACAAATTTCTAGCCTGTACATTTCTAGTGTAAGGTATAATGCAAATGTACCGCTAAGCTAAACGACAATTTCAAAGTAGAGTTATCACATTGACGAGTTTGATCTAGACTTTATAATGAAATGATTGCTATTTTATTATCACTGGTCGTACCGAACGCATCTAAGAGGTATTATTGAATTATCTATCGAATAATTCTTTACGATAGCCTCAAATTGAAGTATTCATAAATTTTTTGAGTGCTCCGGAACTTTTCGGTGCTCTTTATAGAGGGCCGTATTGGACTCGTATCCACAAAACTTTCGCTGATGCTCGGGAAAAATCATTGGAAGGTGGAATCATTTAATTGAAGGCCTATCGCATAACGTCAGCCGACATCTAAATTTTACCGCCGGCTTTATTAGATATAAAATAGTGCTATTCTTTTGCGATTGAGCCCCATTCCGGTTGACTTGCTTATAACCGATAGACTTCGGCTCCGGGGAAACCGATTGGCATAAATTTCTTCCAAATGAGGTCGTTCGGCTAACGACAGTCATTCCTTTTCCCTTTCTCCACGGTACCCTGCCCATCGCTTTTCCCAGCGATTTCATTCTCCTCAATTCTCCCCTCAAAATGTCCATCCCTTTTCATTCATTTCTCTTCCTTCTCTTTCCTCTCTTATCTTCTACTTTCTCTCCCTCTCTATCTTTGTCATTAGTCTCACAAATCCCAACCACGCGCTTTTAAATTAATGACTATAAAGTAAAAACACATAGCATCAGCGTGCTATTTCATTGCTGATTCAGTTGATTATCAATTATATTATGCAGGCCTCTCATTTCTTTACGAAATGCTTCCAAAAAGCGCTTCATATCTAAATATGGTAGCGGTTCCAAGCAAAGTTGAACTCCAATCTATTATTTAAAATTGAAACTGTGAAACATGCGTGTAGCTTAATGTGACAGGAAAGTTTATTCATTATGTCCCGACCAGGTGCCATCTGTAATGTGACCGGATGTATTTAACTTCCGTAGGATTTATAACTGGCACATTTGTATGTATTTTTAAAACTATATAATGGATGCTCTCTTAAAGACTTATTATATTTGAGTGGCTTAATCACATAGCTAACAAATATAAGTTTCTTGATCGCGTATGTAAATATCGACGCCTGATTTAAAATAATTTTTGTTCCAGTATTATAACAGAAACAACAATTGTAATTTTCAACAGGATATTTTAATATGTATGACGCCTTTCAGCTCACAGAGTCATCATCAGGTACAAGACGTCTTGTACGAAAGGTTCCAAATTCTTCTTGTACGAAAGTCTTGTAAAGTCTTGCGGTTGATATAGATATTTGGATATAGATATTATTAAATGCATCTTTTTCCTGGAAAACCTGATGACAGGCTCAGCAGCCTATCGAGATTCCGGGGACATACGGGCCAACAGAATCGTCCGGCAAGCAAACAAAAAAGTTCTTAGAAGTTTTGTGCCTGATGATGGCTCTGCGAGCTGAAATGCGTCGTACTCATTAAAATATCGTGTGAAAAAGTGCAATTGTTGTTTCTGTTATAATATGACGAACTTCCACGATATCTCGCCTGAATCTGTTGAAGTTTTTGTTCCTTTGCAATAGGGTGACTATCTTATCTTATATAATATTAATGCTCTAAAATGATTAGAATTCATACGATATCTATTTTTTCTTTATCACAGTAGTGATGGTTAACTAAAGAAATGATTAACGAACTATTCAGTATCGAGTTGCGAGCCATTCCGTTTTAGGCACGAACTCTTATTCTGATTATTTTGTCCCTTATCCTGCGGAAAGCGACTGTAAATAAAGACATGAAAGGTCTCTCAAACAAATGTACGCATCTGTGCTTTTTTATCATCCGTTTAAAACTGCTCAGTTGCAGTGCCAGAACGTTTCATTTTGTTTGGGACGTGAGCGGAGCGGCATGGGTCGTATAGGGTATCGCCCGATGACATCGAATACTCCGCACGTAACGCTGGGGAGGCATACGAGGATGACACTAGACGAGAGAGATAGCATCTGAGGACTGTTGCAAAATGGTATTCTCTCTACCCCCCGGAATCGCTTTGCCCTTTGGCGACTTGAGTGCACCCCGACCTGTGTCTGACAATAGGCCTCCTCCTCCCCACCCCTAACATCCTCTGCTCTCGCTGCCCCTGTTTCTTTCGAACCTCTGCAAAGTATTTCTTTCCCCCGTTCTCTCTTCCACGGGAGGGTACTTCCAATATGCCGCACGTAACCTTTTTCCAGTCTGCGGAGGTGCACCGCCAACTGAGAGGGAAGTGGGTACGTGATGGGTGGGAAGAAGATATCGCGTTTCCTCCTCTTCTGCGTCTGCATCTGCAAGATATGTATGCGATTCCCTCGGTGAAACGATCGAACACGCGGCAGAGCATATCCTGTTATATCCCACCTCCCCTTCGCCTGATTCTCCCTCGTTTTTCTCTCCCATCGCCGTTCCAGTCCTATCTTCGCATTCATCCATTTGCCTTTGCCCTCCTGCACAATCATATCCTTTCGCCCTACGCGCCCCTTCCGTCTTTTAATCCCGTTCCTTCTTTGGATTTTTTCGTCATTTCTTCACCCCCCCCGCTTGATTTTTCATCTGGTATTCCATGTTCCTCACCCGATTCAGTGATCATGCCTTCCCCTAACGCGCAGGCCAAAATGTATCTTATATTTTCTCCGTATGATGCTGCTGTTGATCATGGATGTACTCGTCCCGCTCCCCCTGCTTGAGACTCGTTTCATCTCGTGAAATCCAGTCTTCCTGTCAGTATTTCTTTTCCAGTTTCCTCGATTAAGTTTTCACGCGCAGGTATTGTTTACATCGTCATTTTTCGTTGTGAGATTAGATTGAATAACCTGTAAAAATCGTATGTGCAAAGCTTTATGGGATATCTGTGAAATTCCATAAAATTATAACTGCGACTATGAAATAGTTTTTGGTGTATTTCTACAAATATTGCATACTTCCTGAATATTTTAAAATTTTCTTACGCTTTAAATACATATAATTCCCTGCCTTTTTAAACTTTAGTACATGAAATCTAAAAACCCTTTCTACATAGTTATAATCTGTAACTATTTCTATACGAAAACCAATATTGATTAAGATTTGTACCGGTGAATCCAAATATTCCTCAAAAACTAGGAGATTCTGAAAATGTAGGAAGAAAGGTAAGCCCCTTGCGGCCAAATGGATGCGAGGAAAAATTAAATACTCAATAAACCAACAATCATCAGTTTTCGAAATCGTGGACCCGGAGTTCATTCTTCTAGTCAGTGGAGGTTACGCTTTTGCGTTTGCAGCATATTTGAGCGTGATGAATGAGACTCCTCACGGTAGTCGTGCTGTGAACAGTAGAAATAGTATAAGGAATGAGATCGCCCAGCTGAAAGTATTGAATATTGTTCCAATTCTATCACGCACTGGTGCATTATTTGCTTTTTAATAACTATCTGAAATAAGGGGTCAGCTAATCGATAAACACATTGCACTAATAATGGTACCTAATCTATATTTTGACTCACTTATCTGTTAGAATTCAAAGAAGACTATCTCCAATAATAGTTCTTGTTAATTCACGATCCGTCCTCGGTTGTGAGGTTTTAAATACCCCGCAAAATATACACCTAGATAACCCTGAGATTTTTCAATTTTTCATGAGTCTCGGGAGATTTAGATGACTCAATTGAAGACCGTGAAAAATGCTCTTTTATGCGAGTTTAAAGGCCATTACATCAAAGTTTCTAGTTTTTTCCTGGTTTTAGACTTTACTAGATATCGAAAAGCATTTAAATTATGAATAAGTTCGAGCAACTTTGGTAAAGTGTATTAATTTTATTGGATAAACATAGCTACGTGAACTATTTCTGTGGATATAGGCATTTGTTTTCATAAAACGGCTATATCAAAATTTCGAGAGCCTTGCTTACAATTTTCACTCTCGTGAAATGGGTCCTACTGCGTCTTCCCTGAATATTTCTGCCCAGTTGAATTACGATTACGGAGGAATTTCCGTTTTAGAATTCATCTCCCGTATTTCTATTTCAAATGTATTTGAACGGCGTATCACTTTAAGGACGGCCTCCAACTCCATTGTAAACCAGGCTTCCGAGAAAATTAAATGTTGGGGAGCAACGCCCCCTCCTTCACATCTCCAATCACGAGCTGAAAGCCTTTATATTGTGTTTAATGAGATGTCGTTCGACAATATTATTTAAAAAATCCGCTTCGGTAGGGAAGGAGTAAGTGGCAGGCATAGGAGAAGGAGACTGGAGATTGGGGAGAACGGAGGAGGAGAAAAAAAGGATGTTTCTGGGCGTAAGGCCAGGAGTGAGGCAGAATTTTGGAGGAAAATGGTGGAGGTAAGGAATAAGGGCGAATTTTTTGGCGAACGACGAAGAGGGAAAGGAAATTCGTATGAGGGCGACGGGGATCCGTAGAGTGGGGGTTGTATGAGGATTGATTTCGAAAAGAAAGACGAGTTCTTCGTGATGAAGGGATGAGGAGGTCAGGAGAAAGGAAGGAAGGGGAGAGATATATATAATACGAAATAATTTGGAGTATGGTGCGAGTTGATTGAAAAGGAATGGGAGGAATTAGTCCTAACAGGTTGTGGTATGCAATTGGAGTTGGAAGGGGGTGGCTGGGGATTGTGTTCAGCGGAGTTGGAGATTTCTTCTCCTACCGTGGAGCTCCACTGGTTGCTCAGGAGGGGGGTGATGAGGAGATAATAAGTGAGAGGAATGGTGGAGAGGGCACTGGAGAGAGAAAGAGAATGGAGGGAGAGAAGAGGAGATGAGTTATGAGTTGGTGGAAGAATTTAGAAGGATTCAGATCAGGGCACCGGGGGAAATAAAGAGGGAGGGGAAATTGAGTGGGAGGAAGCGAGTGGATGGTTGGTTCTTGGTGACGGAGGACGTAGGTGGGTTTTGGTGGAGGCGCCGGGTAAGTTCGAGGAGGGGCGCTGTGAGGAAGAAGAAGGTAAAGGGAATTGATGAGAGAAATATTGAAGGGAGAGGGAATGTAGAGGGTTTTCAGTGGGGATAAAACTAAATGGAAGTAAGTGAGGAAAGGTTTGGAAAATTCTGAGGAATTTTTGAGCACTTGAAGAGAGAATGGAAGATTAGGGGGAATGAGGAAGATGGGGAGAAGAGAAATGATACACTCCGCAAGGAGAGAAAAGCCGTATAGCAATGGTGAGATGATCCCAAACATTTTGGGCATTATGAAAAACGGTGAAATGGAGTGAACAAGAAACGTTTTCCGCACTCACAGCCAAGTTACGGATTAGTGTGGTATTCATGGTGAAGGGAGGTGCTAGAAAAAATCTCCTTCGTTGCCGGGGCTACGAGTTGATATGTATCATTTGGTAATGCTGACTCAATAAACGCTCATGTGCCTCAGTGTTTCGAAGCTTAAGAAATGATAGATGGAAATTGTATGAGGAGGAAAAAAAGGCCATGACAGAAAGGAGAATTTCGGTGAACGAGAACACAAGGTTCGAATTTTCAGGTTTAGATGAAGTGTAATAAGACGTATTTAGGAATAAAGACAATAACTGTGATGGAAATTGACTTTTGCTCGAGAATATGCACATTCTAAATGTTGTCATATGCTTATCCAAACCAACCTGCGCAGCAACAAAACTGATGATTATCGACAGTAAAATTAGTCCGTTTTCCTAAATTCCCGGTCTGCTTCCACCCTGTAATACGGTGGTAAAGGTGTAAGGAGCCTAATGAAAAACCATTTTTCTAGGATTAAGTTGCTAATAACCATTGCTCCATGAGACTCAAACCGATGGTCAAGTCTCGAAAAAGCATATAACAGGGAAGGAAAATAAGCATTAGATTTCTTGAAAACTGACCGAAATAGGTAGAGGAAAGGGAAAGAGTAGTGGTGAGAGTTAACAGCTTATATAGATATTATCAGATGTTTGGACCCGTAGATTGGTATATAATAACTATATATATATATATAATTAGTATATAATACAACTGTATATAAGTATCCTTGTCTAAACTAATAATTTCCCTCGCCTTTAAGCGTGAAATAATGCGTTTCCTCTTTATGCTAAACGGTATTCCTCAAGAGAACTTCCCTCACATTTCAATCTTAAATTACAAAACTTAAATATATCCATTGCATCTACGGTTGTGCCAATCAGATAATTTCCACTTTTTCCCGCCATGTTTGTTCGTACAGTCCGTCATTTCCTCTTCTCTACAATTTCTAATTTCATATTCAATCCCTGTCTCCTAAACGGTCGAGAAAAAAAGTTTTTATATCGTCCGTTAATGTCATCTATGGTTTGGGGTGTGAAATCATCCTCTGATCGGCTTTCCAACGGACCACGTCTTTTGCACATTGAGCGTCTCACTCAAAACGAATAGGGAATAGATTGTGGGAGACAAAAGGCGAGGAGAAAAAGGTAATTTGTATTGAGTCGGGGGGTAGGATGAGGGGAGATTCACAAGGGGTTGGGTCGCGAAAATAATAATTTGAGAAGCCCGTGGAGAAGGGAAGAGAGAGTGGAGGCGTGTGGGTGGGACTTTCGGCAAGAAATGATGGAGTCCGCGGTTCCCGAGAGAGAGAGAGAGAGGTGTGGTGGGGAAATAGTGGGAGGTGGAAGGAAAGAAGGGGAGGTCGTCTGAGGGCTTAAAAGGCCGGAGAGAAAAAAGGACGGATGGCAGAAGAAGAGAAGGATCGGTCTGGCTTCTCGGAGAGAGGGCTTCTCGGATCCGAAATATTCATCAATAATCGCAGAGAGAGAGAGAAGAGCGTGGCCGAGTGAAGAATATGGGACGGGAGGGGCGTAAGGGGATTCCCGGGGAGGAGAAAAGGGCGGACGGTGTGGGGCAGGGGGTGCGTGAGGGAAGAGTTCGCGGGAAGAAGATGGGGAGAAAAGGGATAGGGGAGAGATTGAGAATTGAGGGGCGGTATCCCGACTCTAGCGACGTCAGTGCAGGGGAAGCGAGTGAAGGAGTGGGTGGGGAAGCTGCGGAGGGGATATGAGTGGGTGGGATGAGACAGGGAATGAAGGGGAGGGAAGAGAGGAGAGCAGGACCTCCTCCTGGCAAAGATGAAAAGGACCACTCCGCCCAACGAATTACACTAGGACCAGAAAATTCCTTTGATCTTTCCTTTTCGGGAAAGCTCCCGAGCCACGCTGCTACGCTAAAGGGATGTAAAAATAATGGCCCTCAATAAATGGGCACACTAAGAGAGGAAATAGTTGGTGGAAATGAGGAGGGAGGGTGGCAGAGGGTGAGGTGGGAAAAGGGGGTTTGAGAGTTTTGTAGTAGCGGGGAGGAGGGGGTGAGCTTTGGAGAGCTGTGGGAGGAGTTACAGGATGACAGGGATGGGAGATTTTCGGGAGCCACTTTTTCCCCCCGTTGTGGGAGAGAAGAGCATAAAGAAACTTATGCCGGATAATGTTAAAAAAGGAGGAAAAATATACCACGGCCTCTTTAGTTAAAATTGATAAAAATGACATTGGGGATGGAGGTTTTTTTTTGATGGAGTGAAGGAATGAGCACGCATATATAAAAATGAATATTAAAGGGTGGCTGGACTGGGTATCATCCGATGTTAAGGCGGGATTTTAAGAGGTAAAGTTAAAGGTGATGAGTTATAGCTAGCATCGGAGCGAGTGGTGTAAACTTATATTGTGTTTTTACTAATAAATTGCACTCTGTTGATTAATTTTATGGCCTGGCTGAATATTAAAGTGTGTGAGATTGTGTGCATGCTGCGAAAAACTTTTAATTTCGTCAACTATGTAATTAAACTAAAGTGCGTTGAGAGGAAAACTTTCATAGCGTGCATTAAAATGACGAAATTCAATTTGAAAACTAGTATTTTTCCCTAGAATTTATGTCTACCGTGTTATTCCATATAAATACTGAGCTAGGCTTGATGAAGCGTTTTGGGCGATATTTTCTGCTGATATCCCTCCGAAGTGAATAAAAAGAAATTCGTAACACATTACCCGAATTTATAGGAAAAGGAAAAACGTTTTTCTGTTTCAAAAGTAGATGTGTTATTAAATGTATCTTCCAAATAAAGTGCTAGCCTGTCATGCAATCATTTTGCAAATTTTCTTTGATTTTTTCATGATCACTTCGAGTTTCGACGTGTCCCATCATTTCAGCTCGTGATTAATTGTAATTACTTTTTCAACGAAAGCTGTTTGATTGTATTCAAACTATTATACGAAAAAATGTTAAAGTATCCATTTGAATTAAGGGGATATACCTTGTAGGTATTGGATTTTATTGTATAAATTTTAAGCTCTGATACACTGCGAAAGTATAAAAATTAATTAGGCTTAAGCATCAAGGGTATATATTTTTCCAATGAGCAATAAGCAAAAAGTGTGTAAGTGTACACATGTGACCAGAACCTTTGAAGTTCGTCAGTATTTAATATAGGTAATGCTATCAACATGTGCAGCATTCAAAAATGATAATCAAATGACTCCTCCGAAATTATTGAATTCTTGTTTGCAATGAAGTTAGTTTGTATCACTTTGTACAGTGGCCCATGCTCTACTTTTGTATTAATTTATTACTTAGGTTAGAACACTTGGCGCAAAATCTAGGGATCTGAGTTCGATTCCCAGTCCAGGCGAACGATTTTTCCACTGTGGATTTCCCACAATTGTGTGACCACTAGCGGGTGACTCCGTCGAATATTCTGCTCGGCTAGTTCCGCGGTTCTTTGAGAGAGCCCTACTTATGTATTGATGGGTGCTGACGTATGAACATCTATTTTAGGGAATATATTGTCAATTGTATCTGTTTTATGCCGATATGTTTATTTTATGCTGATGTGATAAATATATATGGTTTTATGATGAATTTAACGAATCTAAGCAAGATAGTCATTCGAATTCTCTCATATTTTATTAGTTCCTGCGCTAACAGACAAGCAAGACAACCGTTGGGTGAATACAAAAGTACATAATTAATTCCTTAGTCAAGAAGGTAAATTCCAATTGGGTTACGAAGCCTCTTAGTGTTTTGAAGCCTCCCCACAACTTTATATGGATGATGGTTGGATTCTAAATATTCAGTTTTCAGGTATCATTAAAAATCAGAATTTTTGAAAAATGACATTAAGCTTGATATTCACGGACGATGGTTTAGGCCCAGTAATTGGTCAACATTTGATCTAATACCTCACAGCCCTGGATCTCGCTCATTCTTATAAACATTAAACCAAAAACATGTCTAAAACGATTCACTACCCACTCCCTTCCTACACTTTCCATCGCGTCTCCCACACTCCCTACATTCTCCCTCCCCAGCTCACCCGTCCCGAAACCTGACACATTTTATCATTCACCCTCTAATCCATCGCAAATTGAACGCTAAAAGCGCCAGCTCTACCCTCCGGGCTGTACCTTTGCCAAAAACCCCCTCGGCGTACTCCCAAAAGTAGACATCGGGCGAAACAATACAAATGACTAATAAATCCCGCTAGATTTCCCTTCTCTGTTCCCCGACCATCCCCCTCCGCTACCACGGCCTCTCCTTCATCCCTCCTGAGTCGTCCCGCCACAACCCCTCACCTACCCCCTTTCCGGCCCGTCGCAAAATATCCTCCAGACCCCCTTAGGCCTCGAGACATCTTCCTCTTGTCAACGCACTCGCGGAATGCATAATTCTGGTGCTATCAATCTTGGAAAAGAGCCTGCGCCAAGCCTGCGAGGAGGAGAAGCTCCCCCTTACCTACACACACCAACTCCGCCTTGCATTCCAACCCACCTCTCCACCTTCCCTTATTCCTTCCCGCCGCACCAACCCCCTTAAAGGGCCCGCTCCTTCGCCAACCAGCATCCAACCACGTTTGGACACATCCAAAGTCATCCATCTCTTCCACTCCTGCCGCATCCCTCCCACAACTTCCTTCAAGGGGATTTCTCAACCTCCTCTCTCTTCAACCATCAACCCTGTACACGCACAACTCCCCCCCTCCCAACCCCGTCGCGGTACTTACCCCCCCCCCCCATCCCGTTCCATCCCCACCCAGCCTCGAGATCCATCCCCCGCGTCTTAAATCTTCGATGACGGAGGCTTCCTTTTCGGGTGCGGCGGGGACACTTCTCGCCGCGCCCCCGGGTGAGACGTGGAGGCGTTGATGCAGTGAATAGCCGAATTTTCCTGAACGTGCGGCTCTCGCGATGCCTCTACGCTGGAGGCTGGAGAGGAGAAGATGAGTGCTTGAGAACGTCTGAGCGACGAATACGCTTCTCATGTGTACCGGGTCTGGCTCTAAGTTGTGTTGCCTTCGGACGTAGCATCTGGGAGATGAGTTCTTGCTCGTAAATATTTTTCCTCATCAAATCATAGGCGTAGGAAATGAGATGGAATGAGGTATTGCCTTTCAAAATACTCTTACACCAACCGTTAATGTATCAAACTATTTCCAAGTGAAGTTTGTGTTATTCGCGTGTACCTATCACGTGCGATATTTGATCAAATGTTATTCACGCGTAGAATAAAAGGTTTTTACATTACTTTATCGATTTCTAGTCACAAATGGATTTGGATGGTAATCAATTTGATCGAAAAATCAGAAAACTACTATAATTAGCGTCTCAACTAATAAATAGCACTAAAATTAATTTCAAATAAGTTTTGCTTTACGGCGGCTGTTAGCAAAACTTCTTTGAAATTAATTTTTAGTGGTATTTATTAGGTATTTCCCATTCTCATCACTCTCCAAGATGCTTCGTCATCGGGTATAGCATCTGGGAGATGATATCTTGCTTATCCATGACATTTTTCAATAATCTCCTTAGGTCGGAAATAATAGAGAAACAGGTAAGCCAGCACCTTTCAAAGTACTCCTGCACCAAGCGTTTATATATCACACTATTTGCAATGTCCGTGTACCTTCTCCGTGGGCACCTATCACCTAGGATATTTTACCAAATATCATTCACGCATAGAGTTAAACCTTTTCAAATCAAAGTTACCCAGTTTATGACACTCATACTCCATCCTGAAGACTTAATCGAGTGCAACTATTCTCTATACTGCCCAAGTTATGTCATTTGCGAATTTACTAAAATCGTCTCCGTAATTAATAACAGTATCATTCCTGATTAATATGACTCTATAATGTTGATCTGATATTCACTAATGCATTAGCGGGTAGTAAAAATATAATGAACGCGAGCTAATGACTGTAAATTACAATTGGCTCTCCTTCGTTTGGGAAACTTCTTTGGAAACTTGGTTTATTGGTATTTTTTGAGTGGTGACTAATGATAGTGGCATTATGATTTTCTGGTAAAATTTATGTGTCCAAATTTATCTTTCTTTACACTTTCCGCATTTAAATTTGGAATTACATGAGAATGACATCTGAGAGCAGCAGCTGTTGATTTAATGATTTTTCCCATCATCTGCCTGGAGGCCGTCACTGCCCCGATCAAAAATGTTTAAATGATTTTCTGAGGCTTGAGGGTGGACTTGAAAAATAACCGTCTGATCGGAAGACGGAACGCACGCTGAGTTGTTTTCGTGGCACCTCTTCTTCTCACTTCCCGAGAGTCCCACCGACTCCTCGTGTCGTGCATACAATGCAAGTTCCAAGTATTCTGCGTTCTATCCCATCTCCCCTACCGTATTCCTTCGCCAAACCATTCCCACTCGCCCCCCTGCAGTTTGATTGTCTCGAATATTTATTCTCCCGGCCACCCCCTGGTTTCTTCACACCCCGTTCCCCTGGCAACCTCCCTCCAGAATTTCTTTTATTTGCTCTCTGATGGGAGGAGGTGGAGGAGTTGAACCACCCACCTGATGTCTCATGGAATAAAATTGCCTCCATCGTGAAAAATTAGCGCCTGGCGTGTTTGCAAATCCTTCGAAAGAGGTTTCTCTCTCGCCCCCTCCCGCAACGCCCTCTTTATATTTCGTTTTCTAGGCCCAATCTCTCTACCCTCCCCACCCCAGCGGCCTTCCTCAACCTGTTTTGATGGAGTGATGAGAAATTGGTCGGTTTTTATCTTCCTCGCGAAGAATTGCTTGGGACGGGGAGAATGTTTAAGGGTTTTTGGAAGAGGGTGGGCGGAGGGGCGAGGCGTTCCTCGGGGGTTGGGAGGGGGCCCAGGGTTTGCTCGGGACAGCTCCCTCGGTTTGTACGTGTTCCCTTATTTCACGAGGTCTTTGTCTGGATTTAGGACCGGTGTGTCAACGCAAACAGCCTTTCGCTCTCAACCCCCATCTCATTCGATGACATCCTGACTGATGAGGTGTGCACAAATGAAAGCTGTTGATCAAAATTTCATTGCCCCCTCGAAAGCGTGTGTAATATGCTAGATAATCACGTTTTATGAGTCCTCTCACTCCCCTCTAGCTCAATTTGGATGAATATGATCTCATCAATATTGATTATTACCGCTCGTTCATTATACTATGAAAATTAAATAGCAAATTTATTAATATATAGGCTTGTAGGTAAACACGTATATTTTGTCTTCAACTTCATAGAATTCTCCCGGAAACTTTTTAGACCCATTGGATCCATCCTTAAGTTAATCCATAATGATTTTTTGAAAAATACTAGGTGCACTTTGAATGCATATTCCTTTGCCCACATTGCTAAAAGACACATGCTATGAATTCCATGGTTCATTTAACGCAGTGTTTTGAATTCAAAAGCGCGTCGGATTTTAAGATGGAAGGAGTTCCAAAATGTTACAATGCAAATGTGTACTTCGAAATTTATGCCGTGGTTGTTGAAACTCCGACTTAACCAGAGGATTACGCTAATTTGTGCCATACTTGTAGCTAATTTTTAAATTTTAGTAAAAATTGCTTAGGTTCTTTTTACGATCGCTGGGGGAATGTTTATTAGTTTTTTTATTACGGGTAATAGAATAGATGTGCTTTTATTTTTATTGCAATAATTCCAATTTTTACCTCTCTTTCTTCATACGTGAAACTATATCCAACCTCCCTGTTATCCATTTCTGATATTTCTTTGTTAACTCCTACTTTCTGGACGAAATAAGATTAGGGAGATGATATGAGGAATTCAAGAGGGATGCAATGCCGGGTCATCCATTGGAGGGAAAACGGGAAGCTATGCCAGAATTTAGTGCATCAGTGTAAACACTGTCTCAAATATCTACCAATAAAATGCTATAATATTTAAATGAATAATACTCTTACTTACAATTTTTTAATGTCTCGTGCCTTGAATTAAAAGTTGCCATTCCTTCTGACGTATCAGAGATACCCAGTCCGTTTCCCATATAATCCCACGTGTTCATACTCTGATTACCGATTGAGCAGTTTTGTCTTGTATTGTCCGTGGATGGAAGCTCCTTGTGATAGAATCTAAGTGTTTTTTTACACGTTGGAATAGAGGATTTTGAGTTCGGTGAGATGGAGAGTTGCAGACGGCAAGGGGAAACAGGAGGGTGTGGTGATAAGATGGAGAGAAGGATGAGATGAGATCCCGCCGAGAGCGACAAAGGAAGTCTGGAAAGCGATACCCGTGGGGTGTAGTCGTCAAAATTCCGGGGCGGGCTGGTAGGTGGCGCTGGAATATGGGCGGAGAGGGGAGACAAGGGCGGGGGTTAGGGTCACAATCCTCCTTCCTCTTTTCATCTCCCTCTGTTTTGTCCTCCCCCTTCGTCTTTAAGGCCTTTAACAAAGGAGGGGGACTGGAAGCCCTCGGGGCCCACACGTTCTTCTCTCTTCTTCTCTCCCCTTGAAGCTGGAAAAAAATGGGCGCTTTCGGAGACACGAAGAGTGTAAGTAGTCGTTGTTGCGCGTTGAGGACAAAAGGGGTGAGAGAAAAGAGGGCCCATTCTCGAGGACGAGATGGTCGGAATTATCGTCCCGTCCGGACGGCAGCGGGTTTTTGAACCTCTCGAAAACATAGCCTGGCGGTTATCTCCTGCAGGAGACCCATGTGTTGTGTCTAAGCTCCTCTCGTAATAGACTTCTGGATAAAGTTTTATGTGTAAAAGCTTCTGGAAAAGAACGGGAGGGATATCAGTTACTTTGCTCCATGCGTTTGTTAATCATTTTTATGACCTCGTGTGTTGATTAGGGATTTATGCACGTGTAATGCTTCAGTGTTTTGATATTCTGATAGTGCTCACAAACGTACGTCACGTTACCGTACCGTAACTTTCCGTGCGATACGTTAACCGTGACTAACGTATAAGTGATACACCTGCCATTTATATTGCCTCTTGGGCTATGATAGAATCACATCTTTGTCAAAATTTCAAAAATGTGATGAATTATGCTGTGTTGTAGATGAAGCGATAAGTAATTAGCGTTACGTAAGGGAAAAAATGTTGAATACTTCATTCATCAACTAATTTGATGGTCAATCATCCTAATTTACCCATCAATCTCTATGAAATATTATTTAAACGCTCAAGAGATGTCAAGAACTTTGTACCTCACTGATATTCTCTTAAAATGTGATGGCAGCTGCAATGAATTTAGTGGTTCAATATTCTCAGCCTACATTTTTCTACAGAGGTATCTTATGTGAGTTTACAGAAGAGTAGATTAGGAAATGACCATGTGAAACACTTTTAAAAAAATAAGGTCCAGAAGTGAATACACCCAGGGACTCGGTGGGCTGGTGGAGAATAGAATTGAAGGTAAAATTCAGGGATAAGTACCCAGAGAGTCTCGGATATAAGTTCATGGACTGCTAGAGAAAAGTACGTATGAAGAGCTAACAGGATGTAAGAGAACTAGAATTAAGTAGGAAATGGTGTAGGGCTGAAGTTAACCTATCTTAAGATTGAACGACCCAATCAATGATGATGATGATCTAATGTGCCTCAATAATGTAACCTTGGATTTCACATGAATTCTGCCTATTTCCCCAGCAGTATGTCCAGTCTTGACTGCGTGCAATCAAAAAATACGAATGCCCTGGAAATTATTACAAGCACTGCCGTTTAGTGGCTTTCAAAAAAACTTATTTGCATTAAAATTCGTAATTCTTCCTACAAGCAAGTTCAGTATATTCGGTGCCCTCATTCCGAAATGGCGTGTTATTTTTTGCACTCAACGGAAAACTGACAAATATATCTCAAAGGCGCGGGACATTGAAAATGTTGAAATGGACGATGACACACTCGACTTGGTCTGGCGCGATGTTCGTGCTTTCATTTTTGATTCCTGGGGAAGCTTCTTTCGGTCGACCGAAGGGACAACTGCCCGGCGATCGCACCGGAAACTGCGGTGGAGTTGAAAAAAAAATTTGGGGAACAAAAGAAGAGATGCCCGCGCACTTAATATCCGGGAAGCTGGGGCATATCAGAGAAGGAAGGAGAGGACGATATTTTAATCTCGCCGGGAGCTAGGTCGCATTTCAGTCGATGGGTTAGTCCTTTTCATTCCTCTCTCACACTCAAGTCGTTGCTATTTTTACAGCCTCACTTTGGGCCCTGCTGGACAATATCCGCCGTGACACTCAGCGCCGCGTTATTAGCTGGTGAGGAGTGTCACCTTTTCCCGGAGTTGTGCACATTTCCCCTCGCCAGCCCTTTTTAGATGTATTCCATGCTTAAATACGACAGACGGCTTTGAAGTGCCCACCTTTCTTCGAAGTCCATTCGTACTCATATTTTATTAGAACGATGAGAACTTTCGTTCACTGTTCACTCGAACAGGGCTTATCAAAAAACAACAAAAAAGTTGAGTACAGTGAAAAAGGCGACGCTTCATGAAATATTTTCGTATGTATTGACGCGTTATCCATTTCCACACAAAGAGGCACATCAGATTTTTCTCGTAAAAAAAATGTTCATGCACATTTAAAAAATATTATTGATTGAACATCGCACCAAAATTGAAACCCTTAATGAGGTTTTTGTTTTTGTAGTGAAAAATATATTTCATTACCTATATTCGTATCGGGCCTAATCAATTAATGTAACATAAATCAATATTGGCAATCTTAATCCCAGCATGTAGGTTTAAAAAGTGTCGCTGAAATAAAAATAACGCCAGTTTCCTTTTTAACAACTAAAATCGTCTGTGATAAAGACCCGATATATAGCACTTGCTGTATTGTTATAGGCAATGACTTCAACATCATTTCACGTTTAATTTATATTGTTATAGAATGGATAGTAGTATTCTGTATTGCTCACATGTGAATTTAAAGCATTATTTTTCCATTTAGCACAAACGCTACAGCAGCAAGCTATTCAGGGCTACTATGCCATATATTCATCTTCATTTTAATGACTGCTAAATAAATGAAAAGGGAATTTACACCTGTAGATTGCGCTAAATGGGAGAAAACTTTGTAAACTATTGAGAAGCATACTTTTTAACATAACTTAATCCAATTTGAGTTTTGAGTTTTATCAAGAATTGATTCGACCATACTGACACTTTCACTTATATCAAGGGAGCAGAAATGTTAACATTCTCTTAAAATGAAAATTTCATTGTAGTAACATCAAATTTCTTAACTTTTTTCTAATGTGCAATCGGTTTTGGCCTGTAAGACATCTTCAGATATATTGTACATATACGTGGAGTTGGCGGAAACCCGTAGAACATTTTCTGTAATTTGTGGAAGTTACTAAATTTGTTCAGTTATCATGATGACTTCTGTCAAATTATGGCTTCAGAATTTGTATTATTCTCTCGTAATTGGATATACAAAAATTTTAACTTTAAGTCATCGTGCAAGTGATGATTATTGGCAGTGGTATCCGACTTTGGCAAGTGTGTAGCGAATAAACTCTACGGTACGGATTGGTGTTCTGTTATTAATCGTGAACTCCGACCAATAAGTCATCATAATGGTTATACTTGCCATTGGATTCGAGTTTGCAAAGCATCGTGGACCACATCATAACTAGAGCCAGGTGCGGCTTTAATGTCGACGACCCATCCTTTCCCGATGCGATGGTGCGGCCCAGAAGTGCTCCACCCCCACCAATGGGAAAGAGTTCCCGGGTGAAAGGGGTCGAACTGGGCGGAGCTAATGTGTCGTTTTATGAGACCATGTTTGTGGGTCGTGTTGTCCCGGGGTATTTACGGCCCTCCGTTGGGGTCGACTGCTGGAGAACGGAGGGCGCATCTGAGATTCAGAGGACGTTATCTTAAAGGACCGTCCACGCCACGCAAGGAGTGTAACGCAGTGTGGGGTGGGGGGGATGCAAGAACTATCTCCTGGGGGATAAGGGATTTCAGGGTTCGAGTACTCTCTTCGTCCCTGCAAATGGCTTGCATTAATATTAAATTCATCTCTTGATCTCGATTGAAATTAATATACAGTTGGTTTGTCCAATGAATGAAGTGAATGCATGTATAAAGTGTATGCGACAGCAAATGCATCTTAAAACTTTCAGGTATAGTTGCTGGGATTTTTTTCCGGATGCAAATTTTGTGAGGAAAACTATGTACACCCATTGGTACTTCCTTCTGACTTCTTTATTTTATCATAGTTGTCAAGCATGGCGATTTACTAAAGGGTTCTAAAGGATCCTAATATTCTACTAATGGATATTGTTGGTGTCAGAAATGATATCGCATTCCCAGTATATGTCCATTACTCTATTTTTACGAAGTTGTTATGCGATTTATGCACCCAAGAATCGTACACAATGTTCTCACTTTAGATCTCCTTTGCTCTGCCATTGTTTTCAGTTGCGATTTTTTAATGTGTTGAACAGCATGACAGACATATAGTTATTTAATCGTTATCACTACATGGGCCTTGAATGTCATTGTTAAATATTACTGTGCTTACTCTATAAGGTAATAAAATATAGAAGTAAGGTCTATATCATTCGTAAAGCGATCAAGTGAATTTCATAAGTACTCCATAGAATACAAAAAGCGATGTATAGAAATTCAATGTTCGACGCTTATATTAACTGTTCCGATTCCTTTGCCTTATTCGACCTTCAAAGCTCCACAATACTAAGGTGTCGCTTCCCCGTCATTCATATATTTATTGAGTTCCTGAATATAGCTGGAAACTGGCGAAGTGAGAAAAAATATACTCTACAAGATATTCGTGATAAGGAATGATATTTGCTAACTAAAATATTGATTATTCTTGAGAATATCCGGGAAGGTTCTTGGTTACATAAAAGAGAGCGGAAATGTGAACAGAAAAGTCACTCTTGTCTGTTTGCAGTTACCCACCACTAAAATCAAAAACAATCTAATTATTTTGAAAAAATGGTTTTCAGAAACACTGTCAAGTAAAAATCCTTTGAAGGTCAGTTCGGAAAGAATAGTTCTCTTCATACATTCTCTTGTCGGCTCCTAAAACTCGGTATGTTGAGAAAGCGATGGATGACATCTGATATTTTGAAAGTTTATTTACAGTTAATCCTTCCCTGAATTGTAGGATCAAAGTACCTCCTCTTACGTTTTGTGTACCTGTTTATAATGTTGACCATTATCTATCAAACATTTTTATATAATCAGAATAAAGTATAAAATTGCAAAAGCTTGAAAAAGATATCTCTATTGGTAAAATGCGGCAGTTTTTTTTAAAGAAATATCATTGAAGAGGGACAATTGTTGAGTAATACCTTTGGTTTTTTCTTGTTGATGTGCAGTTATTATTTTTGTTCTGCTGACTCAGAATGATGAATAAACTTTTTATACCGTATTGAGCAATCGGTATCAACATTTTCAGCGCAAATTTATTTTTATTTTTCACTTATGGTAGTATTTTTGGCGAAAATCTATGACGTGAGAACAAAATCTATTAGTTGCTCTTCCCCTTGAAGACTCAACCCTCGGGTCCCACATAGTATAATCACTCTCGGCCTTAATGTCGCCAGCATTGGCCGTTTTGAATAAATTAAGACCTGAGTCGCGGTGATGTCATCCGTCAGAAACTTTCGAACTTGCATCGCTGTCTCCCAGTCGGCTATTATGTGTCCGTCGCGCGTTCTTCATCGCGACCGGCCCTGGATAGGGGTCTCCTGGAGCGAAACCCTTCACATTCCCGTCAGTTCGTGCCCCTCACTTGGTCTACCCCGTGTGCCTGTCCTCCGGGTAGGTAACAGACCGCCAGTTTTCCTCAGTTTTCCCCATTTCCCTCGGCCATCCTGCGTGAGGGACCGCGGTTGAAGGCAAGCGGCGGAGGACCCTCGTCACCCGGGCGACCGTCTCGGATTGAGTCGGGGTGATGGAGACGCGATGCGAACGGGCCCGCCCAAGAATCTTCGGGCCATCGTGGCGAGGGGAGAGGTTGGGGGGGATAGGATGGATGTTTTTCATCCGTGAGGGCACTAAAAAGAAGCCGACCTCGATCGGTCCTCACGGCTTGCTCCACCCCATCATCCTCCGCTCGCCTCTGCTCTTTTGTCGGTCGCAACGTTTCTCCCTCCCCATCGCAGGTGACGGATTAGCGTAAAAAGAACCAATTCACCTCCCCCTGAAACATCCTCAGTCTCCCTTCCCTCTCCTCCGATACGGGTTAAGCTAACTTATTGTAAGGGTCGGGAAGGCCTCTTCGGTTTTTTTTCATCTTCGTCTTCATCTTCCGTAGCCCACATGGTCTCTTCTATGCATGTGTTCAGATTTTTTTCTGGTGATAGAGTCTCACTGTGAAACCCAATCTGGAGTAGAGGAGACCTAATTCATAATTACATGAATAGCATGAAGGGATGTGCAAGTTCGGATGGAGCTTAGGAAAAGAATGTTCCCCCGTCAGCCGTGGTGGCACATGCTCTCTGTATAAAAAATATAATGTGGGATCGATTGAGGATAGGTAAGAAATTTGTTTGCAGCTGGCTCGTAAGAGCTTTTTTGTGAAGCAGGATTGTTTTATGAATAAGGAAAATTAACAAAAGTAGTGCGTACGAGTAGAGTCCATCTGGTATGGTCATTAACCGCAAGATATTAAATTATTTTTTAACATTTCTAAACATTTGACGATCGTCTCTTGAATAAAAGCCACGATGACTAAAGAGGCGGAGAGTATAAAAAGGCTCTGAAAGTTTGACTTCTTAAACACATTCGAAGTTCGAAGAGAGGATATTGTTTGCTTTTGAACCAGGGTTCGAACACCAAAAGGAATTATTCTTGGGCCCATCTACGATATTGACTTCATTTTTGGTGCTCCTAATTCAATTATTGATCGATAAAACATAAATCCATTGCATAAAGGTAAAAATATCTCGATACAGTGTCGAGCTCAACTGAATAATCTTAAACTTTCCAAAAAGTTCATGAACTATATGAACTAAATGCTCTTTATTTTATCCTTTTTCAAATCTTCCTTTCATTTGCTGGGTAAAATTATCTTTAAAGGCATCAGAACATTTCTTAGAAATTCATTTTGCAAATCCATCTGAGGAAGAAATAAATAATGAATTTCAACGACTAAGAATTACACGTTCTTGTTTTCTGGACAAATGTAATTCACGTCATCAGAATTCTTCAAAAGGCAACAAGGTTGGTAAATTTTCTAATTATAATCACTCCTCTTCATCGTGATATGAAATTTATAGGATATTACATGACCCCTCACTGAGAGAATACGTTTTTTCTCCCATTTAAGGTAAAGGATGAAAGAGGCTCTGATAAGAAGATAGAATTACACTTTGAAAGTAAGAGGCAGGATATTTAATTATGAATTGGCTCATTAATGTGTACTTTTTATATCATCAGTTCCCTCTTATTCTCTCCGATATATATATGGATTTTGTTTTTGTAGATATTTTTGTACGTGTCGAAGTATTGGCTTTTAAAGTAAATCAGTTTCCTTCATAAACGAAATCACTGTTTTCTAATGGATAAATTTTTAAACCGATAATAACTAATCGTTTTCAGTCCAACGCTTACACTAACATAGACAGATTTTATGGAACATTTCTTTCATTTACTCCACAAACTTGGGAGTACACCCTGTGAAATATCTCGACGTTTTTTGAACGATTTTTCCAGACTAATGCGGATGATTGACGGACTATTTACCGAGCTTTCCCTCGGGGCATCATCAGTCTTCCTTGTTTACTCTCTCGTAGGCACGGACGAGTTGCACGAAAGTTAACCTAGGCCATGGATCCACTCACGACATTGACAGCACGACCCGAAAAGTATTTCACTGACGACACCGTCTCTAACATCTCCATGGCGCCACCACCAGGAAGGAATCCGCCTTAGAATTTTTAGTATGGGTTCCGTCTCCTTCCTTCCGTTACCCGTTCTCCGCCACCTTCACTCCACTTTGAAGGAGAATCGTATTATTCATAGTCTTCCCCCACACCGCAGGCAAAGCACTCTCCTCTTGCAGACCACTACTCGTCCCAGTAGGCGAGGGCGGGGGGGGGGCGTAAAGGACCCCCTTCGCATCACTTCAGAATCCTATTTCGTAGCGTGAAACATGACACCACAGCCATCTAGGTATTCTCCTTGGCGGGGCAATTAGTGTCTGCGGTGGTGGTCGACCCTCTTTCCCGGCAGGCGGGTGGGCCCTCTCACTGGCATCCCTCACTCCGCCGTCCCCGACACCCTTTCGCCCTCCCGCATCCTTGAAAGGGTCCCGTCCCAGGGCGAGGAGCATTCCCCAGATTGGTCGGGCCATCACCTTCCCAAAAGACCCTCGCTCGCTTCCAGCAGGGTCCTCATTCTCCGTCCAGTTACCCTCTTGTTACCCTTCCCCCGTTGGCCCATTTTTGAGAAGTGCCCACACCCACCTCCCCTTCACCCCCCCCCCCTTCAAAGTCTTTCCGGGGTGAATCCAGGTCGCGTTATCTCGTCCTCCAGATCGGGACGAAGAGAAATGGTCGCCACCGCCTAGGCGATTGTAACTCTCCGTGTATCCTACATGCAGGCCTGTGAGATGTCTCTCTCTCTTTCTCCCTTTCTCGTACATGAGGAGGTGCCCATCCATCTTCTTCTGGGATCCTCTCTCGAAGTCCATTCTTCAGCGCGGCGCTCCAGTGACAGTTCGACAATCCCTCTCACAAAGATTGGCCATCTCTATCCCATAAAAGGGACCTTTTAGGCATAAATCCGTCCCGGGTACATACCATTGAGCACAAAAGGTGAAGGGGGCGCCAACAGTTGTAATGGTATGTCACAACAACTGGAATTTGTTGGTAAAAATTTTGAATAATGCTTTCAAAGAATTATGACTCGGAATATATATTTTTATTTATTTTATTTATTTATTTATTTTCACTGCCCCAAATACAGCACGCTAGGTCATTTTACGTCGGGTAAACAACAGTAACAACGGATGAGACACAGACACCCATGTCCTAGGCAGATAACATTCCACCCAGGCGGGACTCGAACCCGCGACCCTCGAGTTAGCAGGCGAGGACTTTACCCCGCCGCCACCGGGGCCGACAAAATAAACGGGACTGAGTCAGTAATACGGTGAGAATTTTCTCCCTTATATCATGTTCTTCTCAGGATAATTGGAAACATAAGTCGATGTTTTTTTGCGAACATTTTCTTTCATTTTCAGGTTTTCACCGCTCTTAGGCATATCTCCGCCTTTAGGGCATATTATTGATAACAAAAGTTGAAAGAGGCGATATGTTCTTTGTGTTATATTCTCAGAAATACGAATATGTTCGAAAAAATAAAATTATACATTTTGCAAATTGAGACATCTGACTGTATGATATATCTGGATTTGATTATGATATATCTGGATTTTTTCCCCTAGTTCATGTTCGTTTCAGAGTCATTTGAAACCGGAATCGCCACATAATTTGTGAATATTGTGTTTTCGTTTTTTTCGGAACACCACTCCTCATTCCTAGATTTTGGTACTAAAGAATTTACAGGGTCCCTCTCTCAGTTCAAATTGAGAAATTCCTGCAATATTGAAGTGAAACCAAATTATTCTCCCTTTTTCTTCATTGAATTACTACGAAAGTTGATGCGACAAATCCCGGAAAGCTAGACCAGATCGCATCTACTTTATCTTCGTCAAAATTTGCCATCCACCTCGTGGATATCGTGACAGTTTCCAGGACCTACTTGAGCACTAGAATCCTGTGCATCTCAAGTGCAGCATGCTTTCGCCCACACCAGTCGCCCACTTGAGGGGGGTGGTGGCTGTATGTGGAGAAGAGTCAGCTACGATGGTCGTCTCCATGCCACACACCCTCTCCCTACCTTGTGGAGCAGCATACTCGTAGATTATTACGACTCTAGCCCCCGCGCCACCCCTGTCAGCCTATGCCGTCCACCCCTGCTCGTCGTACGCGACCTTTACGTCCTGCCTCAGGAAATCCTCGCCGTGCCCCCCGGTTCAACTTGCGCCACCCACGGCGTTTCCTCTAGTTGGAGCGCGAGTGGAGAAATCCAGCATAGGTCGCTCGGCTCCCCTTCCGCAGGGGTCTTATCTCGCACCTTATCTCTTCTAAGGAGAGGGACGGAAAAAAATACTAAAGGAGCGGAGGCATGTGCGCTCTTTTAGCTCCGGTGCCTTTCGGAAAAACCTCCGGTTCCCCTTTTTACTTGATGGCGTCTGCCGGGGAAAGGGGAGAAGTGCAGGGGGTGTGCGCGGAGGGTGGATCTGGAAAGGAATAGAGTCGTGAATAGGAGGAAGGGACGAAGGGAGGGAGGGGTTCGGCTGGAAGGAGGACGCGTGGGTGGAATCTGTCGCGAGCGAAGAAGAGAGCCGTGATATAAGGGATGTGGAGGCAATGCTGGGGGAGGTGTGTGGTATGGACGGAGGGGGGTAATCCTTCGGAGTGTTTTAGTTCCTTATGAACAATGACCCAACTCTAGGCTAGGTGATGCCCCAGTATATACCATTGTCTATGCTAGCAATTGGTAACATATAGTACGAGTGCAACTGGGAGAACTCTTTGTGGTACGCTAATGAAACGACTGTTGAATGAAACTCTACAATATTTTTTACTCCTTTTATAAATATACTCTTATTTTAATAGGAGGTGCCGTCAAATTAAAGTTCCAAAAGCAGTGATTTTTGTCTTAAATTATTTATTTTTAATTTGAATTAAAGATTAATTACTAAACCAAAGCCATGTGTAAAATTATAACCAAAGCTTTATGTTTACCTGTATTATTATCCTTATTACAAGTTCATAATTTTTATCACACCATATCATTTACTTCGGCGCTAGAGGGTAGTATTCCTTTAGCTTATTTGTTAATTGAAATGCAGCACGTGTACAAACATTTATTTCCGAACGCTGGTAGATACTATGTATCTGTCAAAATCTGATCCACCCGAGTGTATTCTAATAATCACCATTATTGGCAATATTTTGTAGAAAAATCGTCAAACTCAGGACGAAGGTGTTGGGTGAATCAAAAGAAATGCAGAACTAAATGAGCCTATAAAGAGGAGAGACAATAGTGCGCTCAATTACATCACCAAGAATCCGATGGTTGGGAAATATTGCACGCATAGTAGATTTTGGGACGACAAATAGGATTTTGGAATGGACACAAGATTGTAGTAGACCAAGAGGAAGACCCATAAAAAGATGGAGAGATGGTGTCGTACAAGATCGACGAAGAATGGATATAGTTAACTCGAGAGAATAAGCTAGAGATGGAAGAAGTAGCTGTTGAAGAGGCCAAAACACATGGAGGTATATTGCGCCCAAGGATGAAGAATAATAGGGAAATTGGTCTGCTGCAATTTTCCACTTTACTCTTCTCCAAGCTACGCGTTTCATTCCGGCTTGAGTCTTTACTTATACATCCCAAATTATTTGCCTCATCTATTCCATTCTTTGTCTTTCGCGATAGTTTTTCTCGTTCGTTTATCCTTCCTGTACAGCTTTCAAGAGACTTTTGTTTCTCAGAATTAAAGTTTGTCTCATCTACTGCGAAGGGTATTAATTGGACATGATTTCTCTTCATCACTTCATAGGTTGTCACTGATGATTCTTTCTACCCATTTTAAGTCATATAGATGATCGAAGGTGAATTAAGGTGCTTTTTTACACTTTTTCTCACAAATCTCTTAAGCGACATGTTCAACGGCTGTTAAAGGCTTTCGATGTGTGTCAGAAAGAACCTCGAAGAAACACATTGGCGCGATTATTTTCTCGAGAGCATAAAACGTTTAAAATATTTTGTTGTGATGAGACGCGAGCTAAATGCTGACATTCTCAACTTTTCGTTTGATCTTTTTCATCGCTATTGTATGGAGCTAACTTTGATCCTGGTGTTTTAAGTTTGAAGCTTTAAAATCATCCACTAATTTAAAATTTTTAGCTGGTAGTCATGCAAAATTCAGAAGTTAGGTTATTGACAGGTTTTCCAATAATCTCTTATCTTTAAGTTTACCTTCATGAGTGTATTTGGAAGAGTCAAATAGCAAATGATAACCTAAAGTTGGCAATCTCCATGAAATAGTGCAAAGCTTAAGGAGTTGAACAAGCCACTGTCTATTCAACAACTATCCAAAACGTGCCTCAAAATTCATCTACCTATTTGGCCAAATTTTGTCTATTTCTCAAATTTTGGTGGCTGATTTCAACTGATATTCAGATAAAAATAAAAGTCTGTAAACAGGTACTTTGGACGAATTTTTATACAAAAGTGGATATTCCTATGTATCCAAAGTGAATCCTAAATTATTTTAACGTTTTTCATTTGATATTTCAATGGAGACAATGGCTAAGTGGAACTAAAATAAGGTTATAAATATAATGCCTTTGAATTGCATGGTATTGTTCGTAAAGACTATGAATTTGAGGCCCACTAATCTTAGGATTATGATGAGGATAGTGCGAGGTTTCGTGATAATCTACGTCATGTAAATTCATATTTACCGATAACTAGATAAAAAAACTATTTCACTCATTTATTTGCCACTTTGAGTCTATAGAGAGATAGGCTAAGCCTTTTTGATATCCGCAATGCATCTCCTAAAGATTCTCAAAACTCGCCTTTTATTACAGACGCAGTGATTCTTTTTTCCCCAAAAATTTGCAGAAAAATCTCCACGTGTCTCATATCGGTGTCTTTTCCCCGTAGAAGAAGATATATTCAAGAGTTTGAAAGTAGGAAAAAAAGGAAACATGTGGAAGAGGCGAAAGAAGTTGCGCAGGATGTAGCGCGTCCAAAAAGGTATAAAATTCGTAATGGAAAAAAAATGAGGATGTTAAAAAATTCGGATCGACGCAGACGCGGTCTTTCTCCTGAACCCCAACGCTCTGCCCCCTTCATCTTTTGCTCGTCCACGCTGAAGAGAAGGACTCACGTGACTTAGGAAGACGAGACGACGAGGAGAAAGAGGCAAACGACACGAGATATGGAGAGAATTCGCTTTCCACCCCTCGAGCCAGGCGTTTGCTTGCTCTTTCCCCTATGGGTACGTATGCCGACACCTTTTTCCGCGCCGAAGAATTCCTGGGGACGCTTTGGAAAACTCCTACTTAGTTTCCTGCATTATTTTTTGTTTTATTCGTCCGCCGTAATTTTTATATCCGCCGACGAAATGATAAAAAGTGGAAATCTTTCCCTTTGGTCCAACTTTTTTGTGTATTTAAAGAGAACGGCGAAAAATCCGTGGCAGAGCAAAGCGTCGGTCGCTTCGGGTCCCAGCTAGAGGACGCAAGTCTGCGATGTGAGGCGTTCGCCGCGTCGACGGCAATCTTGTGTGCGTGAAATAATAATTATAATGATAAAAATGAGTCTTGCGGGGCGAGGAGGAGGACGTGAAGGACCCGGAGAAATTTTCGAGAGCCTTGGGAAGGCACACTCGACACTACTTGTCGAAGAAAAGGGAAAGGAAAGTGCAGTGCCTTTTGGGGTGGAGGATTGAGGGAGGGAAGTCCTACACGGTGCCGCTCTTATTTAAATTCAAAAACGAACTTTGGGACGGCGCAGCAGCAGTGAAAGGATTCGGTAAATGGGGAGGGAAGGGTAGAGGGGGGGGGCGTAAAGTTTGCAGGTGGATATTGCGCCAACAAGAGGGAAAAAGGAAAGGAAAGCGGCAAAGGAGGTCCCTTGTTTTTTTTTAACTTCACGGGGACGGAGGAATTGTAGTTTCGACCCATTTTTTTATTTTTTCAAACTCCTTCCCGTGAAAGACTTCGGACCCACATCCCGCTCACGACTTCCTGCCGCTGCTTGCGGAGACGGAAGGAGTAGATGGTCGCGCGGAGATAGTCGAAACGGGAGTGGACGCGGCGTCGCCGTCTTTTCCGCCGAGATCCGCATTGTGTCCTCACGCGAGGGGACGTTTACCCCCCGCGCCAAATAGTCCGTCCCGGACCGACCAGTCCTCGGATTTAAGGCTTCCTTCCTCCCTTTTTGAGGTTGCACGGGACGATATACGATTGGAGCGCGGGGGAGACCGTCCCGGAAGGAACATCATCGTTGTCGTATCTCGATACCAGTAGCCTACGGGACTTTTATGCACCTATTATGAAATAAGGGGATGGCTGCAGCATTTCCATTTACCCGCTAGCAATGCGACATTTTTGGCTTGTTCCCCGAGTTCTATCCAGCGAAAATATTCTCTGTTCTCGAGTATTCTTAGTTTTCGGCTCTATGCCAGTCATTATTATTCTAATCAAATTATTCTTCTTCTGTTGATTCATGTGTTGACTTTTACCCGACTGTCAGCATTGCATTATCACATGGAATTCGCGTGTGGAAAAAAATGAACAATATTCCGACACCTTTGCTCCATTCTTCCACATATATCATTCTAGTAGGTATATTTTAAAACTCTTCTTGACTCTTTTCGTAGATCTTAGTGTACCTCACGTTTATCAATCTATTGCACTTACCTATCAGCGCTATTTTTGTTTTTGGTTTTATTGGGTTAACTACGGTATCTTTTACATTTAATGTTAATTTACAAGAAGTTTATACAGCATAATTTGAAATAAACTCTTTGTAAAACTCGGCAATACTTGTATAATTTACTCTCAAATAATGGAAGACCCAGGTTCCTTCATCGGGCTAAATTTAAAAAATTTCGTCTTCTTCGTCTAAATATACCCATTTACGTTTTCCTAATTTTTCACGTGACGTGGTACCATTAATTTTGAATTTTAGAATATTTTTTATAAAAAAATCTGTAATTTAAATATTGGGTAGGCACTATAAATAGATTATCATGAAGCATGTATGTATAAATCGATCAGGGCTGTGAGCATTAAGCAACATTTTTCAAGATCTCCTATACCTAAATAAATGGATGGAAAATCAGAGAGGTAAATTACTTGCTATTGCTTTGGATAAAGATACTTGCACCTAATGTGTGCGAGTATGATTGTTAATAATATGCAATTCAAAGCCGCAAGCCTATTTGAGCTTCCTGTTCTCCAGTCTTTGCCGTAGATATGCCTTTGCGTTCCACTACCTCGATTCACTCTCCGTTCATTCAGCGCTGGGTATAAGGTAATGGTGGAGTACTGTGATCTATATCTCCGCCTAATTCAAATCACAGTGTCATAAATTTCAAGCAACTAAACCACTCTCGTGTAGTTATATATACTTGTGAGTGTTGAAAGGGCACAGCTATCGCGGTTGCAAAGAGGTTAAGAAAACTAATGCCACAGATTACCCTCCAGCGAATTGGGGTTATTTTAGCATTCCCTCTGCGGGCTGATTTCGTGACGAGAGCTTCACGAAACTGGCAAACGCTTGAATAATTCCGCCTCATTACCCTCCTTGTCAAGAATGCGGTTGTGGTCTCAAAGAAGAGCTTTCTGTGCAGCAGAAAAAGGGAGAGAGACATCGCGCAGATAGCAGGAAAAAATGAATTTCGGGAGAAAAATGTGAACAAATGGGAGAGCCGAAAGAATTAAAAGCACGTGTCCTCGACAGATCGACATTTGGAAAAGAAGACCTACTTCCCCATATAAAAGAAATCGTTGGATTAAGTGCATGCAATGTTTTTAATTCCTACTCTAACGTCCTGTGCCACCCTCCCTACCTGCTCTCGTACCTCTTCGGAGCTCGGGAATGCCGCGCCAAAGATATAATCACCGCAATTTACGGTGCAATACTGGGGCCATTAAATGCCTTGTTACGGTGGTGGCCAATATTTGCTCCCTCGTAGTGCACGTGAGCATTCGGGTGGGTAGAATTTTCAGCGTCTCCCCTTATGCCCGCCATTGCTCCTTTCAGGGACGAAAAATGAAGTAATCCCACAATGCATTCGCATGTTACGGGGAGTCTGGTTTTAAGGGCAATGGTGTGTTGGTGGTGGGGCCGGACGTTTTTATCCTTTGCCGACTGCATGCCGTCGTTCACCCGGCGGAGAGCGTAAAATATTTTATCGCCCCCTCGTCGCTGCGGTCCCCGCCTTTCCCTCGCTCTATTTGTTCACCTTGTTGCCGGGAAAATTCTCGGTTAGTCAAGCGGGTCAAATTTGTCTCTAGTCGTGTGCGCCGCGCTGAATTCGTGATTAAGCGAAAAAAGCTCGGTGTGGAAAGAATCATTTTATTGTCAACGGGCCCCGGTGCACATTGCAGCTCCACGTATGAATTATTCGTCTCGGTAAATCGCTTCTTCGGAGGGAAAAGTCGTACAAGCGCTAAAAATATAATATATCCTTCTCGCGATTTTCAAACTATTTTTATGTTTTCCTGGGTATTAAAAGAGTATTACATCGCTTTGGTTTTGTCTCATAATTTTTATGAAGTAATTGGTAATAGAATCACTACAAAGTCAGAAATATGACTAATTACGAATATACAAACGAGAATGGTGACCCCAACTTTTTTGTGAATGTACATTTGATCTTCATTATAACCAATTGAAAACACTTTTGCTTAAACGAATATTGGATGTTTATAATGTACAGCGTAGAGTTCTCTATTTAGTGAGAGGTGACAATAACATAAGTACCCCGTGTGTTACCTATTGGTGATCTTCAGCTAACGTAAATTCGTAATTTTGACTTGGTATTAATATCGAGATGTTTAATACGAATTCTGGAAACCGCAGCAGAAATCAGACCTCTGACTTTTACTTCCCTTAGCGATAAATAACGCATGTCATATGGGGCTTCTTCACAATTGTAAGTGATAATGTTACAAGCTCTTATTCTAACCGAAATAGCACTGGTGGTAAAGATTTTTTTAAGATTATTACATGTCTGAATTAAAATGGTGGGAGATGAAGCATTTTTTCTGGATTTTCTTGCACGATGAAATATCCTATGGGGTAAAATATGCAATCATGATAATTTTCAGGACGAAAATGGTCATTTTTAAGTTATCTGCGTGAAGATAAATATTTAAACAATAAATTCACGGATTTTCATGGCATGCTGTGACTTTAATTATATCCCCTTCCAAACACCCTTGTGGTGGCTTGCAGGGTAAAAAGTAGAAGTATACTGCTGCCATATTAAAAAGACTCGTTCCCCGTATACGTGATATGGACACTGATTTTAATGAAACTCATATTATTGGATATTTTATTTTGTGCATACCCAGCTTTCTCTTAACGTTGAATTGGATAGTTCCTATTTAAATCATTATTTGAGCAGCATTCAGGTAATTTTCGTGTTTTGGAATGTATTTAAGGACTCAAACGGCTCCATGCGTTGCTTAATGCTTTCAAAATATGCCACTTAATTGGCCACGGTTACTCAAAGAAGTAAATTAGTTTAGAAACATATCCTTGAATTCAAGTGGGAGGTTGGAACTAACTTCCCCTTGCCCATAAGTTACGAAGCATCAGAACCTCTAAAGCCTTGGGAACACTTCATTTGAGAGGAAAGCACGCAGCCGTAGTTTGAAACTTCAGACGAAAAGTTATTCCTCTTTCGTATCTCAAGCGCTCAATTCCTCCCACCCGACCCTCCCCGCCCCGTCTCCCACTCTTAAGCATACTTCCGTCGTCGGAATGTCCTCCTCCTGCCTGGACCACTCCCCCGACCGCCTTTCTTTCTCACGCACCGTCTCTACCTCTTCTCCTTAACTGCTTGACTCACACTCAAAACACCCACCCCCCCAAGTCCTCCACTCAATGGTTAAGCAAAAATGTAATCGGGCCCAGCCAGGTTTCGGTACTTTAACGTCCTACTCCACCCCGCACTTTACCTTCTTGCTGTCTCCTTAGAAACTCGGTATCAACACTTCTCGGAAACCTCAGAATGGAACGCAGTTAAAATTAGATCGACGTTAGTTTAATTTGCCGTGGATGTAGGTCTAAATCTGCTTTTAAAAATCAACGTATTTAATTTTATACGATTACAGAGTTGACGCCAATAGGTTGTAAATGCTGATCGTAGAATAAATTTGGGAAAATAAGTCAGTGCCTGTTTGCAGTCAAGGTGTCAAGAAAGATTTTGCAAGAAATTAAATGAGCCACAGAAATAGATATTTTTGTATATTTTGAGAAATAGATGTGAGAATAATAAAGAGTAACAGAGAGGAGAAAACCAGCTCGAAGTGGTTCGAAGAAATAAAAACATGTACTTTTGGAGGAAACAAAACAGAAATTCTATGGGAATTCCAATTGTCACGCTGTGGAAATATGGCTAAACTCGACTTTTTTAAATAAATAAATTTTACCAGTTCTTTCTCACTTTCTATTTCTCAATACGTTCAACTGCTCACCATTTAGTGACACTGTAGTACTTAGTGTAATTTAGGACATATATATATGACCCCAACTTTTATTTTCTAATAATGGAAGTATGAAGTATTAATTTGTTTGTGGCTCTTCGGCTATTCCTTCAATCCTCTGGAACTTTAAAACTAGGAATTAATTTTAATTGTATATCTCTCTTAAAATTTGAAACTTTTTTGTGATACTTGGACAAGAAAAATAAATCAAAAGAGAATTTATAGAAACATAGTTGGAAATTCCAAAGTAAAAAAGTATTTTAAAAGCTGATTGTAACTAGTATTTCTAGCATTGTCAGAAATATGATAAGGTTGAAAGCAAATCTAGCTTTTCTGACAGCAGCTGCTGCTGGATTAGGGCAATTTATTAGGTAGATACCTCGGTTTCAATAGCTGTAACCTACCATAGCCTGCTGAATGATAAAGAGTTGCAAGTATATTTACAACGTTTGCCAATGTTTCAAAATTTTGTTCACGTCATGCTATGCTTTGAAAATTTCAATTTTTTCTCATACAATCGATTTCAATGAGAAATTTGCAGGTCAAAAACGAAACATCCAATAACGTCTGATTCCACTTAAAACTCGGTAAATCAGTCAATCCTTTATTTATGAGTGAAAAAAATTAGTGTCTCACGTATTTCTTTCTCCTTTGTTGAGCCCATATAGATGGGAATATTTTTACAATTTTGAGATCTGGTTTATAATTTTTTGATGATCTCACATTTATTTCAAAATTTGGTAGTCTTATTACACCACTGAGATTAAACAATTGAAGTAACCAGAATTTAACCTAATACTCACTACGCTTTCAGCTCCTTGCAAAATGAACGAGTAAAGGTCATTGAGAGGTGAAGTGTGGAAACATTTGTGGAGGGACGATAGTTCAATCAAAAAGTGGTATGTGGTTTTCCCCAAAAATATGAAATTCTCCTCGACCAAATCTGCCTGGTAACATTATGTTGCACCGGATGTTATTACTGCTGGGGGATAATTTACATTCAGGAAGTGCAGAGTAGCCGCTATCCAAGCTGTCTTTTCAATCGGGAATACTATCTCTAGGACGGATTTCGCCATCATATAATTGTCCGTTTACATGAGTTTACGCGATAATTTAAAGGCGTGTCCGTTTATCTAAATAACTGCAAATATTTGTCCCTTACATTCCCGGAAGTTGAAAATGGTTCTTCCATAAATGAGGCGGTATTGAATGTCATAGGGTTAAAAGTATCAAGTTGTATCGATGATCTTTATAACTCACCTATACTTTTTAATGATCAATATTTCTCCCTCGAGGTTAATGGCACGTGTAACCCTCGGCCATTACCCTCAGCCCGAGCTGGGAAGCGTGAAGATTGGACGGTCTCTAGCTGGTTGGAGTCTTCTCTACGTTTAGCTACCGGTGGAATAAGTCTCCCATTCATCAAACCCCGCTCCTATACCTCTTTCCCCATGTCCCTTGCAAACTTTTTTCCCTCCCCATCCTGTGTACTTCCTCCCGTTTCCTCTCCTGACCCTTATTGAAACCCACTAACCCTCAATTCCAAACTGAGAATAAAATTCGATCTCTGGGCCGTTTCTTATTTTGCATTTTTTTTCTCCCAGACCATTAAACCTATTCCAATAAATTTTCTTTTAACTATCCAAACACTCTCCTGGGCCTCACCTTTCCAGCTCTGCCTCACTTCTTCTCATGCACCCACGTCTTAAGACGAAACTTTTCTCCTTCTTCTTCGTCCTCCACTTCAACTTCTTTTTTCCCGAGACTCCACCCTCTGCCGCTTCTTCTCTTCCAAATAATGATCTCTTCGCGGAAATATCAAAAAGACTCTGGCCCTATTACCATAATGGTCTGTAAGTCACGTTTTTTGTGCCCATCCCATATCTCCCTCCTTCCTCCCGCTCCCCTCGCTCTTTCTTAAGTGAATAATGGCGCCATCTTTTGTAGGAGCGCAAAATTTTGTCAAGTTTCGCGTAATGGATTGAACTTAGCTCTCGTTAGTCATTGCTGTTTGGCGATCTGACGGTTCATGGATGTGTGTGCAGAGTAAATTGATTATTTCATTTTCATGTTTTCTCTCCGACTTGCTCTCACCGTAAATATTTTTTCCGCCGGCGTGAATTAACTTAATAATTTCAAATACAGTGCTAGACGTGAGATACTTTTAAGTGACGAATATTTAAAGTAAATGTTCGGTTGATACGCTATTGTGTCACACCACCCATTCTCTTTTGTGTATGGTCTGTGCTTCATTTTCTTCAAAGTGAGCGTAAAACATTTTATTGCCATACTCGAGAATTCCTGTCCAATACGGTGTGGGAAACATAACTTTCCTGTCCCGCTTGGTAGCTTTAGTGATCATCTAAAAACGCACACGAGCTCTTTAGATATTAGCAACACGTGGAATTGTTAGTTAACTAAATGCTAGATAAGATTTTGGGAAATGTTAAAGGAAACCAATGCTGACATTCCGTCTTTTAGAAAAAAACTATGTACATATTATCCGTCGTGAACTAAACTGTGAAATCAGGTAGTCATTGCATTACTAATGAACGAATGCTTCAAATTTTATCTTAGAAAAATGCACATGGTGAGAAATCCATGCACTAATTGAAACCCATTTTCCGGAGTTGCTTCTTAACTTTTTAAGGAAGATATTCTACCAGTATGTCTAGCCCCATAATCACCCAAAATTTGCGTGAACAATGAAAAGAGACCTCAGTAAGATTGCTTGTGTTGATTAGCAGATGAAAAATTCATGAGGCCCTCGTCAGACATGATTCAATTGGTCATTACCTGCTATCAGCCGCGGATTCAATTCGAGTTTTCACTCAGTGTCTAATTATTCATTACAAGGTTGAATTGCTAGCCAGAAATGAAGAGGTATGCTAGAAATTTCCATGATAAATGGCAGAGCATCATGAACATTAGCAAAGGAATGCAAAATACATAGGCCGCTTTGATTGTGGAAGCGAGGAGAAGTAAGTTAGATCATACGGAAGTTTTTTACTCGCGGGAAGCCACCATTTCTGGATTTTTCCGAGCAGGAGAGAAATTATATTTTCCATCATCACGGAGCGCCTCGTTGGGGCTTCGGGACCTTTTGCCTCCATTCGAACTTGAAGAGTCGTAAGAAGCCGAGGATTTCTTTCTCGTACGTCCCGTATCACGGTCGGCGTGAATTCAATCTCCATCATCGACGGATTTTAATTGATTTTCTCTCCACGAGAGGGGGAAAAATAAGGAGGGTGGTGGAAGTAAGCGGAGGAGGGCTGGGTTAACGTTCGCTCAAGAGGGCGAAGAGAGAGGGAGGTTAGATTAGAGGGAATGTGGGAATCGAGCAGAAACAAAAGCGATGAGGGAAGCCTCTCGAGGAATGATGATTAGCAAACCTTTTGGAGCAAACATTTCCACAATCGAATCGATTGTCTGTATTCCCTTTCGAATCCCCGCCCAACCCCGACCGCCGTCGTGGTGGTGGCACCCCCCGCCACGCGCCCTCCGACCCTTCCGCCGCTGCCGCCACCCTCGGGCACGTACCCCGCCGCCACCCCGCGCCGAAGGCGGCGGCGTGCCTGATCGGGGAGGCTGGGTGGGGGCTTCCCCCCCGCGTTCCCATCACGGACGAGCGGGAAGGGAGTTTGTTCGGGAGGAGATTTTGCTTTAGAGAGCTTAGCGAGACAAACAATGAGGTCGACACAGGGGTCAGTGTCTCCTCTCCCTCATTCCTTCGTCCTACCCCTCCCCCCCTCTCCCCTCCAAATGCAATCCAATTCGTGACGTATGGGAAGGTTGAAACCAGTGGAAAAGACGAGGCATGCAGTCACTTTAAATTTTTTTGTAAGCTGGGCCGTGGAGTTGGTTGGAAGCCAGGGCGTTTGACCTTAGTTTTTTTCTTTAATTCTGCTTGTCAAGGGGAAACCGATGCTCATTCTCATGTTCATAGGAATTTCACCGAATAAATTGCTGGTTTTAATACGACTGCCTGCCTTTAAATTTAATATGAATTCTAAAATAAAAATGCCATATCCCGAATAAAATTATAATTGATTATGCAGTATATAACACTGCTAAACCCCCTCAAGGTAAGTATTTTACTGTTTGTTCCTAAATCTATTTTCCAATATTATATTCCTTTTGAAATCTCGGTGTCCTTGTCTAATACTATCCATTTATAATGCCAATTTTTCTGTCTTCCATGATAACTCACTATTTTAATTTTTTCTGCTAAATTTGCTTGCCGTTACTCCTACATTCATCTGCGTCCTTCTTCTACTTTTACTGATTAATTTATCCTGTCAACTTCCTACTCTCTCCTTCCATATCTAATATTTCCTCATTTGGTTTCATCTCAATACAGCTCCAACTTCACATTCTTCCCCATACCCTATTCCCAACATAATGTGTATATGCCTTTTAAATTTAAAGGTTTGAGAAATTTTGCAATTTGAAATCACTCTTCGCATTAAAACTTAGCTTAATCATTATTGATAATATAACTCGATTTACCCCATCAATTCCCTGCTTTAAGTAAAACCTTACATTCCTCTCGCAACGTTTTGCTTAATATTTGTATAAATAGCCCGTCTTTACCTTTTTCATATTTTGTTGTGACTAACTTGTTTAAAAACCCTCTGGTTTAACAGAAATGATAATTCAGAGCGTTTAATTCTTTATGATATTTTGTTTAATGTTTCTTTGAAAGACTTTAGAGTGGATTAGCAACAATGAATATTACTGCAATAGGTTTTTTGCTGACGAGAGTCATTGCTTTATCTGTTTTTTCTAGTTTTCTTATGTATAAAAAATAAAATAGAGAAACTTAAATGAGAGAACAATTAGTCTTTAAAGAATATTTTATAATTACAGCCGTTAAATCAGTACGCATATTTAGTCTTGCCTTCCTTTTGGGATATATGCCGTAAATTTTTAAATCTATATCCCCATTGATGCCATGATAGTTGATGGCATCTTTTTATAGAGGAAATCAGCAACCAATATGATAAACTGGATCGAAAAATGCATAGACATGTATTTTTTCTGAATTTGCCTGTTCTAGGCATACATTTAGTCGTCAATGCTAACTTATCGTCAAATTTCGGTCATTCCCTCTATCATGAAAAACTTGTATCCACCACGCCACCAAGTTGGACCTCGGCCAAGAAGGTCAGAGCGATATCGTCGAACGGTCTTATGCACCGTCCCTTCCCTTTTGATTTCCTCTTCTGCACGATGGTATAAAACCCTGATGCGTGCATCTCTTCTGGCGGCAAACAAATCAAGCGACGCCGCCCAGGTTTGTCTCGTTATTGGCCATCTACACTAATGCCATCCGGCAGCTAACGATGCATTTTTGCCGGAAACACGTCGGCAAATTCTATGCATGGATGGTTGTACGCGGAAAATCGTGCCATTGTTTGATTTTGTTGTTTGATGATAAAGGACCGTTTGGCGCACAAGAGAAGAAAATCACGCTTAGTCATCATCATTTGGTGGTCTGTCGAATCTTTTGACAGTTGTTGCGCGACTCATCATTAGGGGTCTCGGAAACATTTCTATTTACGGAAAATGACTCCCTCTAATTTTTCCCAGATTCGCACATATATATTTTTAAAATTTTATTAAACATATATAACATATCACGATACACAAAATGTCTTTCTCTTTCCACAGTCTCTATTCTTTGAAGCGTTTTTTCTTTAAGTATTTTCTTCTACGGTCACTATCTGTATTCCGTCAATTTTTCCTGTCCCCTTTGAATTTCCTCTACCAACACTCTCCTGCTCTTTGCTTTGTCCAATATTTGCCTATTCCCAGCCCTTGCTTCACCATTCTTTTTCAAATCAGCAATCATTAACCTGATATCTTGTATTGTGTAACCTTCTCCGGAAACTCAAATTATATTATTCATATTTTATTAAAATATATTAATGATCTTATTTTTTATCTTATTTTGGCTCAAATTTCAAAATCCTTTTCGATGCGTAGTCTCTCTTCTGAAATCAAGTTTTGGAACTATGCGAGGGTTTGCTTTTTTTCACCTTTTATCAATTCTTAGCTCTTTCCTGGGAGTCACTTCGGTCGATCACTATCACTAAATGATACCATCGCATGTAAAAAACTCTACTCTCTTTGCATGCCCAGCAATATTTTACCTACTATCCTGTTGCCTATTAAATTTATACTATACTATTATTTTTTCAAAGATTCAATCCACCTCTTATGGGTTATTTTGATATTCAGATACCTCTGTTACGAATGGGTTATAATACTATTTATATTTGTATTTCTTCCTGACAAGAAGTTCTATTTTTCATGTTTATTAACCCCAAATTTTTACTTGACATGCATGCTTTGGACTATTATTAACATTTTAAACGTCATTTTTATTTTTCACCTTCACTTGCTCTACTCTTCGAATCTATGCAGCTGCTATTTTGCAGCATTTCAATTCCACAAGAGCAAAATACACATTGCTTGAATGGTGCGGAGGGCCTGTCTACATCCTCTTTTGAGCTGAATTTCTCTCTGCCTGAGTGCTGAGCACCATCATTTAGAAATTGTGCCAATAAGCTTTGTAGCAATGCGTGCGCCTATGCACATAAATAAAAATCAATTAAAATTAAATTAAGGCCATTTAACATAAAACCCTCTTCAATTTTTTCCACAGAATCCTCTCAAATATCTCATTAAATCTAGCCACTGGAGCATGTAATGCCTCGCATGAATGAGTGGGGTAGTTTGCGTTTGCGCTCTGGGTGCTATTTGCATTCTACCACATAACAAAGGACCCGCGATAAAGTTAGCTAATTAAGTACGAGAGTTTCCCTGGAAAATTGAGCCATGAACCAACGCGGATCATTTTTACAAGTTCGTTGCACTGTGAATTGGAGCACAAACATTTGTTTTTTCTTTTATTTCTATCTGCATGTGCTGATGACTCCATCGCTAAACATTATGAGGGATTGAAATGGTCGAAATATGAATATTATAGCATACGCAGAGACTCGGGTGCAAATCCCTGAGGTATTTTCGTGTGTTATCTTGCTTAATGATCAATGGTTTTTGTTACAAGACCATCAGGGGTGCCACCGATGGCTCAAAGAAGAATCCACGTCTTTTCTTTCCTTCTCCGCTATTTTCTCAGTGCATATTTTCCCCGCGCAACAGGCATTTTTAAGTACGTAAGTGGTCAACTTGGGGTAAATGGCATTAGATCGGGGTCATTAACGTTGTTTGTTCCTTGCAAACGTTAAATGTACCCTTCACTGAAGTTTTTTTAGTCTTTACCGTTGAGTTTTTAGCAATACCCCTATGAATGAATGACCTAAAACTTGAAATATTTAATATTTGACATTCATTTTAGTCTTTGCTTTATTTTGTGAAAACGCATGGGAATAAAATGGTCTCAGAAACTAGAAGAAATAGTGTTGGTGAATTTTTAGAGATAAACCACCACTCCCTCGTAAATGATGATGGCCACAGTTTGAGCGAATGCCGTTCTGTAATAAATCCGTGATTCCGTGATGTTCCGTGATGTATGTGCTTATGCGCTCAAACATTATCTCAATTGACACACTATAACATTCCTGTGGTAGAAATATCCGCACCCAATACCTCAAGATTATGTCTGATAACTGTCAAAATGTGAATCCTATCTCTTGGAATCCTAATTCACACTGAAATATTTGCTTAAATACTTCGATATAATTAATTTTTTTCGTTGACTTAGAAAGTTAGAGAAAACAAGGGATACAGGTTTGTTTGCAGGTGATTTTCATTATAAGATAAGGTCATAACCAAATATGGAATTGGGAAAATTGGAGAATCAAAGCAATAGCGTGCCAGATTTTCCTCTCGTGACCTTTGTTTTTCACTTCGCCCACATTACATTCAGTTCAAAACGTTAATAATGCCCTTAACGTGGTAGATCTCGGTCCCTTGAAAGCTTTCTATCTAGACGTCTTTTTCCATATTACCATAAGGACTCGACTTTCGACTTGATTCTTATTTTAGGATACTTGGTAGCTCAAACACATCAAATCTCTACGTTGAACATATGAATTGTAGTTAAGCTTCAACTGACAACCTTCCATTCTCCGAAAATTTTAATATGAATAACTTGGTGTATGGAAAATGAAATGGCAGATAAAAAAAATACGATACATATACCGTTTGACCAAATTGAATAGATATTTATAGACTGCGTCAATGGTGGTGTATATTACTAGGTAGTAGGTATAAGGTTATCAGACATGCAAATATCAGCCGATGATTCATAGTTCATTACCTCAAGGGTTAAATTCGATATTTTTAGCTTCCCCTGTGCACACTTGAACGAATTTTATGCAATGGTGATATTTTTCATTAATTACTATACATATGTCAATTTTCCCAGTACATACTTATGGCCAGCTACTTCAGTTAACATCCTATTCAATTATATTGCCTGAAAAATTGTGGGCTGTTACATTTCTAAGGGAACAGGAAAAGGATGGATTAGTAAAAACATAAGGAGCAACAAATTACTTTAAGTATGTGAAAAAATCCACAAAACATGGTCATTTTTTGGATTTACTGATATTGAGTAAGACTATGCAACCAGTGAAATTATTTAGTTATGCTTTTATCTTTGCATAGAATCTGAAGAAGAGATTTTTTCGTACCTTCATCAATTTGTTCTATCTTTCCCCAGAATGAATTATTATTACATTGTCTAATATTGGAGTAATGCCGTGTAGCACTCGATGAATGATTTACTTGATGTCTTGAGGCATAATTGAACAGCATAAGAAAACCCAACAAGAGTGCTAATAAATTTTGCACGAGAATATTTTTCAGAAATATACTCCTTACCTGAAGTGACGCTTAAGCGTTGAAACCTGGGTCGTGTGTGTTTTTAAGTATGTGGTTTTGTAAATGTTACCATAAAATCCTCTGAAAAAATGGAATACCACAAAGTTACCAAGGAACTTGTATTATTTATACTCCTTATGCTGAAGTACATGAATTTTCATTGCAATCCTTATTTTCTCACTGCTCTTGTTTGAATATTTATAACGCGCCTATTTTTTTTAAGTTTACATAAAACATTTTATTCACTTATACCAAGCGGAAATTTTTTAAATGTTTTTTGCTTACCTATTTCAGGGAGGTTTTCGACGAGAATTTTTGTAGAAAATGCGAGGGTTCTGGAAAAATGATTATCTCACAAAAAATTATAGTGGCAATAAAACGGCTCTCTCGGCGGCAAAAATTACTCCTAAAGATCCGATAACGCAAACGTTCCCATTTCATTGAACCCTGAATGGTGAAAAATAAATTGTCTCACGAGTGGAGGCGAGGAAAGCAGTACGGGTTGAAACCTGGGAATAGCACCCATGCGCGTTTACCGTTTTTCTTTAATTTACAATTTTGTAGTTGCTTCCTTATATTTAGAACCAAATCCGGAATGATGCACACAACGTTGGGGAGCCTGTCCTGGGCCTCATACGAGTGACTATCTTCCGAGAGCCGAGTTTCACCACCGCTGTAGCATATCTGAAGGACGTCGCGCTGTTCCCGGAGTTGAATTTAAGGCAGTTATAAAAGGGCCGCAAACTTAACCGGAATTAAATCCATTTCTAAGTCTCTACGGTCATTGACCTGAAAAATAAGAATCTGCCAGGACTGCCAAAGATATGATTAAAAAATCAGAATCTTAGTATGTCTTTAAAACGTTAAATGAAGCTTCAATCACTATATTCCGTTCAACGGAATGAAACGTTGAGAGCCACGAACACCTCTCGGTAATAGAGCGCGAGAATTTTTTTTAAAGTGTGCTCTTGTACAGTGAATCAGAGAAAAAATGATATAAAACTAATATATTCCCAAGTTATTTGTTCTTGGCTTTTTAACCATTTTTGACATTGATGTGACCTGTTCTTACTTTGACTTCATAGAGATGGGATTTTATGATTTAAGATCATCCATACTAACGGGATCGTAATTTAAGAACAGTAGATATATGGACCAGAGGATTTTGTATTCGAATTAAACTAATTCATTGATAACTACTGATCCAGTCACTAGAATGTATTACAAAGTGGTTCAACAAGTTTTATTGGATGATACTTAGCTAATAATCAGATTAATGGACTTTGAAATGTGTTTTATGTATCTTGGGTGTTATCAATCCAGAATTTTGGACCGAAATGCCAGTAGTAGTAACGAGGATATTAAACAACTTAAAGATTTCAGTGTTGATTCAGTCCTTGGAGCGTGGTCAAATTCTACTCCAGTATTTAGGAATGCGAGATTGTGTAGCCCGGACACAGCCATTGAAACGCCAGTGACTTTTTCCGAAATTGGCGGTGTTATCAAAATTATCTATATTAAATAAATTTTATTTCACTTTTTTTGTCATAGTGTCTGAGATGTTTACCTCCTGGTTATAAACTCGTTTATTTATCCATATTTCTGCTAGGATGGAAATGGACTGGCGATCAGCAGACTGCATTTTCAGGTTAAAATTTAAGTAACCAAAACGTGGAACTCTTTTGACTCCACTCAAATCGGACTGAGGGATATTAACTTGAGGACTAACCTTGCTCAAATGACTACTGTTTAATCTCGCTCAATTCGTGGACAGATTAGAGCCATGAACCATTAATGAATGCTAATAAAACACGATTACAAATGCACTAAATAGTTTTCTTCTTTTGCAAGGTCGCAAACAGGCTGATTCTCCTTGACACAGTTTTTTGCTTTTGTGGTAGCCTACGAAACGACCTATATGTAAGAGTTACGCGAGTTGTAAGTTATAGGGCCAATTTTTCATGAAATATGATTGTCATTTTCTCGAAAACTGGTCAGTAACAAAAGATAACACTCTCTATTTTGAATATATTTGTACCTGATGATGCAGCAAATGGGTGAGACGCGTTTTAACAAGGAAAAAAAACCTCTTTGAAAAAGAAGTAATGTTTTTCTAGGCGTGAATACAAAGCTCTGCCACAGAGTTAAACCTGAGTCTGTCCAGTATACTCTGCAAAGAGTTCATTAAAAAATATATTCTAATCGTTTTGACAGTACTTTTTTAAACTATGCAACCAAAAGCAAGAGGAATTAATTATTTGTTTGGACTCGAGCAGTCGCATGGGAATCTCCGCGGGCGGCGGAAGAGAGAGCAAACGGGCAATGGCACGAGTGCCAGAGAGACGGCGCTCTCGGACTTCAGCCCGACGGGGTGGAAGAGGGAGGAGCGGGTGGGTAAAGTGAAGGATAACGACGGACGTGTGCCCAGGAATAAAAAGGCAGTAAAATAAAACAGAGGGAGGAAGAGGGGGCAGGGGGTGAGAAGTTGTGACGGCGGCGGGAGAACAAAAGAGCGGGACGCGGGCGCAAGTGCGACGGGAACAAAAGAGATCGGACAGGCGTCGAGATGAAGGCCGTGACGAGGATAGGAGAGGGATGGCGAGGGGTGGAGGGGTGGGAGGGTAAAGAGTGTTTGTCAGTGGGAGATCGGGATGGGAGGAGACGCACGTGGTAGGTGTGTTCTGGTGCGGAGAAACGACAGGCGACGCAATGGTATATCGGACGAGATTAAAAAGCGAAACAACGAGCGCGCGTGTTTTGTCCGTTCCGGCGCGCCTCTTGGCGGCGGCTCTGGACTGCCAAGTGAGGCTCACTCCTCAAAGTCCTTCTCCAGGGCGAGTGCCCGTCGGCTGCAACTTTGTAAAGCGCTCATTCCTCTGCGATGGACCGGAAAAATTGTCGAATCTTTCGTGCATTGGGTGTGAGTCACCCTGTTGGGGGCGGGCGCATCCTGTCTCGTCTTTCAGTGTTCTTTATTCGTTACAAGGAGACTCTGCCCGTATTTTTTCATCGGGAGGAAAGAAATTTTGTCTCTCCTACAGGATTTAAGAAATGCGCAAGAAATGACTGGTAAAATATGTAATCTATTCTGAATTCTAAACCATATATGGAGAGGTTGGAATTAAAATGCTCCTGCTAAAATCTCGCAGGAATGCTGTCACTCCGATCATTAAACCTAAAGCTATAGTCCCTTGGGTATGCGCTCCCGTTTTAGTCTATTCAACGGTTGCAAAGTGAATTAAGATTCCTCCGATTGATATACTGCAAAAAATTGACTATCTCGTAGCCAAAAATATTTAGTGTTGACAAACTAATAATGTTTGGCAAAAACAATGTGCATATCAAACTAGAATTCAGTACTTAAAAATGAGCTCTTTCTCTCACTCAATACTGCGTATTTCGAACCCGTATTATGAGTGTCAGTAAATTCAAAAAGCAAAAAAAATAATATGCCTCAGCTCCGAATCCAATTCCTTTCTTATGGAAGTGAGAGTTGGTTTAATTAAAAGGCCCACGTAGAGGTTTCTGGGGCCCTTGGGCATTTTTAATCTAACCAAAACCGATTTAGGTCCGAAAGTAAGTGTGTGGCAATTTTTTTTTCGAATCAATGAGATTTTTTAGTTATGCTAATCAAACAAACAGAAATTCAGTTTTACTCGTTGTGATCAACAGGAAATTATTTGCTCTTAAATACATGGTTGGTGCGAATGACCTCAGTCGTCGAAGCACCCTAATCACCCAAATACTACTACTAAATACATGGTTTTACAGAAATTTTCGGTCAAACTTCAGGAAAAATTCCTCCAACGTAGGATAAGAAATAATTGTATACAGGTATGGGCTCGTAAAGGAAAAGGCAAGGAAGGAAGGATAAAATTTGATATGTTGACGGATTTGAAGGAGAACAGGAGTTACGAAGAGATGAAAATGTGGGCGCAAAATAGAGAAGTTTGGAGGAGTTCAGCTGGAACCTGTCATAGGACAGATCAACATTTATGATAATGGGCTCGTAAATGCTTTATTACCATAATTTAACTCATTTTCTACAACTCTTCAAGGTACATAATTCACGGTAAACACACAGGAACAGAGCGTATCAACGTACAATACCACGCTTTTTTAGAGAATGCTCAACCTGATCTGCTAGAAATGTGTCTTTACTAGAGCGAGGACACATGTACTTCATCCTCATTGCAGTGCTAATGTCCGTCGGCTTCAAATTACGGATTCGGTTACAGATGGATGGGTACAAGTGGCCCACTTCCCTAGCCTACACACTCTCCAGACCTAAACCCACTAGTCTTTTATGGGGTTTATTTGTAGGGGCATTTGGAAGCTCCTTTGTGTCGTACTCCGCTACAAGATGCCAGTATTGTGTAAGGTTGCGAAACCATACGCAGTACTCGAGGGATGCATCAGCGCATCCGGGATTATATTCGACGGTGGATTGATGCATGAATCAATGCTGAAGGGGAGCATTTTGAATATTTAATGTAAGAGAGAGTTTCATGCAACACGGTGAAACGTTGTGCTTTTTAGTGCTTCCCATGCTTCCATGAAGAGTTGTAGAAAATGAACTCTAACATAGAAATAATGCGTTTCCCGACACATATCCATACAGCATAATTTCTTCTTCTACGTGTGAGGAATGTGTCTAGAAAGTTTGCCATACCTTTCTGTTACACCTAATGTTCTGTATTTTCTCGAATTGCATGATTAGACTATTACACTATAATTATAAATATAACTGTGCGTCAGTATTGTTGCATTATTAACAGAAACAAATGCGACATTACTTTTATTTTAGCTTATCCCCGAAAATATCACGTAAAACATATCCAGTTGAAATATTTTTTGTTCTTTCATCAAATTAACATACACCTTTGGAGACCGCAAACAAACTGTACACTGAATTTGATAAAAAATTTCCTAGTTTTCATGGACGAAATAAACAATTATTGTTTAATAAGTAGATGAATACCAATCAATGGCCTGGGTAACGGTTACATTAAACTTCGTGGAGACTGATATTCAAGCTACCTAATCAGTAGACTGGGTTAAAATATTGGTGGTGGTATTACATTCACCTGCTGCCGCTGATATTTTTTGACAAATTTACGCAGTACTAATTTGCTCCTCTACCTTGAAGCCCATGTTATATTTCACTCTCTAAAGTTGATTAACATTTATAAGGCTTTTTCCTCGCTTTTGAAATGGATTATAAACCAATCCATTATTTATGCTAGAATGTATTTGAATTCATATTTCAATGGGAAAAGATAACTGACGTGTATATATATTTTTAATTATGTTCCTATTTTTAATGTTTCAACCGATACTAATGAGACAATTTCTTTATTTCCAGGTGAGTGCCCATGGAGAGGATTGAGTTATTTGACGTGTGAGTAATTGCATGACTGGTTGCTTGGTGCTCGACTATAGGTTCTTATATACCGACATCGTTTTTGTCTTACAAATTCCTACTTAATTACCATATGTAAACCTTAATAAATATGCCACTTGATTTTAAAACTCAGAAGTATGAATGAGCATCATGTTTTCGTGAGAAAATCTCAAGTTACTGAAGCATTCAATTTAGACAAGTTTATTAGGTAACTTATTAATGATTATTAAATGTAAATAAGTGTCTTTTTTAAACTTATTTTGTTTTATTTTTACCAATTTGCGCCATTGTTAAAATTTTCATTCTCCATTTGTTAAGAAGGATGATTTCAGGAAATTCCACAAATTTCAGGAAATGCGATAAAAATTCTTTTGAATACTCTCAGGAGAAAGACAAATGCCTAGCTGTATGTCACGCTTTATAAATAAATTCCATTGGGTTTCCTTTGAAGCTTGGAAATTACTTGCATACTCTTTCGTGTAAATAGTTATTTGAAAAAAATGATGGAAGGAATGTGTAGTACTCCTATTGTGTCCATTCATATTACCCAACCATATTATGCCAGGTGATTTGAACGTCGATTGCCTTACTACTTGCATCATACTCTCTTTAAACCCTATATCATCTGCCGCGTCGTGTTAGCAAGTCAGCGTTTGCTTGACCCCATAGTGACAATGGGTGTCATGTCAATGTAAAAAATGCAAACAACTGAGTTGGGCGATAAATCGGCTGAAATCGGGTTTGACTTTGGAAATACGATCATACTCACCACGACAAAGAAATACTATTTTTAGACAGCTTAAGTGCGTTTCAGAAAGTTTCCATCGATTTTCCAAAGAAGAGCTTCCTCGTTCAGTCTAAGTAGGTTGTGGTCAATAAGACAAAGATAGCTACCAAATCACTCAGCAGTGCAATTTTAAGCTTCTCTAACAATAAAACTCACAAATCATGGAAGTTAGCCTCATTATTTGACGTGAAACTGAAGAATTAGATATTAAAAAGCCGTATGTTTGAAGCCTCCTCCTTTTTTTCTTTTTCGAAGAATCCTCCTTGTTTCATTTTTAGTGCTTTATGAAAACAATGTGGTCAGCAGTTTTATAAGTTAATTGTACATATACAATAGGAATTTTACATTTCCGGTGGCAAAGGGAGTTGATCAAGGTGCATAAAAATCGTAAACAAACAAACAAGACAGCAGGAAAAATAAACCGCGTAATCAGTAACTGAAATAAATTATTAGATATAACTAGTTTTATATCTTCATTGGGAGCAATTTGAATGTATAAATATATCTTGAAACACATTAAAATTTATAGGAAATTCATTGAATACTTCACAAGGCAAATTGTTCCAGTCACAAATAGTCCTCGCTATAAAGGAGCTTCTGGCTCTATTTGAGGCAGAGAAGGTTGCTCTCACCTCACATTATCTTTTTCCCCGTGAAAATAGTTGAATAAAACTAAATATTTTATTAAGAAATTCCATCATTATTGCCTTACATATATACAACATTAAGTGCACCAGAATGTATCAAAATAAAACAGTTAAGTTTTTATCAATTACTTTTTTTTTGTTAACATCCTATCCTAAAAATTAAAGACCGTGTCAGGGCAGAATAATGCACTCTTTAGGCAAAGTTTACTACCCGAAGGGTCAGAACCGTGTCCATGGCCACTGCTGTGCAACAATTCGCTTTTTTGCAAATAGAAGAGTTCACTAAGGCCATAAACCAATCGAATGGCCGTCTCTCTTTTCTGAAGCGATATTGACGGCTGCAGAGCAGGTTTATGGGTACACAACCCAATTCCATGTCTCGAAAAATACTCTGAATTTATTGCGCGCGTCGATGTACCTTTATACTCTCTCTCCTCAGCTATGCAATAGGTAAAACATTACGATGTTCGTAGGGACTTTTTCCCCTTGAAAACCACTTCGAAGACGGCCCTTTTAATCAATATTTCCGTGGGCAATGCCGTCCCTAATACCTCGCCTTAACCAAACAATATCGATATTTCAATTACGACATGACGGAGAAGTTTATTTTAAAATGTATCCGTTTTATGGCTCGCTTTTCATTGCCTTCCCGAAATCCGTGCAAGTTCGATTGAATTAAATCGGAATCCATTTTCCCTGCATTCCCGTTTGATTGGCAATGAATGGAGTAAAAGTACGCGTGGAATAATTTTATACCGATGCGAGTAAACTTGGTCGAGTGTGTGTAAAAAATTATTCAAAATAAACTTGGTGCTCTCCGGCGTGTTTGCCCTGCATATGAAATCGAAACACATGCCGCGTATCTCATCATCTCATCAAATTTAATTTTTTCCTGTCAGAGTTTATTTTTACATTATATTCCGGATGAAAAATTTTGATTACGCGTAGGCTGCGGTTCGAATTTTCAGCAAAAAATTTTTCGAGTGTTCCCGTGAAATGTTTAACACCAAATTTTAAATGCACGTGCTTGCTTATTTTGTGATAATCAAGAGGGTTTGTATTTGTAGTGAGACAAAAATTTGTGAGATGTACAATTTATAGCTCCGTGTTTAAGCTCTGTGTGATAGATGGGGCCTGAACCTAGTTTCATACATTAGTGTGACTATCTTTGAAAACTAAATACTGATGTGTAATTGGAAAAGTTGAAATCTCATTCTTGTGTCTTATTTAAAATAGATACTCATTTACGTTCTTTTCAATCGTGATAGTTTGATATTAATGACGATTTAGGTATTTCTATGCGTTTCAGTTACTGATTCATTTATCTATTGGTGGTTTTTATGTTATTTGATGAATTTGAGGCCGAATTTTTATTTTAATCTACGATCATCGAGCGGAATATATCCATTTTGTCTCTTTTTGTTTAGATGTAAGTGATTTTACCGAGGAATAACATGTACGTCTCTCCTCTAGTTTGCAAAGGTGCTTCTCTGCATGCCCTGATTGAAAGGATTGACTGCTAGGACACGAGCACTGAAATTAACTATCTTCGTTATCTACCAGTTATTTTCTCATGCAAAAGGAGGCTTTGTCGTTCTAAGTGCTAAATCACTGAGCCGTTGCTTGAAAGTGACTGGTAAAGTATATTTGAGAAGATTAATATTTCCGTACCAAGCCCTCGTGAGTGCATTACACAAATTTTGAGGCATTATTGCGCGCACCTTTTGCTCATCGCGACGTCACTCGCTCGTAAATGCATCGAAATTCGCGATGCCGCGTCTGTCGGGAGGGGTGTGGGGTGGGTGATTTCGGCCGCAGGGAACGATGCTATCTCATTCAGGCGGAGGGCACGGCCGTAAATCCGTCATTCACCCCCCCCCCCCAAACCCTCATGCCTCGCGCGTCATTTCGAAAATAAATTCCCGCCTGATGATCGTCGTAAAAGCAGATGAGCAATGCATTGCAGCCCGGGATATCAACTCCGGTCCTCCTCTTCCTCCGCTCTTCACAAGTTCCCCCAGTCTCCTGTCCGCAATGCCCTGCCCTCGTCAAAAATCGCCCTATCCCTCCCCCTTCACCCCTTCCATCACACTTCAACCCTTTTAAAAAGAAAAATAATTTCCTTTCGTCCTTCTTTCACCCCGTTCGGGTGCGATCCGGAATTCCAGCCTCGTCGGCCGCCGTCGCCGCGCCATAAAATCCGTGCACACGAGACCGTTCTCCGATGCTCGCACCTTTTATACACTGCGCCCGGTCGAGGAGAAACGCCAAAGAGGTCCGTCCTCGGGAGGAAGACTGACCGACCCGAGCGCTAATCGTGGCTCCGAGGGGGGAGAAGAATCGAGAAGGAGGGATGTCTGGGGGAGGTCGAATAGTATTTTGTTGCTGCTGCAAATGCCAATCGAATGCAATGAATAGATTGAAAGAGATTAAAGTCTTCGATTTGTGTTGGGGCGGTTTTAGTTTTACCATGGTTCTGAAAATGGGATAGTTGCAATCACATTAGGAGAATAGCGTTGGCGAAAGGAGCGTTTAATGATAGTAGGGAGTTGTTTACTGGGACATTGGGTAAATATGTAAAGAAGATGCTGATTGATAGCTTAACATGGAGTGAAGCGTTTTACGGGGAAGAAACTTGGACTCAGAGAAAGGACGACGATAATGTACTGCAGCCTTTTGAGATGTAGATAGATAGATAGATTTTTTGCTCAATTTTAGGTATACCAACATGAGTTTAAATAAAACAATATGCTTTATTTAGCTTCAAGGACTTCCTGTGGGAAGCTACCATTATAATATGAGTGCACAATACACACTACATGGACAATACACATTGCAAGTATGAATGATATTTTATTTATTTATTTATTTTTATTTATTTATTTTCACTGCCCCGAATACAGCACACTAGGCCATTTTACGTCGGGTGAATAACAGTAACAACGAACGAGACACAAACACCCATGTCCTAGGCAGATAATATTCCACCCAGGCGGGACTCGAACCCGCGACCCTCGGGTTAGCAGGCGAGGACTTTACCCCGTCGCCACCGGGGCCGACGCCGATATAAAGTACAAATAATCAATATGGGCACAGAGGAGGATTGAGAAGGTGCTGTGAATGCAAAGGTAGGCGAATGAGGAATTACTTAGTGTGATAAGTGAGAAAAGGAATATTTTTGATGAGGCAGAGTAGATGGCTGTAAGGGGTAGCGAGGAGTTTGCTAAAGGCAGTGATCGAGGGAAAATGGAAGAGCGTAAGAAAGAGGACATATTTTACATACGAGGTGGAGAGGAGTAGGACGTACTAGGAGTTGAAGAAAGATATCGAAGGGAGATATGGTCCTTCTCGAATGAAAAATCTGCAGGGTGTTCTCAAATGTTCATTAAAACCAACCTTTTACGGGCAGGTTACCTTAAAAACAATAATATTCAGAAACTTTAGGGAAAGGTTTTACTTCTTAATCCTTTCACAGAAAAAGAAATGGTTTAGAGTGATAATTGAGGAATGCTCCCATAGAGAAAAAACTGCTAATGTAGTTTCATGCGTTATTTATAGACCGTCCAAGTGGAGCATCATCAATGTGACATTGAGTAAGGGAGATTGGTGACAGAGAATGAAATATTCAGCGGCAGAGACAGAGAGAGAAAGGGAGAGTACGTGGGGAAGGAGGAAACATAAAGGTTATTCATATAAATTCCGAATGAGTATTTGATTGTATCGTGCGGAAGTTACAGCTCGTTGTCCCTCTTAGGGGTGGGTGGGCATTAAAAAACAGTTATATCCCTTTTTAAAACCAAGCCGCTTGGAACCACCTTTCATTTTGAACACGGCGTTCCTCGAAAATAATGGGAAAATGATGAAATAAACGTGAGGGATATTGAGAGTTACGGCGAAAATGAAAATATTGCTTCAGACCGTTGTGAGACGTAATGAATCCATGCGTATTCCTAAAATCAAGAGTGAATGTATACTTTTGTCACCATCAGAAATCGCGCTGGTAGAATGTTTGCACAGGGAGTCATCAATCATTGTGAGGAGTATGGACGAATTATAAAAGTTTCGCCGCCGGGGAAAAGTAACGATTGCCCAATAATGAGTAGCGAATACGTGAAAAAATGTCTCCCAATCAATGATTTCGTCCGTGTTTGCTGAAGCTCGAACCGTACAGTATTGTCAAAACATGCACTTGCTTGAATAGGATACGTCGTGAACATTCCGAAAGAGCCCTCTTTTTTTGCAAATTTCCAAGGGATATCCCAGTAAGCATTCTAAATGTGACTTATCCGTATGCATGCTCGTTAATTACATGAATACTCATGATACTCATGTATGTACTTAGTGGGGCTTTTTATGTGTAATGCGGTGGCAAAGGGCGAAGCTTGTTGAAAATGGAGAGGATGTGTAAAAGGAATATAATGCCAGGGAAGAACACGTCGTGAGATCTGGACATTCATTTTCCAACCAAAATAGAAGCGCATTATAAAAGATGAAAATTAATTTAAGAGCAGTATTGCTACGTTTGGCTGCTGTGGTTTTTTTGTGGGAGACAAAAAAAATGTTATATGTAAAATAGTATTTCCTTCCCATATCTATCGTTGAATCCATTTTACTCACGCGCCTGCAAACGAAGCTGTGTACTCCTCATAGTTTTACACTTAATTGGAGAATATTTTAGTATACTTTTTTCGACTATTTGTAATACAAAAATCTTCAGTTATAGCTGAATGGTGTATAAATACGAAGGAGAAATATAATTCGTTGTCACAGTCAATAATAGCCTATTGTGTACCACGAGTTTCGACGCAGACGAATAAATCATCAGAAACAAGGGCTTCGTCGTCAGAATCAGATACAAGCATCATAGCTGATGATGACGCCCTACCCATCGAAACGAATTGCATATGATTACAATACTAATTTAATTTGTACATAGTCCGTTTTATTCTTTTTTCTTAGTAGACCATGCATGTCAACTCGGAATATTCATGGTCAGTGCTACAGTGTTCAATTCAGACGGAATGCATATGAAAATATTTCCACCCTAGACGGTTCCAATTTCGTCCATAATTAATGAATCAATGTGATAAAATACATGCTAAATGATGTGGAGTCCATTTTTAACCTCTAGCAGAATTGGAAGTTTGTTTTTTTATTTAATCCATCGAAGGATATGAAATAGAGATAAGGATATGAAGGGAGAGAGAGAAAAGCTCTTCCTCGAACTCCTGTTATTTATTTTATTTTATTTTAATACAGCGCGGGAAAAATCGGAGCGGGTCTCGGGAGTGGTCAAGTACAGTAGTGGAGATAATAGAAAAGCTGAGAAGGGAAAACAGAGTGAAGTGGTGGTCAGAGAGGTGCTCCGAAGTGGGAAATATGTTTCTTGGAGGTCCAATCCGCGGTACTGCACCCACCATTCTCCCTCTTACCCTCTTGGGGAAGGGAGGTGTCTAGTTTCGCTGGCACCGTCGTTGCGTTGGTCGAATAAAAGTGATACGTGACGCGTATTGCGTGAGGGGGGGGGGGAATAAGGTGCCAATAAATCGTGGTAGAGCGTGTGTTGGCTATCGTATTCCTGTGCGTGCGTGTGAGTTGGTGTGTCAAATCCGAAATCGTCCGCCAAAAGTGGCTGAAGCAAAAAAAAAAGAAAAATGGGTAATATTAATTTTTTCACTCATATATACCCATATTACTAATAAGCACAGTTATGCGAAGTTTCGCGCTAATCTGCTCATGAACAAAAACACTCCAACCACCTCTTATTTGGCGAGCTCCTCATCGGACTAAATTCGAGCCGCCGGCTGAGAGCGGGATAGGAGGGAAGAGCGGTATTGTAAGGTTCAGAGCCAGTGGGGAATGGTGCTAGTTGGTCAAAATCCACTAGAATGTTTTGTGATAACAATCCAGAGCCCTTAGTATATGAGAAAAATGAGAGTATATTGCTCAAATTAGATACGAAACGCTAGTTAATACTGATTTTTCCTTCTCTAACCTCGAAGTTCGGTACGATCTGGAGTGAAAAGGCTAAATTTTAGCATTCAGGATAGAGCCATTTCTTTCTCCTCTTCCACCTGAAATTTTTCTATTGTGAACAAAAATAATGCAATGGCTAGAAAAATGTAAACATTCAGGATCTAGTTCGTTTTCCTCCTCCACGCCTGTAGTTTTTCTTACAGATTCGTGGAAAATCTATAGAAACATTGTGACTGCTCGTTGTCATCTATTGTGTAAATCCACGCAGTTCTCTAATCTGTAGCCCTTCCCATCGATCTACGCCAGCCAGATTTACTACTTATGAGCACATTAATGAGCTTGGCTTACTCCAAGCGAAATGCAAATGTTCAGGTTGGAGAGGCCTATTGCTTTTCCAAGTGCCAATGCTGCCCCTACCCAAAAGTTCGATAACCCAGGAAAGTATTCCATAAATGTGAATGAGAGGTTGTCTACTTTTTGTGGAGCCATTTCAACCTCGATTTTCTGATTTATCCACTTTGCATTTGCTCCTAGATTTTTCCAGCACAAATATTGCTTCCGAGTGGATATGAAGTAGTTGTGTGGTACGCATGAAAATATATGAGGTAAATGAGAGCTACGTGCCATTAGGGTGAAGTAATGAGCATGACTTGTAATTATACAGGATATATTTAAAGAAACGAGATTTGAAGTTCCTCTAGAACGCATTTTAATGTTTGAATATTGGGAATTGATTGATCCCTAGTAAAATCTATAGACGCCAACGATTGTTCTCAATTGTGAAATTTGTTTAGCTTTCAGTCATTTTAAATTTTCATGAGTTTTGCTGAGCTTTCGTAATATTTTTCCGTCCTAAAGTAATTCAAATATTTAATATTTCGGCTTCATTCTATTATTGACTCTTGGTTCGAAATGAAGATATAATTATACTGATGTGTGCTTGGCGTTTTTGGATTTGAATTTAGGGAAATGCCTCGAACCTGAGTTTATATTTTTATTTCACCTTACTTGTGCGTCAAACCTAGGCTGCATAGTTAGGAGATTGGGTAAGCATAGGGTAAAAAATATACTCTTTGGGATTAGTTTATCTTTGAATTCCAACATTAGGTGAATGAGGACCCTTTGTCACTAGACTCTAGAAAAGGCTGACATAGATCGTGTCAGAAAGTAAAGCAACCACTGGGCTCAAACGATATGGTGTGGTCGATTAATTACATTCTCTCTATCGCATCACCACCGACCTATATCTTTCGTAGGTCTGGAAGTATTCATCACAATTGGGGGCAAACATTGTAAGCTCCTCAGAATTTTTACTTTCATTCGTATACGAAGATTTATCAATGAAATGTTCTTGGCTAAAAAGGAATTCTTCATTATGCCGGTTGGATTCGACCCCATTCTACGAATAACGTATTTAGCCATTAGTGAATCACGAGTCCGTGGGCAAACGCTGCCGTTCTAATTAGAAAAATTATTATTCCGTATTAGAGGCGAGGAATAAAACCTCTTTCTCCAACGAAACTCCAAATGTGGTATCTGGAATCGCACAACTTAGCATTACACTTCGAAAAGCTGCTGCACTCCGGATGGTATTTAACCTTTCACCCACCAAAACTATTTCACGTTCTTATCTTTGTTTAGAGCATTCGGCCTTAAGGCCTTTCACATATTTTTTTTCCTCCAGAGTTTAGAGACTCGCGTAGCCTGTATACATGTCCGTCTGAGCTCGGGGACCTTAATATAGAGACCTTTGTGGCCGCTGCTCCACTGAAGTGATAAGCGCGGAGAGCCCTTGATATAGCTCTTCCATTGTTTTTTACCACCTTTGCATTCCCGACCTGGATCTCTATCTCTGCCTCTGTTTATTCCGACTTCAGATTTTTTTTCTCTTCTGCGGCTTTATCCCTCTCCTTCCACCCGTTTGTGATTAATTCCCGCCTTCCCATCCTTCCCTTCCGTGCTAGGACGCCATTTCCCGTGAGTCTCTCTGTCCCCTTCTCTCGTCACACCATCATCGGCGATTTCGTCGTCGGTGAGCGCTTTGCGTGCGTTTGTGCCCGTGGATCTCGCGGACGGATAGACCAGGGTGACGCCGTTGCGTCGCCATGACCTCAGATGTCCGCATTCTCCGTCACTCAGAAAAAATACACTTCCTTCCACGGGGCCGCAGTACTCGTAAAGGCGGGTGAGTTTGGAAAAGGGCATACGAGAGTCGTTCTGGGTGATATTTGCGATGTGCTTCGTCCATGCTCGCGGTCGGGCGTCTTGTTTGAAGGGAGTGGCGTGTGACGTCGTAGACGTAAGTCGTCTTATCGCCAAACCTCGCGATCGTCTCTTATTATCCCATTCTTCTTTATCCAACCATCTCTCTCAAAAATCCCTTCAGTTGGTTTATTTCTATCCATATGTTCAGTCTTTATCCTTTTCACCTCGAAGGGAATATTTGCTTAAACCTGTGTCTGTTAAGACTCGAATTAATCTGAAGCTTTTCCGTGCCACTTCGCGTGAACTCAATGGAAATGCAGGTTTCCTCGGATTTCCTGGTCTTTAGCTTTTCCTCTATCAAGTGGAAGGTTAATTATGGCGCTCGAGATTTTGCTGCTGTGGGTTAAGCTCAAGCCTAGCCTCACATATCTTATCGCCCTTTGCTCGTCACATTTGCAGCAAGAAAGCCGCGCAAGAAAGTGGGTGAGGTCAATCCATACGTTTTTTTATCTTATCTCGTTGTTGTATTTTAGTTCATTGAGTAGCTCTCGTCTTCAAGCAGGTGGGTCCTGGGTTTATATCCGGGTTTCTCTACGAGTAACCTACGACCTAAGCATTCTAATTTTTTGAAAATTTGTAACTTTCTTCGAATCTGAGGGTGTTCCAGAAATTTAGTTGATCAATTGGGCGAATGCTTTGTGGAATTCCGTGCTTGAAGAAGAAGAGGATGATTTATACTTATAAACCCTCCTTTTTAGGTTTAGTTAATCAAATTTCTCTACCTGTTATGCCGTGTCACTAAAAAAACTCACACCTAACCCTACATGAGTGATTTTCATATATCTTTGTGTACTGTGGTAAATCAATTATAGCCTCGACCGCCATTCCAACTTTCAAATGGATTTTTAAACAAGTGAATTTAGTGACTGTAATTCCTTTTTCTTGAAAAATATTTTGTGTTAGCAATGGTGATAACATTTTTAGTCGATATAATCAACTGTCTGAGAGGAGACCTGGTGGAACATAATGTGAAACATTAAAAAAAAAAGCAAAAGGTAGCCCTATCCTAATCATTAAAAAACTGTCAGTGTACCAAGCGACCCTCTGTTTGGTTTTATTTAAGTTTTCAAAGTAGTTATATCACGTAGGAAAAGGCCTTGGACGGTAAGGAAATGTTAATGTTGACGATTATAGAGATTAGAAAATACTAGCGTTTTAGAAGGCAAAGGAAGTGTTGGATGAGTGTTGTATTAAACCGCTATTTATACCGGCAAGCGTATATTTTTTATACGCGTGGCTCGTTGCAAGGCAGATAAGGAGGTTCATTCATCCACTTTCCCATTCTCGGACTTTTCGCCACCACTCACCCACCTTCCTACACGCTCCAGCGCCTCCCTCTTATATGCGACGCTCGACCCCAAATCAGAGCCCTCCACAAACCTTGATGGCCGCAGAAAGGATGAGTTTCATCACGTAAAAAACCTTTTTTCATTTTATTTTCTTTCTTTTTTTCTTACTCTCCGTATTGGCGACGAGGGTAGGTTTTCGAAACACGCATCGTTTATGGGCAAACGGACCGGGAATGTTTGATTTGGTGCCCCTCTCCTCTATTTGCTCTTGCGGTGTCCTCTTGGTCTATCCGCCGAGATTTTACGACTAATGGTACCCATGGGGGAGGGACGGGGCTGTGAAGGGTTCCCTCTTTTATTGTTTCGTCCGACACACGTGCCCTACTCAAGGGTCATATCCCCGCCGGACGAGTAGACCACTCGTCCGGGATTCGAACACGCGGACTCCGACCCTCGCTACCACCTGCACCGCGGATAGTGGAGTGCTATTCACCGCGTGCTCATTATCCGCTTTCGACGGCAAAGGGCCTTGTCTCGTTGTGTGTTATTTTCGGGGCAGAGGTGACCGTACCCAAAGATCTGTCTTCGCTGTAGTGATTCTGTTCCTTTTTCATGAACATTTTCTACTTTCACCACGGATAAATGATACGAATGCGTGAATAATAGAAATATCATATAAAATAAGGATTATTAGAAATAAACAGTTCAGAAAAGGTTTATCAGAGGCCATTTGGAAATGAAATCATACTAATATACTGAATCAATTACGAACGTTGATCCAAATAATGAAAATCATACTCAGCATGGTTATTTGGACCAATGGAGTGATATTAAGATTTAATACTTAGCTGCACTGATCAGGACTCTTGAGAATACTAGAGAACCAGCGAGACACATTTTATTTGGAATGGAAAGTGCTAACTACGATAGCTTGAATAATAGAAAAAGCTTATAAAATAAGGATAATTAGGCATAAACAGTGCAGAAAAGGTCTATTAATACATACCTTTGTGATAGGATACTGAATGCCATTATTTGGATCAAAGCGATATTCTTAGTACATATACCTCATCGGTATGCCAGCTAATAGTTCAGACCCATGACTCATGGGCATGTTGTTGTAAGTTTTTGAACTTTTTTGGGCCCAGAGTTATACTTAACGGCGTCAGAATTTAAGTTCTTGGGGACTAAACCTATTTGCAAAGCAGTTTGTACCAGCATCGTGAAACCCACCAACACATGAAGGGTTCTGACATGTTGGTTTGTCTCCTTCATATTTTTACTAAAATCCCTATACGCAATAGAGGTACCGTTTTGAGCAGTGTCGGACGAGATACCGAAAAACGTATTAAACTTATTGCACTATTTAAGGTAAAATCTTTCCAGTCTGTAATCAACCATTTGATTATCCTTCGACATTCCCAGCCCAATCATTGCTTTTCATTGAAACGTGTTTATCCCGGAGCTATAATGAGCGGATGGTCATCATGGAATAACTGTTTCACAATTATTATCGCATTATATTATGACAAGAATAAATTAACTTCTTTTTCTTGGAAAGGCTTTCTGTTATTCATTAGATATAAATTTTGACGCACTGATCAGGACTCTTGAGTTGGCGGCCAGCGTTGAAAGTACTTCAGGACCATAACATCACTGTTAATAAGTACTCGTATGCCTCATCGCCAGAATTAAGGCACAAAATCGCAGTAATTATTTAGAAAATGCACCGGATTAAATGTGGTACTCACTAAGTTGGCCTTGAGCCGCTACAATCCCCACCACACGTACCCACTGATATCTCCGTGAGGATTTTTTCGTCGGCCATGGGACCGGTTCATTGTGGGCGGGTTGGTCAGTCTATTCTACTCCGCAGCCGAGATAATGAGGTATTTCGGATAGGTACCGACTGGAGCATCCTGGATATGAGTGCATGTGTTTACTCGTTGTCTCCCGTAATTGGGAGAATCGATAGGGCCGAGAGGGGGGGAGTGGAGGATTGGGGGAGGAGGCGGGATGGCAGAGCCTGGGATCTGGCCACTGCTTGTTGATTTCATTCTGGCCATGTTTTCCGCTACCCGCACTCGGTTACATGAATTTATTATGGCCGCAGCGAAGAATTCTTGATTGTGACTGAATTGTATTGCCCAGTAACTAGGCCCTTGGGTAAACCGCGGGAATAAAATTGAAAACGTCCGCTCGAATCGATTCAAAATCAAGAAATTTTACAAAATTGTCATTTTTGGAAATCCGCTATCCACTTCACTACGCTGGATTATTCAATGACTGCCAACTCGTAATTTTCACGGCTGTTGGGATTTCCCAAGACCAGCAATGTGCTCTCTTTCGTAGCCAAAGAATCGATTGTTAATTTCGTTGAAATACTTCGGAATTTTTCATTTCAATTCCTTTGCTTTGTACGCTTTTAGGAATATTAAATAAAACATAAGTATAAGGACCAGCTATTGTTTTTACTCTTAAAGCTATTCTTAGCTTTTAAATTCCTCAAAAATTTTGACTCGAAATGGATTACATTCAAAATAAGTCATAAATATCTGGACATTATTCTAATCCATGTATTTTTTGAACCATTTTCCATACCGTGAACTTTTGTTATTATAGTCAACAACGTGGATTCCTTTGAATTTTGCTTCTTTTCCACGGTATAGCTGTAATACGCCTTGTAATGAGTGTCGTAAGACACTAGTTGGAGGTCGTTGATATACTACATTTCACCGGTTTATCTCCACTTCAGTAGCGGACTTATTATTGAGACAGGAACTAACATCAGTGGTATTAAATGTTGCGGAGGAGTCCCCTGGTGCTTGTGATGCGAGGGAAAACTCGTATTACGGATTGCATATTTTTTCATAGGGAGATGGTTCGGGGGAAAAGTTCCCTATCACGAGCATTCGAGGCCGCGGTGATGATTTAGATTCGATTGATGAGATATAGAAAGACTGCTATTTTGAGAGGTGACTGCCTACTGCATGAGCGTCAGAAGTTTCTATAAAGAAATCGACAAAAAGCTATATCTAAAGCTAATAGTTTTAGAAGTTTATTTATTTTTCTCCCCTATCGATGTGAGATGTAATTTTATTTCAATTTCGGTGAATTGTGGAAAAATTGTACTTTTATTCCCTCCGCCGCCCGAATATCTGAGTTTTTTCCCTCGCTCTATTAATTGTAAACGATGATTTTACTTTTTTATTCTCAGACACTTAAACTACCTCAAAATAAACAGGGAATAAGTGCTGTTTTCAATTAGCTGTGCTAGATACAATGATGCGGGTTAGGAACTGAAATACATTTGACTTTAAGCCCCAGTATTATGTTGTTTGTCTTCCGCTCCCAAATTTGAAAATTTTCGATTTAAATGAAATGTCTAAACTGGAGAGAAACTTCAAAATATACATCTTCTCTGATACGCATTACATGTCATAGGATGATAGCCAATCCCAGTTATTCTAATATCTAGGAGTTTTCTATGTGGTGCCTTAATAGTGGCATGATATTTTTAATGGCTGAACTGATGGCGTTTAAGTATGCCCGTGGTTTGAAGCTTCATTTACGATGCAAGAGAAGTTTGCTCAGTAAGGTGAAAGAATCTTCCATCTTGCATAGAGGAGTTCAGATTGCTAATATTTCATTTCTCCTCCAAGTATGGGAACTTGTAAACAAGAACATAAAGGAGCTATTAATAGTTTTTGTCAGACGAAGAAAGTCAACATTTGCCTTTATATAGCGGTAAGGAAGCATGAAAATAAGATCCACAGTTTCTTTTTACTGACTGCCGAAACTATTAGCGCTAAATTTAAATTAAGTGTGTCATGGTTTAAGATAGAGTGGGAAAACTTAATGTTTTTTGAAAAAGCAGGTGAGAGTGGAAATTTAAAAGAGATCTTCACTCAGATTGTCGGCACTTTTGACCTCTGCGGGGTGTCTCATAGTTGTGTATTCACAGCAGTGGCCCTAGCGGAATTGCCGTTACCTGAAGAGATTCGTCCCCAGTCTGTCTATATCTCGCGCTTTGCCCTCGACTGCTCAGTGGTGATTAGCCCGAAGGAGAGGCGGACACTCCTCCCCTTGGTAACAGGGGTAACAGGCGACACGTTGAGAGGAGAACCACCCCATGGAAGGAAAAAAGAGATCCCCTTGGCGTCCCCTCTTCAACCTGACACCGGCTTGCGCGCCCTCCTCCTACACAGCGAATAAGGAATGAAGAGAGGGAACCCTTTTTCGGGCTTGAAGGAGGACCTTAAGGATGGCTAAGGGTTTGGAGACGCCCACCCGGACTCCACTCGGTGCAAGATAAACATATCTCGCCGCGGACTTGGCGCTTTCCCGCTCCGCTGCCGTCGCCGCTTCCCACGGCGCGCACCGCTGACAAGAGGCGAGGAGGCATTGAAGGAATCCAAGATCAAAAGTTTGGCGTTGAGGGGGACGAGGCATGAATGGATGCCGGGTTGGGCGAGGCGACAGGATGGGGGAGATTGGCGTGGCAATGTTTACACTCCGTTCATCGACGGTCTGAGGTCGTCAGGTCCGGGAAACCCTAGACGGAGACGAAGGTGAAAAATGGGCAAGGAGGCGTTTATTCGAAGGTGGGATGGAAGCACTTGGAACTTTCCCCGCTCATCATTAGGAAGCACGTTGCTTTTTTTACTGTAATTGAGAAGGGAATCCCTGATTATTGTTGTCTCTTTCCCACTCTTTTAGAATGTATCATAAACATTTTATTCCTGCCTTCAAAATTGTCTCCACTTGACATCAAAGAAAAATTATAAAATCTTCCTTGTAAGAATCCGTTCGCGATGAGCGAGTATTTTTAATTAGATGTACGTCGGAAGAGACGTTAAACCGTGGTCCTCCCGCCGCCTTTCGTTGAGGGTAGGTAACGCCGACACCGAGTTTCTATCCACCTTTCCACTTGTCCTCAATGTTCATTTCCTTACTCATCTTTCCCCAATGGTGCAAATGACTTGTTCTCGGTCGCCACCAAAGATAACAATCTACAAACTGAGCGGTTAATTATTCATCTTCACCCACTATTGTCCCACGTTTGTTTTACATTCGGTTTGTTGCAAGTCCTAATTTTGTAATTTATATTTGTCTCTTCTCTCTTTTTTCGAAGGCATTATATTCCTATCCAACCACGAGTGAACAGTTGTCCTCGTATATGTCCTGATAATTGAATATTTTAGGAATCACTTCCGTGATGAAAATCTCGGAATCCTACAAAATAAATCCGTGTTGAAAATACGGAATGTAATTCCAAAAATCTTCAATTATGAAGCCCACTCATCGGCGCAAATGATCTCACTCTAACTTATATCCCGGCCGAAATCAGAGCATAAAATTAAGTTAACTAGCTGAGCAGGCCTTGCCAAACCAGTTTGCAATTGTGGAGTAACTTTTCTGTGAGAATGATAAGCACCCAAGCGTATAAATGTACATGTGAATTCCAAGTCGTCAACTGGAAATGACATTTCGCCGCGAGCGTAAATTTCTTAAGTTTTGAGTACACCTTTATCCCCAGTCGATTCCGTTCACGTGCACGGGTATCTGACGGAGGTCGCTGGCGGGTATATGAGGGGTGAGGTAGTTGAAGTATTGGCTCTTTTCGCCGATGGTCGTGGTTAGACCCCAGGTAGGAGAGGAGATTGCTTATTGAAATCCCTAACCCCACTTGGGTGTCACGTGGAGAGCGCTCCAAATGTAATAAATCGCGAGTCGGACTCGGGAGTTGATAGTAGTGGACCCTTTCCTGCCTTTCATTTAAGTATAGGCACTTGTCGGATCCAGATTTCTCTTCACCCTTTTTGCATTTCGAAAGCATGGCTTCATTTATCTACCATTTCCATCACCTTTTAACTCGAGGGTGGCCTGAACTGATGGAAACACCGATACCTGGTGGAAACTGGAGACTAAACGTCGTTACCGACGGCTAAGGCCAGCACTGTTGATCACTCAAACCGTTGAAGGTGCCATAGTAGCCAGAGGGCTGAGTTCCAATCTCGTAGGTCCGCATTCTTTTTCCGCATTACCGAATTCAACCTTCAGTTAGCAAATTAGACTCCTGTAAATAGCGCAACTGATCTCATTTACCATTTGCCTCACCAAATAACCTTATCCCGCGTGAAGTTACCCCTGTTTGCAAAAGGGCGACGGTAATTGCAAAATTTCCTCAACTGTCGAAGCATGCTAAACTGTCTTAACTACCATTATGACCTTAGGAGCCGATCGGTTCCCCAAATAACGACCACGTGCCTCTGGGGTCGCGGGTGTGGGACAAAATGGGCGATTCCCGCGGAGTGATCACGGTCAGAGAATTCAAGAGATCGCGACGGCGAGGATATATATATATATATATATATATATATATATATATATATATATATATATATATATATATATATATATATATATATATATATATATATATATATATATATATATATATATATATATATATATATATATATATATATATATATATATATATATATATATATATATACACACACACACACACACACATATTTCGAAGCCCTTCCGGAAGATGAATTATTCAGGAAATATCCACCCACGCGACGCCACACTTCCCGTCGGGCCCCGCGCTCAGGGATCTCCACACGTTTCGTCGGCGCCCCGTCGCACTCTTCCGCTAAACCCCTCTCCTCCCCCCTTACCCGCCCCATAACTCCCTCTTTCCCCCTTTCCACCACTCTCTCTGGGAGGAGCAAATATTTGAAGAGAACCAATTCTCCCTGTATGTGTCGGACGAAAGGGGAGAGGAGGTCGGTGGGTGTATGTATGTATATATATGTATGTGGAGGGCCTTGGATGTGAGGGTAGTGGGGGTTCGTAGCGGGGCAGAGGTGGAGGAATATAAGGGTTAGGTGGGGGGATGAGAGACGGGGGAGAAGGGGTTTTAGGGATGGAAGTGGGTGCGGAGAGGGGCGGGAAAAAATACAGCGTTCGGGATAAAAATACATCTCCATTTGTAGCGGGTGAAACGCCGTTTTTTTTCTCTCGGAGACGGGGTAAAGAGATGGGGTGCTCCTTCCCTTGCGTACAGTTCAAACCCCCTTGTACCCATCTCCTCCCCCCCCACAATATCTCTCCTCCACATTCTCAAACCACCAAAAAAAAACGAGGAGAGAAGTATGCAAGGGTGGTTGAGGAAGGAGTGGTTTTGAGGAGGAGGAGGCCATGGGTCGTACTTACGAGCTGACCTACCCTTTCCTCCCCAACCTCCCTACGGTTCATTCCACGTCCATGAGCTCTACTCCCTCTTCCCTCCTCTCTCCCTCTTTCATTACCTCATCTTCATTCTCTGTCCTCCCTTGTCGAACAATCCTTCCCGTCCAATACTCTCCATCTCCTCCCATATTAGCACCACTTCTGCTTCTTATTACCCTCCCCTCTTGGAAGCTTCAGTCTCCTCCCCAAGACACGTTCTCTGAGTAATTCCACTCATAATTATTTTCCTCGTTTCTTCTTTTTCCTTTTTTCCGATGTTACTAGCTTGATAATTTTGCTTCTTTTTTGGTATCATCAATAATCGTTCAATCCCAAGATTGGTTGACTGCAGGCCTCCATTCATCCCTATTTAATGTTAGTTCTCTTACCTCCTGGTATCTTTTCCTATGTACTTTCCTCTTTCTTTGGTCCATGATCATATTCCTGTGTTTTCCTTTGGGGACTTTTCCCTCTATTTTGCCTTCAATTATGTTCTTCACAGATCCCTTGTGTCCCATGGTGTGTCCAATCCATCTGGTTTTCCCCTAATGTATTGTGTTCCATATGGTCATTTTCTCTTCTACTGTTCTGAACACTTCATCATTTCATATTTTTCCCCGTCCATTTTATGTTCAGCATCCACCTCCAGCTCCAGGTTTTGAAGGGTTGTAATCTTTTCTGGTCAGCTTTTCAAATGGTCTATGCTTCCGATCCATAGAGTGCCATGCTCCACACGAAAATGTTCACATATTGTTTCCTGGTTTGTAGTTCTATCATCTTTGAATACAGCAATTGTCTTCTTCCCATGAACGCCTTCTCTATTTCGGCTATTCTCTGCTTGATATTCGTTGTACATTTTCCGTTCCATATGATGGTACTCCCGAGATAGGTGAAGGAATCCACTAGCTCTAACTTCTCTCCTCTCAGGGTGACTTCTGCATTCAGCTTCTCTTATTGTGGATATCGTTAGCTAATTTCCCAACCTACCCATAGCGCATCACTGAAATGATCACATCCTTCGCACGTGTTGCGGACTCTTGACTTGGAAAGAGCGTTCTCAACTTTTTATCCGTTTCAGACGCATTTTAGTGCGTTTTGCCCAAAATTAAATTACATGTAAATTATAAAAATCATGGTAATTTCACCATTTTAATTGTATATTATTCATGATATTAACATCTAGGTCTGGAAAATGTTGCTATTGGCAACTTTTAGGAATTCGGAGGTCAGGCGTTAATGCAGTTGGAAAAATTCTTTAATTATACCTAAACGGATATAGACAATGGCGAGTAATTTCGCTTGGGCACTTGTAAAGACTTAAAGTAGGAATTCTAAGCAGAAAATTTGGTCCTTTGTCCTCTTTGTGTTACTTAAAATCAACAAACACTCTGAATTCCTCTGGGAGCTAGAGAAATTGACCATTTTTCCATGCTTAAAAAAGTATTTCCATCGAAATTGGTGTTTATCCTAATTCTTTAATGTCTATCAGCAAAGTTACATGATGAAGCTAAAATTTAATGCGCAAGTGATACGTATATCTTTTTCTGGTTTTTGAGATATTTTAATTCAAACTCGGTTTACACCATTTGAAACGGGCAGTAGGAATTACTGTAATACGCACATACATACTAGTCACGCTGTTCCCTTCCGGAGTAGGTAGAGTCACTAAGTTTCACTCATAAATACATATTTGTACACTTAACACTGCTTCAATAATTTCCTCCATACTGACCTATCCTTGCGTGACTCCCATGACATATACATCCTTTTGCCTCATTTACCCCATACGCTGCTTCATACGCGCTCTCCTGTTTTTAATACTCATAATATTCCTCCTAAGAATTTCCTCAACCACATTCAACCACAACTTTCTCGGCCTACCTCTACCTCTCACACCATTCATTTCACTCTTATATATCTGTTTCGTTGTTCGACTTACATCCATTCTCTCAACATGGTTAAACCAACGAAGCACACTCCTTTCATTTATGTCCATTACCGGAGCATGAAACCCACATTAATTTATTACCCAAAATTTCCAAAACAGTTTTTATTCCGACTTTGTTGTTTTTAAAGTGTTTCATAACTTCCTACCCATTTCATTTCTTTAAGCTTCATTCTTTAGTGATATTTTCGTCCGATATGGGGCTTCTTAGGTCTTAAGTCTTGTTCAAATTAATTTTCCTTGGCTACATTCTTTCCAGTTTTAGTCAACTCCAGGTCTAATCCATAGTTCTAATAAATTGTTTCACCTTCAAAAAATGGACGGGGGATATCGTGCAAAACTTGGATGACTTTGTAATCAAATTCAGATTCTTATATTTTAATACATCCTTTGCTGACTCTAAATGTATGAGATTTTTGTGTTTTCTCATCAGTTATGATGATAAAAATAGTCGCTAATTCGTGCTATTGTATTCAAAATATCCAACCATTTTGGATATGTATTCATTAAATATCTCACTATGATTCGCATTGTTACATATATTTGTTCGTCCAAATTTCCTCTATAGCACCGACTCAATTCACAAAATATGGACATTTCAGATATTTTTTACCTCACGATAATGCGTGATATTGTTGTGACACCTGGATATCAAAATCAAGCAAACGTTTTAAAAACAGCTGCTTAACCAAGGATATGTTTTTTACAATGTGCAACGTTCCATGAAGCATAACTTTCGTTGCGATAAAACTTTAAATTTCAGAGAAATGAAAATGGCCGTGATGGGTACAGAGGATAAAGAGTTTACTCCTTGGCATGAAGTGAACCTCAGCAGCAATAGAGAATGTTTTTGCTCCGAGTTTAAGCTTTTCAGCTTTTCGTGTCAGCAGTTTCCGTCCCAGAAGGCGTTAAATTTTAAATCACCTTCCCCTCCCACTCTCTCCTTTTTTATTGTTATTTCCTTCGCTTTCCGCGCTGCCGAGAGTAGTCGTTATGTAATTATGTTTATTGCTTGTAAAACACGTTCCATTATTTGACTCGTCCGTCCGCCGAGGCTAAGTCATCATTAACGTCTGATGTTACGTACCATCATCATCCACTCGCAACACGTGTGCCGTCCCCCCCTCCAAACACAATATGATCAACAGCATGCCATTCTGCTCTTAACCTCTTGTCGATGCCTCTCACCCAAAGCCCCACCCATCAAATACCATTCATCTTTCATTTTTCGCTCACTCTCACCCCCCCTCTCCCATCCTATCCTTATATACGTCTCACCCCCCTATCCTATCCCTCCCACGCACCCCCCACCCAACACCCCCAGCCACTTCATTATTGCCTTCCAACTCTCCCTCCTCCGCCCACTCCTCCTCCACCCACAATCTCAGCACACTTTAATCTCCTAGGCGTCGTTGCCAAATTGCCTCTCCTCCGCTCCCCGTCTTCCCTCACCCCCTATCCGAGTTTCTTTTCCCCACTCCCCCCACCCCATCTCAGCCGTCTACTTGAGACTTCACATCCCCGCCTCTTACGCCAAAAAACCCTCGAAACCGATAAACTTCTTCTTTCCCTCGTCTGTGACCACTTTTTTAATCCGCGACCCCTTCTTTTAACACCTCCAAAGCCGGAACAAAAGTTCTATTCTCTCCCTTTTTGGCCCTTCACGTCGCTTTTTAAAACGCCCTTCTCCCCCTGGCGAGTACTTCACATCCTTTTCTTTCTCGCGAGCGATAGTTTTATTTTCTTTTTATCGGCCGTTTCTCATCCGTGTTGTTTCGCTCCCCCCGCCGATGATTCGTTTGATGGTTATTCATCACCAGCAGATTTTGGGGCGCGAAACGAGTTTTCAGGTTAAATTTTTTTGGAAATTATTTTCCAACCGTTATCCGCGGTCTGTTTCACCCTTCCTGGAAGCCTCGGATTCTTGGAAACGGTAAACTTTTTCTATAGCCAACCCCTTAAATTTACTCGTCGGAAAAATTATTTCAAGACGATAGTGAAAATAAATTCCAGCTCTCCTGTGTTGCGTCAGAGAACTCTCACAGGTGATTCTGACGGAAATCGGTTTACGTCAAATGCACAAGTTCCTCCAGAATGAAATATCTTTTCCAGCTCACTAATTGCGTGTCATGTTTAAGTGGATGGTCAAGTCGATGTGCTTATAAATTTTTCGTAAATTCAATGTGATTTGATTGATGAAAATAACAACTAGGTTAATTTCTTTCACATTAATTTACTTCCCTTATGGCCAGTTTCAGAAACGACATATATGTATTTTCTCAATTTATGGGATCCATAAGCCATGGCAACCTATCAACAATTGTCTCTGAAATATTCGATAAATGTATTGTTACCATAACTTATGGCATGGAGTAATGAGTTCCATAAGTTGCCAAGATGGTGTATGCGCGATGGGCCGCTTGGAGACTTAATTACTTGATCAATGGGTTGTTTTGAGACGAATGACGAGTTAGCTTACTCTTACTGAAAAATTATTATGTGCATTCGCAATTATGATGAATAAACTATCATGCATTTTATCCGGCGGTAGAACATAAGATCAAACATTTTATCCAGTGGTAGAATATTTGATCAAACATTTGAAGCAATTAATTATTGGTAGATAAGTTTGAAACTAGCTGCTGTATCCCTGCGATGCGAACATGTGTATGAAGTATGTATATAATTTCATGGATTTCATTACTACTGATTTCCCAACTCTATGTTCTTGCAATCGACCATTAGTCTTGGGACTGTCTTTATTTTACGCAAATATTTTGTGACAACTTGATTTGACGCAATCAGGCATTCATTGGCTGTGAAGCTGATGAAGCAAAAGAGAGAACGTAAAATTAAATTCTTTTGGGACTCCATTTATATCAATGAACCCATTAAAACATCCATATCACTAATGAGTATGACGATTGTTTATCGAATATGAGCATTGTCTCGCATGTATATTTTTTAAACTTCAGTATCTGCCATTTTAATATGGTGCAAGTAAGGAAGATAGTTATGAAAGAAAGAATCAATCACACGTCTCAATAGCATTTTCAATGGTAATGAGTATTCAATTCTTTTGACGGCATGGATTCTGTGGCGCATTTTAAAGTCTGTAAACCCTCTACAAATTTTAATTACCAAAGTACTTCTGTGCTAAAATAGTTCATATTTTCTCTGTAAATTCTGAAACATGTACATTCGTATCGTGAAAAAGAGGCATGTAGCTGTAAGTTAAATAAAGGTTAATTGACCTGTGTAAAGGGGAATTGATATTATTTTTTATAAATAATGGAATGAGTTGAACTGAGCTCAATCTCGTGCGATAATATTAAGTATTTTTTAATCCCTTTTTAGAATATTCAAACGAATGGAAGTTAATATTTAAAATATTTCGTATCCTAGTACGTGAAAATAAGTGTTTACTTAAAGAGGTTGAAAAGCACTTGTATAAATTACCAACATAAACTATTTCCGCATATATTATTATAACTTATCATTTAAATGATACTGCAAGCCCAATTTTTCTCACCATAAGCGAGCTAAATTAACTTTTTCTATGACTTCCCATTCACAAAAGACCTTCCTTAACATGGTACTCACTTGTCATTTAATAAAGCATTGAATTCGCAAATGACATATGCTGTTGTAATAATAATATTTATAAAATTTCAATTTTCGTTACACCTGAAAATGTAATAATTTGGAATACTATTTCCTGCTGTTTTTTTTCTTCGCGAAGAGAGATGGTCTTTAATGGAGATAGTACGCCAAGGAGCCCGTCTTACGAAAAGATATGCCATGGATAATTAATAATAACTAAGATAATATATTTAAAAATCAGCCTCCAAACCTGGCTTCCTCATTATTTCATGGTGACTAACCGCTTAGATTTCTACATCGCTGTTTTTGATGGCTCTGATGGTTTTGATGATCTAATTTAACGTGAAGCAGGGTCGTCTAATAACAATGTATGAACATTCATGGTTCATAAAAGTTATTTCCACTAATGAATACTTTTTTAATTTATTTCCGCCATAGAAAACCTTCGGTGTTTTCAGTTTAATGGTGTTTTATCGCATATCAAAGTTCGTTTTCGACCTCACGAGCCAATCATTTTTGATATTATCAAATTCAGGCGTAAGTGAAGATATTTAGAATGCTTGTGTAATGTTATACACTACATATGCAATGTTCGTAAGAAATCTCTCTGTTACAAGGGAATTAGCATGACCCGTGAGGGGTATTCCTTATATTGTGCACATTGTAATAGTTTTTGATCTCGTCACTTTAAAAAAAGTCCTTTTCGCCTGAATTATCATCCAGGAAAAGCTCCACATTGGTCCTCCAGTATCTGTTTTTTTCCTTCAAAATCGTTTCGGTCTCACACCGAGGAAGCGCTCCATATTGTCCTCAAAGCTAAAAAAACAAAACACACCCAGACGAGCGCTTACATGTGAATTGATCGGCCCTTCATCACAGGGCCAACAGGGTTGAAATTTTTCGGGAAAAGTGCTTGGCGGAACGAATGGACTCCTTCCGCCGACTTTTGCCGGGGCCGGCCGAAGTCGGGTCCCGGGCCTCGCGTAAGAGAGGGAGAGGCGAGGCCCCATCCGGCCCCGGGCGGCTACCGCCCCCGGTAGAGGCAGCAGCCCCCACGGAACAACCCCTTCGCGCGGATTAATGAGGCGGTGAGGCGGTCGAGAGAGAGGAGGCGTCGAAACGAGGCAGCGGATCTCACTCTTCCCGCCTTTTGTTCTCTCTTTCTCTCACACACGATCGGCGCTTGTCTTTTGTTCTTGTTTTTATGGCCCGCCCGGTTAAAAAAGAAAATAAATAAAGTCTTGTGTGCGGGTAGTAATAAAAAGAAAAGCCTTGTCGTGGTTGAAGAGAGTGGAGGGGGGGGCAAGTAATCGGGGGGTGAGACAGCCATCTCCGATGCTCCTTTTGGGCGATGCCGATGTTTCATCCTGCCGATATCGGGAAAATCAATCGGAGAATAGTTGTATTTTTTTCATCCGAGTCATGTTTTTTGATGCGCGATATCTAATCTGAAACGAAGGTGACGAGTAGTTTTAAAGTTTATCTGTATCCTCTCAACTTTGCCAGCGTGCATGCATAAATATCTTTCAAGTTGTTATCTTCTTTTAGGAGAGCAGGTGAGAAGAAACTTCGATCGTAGTCATAAGGAGAGAAAAAGGACGATATTTTCTGGATTCATCCTCACAGCCGTGCGCTGTATCTTTATCCACTTTCTTTTTCACGAATTTCTTCATGCCCTAAGTCATAATAAATCATTAAATCATTGTTAAAGTTGTCAACTGGCCCGGCGGTAACATAAAAATAAATTTAAGTATCAAATCATGAAGTTGTTAAAGCGTCAAAACTTAAGTGTATAAATATGATAGAAACTTCCATGTTACTATTATGAAATTCCATCAGGATAATGATATATTATGTAAGATTCAATTTTTTTACCATCTCTTACAAAATATTAAAATATTTAGCGAAGGGATGAAATAGTTTAGTGGTAGATCCAGTCCACTATGGTTCTATTTATATACGTAGACTTTCGTATATTTTCCTTTTATACTGTTAGTATATTTTAAACTGATGATAATCTTTCCCCACAAAGTTTGGTTTCTTCACCTCCTTACATAGCTCATTCTATGCTCTTTTGTTATCATTTCTACCATACTACCTTTGAAATTAAATTATTACTCCTTTTTAGGTGTATATCCTCACCCTTTACTTTTGTACATATTTAATCCTTTCCCCTCGCATCATTAACTCTTTTTTAAGTAAAATACCGTAAATTTTAGGAATGGGTGGTAATTAGACTCAGATTTAATCCTCTATTGGAAGCGAGCCAACGGAGAAAACTCCCGTCATAACCTAACTTATACAACTCTTTTCATCAGTTATCATTATGATTCGCTCAATCAATCCAATTGTCTTAGTGAAGCCATAATTATTTTTAACTTTATCGACCACATTTGACTCCGGTAAGGGGACATCCTAGCTAGAGAAAATTCCCACTCAATCTTCTTCATTAATGTAATATAGTTTCATATTTAGAAGTGATTTCCTGCTAATTCAAGCAAAGAACTATTGTTTTCCTTATGAATCCCTTGGAGAATGTTTATTACATGGTATAAAGAATTTTCTGGCTCTACTTTTTGCACGTTAATGCAAATGATAAAATGAATTCACTTTTTCAGTGTTTTTTTTATTCAAATGGTTTCGTATATCGTAAGTAGCCACTTGTGTAAAGAAACTGCTGGTATAGAATAAATATATTTTGGGAAATTCATTTAGGGTTATTTCTTTTTTTTCTCAAAATGGATTTTTTTTAAATTATGATCGCTATCGGCCGTCAGGAAGTCACTGATGTTTCTGGTTTCGAGATGTTAAGCCCTTTTAATTCATTTTATTTGAGAATCGATGTGTTCTTCGCCGATGTAAATTCAGTTGATTCTGTTCACTTGAGGTCGGCCTATATTTTCAACGCGTGCCAGAGCTTAAAGCACGGATCATGGCGCTTCCAATCTGCTGAGCATCGTTGAACTCCGATGTTTAAAAACTTTTTCAAAAATCGCCCGGGCCACTTGCTCCTTCTTTGTTTCCATTGAGAGGGAGCGAGCAATGAAGAGGATAAGAGAGTGGGGAAAAATGGATAATCGAAGGGAAGCCGGCCGAATGGGGATATCGAGTGAGCGCCAGGAGGGTGATGGGCGGGGGATGGGGGAACCGTTCTTTTCCAACGGGAGAGGGGTGTGGGAGAAGTAGCCAATAGTGTGTGTGAGACTGTGTGTATGGGATCGTATAAAAAAGTAAGTCTCAATTGTTCTCTCTTGCTTCTCTTTTATTCGTTATATTTCTTTTTCCTCCTTTTTTTTATCCGTCGGATATTAATTCGGTACGTCTGTCATTTTTACGCCGCCGCGTTAAAGCGTGTTCCTGACGGCTCTGCCGAGCGCTGAGGCCGACAGACACCACTTCCTCAGTTCGGACCTCCCGCCCGTCCCCCACTATCCACCCTCCCATCTCTTTTACATCACTCCCCCACCTCCTATCGCACGTCTCACTTTCTCTATACCTCTCTCACTCTATTTTACTCCTCCCTATCTCTCTCTCTCTTCACCTCTCCGCAGCAGTCAAAGAGCCAAGAGAGAGGAAGAGAGGCCTTCGACTGCTGGGAATTAATTCTCGACTTTCTTTTTTTTCTGTACCACAGATACTCCTTCCCCGGCCTCTCTTTCTCTCCCCCTCTCTCTCACCCTCGCTCCCCATGTAGCCAGATGGACGTCAATTATGGGGAAGGGTGATACAAAAGGAGGTATAAATTATGTGAGAGGCGATCCTCTTTTCTTTTACCTACCTTCCTTGCAGTTCGCTTCGCTCGCCTCCGCGCGGGAGTGTTGTGTCCGGCACTCGGGCCTGTTGTTGTCCGGGCGTCGCACTCCTATAGCGGCCGAAGGGCCAATTACGCGTGGCATTCCCGCTCGAGTCACGGAAGCGGTGATTAGCTGTCCGGGCGATATCCATCCCTCACTCTCCCCCGCTACTCAATCTGTCTTTGGCCTCACGGCGCCCCCGCCTCCACCCGACGACGGTGTAATCGGAGCCTGTCTGGTCCAGCCGTATCGCTGCGTCTTCCCCGAGTGTGCGAGAGTCTGCTCCAGGATTACGATGTGGGTCTTCACCATAATTATGGTCTTAGCCGATTGATTAAAGCTCATCTAAATCTCCCGGAGATGATTCCCTCAATGTTTCAGTGCACGCGCGGGCGCAAATCTCTTGCCAAAGGTGATTCATGGGTAGGGCAATCAAGCAGCTTCAGTGCTCAGTAATGCACGCGATTATATTGAAGTATTGTTGCTTAAGAGTACATATACTCATGATGCATAGTGAAAACGATATTGAAAAATAACAACATTTCCTAACCGAAAATAATATAACACAAAACGGAAGTTTTAAAATGATACGTGCTATATTTACTTCTGTGCGTAGTGGACGACGCTAAAGTAAAATCTCAAACACCTTTGCCATGTAAAATGCAAATGTTTTCTTAATTTTATAATTTATTTTTTCTTTATGTTGTTATAAATATCTGTGGAAACTACTTAGTGGAAACCGTCTTGAAAGTCATTGATAAGCTGATAACCAAACAAAGCTTGGCAAAATTATTAAGGCAAAATTATTAAGGCAATTAAGGCAAAAATTATGAGAAGAAATATTAAATCGTGGAATAAGGATATGTAGCGAGGTGAGTGATTTCTATTACTGCATAAAAATTGGAAATGTTTATTCTTTATCATTTAATTGCCCATCAAGTCCATTTCTCTAATGAAATTACGGTCTTTATTTTCTACAATTCAATCTTTAGCTGCGAAATTTGTTATAGTATTCCAACAGAAAATTTCTAAGCGACTTCAATGCTGTCATTGCCACGTCCGCAATAGCATTTTTAAACTCCAAGCAATTCTCAAATGCATTTCTGAGACTTTAGAAGGCAATAAAAAGTATACTCCTCTCTTTAAGTTTCCACAAAAATTACGAGAACTCTTGAAAGTTTTAATTTAAGTCAAACACTCCTCCTGGCGACCGACCTGCGATGAAATAATGCTCACGTCAAGCTCTTCTGGGTTCAATTGTTGGAAGGAACTCCCAAACGGTTATTGGAAAATATGATCCCTAGCATGGGGGGAATAGGGAAAGCAATGGCGGGGAAAAATAGCGCCCGGCGCCTGCTGGCGGCGATTAACGGTGACAACAGACCACGTGACCAATGGACTGTACTTAATTTCCCTCCCACCCCGAAGCCTTCCATCTACTCCCATTTCTTTTTTTTATCCGTGTCAAAATGCGTCTACGAGCAAACTTGACCCTTTTTCTCATTTTCCTCCAACCCACACACCCATCTGCCACTCACCCAACACCACCCTTCGACTCAAAAAGCATCAGCTTCATTCACTCGGCTAAATGTAAATGTCTTGTAATGAGCGCTCATGGTTTTTATTCGGGAATATGGTTCGTGTATCCTGAATGTACGTACAACGGTCCCCAACTCCCTTTAAATTTTTATCTCTCACTTGTCAGCGTGGGAACGAGGCCAGGGTAATGATGGGACGGGTTGAGGGCTGGTCTAGGGATGTTTGGGGTGACCTCCCTCCTCACCCCCTCCTCCAACCTCCCAGGGAAGAGAGCAAGAGGTCAGGTCAGTGCGGAGGGACCGTTTGCGGGGGAATAGGTGGGCGGCTGCTCACGAGCCTCTGCAGACCTCTCCTCATTAGTTGGGTCACGTGACAATGGGGGTGGGTGCGGGTGTAAACCGGGTGCGGGCAGGTCGCGAGCGGGGCGAGGAGCGCGAGAGGTGGGTGCAGACCATTTCGCCACGGCCGTAAGCAGTCGTTTAATTAAGCCTGGAGGGGTGCGGGGTGAGGAAGCGGAAGAGTGGGTACCCTTTTTATAACGTAGCCTGGGATGTTTATTTATTTTTTTTTAAATGGAACACCCAGTTTTCCGCGGAGATGGTGGTGGAGGAGGCAAGAGTGTAGAATAAAATAAATAAATAAGAATGTAAATAATAATAAAATAAAAAGTATATATATATATATATATATAATGAAGAGGGAGGAGTAATAAATGAATAAAAACGCTCGCGACCGTCTCTAACCGTACGTACACAAGCGAGAGAAAAAAAACGTACCTACGTAATTGTCTGAGCTTTTATGTGCCTTTTTCGGGGAGCGGGGAGGAAGAGGGGAGAAGAAAAAAGGGGAGTTGACAAGGAAATAAAACATGTGCCTGTCGACTCGCGAGTCTGTGCGTGCGCCCCCGCGCGCGCTTTTACATCCGAACTGCTCGTTTATTTTCGCATATTATTGTTTTTCGTTTGTTTTTTCTCGATTTCCCTCTCTCGGTTTCCAAACCCAGCTTCTCCCAGCCCCACAACCTCCCCGGCCTCCTCGTCCGCCGTTTCCGCGGTATAGCAGTCGCAGAAGAACCTGTCGCTGCGCCGTGGACGATTTTGGGACATGGACCTCAGAACTTTTAAAACTCTGTCTGGCGGGGAAGTAAGGTTGTAAATTGTGGAGCGTCAGTGAGTGAACCTTTTCTAGTTGCTGCCAACCTTACCGCCTCGGTAAAGTCCATGAGTCACAGCTACCTGGCGCCCGGTTTGCTGCATTTTACTCGCACTATCACTTCTCGCTAAGTAGTTAGGCTCTCCTGCCTCGTTCTCAGCCGTCCCCTTCTCTACCTTCCCCTCCGTCCGTTCATTTTACTCCCTCCACCATACCTTTCCCCTCCGGCGCGCAGAAGTGCGCCAGGATCTTTTGTTTTGCTATACTCTTCCTGTTTGGAGTTGTGAAGAGTTGGGTCCGTTTATGAACGTTTTTATTTAATATTTTAATGCCTATTCACTTTTTTCTTGTACCCTCCCCTACCCTCTGAATAAAGTGCAGAAGGGCAGCAGAGTGAAAAGGAGGAGAAAAAGAGGTCGTTTTATTTTTTTTTTACACAAGATGGCCGCTAAAAGCGATTGCCGCTCTGAAGCACGGGGGCGGAGTCAGTATGGGGCGGAGTTGGTGTTGGTGGGAGACGTTCATTTGCATGGCTTCCCTTCCTCGCCCCCTCCCTCCTCCCCCCCAATGGGGTTCCTCGTTCCGAATTCATATTTTTTCCTCCCTTCGTCACTCCTCTCCTCACCCGTTTTTTCCCCGTTTTATTCCACCTCACGTTGAGGATTTAATTTTTTTTTATTCCCCGCTCACTTCTCCGTGTCCTCCTCGTGAGAAACCTAATTGATCTCGGACATCCTTGACCGACACGAGTTGTGGCCGCGAAGTAGCTCGCAGACTTCATTACCATGCTGGATTACGTCCCGCTGTGGCGTCACATCGATTGAGAAGGGCCTTGCATTCTCCACGGTTTTTTTCCCGTTACTTAATGCTGCGGAGTGTGATTCTGGTCCCTAAAATTTCTTGCGATGGTGATGATATCCCGTCATACATTCGCCAACTCGCGACACAAGCCAGGAAATAATTGTAAGCCAAGAGTTGTCATTTCAGCTTCGGGGGCCCTGGGTAAAGTTTAATGGACCATTCATCTTCAACGTGCATTAACATAGATTTACATGAATTAGTTTTGGGTCCCTAGGCAGTGCTCATGTGGTCCCTTGCCTTAAGGGTAGCGAATAATTCCCCAAAGGCTCTGTGGGAGGCAAGTTGTGGACCCATGCTAAAAGCGAACATAGGCATAATGTTGCATACAATGCGTTAAGTTTCGAAGACCCGCTATTTGCATATGAGAACTGCTTCCAGTTTTTATTATCAAAAAAGGTGGTTCATACAGAGAACTACTTACTAGGCTCTCTTCATAATTACCCTTGCGATTTTCAGTAATTGCTCCTAATCTTTCTTCAAAATTATTTGGGTTAAATGATTAAAGTTAGGTTAAAAATTACTCACCAGGTCGATAAGAACGAGCAATGAAATTCTTTTCGCCTTTGACCAAACCACTCCCAAATGCCTACTTTTCACCGAATATTCGAAAACCTCTCACTGCATACGTCATTTTTTAACTACTTAAGTGATATTAAAAGTTTGCTTCACTGAAATTATCGTGCATTCGATTACTTGGAAACAAACTTATCCTAACATTTAAGATACCTTAGTAAAATAGGTAAGCTGATTTTTTTAATGCATTCGTGGGGAAGCCAAACAGACGATGGTGAGGAATGAGATGTTATACAACAAGAAACAAAACCATTGCGACGAAATTCTTTTTATGCCGCATAGGTAAAAAGTCAAGAGATTTTTAACGAACTCCATGCTTATATGTACCCCGGCTATGTCTATTTATCCCTTTTTGTCAATGTGAGCTAAATGTAATGGGACACACTCTTCGGAAACAGGAGGAATGCTGAAATTCTTTCTTGAAACTACCATTAATTTTATTGCTTTGTTTTTTCACATTTAGTTGCAATGTAAGATTTTATATTTGCTTTTGTAAATGAAAAAAAATGTTATACTTGTTAGTACGCGACAATCTTTTGAGTAGAATGTCCTTTAAACTATCATCCATCAGATATCAACCAGCAACAATGGCCCTCATTATTTAATATTCCAAATTTAAGGCGAAAAAAAACATCATCAGACGAAATGGCCACCCATCTAAAAGCGTGTATTACACGATGGAGTCGAGGTTGCTGGTGGGTACTCCATGAATTTCCTCCGGATGACCCAAACTCAACCGCGCTTGTCAAAGGAGCACATTTAGAACATGTCGCAGATTAGCATAACTCAGCGCAGTATTCAGCTGACACCATGGTTCCCCATCAAGGTTACATCTCGAATCTTCACGATTTAGTGATCGCTGTTTTAATTTAGTCTTCCAACCCTTTGGTAAACCCATTTCGTGCATGGGTGTATGAAGCTCCCTTGCAGAATTCTAACGGCACCGCTCAGTCGCCGAAATTAGTTTTCCCGATTCGGCTTCCCGTGTCGTTTCTATGGGACAATTTCCTCTGCAGTCCTTCGAAGGCCACTCACTGTGCCGGCAGTGCAGTGAATTTAAACGGCCACCTGCAGTCCCGAACTCTCTGGTTAGAGACTAATTGAAATTCGTGAAAGCAAGGCAGCAGAGCTCTCTCTCGCTGATAGGTCCGAGGGATTTGTCCGACTAGCAGAGGGGTTCCCATAGACTTGAGAATCAGGCGAGAGGGTGAAAAAGCTATCGGTGTTTCAATTGCTTCTTGTGTTTGATTTGAAGCTTATCACGGGTATTACGCGAAAAGCTAGAGTAATCAGGAGAAAAAGAATTGGAGATCACGGTAAAAGTTTGAACGGCTCGTGACGAAGGACACATGCAATATTTAAGGGCATTACTGGTCTTCATTTACAATGATTATGGTACTTGTACGTAGTATTAACTCGTTGCAACGAAAAATATGTTTCAAAATTGGATTTAAAGCCTGTTGTTTCAATGGATAAAAAGTAACATGCGAACAAAAAAATGGACATGCGAGGTGAATGAAAACTGGTACCTGTATTCCACTCGGGCGTATACATTTTACAAAGCAAGATATTCTTTAGACGCTAAAACGAAATAGACCCTCTTTCTGGATTTTATATGTTGCTTAGAGATGTTTTGAAGTATGGGTTTCATTTGGGAATAGATATTGGCTTGTTTAAGGGGCTAGACGTCATTGAATATCAAACTGTACGAAAAAGCTGGGACTGATTCATTTTTGACTAGGATGTTAGGAGAAATAGAAATTTGCTTTTATTGTTTATATATAAGAGAATTTAAGATTTTACATTATTAAGTATGTATCATCTACGGCAAGTGGAAGTGCATTACATACGTAGTTATTTATCTCATCGATTCTTTTGGTTTAGCCGCATGGTGGAACCTTGCATCTGATGCATCTCTTCCATTTTTATTTTACGACTCTCATTTCCTGTTTATTTTCATCCAAGTAATTCTGTGTGTGTCTCGTTCGCCTCTCCATATAATCTCATGCCGTTTCCCCTTCATCTTCATTTAGTAGCCCAACCTTAATGCATGTACCACGAGTCCCTTATTTCATATTTGTGCTTTCCGCATGTTTTATTTTGTTATTTGATCTCCTCAAGATTCCGCGTCGTTGTGCATTCCTCTCGACCATTTCCTCTGCACTATCCCTCCGTGGCATCTCACACCAATTAATGCAGGTCACGCTTAAACTCGTGGCATCGCTAACGTATTCTCGGCAACGTTGTGAAAAATGAGGAGCGGGGCGGGCGGGGAAGGTAGAGGAGGTTAACGCGATGTGGTCCAGAGCCCGGTGCACGCGGCTCGCGAGTCACTCGTGTTTACCCCCGTCCTCTCATCGCCGAAGTCACGCTCTCCTTCCGCCACGTGCTCTCTCTCTCCGTGTCCCCAAAATGGCCGCCGCAGCCGAGTCGTGCTCGACCATCGCCCGGGTTGCATAAGGTCAAGTGCACGGGCGGTCGCCATCTTCGGGCGTCTGACGCGGGTTTCTTCGGGCCAATCTCCAAATGGGTCCACAATTGACTTCGCCAATGGAGGGAGGTCGCATTGCTCCTTTTGGTTCGCTAACGTAGCCAACGTAATCCATTTTGGAGTATTTTCTACTTAACTCTTCGAACAGATTGAGGTTGGTAGAGAGATTTTTGCAAATGTACAAATTTCCTTGAAACTTTGAATATTTATTTTTATTAATTATATCTATAAATAAAAGTGAGAAAATTGCATTTTACTGTTTTGGTTTTTTTATATTCGGTACTAATTTAAGGCGTAGCCGTAGGGCACATGATATCAATTTCTTAATAATGCGATTGCATATGAATAGATTTTCTTCTAAGCGTGAAATAATACATTCCCTTTTATTGAAATTATTGCCAGTAATATGAAGGTTATACGCCGAGTCGAATACTCGAAAGCGCTAAATTCACTAAAATCCTGCCTAAAACTCGAACACGCGCCGAATAGTCAAGTTATTACTAGCTCTAATTTGGGAAAAACTAAAATATTCATACTGTGTCATTCCATTGATTCCTATATGGTGAGTTCCAATGTATAAACGGATGTACTTAAATGAAATGTGGCGCTAAAATTTATTTTCAACTTACGTAAAAGACTGTTTAAATATGCCCTAACCCCATACAATGGCCAACGTATCCCATACCTGCCTCCTTATTTGATGGCTCTGTATACCATCTATGAATATGAATGCAGTCTCAGCTCAATATGTGAATACGGCCTTTCTGTATTTTCTAAGCGTATTCAACAAGCGATTCTTCGTATGCCACCGTCACCATGGGGGGTGCGTACGAACCGTTCGACTCAATCCGGATCTCGTAACTTAATAGTCAGGTGGTACTGTAACGAATGCATCGAGATTGTGTTGATTTTTAACCACTCAGATGTATAACTTGTTTGTACTTGTGAATTGCTTCATTCATTCATTGGTTCTTCAATCCTAAGATTGGTTGACTGCAGCCCTCTAGCCTTCCCTATCTAGGGCCAATTCCGTTACCTCCTGGTATCTTTTCCTATGTAATTTCCTCATTATTTGGTCCATTAAATTATTCCTGTCTTCCTCTGGGAATTTTCCCTCTATTTGCCTTCAGTAATGATCTTCACCAACCCGTTGTTTCTCAGGGTGTATCAAATTCATTTGGTTCTTCTATTCTGTATGTTTTTCAATATGGTCCTTTGCTCTTCTATTTCTCTCTACACTTCATCATTTCTTATTTTGCTGTGCATTTTATCTTCAACATCACCTCCAACACCAGGTTTCGAAAGCTTCTAGTCTTTTCTGGTCAGCTTTTAATTATTTTCATTTTGTACTCTTGGAAAACTCTTGGAGGTGAGTTTCTCATTGCGTCTGAAATCTTCGTATTCAACTCCAATCGACAATATTCCCGCCAAAACAGTCGACCAGGAAAGTTGCGTGAAGATTTTTACGAGTTTTCTTTCCGAGTCAATTCTGATCACGTATCTAAGGAGTCACGTGGTTCTACAACTACCAGTTCGAGATGTTGGTATGTTTTACCCTCCTGGATGGTGTTTCACTTGTCATTCACCTCGTCAGCCATCGTGATATTCAAAACCATAAAAGATTATTTCCGCGAGAAAAACTCGATCAGAAAGGCTGATTGAGATTTGATGAGTGGTTCAAGTACGCCAAAATCTCTACTCGTTCGTTCTGGTACCAAGTGATTTCTTAGTTACATGATCGATATCATCTCGAACGGTTCAAATACAACCCACCTGGGGAACGATCTTCAAACGCCCTTGTTTTTGAGCCGTGCTACGGCGAACTACGCTTTGGCGGTAATCTTAGACGCTCGCCCCACGACTGCTTGTGGCAAACTGCAATCGAAATTGACGCTCAGAGGAGAACGTGGACCAGGCAGTACGCCGCATGCACTCGTGCCGGCCGAATGCTCACGAGGAGAGAACGATGTGGATCAAAAGCAATCGCGTTCATCGGACACCTGTCAAATGTTGTTTTCGCCGGCGCTGGCGTCATAAAACGCATCGCGGGCCAAGAAGAGACGGATGAATGACATTGAGGAGAGAAGTATGACGCGACTGCGAGGCAGACCCGAAACGAGAAATATTACATTGCGAGTTATCCGGGATAATAAATGAAGAAAAAAACTCTCGAGATGTTTCATGCGTTGAGACATCAGTGAAGCTTCCCGCGCAGTTGTATTTTTTTATTTCATGCAGCTGATGCATCGGATGTATTTTTTATAATCTAAGGTTGGAAACAGCATGTGTTCATTCGATCTTTCCTCACCAACTAAACCTCTTACTTTTATTTTCCAATTTTATTTATATTTATTGAAAATTTCGCCGCTTATTGTATATCATTACATATTTATTTTCCTAGCATGTTTTCCATACTTACTCATTTTGGTTGTTCATAATTTGAAACTAAAATTTATACATTTTAGGCATGCTATCACCTATTTTATGATTTTATTGCTCAAATAAAGGTATTTCAATGTTTTATAGCGATGACTCTTTATCTTAAGAATTTGATGTGACATTGAGGAGTTATTTATGATCTCAAGCGCACTTTTTAATGTAAGTATCTTAAACTTACTGACAAAGCGGTCTTTCTCTGTTGAATCTTCTTTTGTGATTATATTTCAAGGAATCTTTTACTTCATATAATCAATACTCAGACTTTTCCTATATGGACGATATAGTATATCGGAGTAATCATTTTCATAAAATTTATTTGGCCATATGAAAACTTGAATTTTATAACTTCTGGTTTGTGGTTCTCGATTTTTATATTGACATTTTGCTAATGTGATATCTTCTCTCCTGAAGTTTAGTGATTATTTTCCACTACCCATGGTAATAATAAACCATAGGTTTAATATTTTTCAATGTATAGCGAGGCATTTCATGGCAGTAACTTTCACGGAGTGACCCAATGAGGAATATACGCGAGTGGCTGTCTCCTATTGGATTGATAGGCTTGCTTGTCTTTCAGATGATTTAATGTTACATTTACAAAACCACAACTTAAAAACACACACGACCCGGGTTTCAACGCTTAAGCGTCATCTTCAGCGTAAGCTTAAGCGTTGAAACCCGGGTCGTGTGTGTTTTTAAGTTGTGGTTTTGTAAATGTAACATAAAATCATCTGAAAGAAAAAATGGAATACCAAAAAGTTACCAAAGAACTTGTATTATTGGTTCGTTTGTCATTCTACAGGAATGATGTCATGAACCAAAGGCCTAAGCACAGCCTCCATCATACTAAAAAAATATATTTCACATGCAACCTAGGGCAAATTTTCAAAACCCAGGGCAATACAGCCGTCTTCATGATTGTACTTTGGTCGAAAGTTTATACCCTTTTAACTGAAAAATATATTATGTCGATTCTCCCACCAAATGGCTAATCCTTAGGTAATGACGGCTGACCTTTAATGCATAACCTCTCATATTGCGCTCCGGCAAAGTTTTCGATTGTTCTCTTTTTCTGATATTTAACGCCGGAGAAACAGTCCATATTTTCATACTGTACGCGTATCTCCCGCGCGTACGTGCTTTGCATTTTAAAGGCATCTTTATTTAGTTAATTTCGTTCTTGTGCACAGAGAGGCTTTATGGTGCTCATTTTTCCTCCGGCGACCAGCGCGGCAGGAGTGACGATAACCTTCAAACGGATTTCCGGGGGGATTTTTTTAACATTTTTATTCTTGTTTCGTCCGGAGAAACCTTTTTACGCAAAGCAACTCTCTCTCCCCAACCAAATGTCTGATGTTTTGGTGCCGTTTGATATAATTTACTTTGCCCGCGATGCCATTGGAGGTTTTTTTTATTATCCTCGGATGTTTTGGGTCATAAACTGGTGTGATTTCGGAACGCGTTATGCATTATCTCTTAATTTAATTATCCAGCTGATACTTGAGACTAGTGTGCTTCGGTTTATTGCCACTCATTTATTCGGAAATTATTTCAAATGGATGGGTTATCACATTTAGATGATAGAATTTGGAGCTATTAGAATATTCATCCAGAACTATTTTACGATGTGATCACCTAAAAATGATCATCTTAAGTGCTGTCGCTGCATAATGGAATAAATATTTTGGAAACATCTCACGTCAATAGATATTAGCGTGTGCTGCAAGGTGCTAATTTCGGGGTGCTCGAAATGTAAATCAATCTCGGAAAATAGCATAATTATTACACAACGAGGGTCATCATATGATTACGGAGAGCGAGCTTTTGTGCATTCTCACGAATCCAGTGAATTTCTTTTTTTAATCGTTTTGACGTTCCAACCGATCGTTTGAAGTGGGAATCGCTTCGAGTGCCATCAATGTCTGTTCTTCAGGAAATCAGCCACCTTCAAAGTTTTGGCCTTCGGGCGAAAGGGAAAAGAATTGATATCCGCCCGAAATGAGTCCATAAAAGGGAGCTATTGGATGCCCATCAACGTCTCGCATAATCTCCATCAGAGGCTTAGCTCAGTTCTCCCTTTCTCTCTCACTCTGCCTTAAACGCACGCGAGCCGAACAACGCCACCTGCCAGCCTCCTGCCGCGTTTCTTCCTCCCCGCTTCGGCAGCTCCTCTAGCCGCCAGCGCTGCCGCCGCGGTTATTAAAGCCGCCTGTTCGCCTCCTCCAGTTCTCCCTCCTCCGGTGTGGGAGTCGGTTTGGCGGACTCCCGTCGCCTTCTTCTCTCTCGCTGCGAGCGACGAAGAAAGACACCTAGGGTGCACCAGTGGTTTGTTTTTTTCTCATTCGGAAGTGCTCGTCAAAAATTTTCCCCCACGGAAATTGGTCGAATCACACACGCGTTGTCAAGCAAGCCATGTGCGTGAGTGGATTGGGAACAGGAAAAATATGATCATTTGATCTATCTTAAGGCGCCAATAATTTATAAATAAGTGGCGGCTGTATTTTCTTTATATTTCGTGCACGATATCTGATATCTTCCCGAATTTGGATTTGGCATTTCGCGTTAAATTTGTTGTTCCCTTTCCACCAAATTTCCACACGTGTTTTTGTTCAGATGCATGTAAGATTTCCTTTTGATGTTTCGGAATGTTTATTAAAATATCGTATAAAAGTTGAATGATAATTAAAAGTGTATACCTAGCCTCTCTATCAAAAGCCATTTCTCAGAATGCGTCAATCAAAAGTTAGTTAAAAACACGAATTATGTTATTTTTAGTAAAATAGTTACCATTTACGGCAGCTGTATTTTCTTCGCATTACGTGCACGATATCTGATATCTTCCCAAGTTTTAATTTGGCATTTCGCGTTAAATGTTTTGTTCCCTTACCACCAAATTTCATCACATGTTTTTGTTCAGATACGTGCAAGATTTTCTTTTAACGTTTCGGAATGTTTATGAAAATATCGTATAAAAGTTTAATAATATTTGAAATTGTAAAATAATACCCTCTATTAAAAACCGTTTCTCACAATGTCTCATCCAAAAGTTGTTTAAAAATACGAATTATGTTCTTTTTAGTACAAAAGTTGACTTAAAAGCCGCAGAACACTTTTTTAACTTCCGGTCATTTTAGAAACGAAGCCAGCTAATTGAATACTAGCTGATATTTTTTGTGGATAATGCAAACGCGTATAAGGTTACGAAGCGTTCGTTAGCAAATTTCCATGAATCTACCTCAAAAAATTATTTCCATGCCTTTACTTCAGTCTCCGCTCATTTCCTCGCATACATACGTAAAAGGGTACTTGTTATTAAATCCGCGTGGCACAGAATTTTTAGATTCCATCAACCGTTGAGATTTTTTTCAATTTAGTATATCCAAAGGGTCGTATATAATTTTTTTAGCCATTCGGCTCGTGTTCCGCGTAGAGATCATGCGAGACTGGTTCACCAGTGCCGACGGCGTGACATTAATCCCGTTAAGGAACGAGGTAACGCGAGACGCAGGGTCACGAGTGCAAGTGGATCCGAGCGGGCGTTTTTTTTTCGTTCGCTTGCGATGAGCGGTTCCTTATGGCTTCACCATTCGCCCTCCCGTGCGACTTAAAAAAATCCGGACCGTCTCCCGACGTCTGCCACCCCTTAAGAAGACGACATGGTTTCGCAAAAAGGGGTGAGATGAGGTGAAAACGGGGGGGGGGGAAGCGTGGCAGGATTGGTTCTCCGTTTGGTATGGGGGAGGGGGGGACGAAGAAGATGGAAGGGGTTGAAGGAGGAAAAGATGGAGAAAAGGGTGGAAGGAAGAAAGGAGTTAAAAAAAACTACGAGGAGGTTGAAAGGGAAAAGACGCCACGTCCGCGAAGTTATTTCGCTCGGGGCGGCGCTGGGATAGTGGCGGGATAGGTGGGCAGAGCCCTCAGGTGAGCGTGGGAGGAAGTAGAGTTGCAAAGGGGTCGCGGGAATCGATCCAGCCCCAACCTCTCCCCCCCCTCCGCCTCCTCCCTCCCTCATCTTCTTTTCCCTTTCTCTCTCTCTCTCGTTTCCCTCTCTCACACACTGGCTGGTGATCCCACAGCTGCCTGACTCCGCTTCCCCACACACATACACAACTAGTTCTCCCTTCTACACCGCCACCCACCCACCTCACTTCTCTGAGAACGCCCCCCCCCCCTACCCTACGCCTCCCCCTATTCGTCACCCGCTCGACTCCTCCTCTCCTTCCTCCACAAGAGGAGCCGCTTCTCTCCACCGACCGTAACTCCGACATCACCACCTTCTCCTCGCGAGGAACCACGGGCCGGGGCACAGCTTGTGCCCGACGGTTAAAAAAATAAATAAATGTACGAAATTTGGGGTGGAGAAATCGTTCACCTGGACCGAGATTCGAACCGTTTGCTTTAACTAATCAAGCTATTCAAGCGTTGTCTTCCACTAGGAATTAGGAGTCTTTGGAAGAACTAGAATTCCTCGTGAGGAACTTTTTGCACATGGATGCCTTCAGTTCCTGGTATTACCATAGGTTTAATATTTTTCAATGTATAGCGAGACAATCCGTGGCAGTAACTTTCACAGAGTCACCCAATGTAGAATATATAAGAGTGCCTATCTCCTATTGGATTGATGGCTTCGTTTGTCATTCTACAGAAATGATTTCATGAACCAAAGACCTCGGCACAGCCTCCGCACAAATATATATACTACAAAAATATATTTACATGAAAGAAGACTTAATTTGATGTAATTCTCTATGCTCAGTATATGATTGGTATAGAAAAAACTGCAATTTCGTTAACTTTTCTTTTTGGCAACCATATGTCACCTGATGATACTGCTCCGCGGCGAATGTGGTCTTGAGAAAATAGAGAAATATGGAGTTCATCTTTTTCTTTTCTTCCGTTCCTGAGAAGTGCAAAATTGACCATGGATCACATGCGTCTACTTTTAGATCCAAAATCAGATCCCTAGAATCCGCGACTAGTGCTAAAACCAAATATTCCCCGGGAGCTAATAAGGCATTTTCGGTTAATGAGAAAGTAACAGGAGCTTAAAGAAATAGATTTCCTCACGTATAATCGTGCATGCAATGCCACTAATAATCCATATTCTTGTGCATCATGGCTGGATGTCGAAGATAAAATACACATTTAAACAAGAATGCGATGTTAAGAATGGTTTATTGATACATAAAAATATGTTTGCAATGACATTTTTAAAGTTCTGAGGAATTAGACACGGCAATTGACTTCATAAAATCACTAACTATAGAGGATTACACATCTATTTAACAGAAGGTGCCTTATGGATGGAGAGCACTGTTGCCAAACTTAACCTCGAAGAACTCTCCTTCCGGCCACGTTGAAGATCATACTAAGGCCGCGCTAAATTTAATTAAGTTGCTTTCGGGAATTATATTTTCGTATTGCAAGACCCCTAGCTGCAACTGTAGCAAGTTCAATATTAATAATTTACGTTCCATTCTGCTCTTGGCAACACCACACCTTCCATCTTATGTAGATTAAAAAAGGGATTTAATCTCCATAAGAGTCCATATTATCCACCAAAAGTGGATCGGACTATAGCGTCTCCTAGCTTGACCATTGAGAATCTTAGGCCGGCAGGTTATATCCACCCCGCTTGAACTTTACTCGTAGCCAGAGGAAGATCTCCAAAATCTCAAATTCATAGCCATTTTAATTTGTACTATTTCACAGTCTTGTCAACAAATCGATGAGCGTTGCCCAATATGATCTGTTAACCGGAACATATGTCCCCTGTCTACCCTGGCAATTCACGGATGTCGACTCTTATTTATGCGAGTGTCAATTTCATTTTGAATTGCGGTCGTTTTGTCATCTCCCAGCGGTTGACGGTGCTGAAGTTACTGTGTCGGTTTGTATCTCATCGCTTTTAAGATGGCAAAGTTAATCCTTCAAAGGGTGCAAGGGTGTCGCGGGGCACATCCCCTTTAGAGCGAGCCGCCCGACGCGACGGCCGCTGAGTGCGATTGTGTCGGCGCGGCGACGCGAGCCAAATTTCGGAAACGGTCGCAAGTGGGAGCGGCACGTAGGTAGAGTTACGCCAGAGACGGGAGTCAGTCAGGAAATGCTCCATCATAACGAGGAGTTTGACTCCTTCCTTTATGCCAGAGAACCATGTCCGAGCGGGGAACGTGGGAAAGATTCTTGCACAACTGCTTCTAATTCACCTTTTAGGTGGTTGAAACCATTTTTGTCAGTCCTCAGAATTTGCCTGGAGATTTACATACATAGTGTATCTATAGAAAAAGTGTCAAAATTGCATCTTTCAGGTATGTTTTTATGGCAATTCATTGCTATTTCCACGCTTGGTTGGTTTTTGTACGCTAATCCTTCGTACAAAATTTCCTCCAAACGCGAAATTATGAGTTTCATATTATAAATATTATGATAGATTATGATGACCAAGATGTCGCACCGGGACAAGGTTTCGAAATAAATACACATTAAATGGTCATATTTGCCTACATTTCAAAATTCAGCGCCGATAAGTGTCAAAAGCTCATGTCATACCGTGCCGTAGTTAAGGCAAAATTTTGATATATGTCTTGAATCATTTATATTACCACACGTATTATGAGTCTCACCGCATAAACAGGTGTAGTTATATAAATAAAACGTGGTACTAGTGTTTTTCTTTCAATTTGAAAAAATATTGAAATGTACTTACACTCAGTGACCCCCGATCACCATTCCAGCCTTCTGAAAATTATTAACATTAAGCATACCATGGTATCATCAACTCCCTCGCTTCTTCATCTCATAGTGTGCGAATATATTTTGACTTTTGCAAAGCTATTTAATAAAAGAGAGATGAATAAGAAGTACCTAATTCAAAATCTACAATTTACTTCATTTTCACCTTGTTTCCAACTTCTAATGCTACATCGCCATGTTTAATTTAAGGTATTTTTCAAAAGATATATCCATATTCTGGGCGATCATTGACTTTTCTCAATTAAAAAAAATAATGACTTAACTTACCAGTTTATCATTGGTAGTTCAATCCTAAGATTGGTTGACTGCAGCCCTCCACCCTCCCCTATCTAATGCTGCATATCTTACCTCCTGGTTTTTCTTCCTATGTGCTCTGTATTTGGTGGATAAACTTATTCCAGGGTCTTCCTCTGGAACTTTTCTTCTATTTTACCTTCAATAATGTTCTCCACAAAACCATTGTTGCAGGGTATCTTCAATTTATTTTGTTCTCCTTTTCTGTATGTTGTTCTATATGGTCCTATCCTCTTCTACTATTCTGTACACTTCATCATTTCTTTTTTTGTCCGTCCACCTACCAGTTCAAATGCATTTAAAATAATTCGTGTTTGTGAGCATTGTTGATAAGCGTCTAATTTAATTATGCGCTGGTCGTTAACTATGACAAGAGTATTTAAATGGTCCATGATAAATTCATCACGAACTTAACAAGATTGGCAATATCTCCGAGTTTATTGTCTCGACTGAATCAGAGAAATATGCAACCTTTTGGAAAGAGGGATTCATAAATTAAATATCTTTTAAAGAGCATTATTATAATATATTAGTAAATTTCACACCTTATCGTATACCACGCGCACTTAACTTGTCGTAGGAGTTAAAAATTATGCCATTATATATTTATGAAGCACAAAATCGCTTCATATATTCAAGCCAACTGCGACTCACGTATTTATATCCGACCCAACTCTGCATAATCTGTTATTAATTGTTTTCCCATGGTCGTTAAACTTTCAAGATATTTTGATGACCCATGATAGCGTCTCCAGGAATTTCATTGTATTCTAATTTTCGCCGCGCACATAAAGGAAGTCTCAGCTCAGAAACAAGAGACGTGCGGATTTTTTTGCCTCAAATATGCGGAACATTTTCAAGTGGACGCCTCAGTGTGAAATGATCCTAAATATTCTGGAAGTATTCGCAATCCTAATACGGCCCACTCGTGGTTTTCCCTGCCATGACGTTAGTTCCTCGTATAAACAAAAAAATCTCTGCCCGCTCGTGAAGTGTAGTGGTTGGTCTTAAATCGCATTCATTACTCCGACGAGAAAAGCACGAAATGAGTGTACCGTGAATTTTAAGCGTCGGATCGCTTCGTCAATATTTGTGCCTGGGCTCAGTGTGACTGCCTTCTCTTCCGCAGTTGCACTGTGAGGCGCCAGGGGTCCCCGTCAACGCCGCAACTTCTTTCGCGGGTGCCATTAAAACTTCCGCCCCGGATGGCACAACTCGCCATAGCGTACGTGTGAAAAGATGAAAAATGAGATGCATTATTCCCATGGATGCCCTCCAAGTGCAGGGATATAGTTTTGTTTGCACGAACGTTGGATTTTAGACCATGTCGTAAGTCTGCGGAAATAAAGTGTTTGCTGTTTCATTTTTTTTTGCCTCCGAGCCATTGAAACATATGAGTGCTACAGCGTTCGTTTGGATCAAACCATCATCATTTTGGCGTTTACAGAATGGAGGGATATGGATCAATGATATATATGTCGATGATTTCCAATTTGATGTTATAATTTATATTTTAACTAACAATATCACTGCTATGGTCGGGAAGCTCAAAATACAGCAATGTTATCGAAAGATAAAATGGACGCTTTAGTTAGTGTACACTTAGAAGGCAGACGACTGGACGAATATTGTACTAATTCTACATCTGATTTTAATGATGTGTCAATTTAAAACTCCTTGTATAAGAATTTGTGCACCTGGTATCAAAAATATTTAAAATCTTTTGTTACTATGAAGGCTATTTGATAAATAAAAAATGAAAAAATTAAGAAATGATGAAATGTACAGAAGAGTGAAAGAGGAAAGGACCATATGGAATACCATAGAGAAAAGAAGAACCAGATGGATAGGACACACCCTGAGACACAATGGGTTTGTGAGGAACATAATTGAAGGTAAAATTGAGGGAAAGATCTCCAGAGGAAGACCCAGGAATAAGTTCATAGACCAAATAAAGAGGAAAGTAAATAGAAAAAGATACCAGGAGGTAAGGGAACTAGCATTAGATCGGGGAGGGTGGGGGTCAACAGTCAACCAATCATAGGAGAGAATGATGATGATCGAAAGATTCTGTAATGTAAATGGAAAATTAATTCCTGCTATGATCGTTTTTGAGAGATTTATTATTTTTTCTCCTTCTTCTCTCGTCTCTTCTCGTCGGACATTAGACGACGAAACGGTATTTTATTTTTGCATTTTTCTACACTGTTACCAGTCGAGTTTTTACTCTCAGAGCATTTTAATGAATACCAGATTGGCTTCTAATTATGTTTATGAATAATAAAAATAAAGTTCAAAATACTCGTACGTTTTGGTGTGTTTTTGATTCGCACATTCATGGTGTTGGTCTTGTTCAAGTGGGTCGTTCCCACAGAATTTTAAGTGTCTTCAGGCGGTTCCACCGACCAAAGTTTTACGCAGTCAAGCGTTTGCACAACTTGGAAGATGAAAAATTCATTCATCTCGGAGGGCAAAGGCAGATGAATGTTTTTGCTGCAGTTCTTCCGCATTCTGTTGTTCTCGACAAAAGGATTCGTATGTTGCATGCATGCTGTTAGTTTTGCGCATGGGGTGCTTCATTTGAGCAACAATTTTTTTCCAAAATTTTTATTTCATATCCTAGAAGTTTCGTTTACATGATCTTGGAAGTTGGCTCTACGATGAGATATTAACCGTCTGTATTTCCGCAGCTTGATTTCAGTTCTATGAATCACAGTAACTCACGGGGGCAGATATCTTTTCGTCTCGGACACGTTTCTTTTCCAACTTCTCTGCTGGAAGTCAACTTGGTAAATGCGAAAGGAAGTTAAATATTGTTCATATATAAAAATCAGGGTGAAAAACTTGGCTTTATACGGTGTATTTAAGTGGTTCTGTGTTTCACTACTACAATAGAATAAGCATCCTATGCAATCACATGAACTTGTTGCCTTTTGAATTTAATTGCAAATTTAAAATACATTACAAATAGATATTCTTTTCTTACTGGTATTTAGAAAGCTAATTATGCCAGTTGCTAAATAAAAATATAAATACTGACTTCACCTTTCACTCCAAATCACCACTGGTGTAAGGGAGAATCATAAACCGAATTGAAAAATTCTCTGCATAAGAAATGACAGTTAAAATGCTTCAGTTCGTGTACATATAGATGGCAGACGATTGGACGTATATTACACTGATTCTACCTCTGCTTTTAACGATCTGTTAATTAAATACTCCTTGCATAAATATTTGTTCGCCTAATATCAAAAATATTTAAAAGGTTTTGTTGGTTTGAACGCTCTTTGATAAAGGCATGTTTCCCGTTTCTGTAGCTCGTTCACTTTTTTGTACGGGTCCTAAAAATTTCCTTGGAAAACTCTAAAACAAAAAACGTGCTCTCTCTCGATCAGATTCATAGCTGTATAATCTGGCCTTTCAAAACGTGTTATGGAATGGATTCGATTGGATTTCCATTTTGATTTGGATATAATTGCAACAGAAACGCAATGAAATTCTCCAACAAAGCACTTCACCCTGATCAAAAGGCATTAAGGTTTAGAAACTCAAGAAGAACAATAAACAAATCAGAAATCGACCTAAAAAAATACAGAGCTCTTTTGGCTGAAAAAGAAAGATCATCGGAAAAAGTTCATCTGTTTTGAGGAACTCTGACATTTTTGTGAAAAATAAAAATCAAAGTGCCTCCGTTTAGATTGATTAATACATTTCTCGCTTACGGGAGTGATTCCAGCCGACGTCCGACCGTTTGCATTTCCCACGGAACACCTGTCCTCCCGCCGCGATGAAGTGCGTGGGCGACTCCCTTCGCAAAACGGCGGAACCCCGTCTCGGGGAAGGCGTGCAGGAGTTCTCAGACCTTTGCGTCGGCGAGGGTACTTTCTCGCCGCTGCCCTCCACTCTCGTGTGTACACGTACGTATATCGCTCATCTTCCCCGGATCCCGCACAAATCCGAATTTCTCGCATAATTCCTCACGCTTGAGGGCGCTCACGGCTTCACTCCCGCGCGTCAGGGGCATCAACTTTACTTGTCTGGGAAGTTGAAGTAATCCCGTGCCGGGGAGCGTGTCAGGTTTTTGGCCCGCGGATGTAGAGGAGGCCGACGGCGGCGGAGAGGCTGGGGGGGGAGGTGGAGGGGTGTGAGGTTGCTAACGCCTCCCCGCCACCTGTGCCTCGGGGTGATGCCGCATTATGAATGGAGAGGAAGTAGTTTTGCTGCCGGCAGAGGGTTTTGAGTCCATAAACGCGTGCATAACTGCATGTGAGCCATTCAAGAGGAAGGTAGTAGTAAAATGATAATGAGGAAACTAGGTCGGTCCGTCATTTGCGTTAACGAGACCTTTATATTTCTTTATTTATGTACGTAAACACCTTTCCATAAAAATCGTTTAATTTACGTGATATATATCCGCTATTTAATTTCTCAGAAATCGATAAAGAGATTTCATGAATGATTGAGAAAATTCTTAGGAAGAGGAATATTAGAAATCAGAGATTTCATGAATAATAAAATTATAATCTAGAGATTACTTTGTGTAACGAATCCTTTATATTTCTTTATTTATAAGGGAAAAATCTTCCAATTAAATTCCCCTCAAATACATGATAAACATCCGTGGTTTAATATCAGAGAAATCGATAGAGAGAATTCATGAATGATGAGATTATAATCTAGAGATAACAGTAGGTAACCAGAGGCAGGGAAATTACGTTAAATAGTATTTAATAAAGCTCCATATTTACTCCTCAACTTTACTAAATTTTGACATTTGCCGGGATGAAATTTCACGTTGACCTTAACCTTTTTTTCCAGGACTTAAAATTAAATAATTGTATCTTTTGATTTTGACTTCAGTTCCAAATTTGCACAGTTAAAATTCCTTGTTCACCTAAGCCCTTTTTCGGCGAATACAAATTAAATAATTGTTTCTTTTTTTTGCTCATTACAATTTTGATATCCGCTTCTGTGCAGCATTTTCTTTTCATTTTGCCTCGATTTAATATTTAAATTTATAAATTAATTATCTGTGCATGGGGATAATGTGATCGTAGGTTTTTCCTGCTGATGTGAGCAGTTCTTATTCGTCATTTAATGATTCCAATTTCGATTAAATTAAAATTAGCTGCAGTTGATTTTTCGGAAATCCATCAGTGAAATGATTTGGATTACAAAGTTTTGCTGTATGTTTTTGCAACGTTTGATTTCTATATTACCCGAGTTGGATACTTACCATTATGGATCATTACATGAGGATGGTGAACCTGGCGGGAATCTCTGGAAAAAATCTTTTTGCGTGATTTTCAACCAGTCCGGCGGCAATTTGAGCATCTTGCTTTTAGTTACTCCTTTTGGTGTACTGTGGAAATAACTTTTTTATTGCAAATTTTAACTTATTAGTTAATGCAGAGACACCATATTTCTGAAGTTGGCACTTCGGACAAATTGTTTTCAGAGTCCTCTGGATTGCCATATAATAAGTCATGGTGAGGGAGTATTGTTGAGTATGCAATCCAGAGGACTCTGATCGCATTTTATTTCCGTTAATTTTTTGTCATAATCACTCCTTCTGAGAAAGTATCAGAAAGCTTAAGTATGAGTCACATTCATGTTGTATTTTTTTCATAATCCCTCATGACTCATGTGGGATATATCCGATTAAGAATTTTTATCCATTGTCTGCTAATTTCGACTTTAACCCACATACTCACCTCCCGTGACGGATATAAGTAAAACGTATGTCATCGCGGGATAAATTGCCAGTTTCTAGAGAGCACATAAAGAGAGAAGTACCATTGCTGCTCTTTAATGCCGTGGATGCTTTTATACACATAGGTACGGTTATTTTAATTTCTGGTTAAATGATCACTGGATTTGATAGCCATAGTTGGTACATTCTCCTCTCGATGAAGAGTATATGAGCTAACTGGCAGTTTGATACAATATTCGAAACCTGAATCAAGTTCGAATCCATATTGAAAATAATTATACTACTTTTCCACAGTTGTTTATAAACAATATAAACAATTGTACCTGAAGGTGCAGCAAGCTGTGAAAAGAGCAGTAACTTAAACTGTTTATATATTGCTGTGGAAAAGTACAAGGATTATTTTCAATATGGATTAGAATATAAAATACTCCCATGAAGTGACGCGTGAAGTTCTTAAGTTTACTGAATCAAGTTAAAGGAAACGTTGCATCATTTTGCATAATGAGTAATACTTCAACATGATTTAGATTAACTATATTACTTTTATGGTACTTTTTATGAAAGTGTAAACTATTTTAGATGCTTCACACAGTGGGTCATCAAACGAGGAAGACGAATCTCGTGGAATTGAGTGAGAGGCTAAAATTCTTCGTGCAAAATCTATGACGAGCCATCCTTCCTTTCCATACACGACTTAAATCACTTAAAGGAGATCTCAACCGTGAAACGGTCCACAAACACACCGCAGGTTATTACGTGATGAGCTTGGTTTCTGCTGGACGGCCTCCGCAGCGGTGAGGAGACTGGCGTTGGCCACCTCGACGGCCGATGACCCGCGGGTTGTCCGCTTCCCCCTTACGCCAGGGCGTACACACAGCTCTCGCGCGCGGCTGTAATATGCCCGCCGAAATGGCTCCTCCCGGCACAGAAACTGTACACCTCCATCTTCTTACTCCCAACACGAATCCACCCCCGAGGGGGCAAATTGAGGGCACCAAACTCAAATCCTCCCGCCTCTGCAGTCTCCCCCCCCCGCTCTTCAAGGGGTATCAACCCCATGAGATAAGAACGGTCACCCTTCAAAGGAGTGAGGCAATAGGGGTGTTAATTTTCCACCCTGAGCGCCACCTACTCCCCCCTCCCTCCATCCTTCTCTGACTCCGTATTAGACCCTTGCACGGCACGCAATCCCCGTAGGGCTAACCTAGCTAACCTACGTGTGCAAGCGGATGCAAGCGTAGACGAGCAAGGTACTCACGTGAGATTTTGCAAAGGTGAGGAGTATTAATTAGCATCTAGCCGCTTAGGGCGAGAGAGATAGAGGCGTTCCTCTTGCTAGATTATACCGCTCTTGGTCCTCCCCGTCTTCGTTTGTCCTCCTTTTTGGATGCGACGTAACAAAATCTCCCCCCCCCCCCTCCAACCTCATCCCCCGGCAGTCCACTTGAAAGCTTCCAACTACCTCGGATGCAGTTTCGAGCGGTAAAACCCTCCGGACTCGAATTTCGGCACTTCCAGTGCGGAATGCCCCACGCGCGAGTACGCCAACACATGCAGGTGTGAGGGGAAGGCTTCAGAATGCGTGTGAAGGATGCTGGGAAGGGCTTAGGAAGGGAGGAAAATGGAGTGATGAGGAGAGGGAAGCAGGAAGAAGGTCCTTTACGCAACAGCGCTACCAACTGTCTTTCACCTAAATTAGGAATTTTTAGACAAAAAAGGACTAATTCTACTTCTAATATTCCAATAATCGCTTTAATTTTGCATTATTTTTCGCCGAGAAACGTCCTATTTTCGTAACGGACGGTGCCACCCATTACTGGCGACAGTGCAAGGATAGGTGTTTTGTGTGTTTCGAGTATAACGGGACTAGCTACGACATTACCTTTACGAGTCCTACACAGGTGCACAGAAGTGCGGAATTCCACGTAGGAAATTTCATTTGCCTTCACCGAGAATCGAACGCGGATTCCTCGATATCGCGCCTGGTAATGAGATCTCCGGGGTCGAGGCCCAGTCGAGGCGAGTGATTATTTCTCTGCGTTATGTCGCAAAAATGGTGTTAGCCTAAATTTTCCAAATAACTAGGAAGGAATTCACGATGTATTCGGAAAGGACGTGTGTCATTTGAATGAGCAAGCTTGAGAAAGTAAAATTATGGCCATGGTATCTTAATTCATTAGATCATCGTGCATAAGAAGACAGCATCCATGTTTGGGTATATATTACGTGATGCCGACTGGGTAGATCTAATGTAACTCATTGTAAAATTGTGCGGGAGGCTCTTGAGTGGGTTCATTTTTTAGAAACGTTTTGATTATTTAAAAGAAAAAGACTCTAAGCAGAAATTGGATTAATAAGAGCTAAAACACTGAAAGAGACCTGTGGCAAAATGCATATCTTAAAAGGCGTTCATTAAAGTAAAAAGTCTGAATACATCTCCAAAATAAGAAAGAGAATGCCTGGGGAAGGTGGACGTAGGACGAAAGAGAATCGGTTTCTGAAATAGAAAAGTCTAGGATGTTATCCAGAGAGTGTTTATATAAAAACGCAGAATAGCCGGGTCGGAGGTATTCTGTCATTTCAACTCTTGCGCATTCCCTACTCCCCTGAAGGATTTTATTCCAGTTAATGCCTACGATAATAAATTCAATGGTTTCTAGCGAAACATGTTGAATCTTCTTCATGATTCATAATTAAGTAAATGCACTTGCTAAGTTCCCTAGTGATTTATTTGTAGCGACCGGCCATTTCGACACAATGATATTTCAATGGGCCTTTTCAAAGTGTGATGATACCTCGTATCAAAACTGGTCGCACCAAATAAATCTCTGTGGAACTCTGCAAGTGCCTTTTCTTATTGATCAACATACCGCTATGCCACGGACACTAAATGTTATTTTCCTCGTGACTTTTTGGAGTACAGGTTTAAAAAATTTCGACTTCTGTTAGGTTGCTTCTAAATGTGGTTTCAACGCACCGTCCAGCCTAAGGCCTTCAACTTACATCTTTCTACACATTACTTTACGAAAAGAGTGACGGGGTAGTAGGGTACCAGCTGTAAAGGAGGTGAACAGGGAAGAGGAATTGGAATTGGTAAAGGACTATGCCTCGCTTTGATTCTTTTGTGGCCGTGAACAGTTCCATGATAGGAGGAATATTTCTTCCTATCTGCTCAGTAGCAATTTTGATCTTAATTTTTATGAGTGTATAAATACTAAAGATGTGGTGCAGGGTTGAAATAATACTCTTGAAGCCCATCTAAGAGTTGCTTAGGCTTGAAATCTTAGTCTAGCATGTAACCTACGAATTGTTAGTGGTTCTAAACCTATCCCCTCAAATCTAGTGTTAATACAAACACTATAGTTGTGCCCAAGGGGGAATTCGAAGCTGCTTCCTTTAAATTGGTAAATCACTATGAGGTCAATTGTGCCCACGTTATTTTCTAATTGAAACAAATGTAAAATTTTTGACAGTACAACGATTTCCATCTGGACAGTAATACGGCGTTAAAAAATAAGAATAACGCTGGCAACATGAGAACGGTTGGCAGCCCTGAGCCTTTATAGGGCCGGCGTGGCGTCCTGAGATGGACAGGGGTATGAGGGAGGTCGCGAACTGCCCCTAAGGGGGGAAGATGAGTAGGGGGTTGTCGGCTGTGTATGCATGCCTGTGGAAGGTGGCGCAAGGTGATGGGAGTTCAGAAGGTAGTCGTGTGTGCAGAATCCTCCCCCCGCCACTCCCCCCTCCCCCCCGTGGTCCGTCGGAAGCGCCCCTCCCTCAAACTCTCCTCTGCGTCTTCTCTCCGCCACCTCCAGCCCGCCCCACCCCCTTTTGACATGGGTGAATTAACTGACTCATTACACACCTTGACGCGCCCGGGGCAGGGTCTCGGGAGGAGAGGAGGGCTTATTCAAAGGGGCCAGTTGCAAGGCGAGGGTGGGAAGGTGGCGTGGGGGAAATTTGGCGTGGAGTCCCCCGCGGGGAAGGTGGCCAGTACCCCGGCATCATCATCCTCTCTGATCCTCCCGCCTCTCCCCTTACCTCCCCTTCCCTACCCGACCCCCAAACATCCACTACCTTCCTCCTTGTGGAGCTGGCCGCGAGGAAATCGAATTAAAATATCGCATACCCTCATGTAGGGGTTGAAGCGTAAAATATCGATGTGACGGCATTCTGAAATAGTTTAGTAGACACATGTTGCATTTCATAGAGCTATACCTAATAGCGTATCGTACGCAAACGTATGTGCCACAAGTAGATCTATTGTGTGCGAGGTATTGAAGAGGTTACAAGAAAAGAGATCAAACCTTGACAATATGAAACACTAAGTTTTTTTTACTGGATATCGTACGAAAACCTGTGTCTCGGAGGAAGAAAATGAACACGGAGGACAAATTGTGAGATAACAAAATATTAATCCCAGTGGAACATTTCTGTAGTTCCTCTGGGTCCTCAGGAAAATGACCATGACATTGGGAATCCTGGGGAAAGCGTTGCGCTTTACATTGACCCGGCAAGCCTAAGGTAGGTGGTTCTAATCCCAGTTCAGATGCACTATTCTGATGACTTTTTCTACGCAAAAATATTCTAGTTTGTTATTTATAGGGGCTATTCAGCGAATCACGGAAATTCCCACCCTCATTTCTTAGTATTTTTTATTTTATCACACATAGCGATACGAGCTACTACTATTCGGTTTAGCATATTACCACTTTATACACTTTATACCCATTGCATTAAAAATTGGTCCATCACTTTCATTCTTAGCTCCTCAGAAATTATTCAAGTGCAAGGACTGGTGAAAAGGAGTACTACTTTTGATCGCCATAAAAGGAACAAAAGATACTAAGATCAACATCGGGATGTGATTATTCCAAGAAATGACGATGATATTGCGTAACGTTGGCTGGACTGATGATAGCACCCGATTATCGATCATCTAATTCGATGCTTCGCACACTCGTCTCCTTCAATGTCTAAACTCCTTTTTTCGCTTAGGCAACAGAATCTTTCCCTCTCTCAAACCCGTCAACCCAACCACTGAGCTAACTAACTTTTCCGGTATCCTCATGCTCCTGAATCATAAAAATAACTTTAATTATAGGATTGGCTTATCGGATTGAGGTGTATCTCTTCCGTTTGCGAAATTTTTTTAAACGTTTGTCACATTTCATATCATAATTGAACTAAGAACACAACTGAAGGCAAAATAGAGGGAAAAGTCCCCAGAGGAAGACCCAGGAATAAGTTCATGAACCAAATAAAGAGGAAAGTACGCAGAAAGAGATATAAGGAGGTAAGGGAACTAGTATTGGATTGGTAAGGGAGGAGGGCAGCAGTTAACCAATCTTCGGATTGAAAAACAAATGAAGATGCACATGTCATGTCATTTTCGTAGTTTGGTACCATTCTTAATTTTTGCGTAGTAATAGCTAATAGTACTCTATATGTGAATGCGTCTCGACATTTGGTGTTTATAGTGATTTCGGCATTGGATTGGTGAATGACACAATTTGATCAAAAGTCAACAAGCTCTCAACGGAGATGGCTCAATGGTGATCGAATTGAAGAGTTCATACCGCTCATTAATTGAGGATTACCACACCTAGCGTTAGCTATGAACATTGTAAAGATTTTACTAGGTAGAATATACAGGATTTCCTGCTCTTGAAATGGATTTCTCCTGGAATCAGCACTTCAGCAGTTGGCAATCCTACCCACTACCCACCCCTTGCTCTTAAGTCATCCCTCTCTCTTTCCCTCGCTACAGTATCTCAAATTTTGTTCCCGGCCTCACCTCCACTCGACAACCTCACACCCCTCCTCCCCTACCCGATACACAAGGCCCTTATAACACCGTCGACGCTGCCTCTAGCCCACCCGAGCATATTCCTCCTCCCTCCCGGTTAACAAGGGGCCGTGTGGCGGGAGGGAAAAGACGAGGTAGGCGAGGCACCTCGCAACAACCGCCGACGCCTTTGTTAAGACCGCGTTTTTACAACTCCCCACGGGGTAATTATGAAGTTGTATCCTTGGTTATCCTTGGCGTGAAATTTAGCCGGCTTCACCTCCTTCTCCTACCCGAGTCTTCGATGCCTGACGTCGTTCGGCGAGACTTCCTCCGCGCCTATTTCGTTTCACGCTTCTTTCTTCGTTTTCCCGAAAATTCTCTCTCCCTCACGCCTTGACTTCCCGTGGTCTCATCATCGGTGCGATGTGCATAATTCAAAATGGCTGCAGGTAAACGTAAAGAAGCGGGAAGAAACGCCTGGCAGCATCCCGTGCAGTAGCACGTTGCGTTCTGCGCATTGGAAAAAAGTTGAGCTGAAAAAAATTTGGGAAAAGACGATTCACTCCGTCGCATGATTTCGAGGTTATTTTTTCCAGGAATTTCGTTTACCGCAGCTTTACCGCATAAGATTGGGCGAGGAGTGGGGAGACTTCCCGGAATCATGGCCATATTCTGTGTTGCAGCAAGCTTTTAATTCAGTTTATTAACCATCGGTAAACTTTTATAAAAGGACACTTTGGCTAGGAATGCTTCCTAGTTTTTAAGAACGACTATCCTTGACCTCAGATAGATCTACTCAGTGCGTGCAGCAATCTAAGACAATTCTTTTTCCAGACATTTTAACTATTTTTGCTACACCGATCGGAGGTCGTTGTGTGGATGTTAAAATTGGCTCATTATGTTTTAACTGTTGATCGGTGTTATGCTTCTATATTTTCTCCCTTCACGTTTGAGAAATATCCTTTATACCTTCCTTCAAACTTATTCCTCAACTCTCTTCCCTGTTCATCTAAAGTTTTCTCCTAAACGATGGACTTCGCATCCTAATTGAAGAAAGTTAACTCCTTTTTTTGCTTATTCTGTATCGTTAAAGTTTCTCTGTGCAGCTTCCTTTATTTCTGTGTAATACACCTTGCGTCTGTGTTCGATGCGAAGCATTACCCACATTTTATAACTTGTAAGTTTCCAAGAACATCACAAAGTTTTGCATTCTGTCTTGGACGTAATATCAGCCGGTGATATTCTGAGAGAAAGATCTAGAAATCCTTTCGCATTTTTATTTCCCGACGGAGAAAGGTGAAGAACGATGGAATTTTTCCGATTTATCCATTTTGCAGTAATAGCATAAGAGGCCAATATTCTCTTCACGATTAACCTTTAAAGTTTTCATTTTGGAACAGATCTTCCCAATACTCCATGTGACTGTATTATGCTTTTCCCATATACGCATCTGCCACAGGCAAAGAACTTGATGTAAGTGAATAATGCCCTTCAAAAATTCTAAGTATTTTCGTAATTAAATCTCCGCTTTCTAATGATATGGTGATCAAGAATCATCCGAAGAAAACAATATGAATATAAGAATAAGTATAAAGGATCGGAGTCAGACGAGTGTTGTAAAGAAAATAGGAACAGAGCACCCACGCAAAGTAATTATTTTAATTCATCGACTTAAATTTTTTGTTTTACTTTTTATTCTAATTATTTCAAGTTAAAGGGCTCCCCCGGGAGTTTCATTAATGTGACCAACCATCCGTATAATTATGTCTTTCTGTAATTAGCAGAGAACGTGGAGAACTCCAAACATTACGACTGATTCAAAATTAAAAATATTCTCCAACACTGCTCCAAATAATTTATTTAATACCGAGATTTGACATGTACACATTTTGGCAGTAAAACAGAGTGGATATAAATGGAGTGAACAGCATTGTCAAATGAAAGATGATTATGAAATTTGCAAAGCTATTTAGAAGATACTAACATGTTTTTACAGTTGCAAAATTAATCGAAAATTGGATTGCCCTGTGCTGAATTGATGTGTATCTATCAATGCTAATTGCATTCAAACTCATGGATGATAACGTGTCTGGAAGCTCGAAAAATATTCCAATCCTACGTATCTGAGAACATAATTTATAATGCACTATGGCTTATTTGTATTTAGGTAACGTAATTTTCCGCGTGAAAGAATAAGAGCATCGTGGTAAATATTCCGGAGAGAATTGCTATGCTGCTTTTTTATTCCTTTTTGACCAATTTTTCTATAAGCATTGTGCTTATTGTCATAGTGGTGGTATAAAAACGAATACATTAATGAAATTCTGGGATTTTCTTGTATCTTTCTTCAGTAGGCACATGGTGATTTGCATAACGTCACAAAATTCTTGATTTATTAATCGCATTATTCTTTCGCAAAAATTAAAAATGAAAGTGAGACAAGCTCTTAAGCATTTCATTTAAAACTAGTTTATTCCTTTAATTCTATGTACCTTATGATGGCTTAAAAGCTGAAATTTCTGGAAAAGTGTTATTTAGTTTTCTTCAATTTCATTTTCATGAGCATTTTTTAAATGTTTTGTTTCATTCCCATGAAAATGTGTCTTATATTGCCGTGATATGGAGCGAAATTAACGCTGCAATTCCCAGATATATGTTCTAATTTGAGTAGAATTGACTAATTATGTTAACGCTCTAAAGTTTTTCCTTCTCTGTTCTTTTTGTTCTTCCTATTTCCATCGCGATGGACATTTTTCACAATGTGGCTATTAATTACTGTTTAAAAAAGCTTCTTATGCCTCAAACTTTTCGCCAAATAAATTGGAATCCATGCTCATAAATGGCATAAGTCTTATACGTGTGTCTTTTGAGACCACGCCTGGAATTGAAGTGAAAAAAAATTTAATAGGAATAAAAAATTGAGTCGCTTAAATTATCTTCGGCCTAAATTTCCCCCAAGTCGAGTTTGAGGGGAGTTCTCAAAGAGGGACCCTAGTTGCGGTGATAGGCCAATCGGTTGGTCTCCACCGTCTCTCAAATCCTGGTTTCGTCCAAGGTGCAATATGCTTCTGCTTCACATATTCATCTAATCGCATTTATCTCGTTTTCCCCCCTCCAATTTTTTCCCCGCCTCCCTATCCTGATCGGAGGCCAAAAGGGCCTCTCCAACGTCATGTTCATTAATGGGGATCGACGTATCGGCTTCGCGGGCTAAAAAGTAATCTTCCACCACTCTTTTTTCCGCGTGCTGCTTTTTTCGTATTATTTCCTGCAACGAGGCGTCCTCCACGCTTACCCCAACCTCTCCTCGTTTGCTTTATTCCCCCAATCCCTACCTCCCCATTCCCCCCCTCCGTCATCCCCCGTCTATTCCGAAAAAAATAAACCCTACCGGCCTCTTTTGTTCCCATAACCTCGTAGCAGTTCTTGCTTCCCCAGGGCTCATCTCGTGGATTGCGTGGAGAAATGAGGCACCCTACCCGTTTCCCCCGCAACCTACACAGATCCTTTCCCTTCTCCCTAACCCTTAAACTGCTCCGGAATGGAGACTCGCATATGCGTTCCGTCCAATCTCCTCCTCCCCATCTTCGGCATTTACTCTTTCTCCATCTTTCTGGATTGCATTTTTCGGGATTAAATCCTCAGCGGGGAATGAGCCGAGTTTATTTGACGGGCCACGTTGGAATGAGCGCGGAGGTCTCTCTCTGGGCTCACCTTCCTCGCTCGGTGCAACGTGGTCCTTTTCAGGGAAGCGGGATAGCCGGATCAGATTTTTGAACCCTTTCCCATATGCTCCGACGTTGTCTCTGGTAATTGCGACGCGAACTTGAATTCCTTTTATTTTTTTGAAAATCAGTAAGAGGTTGAGAGAGGAAAAGAGAGCTTCACGTGATGCTTGGGGAAACCTAATGGGACGTAAACCGTAAAATTCGTGAATTTGAGCTACAACGAATGTGCGTATTTACGTTGTGAAAAGCTAAGCAACAGTTGCATTTCATGCTAGGTACCTATTTTGACGGAGTATGACTTATCTCACCTTGATTTTGCGTTGTCAACCTGATAAATGACAGTAAATGTCCAGTATAAGTGCGGGGTTTGAACACTTGGCTCGTAATTAAACTTCTGTCGCAGTTTAGCGTTATCCTGCTACATTAAAGTAATATATTATCTCCTATTCCTTGATCTTGTGAGAACATGCCAACTCTACTATTGTTTTGGCTCAAAAGTGTGGAAAAGCCATAAAATTCATAAAAATTTGCATAATTAATATTTGAAAAATTATCAACTCTAAAACATATTTTATGATATTCATCACTTCAACTTTTGTCTTCAAGTTGCAATTAAAAATCCGTTGAAACTTTTCTTCTTCATTTTGAAAGTTGGAATCGTATCCAAAAACGCTTACTCGTCGAATATTCCTTCTGTACGCGTCTGTTTTTAGCTATGCTCCTGAAAAAAAGCGCTGTTCATCAGAAATCATTTTAAAATGACCCTGATAATCGAAATCGAAACAGTTATAAATTATTTGACGAAAAGCAGAAGGCTTCTAATGGAACTTGGTCTCTGCTAATGACTTCATATCACTCTTTTAACTCATCGTGAAATTCATCATATACCTATTTCAAAAATGTTTGCGACAAGATTATTGGTAGTCAAAAACTTGAGCAGTTTTACAAATTTAATCTCACATTAATACCGGTTGAAATTAACCGCAAAATGCTTTATTTGCGAGCTCATAATAGATTGGCTAAATCGCTCGAGAAATTTACTCTGAGTACAAGTGCTGTATTTTGTGACCCCGGAAATTGAAGAATGAGTTGCAGCCCTAAAAATCATCTATTATTTATGTAAGGGGAAATAAATTAGAGCGTTCAGTTTTTATTGCTGCTCTAATAGCCTGAATGGGGCCCAGGTGTTTCTGGACTAGACCCAGAAACCTTACTCTTGAGTTCATCCATTCAAAGTCCCTTCGCTCGCAATAAAAATTTTATGTGTCTTTATCGGGCCACAAATTCTTCTTCCTTAGCATCGCTTACTTCGTCACGGTGACCTTATTCCCTTCGCTATCTCCTACATGGATTTCTTTTTGGAAATTCTTCGTCTAAGGTCGTTCCCCCTCTCCATTTTCCACCGCAGGCTTTCCGCGAAAAATGTGCTTCGCAGTTTTTGTACATTTTATGCCTTTGCTGATGGTGTCAAAAGCCTTTAAGAATTTATCAAGAGTGTTATAGGCATTTGTGTACAATTATAACGGGTGTAAAATTAAAGTAACAGGCTTTTTGACCGGAAGTGTATACATTTATTAGCATAAATTAAGTGATAAAATTGCATCACAAACACGCGCTAATGGAAGCGTACCTGGTGAGTATTGATGGGAAATTATGTTATTGTAAGTTTAAATTTATAAGAGTAACGCTTTTGTATGTGAGCGCCGCTGTATAATTTGTAATGTAAGGAAATAATATTTAAAAATCTTAAAATCATGTGTGTCTAAAATTCGTGGTGTTAAATGCGAGGTTAATCGTCACTAGACTGAGAGTACGAGAGAATTTTCCGCCCTAAGCATTCATGAAAGGTTGCGTGTATCCGTGTGGAATAAAAATTCGGAAATATTTTAATGAGACGGCGCCTTTTATTTCTTCTCTCGGTATGTGTATGTGCGCGTGTGTTACTTATGAGTTAAATTTGAGGAAATAGAATGTGTAGTTCTATGGTTTTCAACCGGGTGATGACCCTGGGTTCGATGGCAGACTACGCCTTCGAAACGTCGGTGCCACAAACCACCATCACCCGGTTAGAAACCCGAGAGCTATACATTCTAAGCATTCGCCGGGAAAGCCTTGAATCTTACATTTGAGAAAGTACTTTAAGGACATAATTTCCCTTGAAAATCAGTAGAATCATTATGCCTCTCCTGTGAATGGAACGTATCAAGATTTCAGTTGATAGTCGTATTGTTATGCTCACCGCTTCGTTTCTTTCTCATTTTACGCGAAACATGTAACTTGTGATAAATTCAGGGGCATGTGCCGTGATAATAAGTATGCACAAGCAAGAGCACTACGCCCTTCACCCGATGCATCAGTCCCAGGCGCACCTCACTTGTTTTCATCGGGTGCTCACCCTTCACTTGTGGAAGACGCCAATGAATTCACTGTTGTGCGCTGATTTTCAAGTGCGGCCCATCTCCCTTGATATGCCGTCTGTGGCCTACGATTGTCATTCTTCGTATTTCTTCCTGTTAATCAATCGAATCCACGATGCCATTTCTGCACTTTTCTCCAATGCTCTCGCTATATATTCCTTCGAAAACCCTAAATCTAAATCTCAGCAGAATCGCTATGACCTTTCGCGATAGACTGATTTTTACCTTTAGGCATCGCATTTGACTTGTATAGTCATACTCTAAATGGAATGTTGTTATTTCCTGGCTTACGTCAGTGAAAAAGTTCTCAATCTCCATGCCAAAAGGTAAATTAAACTGCGTTTGCAGGTAATATCGTTTTTAACGTGTTGTCACAGATGAATCAAGCTTACCAATTTATTTTTAAGCTATTTTAGTTTTGTTAATGAGTGACTTTTTTTGATAAATTCAAAAGTCATGTCGCGTATAAGTCTGTCGTGTTGATGAATAAAGATATCTGAAAAAGCAACCAAGCTAATTTGCCTAAGCACATTTTTTTTTCAATCACTTTCAGGGTGTATTAACACAAAATCTGAAACTAATACCTAACACTTCAATCATCACGTTCAGAAAAGTCGCCTATTGCTGTCGGAGATTGGATAACAAGGAAGGTTACTTACTATGTGTGAGAAAATCTGCCTTTTCTGCGTACAATAGACCTGATATGTATTTTGAGATGATATAACGGGTGATTTTCACGTCCGACAGCAGTTTTTTTATGCTTCCCCTCTCATCGGCATATATTTTTTGCAGAATTTGATTGATCCTTGAAAAATATAAAAAAAGACCGAATACATTTTCTGAGAAGTGGTAGCGTGACGGGAATAGAAACACAAATGCGAACCGACGGCGTCTCATTCGTGTCCAACTCAGTCTCTCATCAACTCCCACGCGAACATTTTCTATTGCGTTCACGAATTATCGCTTACGTGGTTCGTTTAGCTTCACGCGGAGAGGAGCTCGTGAGTAGAATCGAACGCCCGAACACACTTGAGCAGTGTCATCACCAAACGATTGGATTGACATCATCATCTGTCGTATCAAAATTTTGTACAATTTTTCTCGTATCCTCATTTTTTTACAGTTCGATTTCTCTAAAATTAAGTTATCGCGACATCCCAGTCATTTTGAAAAAGCTACGTACCATTTATCTTCATCACTTAGTCTTTATCGCATTTAAATTTGTCGTGAGGCGGCTTACTCTTTGGTTAAGGCGGGTCTACACATGGAAGTTGCGAGTGTAGCGATATCTCGAATCGTATCACCACTTGCAGAGCGTCTTTCTGCCTACACGTAACTTCCGGCTTTTCCCAATCAAATGGATGACGGAAATAATAAATGTAGTGATTACGAAATCGCCCAAATTTGGCAATAATGGCGTATTATTATCGCTGTTCGAGTCCCATGGGCATTCTTTGGTTAAATAAATTTGTATTTATTACATTAATTGCGCTTAATTACGTAGAATCAAGTGTGTCAATTGTGAAAATCATAATTATTGTCTAATAAGAGATGAGTCGTAGAGCTTACCTTAGGAGTTCTTTATTTTAGCTTACCTTGGGGGTTAAGTATTTTAAATATTTTCTAGTAAAAATTAATATTTACACGAGCAACAATTAGTCGTCCTCCTTCTAAGTTAAAATTTAAATTACGCTTAATTACGTCGAATCAAGTGTGTCAATTGTGAAAATCATAATTATTGTCTAATAAGAGATGAGTCATAGAGCTTACCTTAGGAGTTCTTTATTTTAGCTTACCATGGGGGTTAAGTATTTTAAATATTTTCTAGTACAAATTAATATTTACATGAGCAACAATTAGTCGTCCTCCTTCTAAGTAAAAATTTAAACAACGAATAATCGAAGCAAATCTCCATTTGCTCTTATGTGACCAAGATTCCACCGAATGCGATATGAAACCATCGCAGAATCGATATGCTAGTTACAGGCAAATTGGAAGCTCGTCTATTTTTCTTGGAAGTCAGAACCGCGGTCGATTACTACCTCTATCGACCCCTACTGCCATGGAAGGCCGTGCTTGTACATCGAAGTGCCTATTATTAGCCTGGGTGTAGTCAGAATGGTTGTTCGTTTAAGTAGATATTCCGTTACTGACGAGAGGGTTATGGCAAAACTTACCCTCCGGCAGTATGATCTATTGTATGCCATTTTTCGATCTCGTTTGCATGTGGTCAATTGGCTGATTTCGGCGCCCAGTCCTAAGCAAGCAATAGACCATTATGTTATCCCATAGCATGAGTTCATCCCTGAAAACACAGAAAAGGACCTAAAGAAGGAGATAAGTACCTCTTCAGTGGTGAGGACGTGGTTCATTATCCCAAGAGTGCTTGTGGTGGAAGGTAGGTTGCGGATCCATATTGACCGAAATCGACCGAATGAAACTCAAACGCCTCAATATCTATTGATGCAGTTGTCAAATCTTGAAGTAATTGGACGCATATTCGATCTTAAATGCCATAATCATTGCTGACGCATCACTGGAATTTTATCAAATGCTCAAATCTTAGTGTCCCATATTTAGTCTGCGGCACAGAGTCGAGAAAACAGTTCTTCGAATATTGCAAGCAGAATTTTTAAGTACACTGTTTGTTTGAGTCACAAAGCATTTATCTCTATCTTGACATGAAAGCTTTGTAACATTTAATGTTATGCACCTCCTAATAAATGAAGAACCCTGCATAAGATTTTAAGAGTTGATTTTTAATCGAAATGAAAGTGCTTGACGTAGAGATTATTGCATCTTAAGAACCTGTAAAAAGTAATATCCATTCATTAACATTTGACACATCTTGTGATCCCTCAACCTAACATAAAGAATTATGTCCCATATCATTATATCCTCATCTTTTGTTCCATGCATAATCCTTGAATATTATTCTTTACCCGCTGAATATGAAATAAGAGAATGTGAGAGAATTACCATGCGTCCCAGTTTAAATTAGTTTGATGAGAGCAGAACATGAGAAAGTGTTACGGAATAATACTGACGAGGGTGGCCATTATGCTGAAACACGGGGCGGATAAATATTTACAACGCATTAGAGAATGCATACTCCGTCACGTCGTTTTTATAGCTTTCTTTCTTTTTTTTAATAAAGTCAAGCGTTGGGAAAGAGGTGAGTTTTTGAAGTCACTGCAGCCAAGTGAGTATATGACCGCAGGGTTTGAGCTAAGGCAATTACGTAATACTCCTCAGCCGATTCGTGCATAGCGCCAATATGTTAGTGCTGCTTGGCTTGTGTCCAACGGACCTCCTCTGAAAATATGGCTGAATAATAATGCATGTAGACAACACGGGTGATCTCCGTGCGACCTGGGGCAAGAGATATTTATCTACGTCCTATCTTCAAGAACGCTTGACTGATTGACCACGTCCTAACATAAATTACCCCCGCTCCGTGGGAATAGATTAGCTTGAATGAGTGAGGAAGCGTAGACCATTAAGGAGTTTCCTTTCGATGGGAATGTTGGTTTTTAGTTATGCTCCTTATTTATTTGCTACGTACTGGGATCGAAGTTAGTTTGTTAATCTGTGTTCCTCAACCAGTTTTAAAATTAACAAATTATCGTTCGCTAGTTGATTGTGCCTTAACTGCTCTGGTGTTGTAAGTAAAGAGAAGGAAATAATTTTGTCCGCCTTCTCACAATAAATAGTGTGAAAGCTCAACCCTGCCTTAACTTCATGAAAACGGGCCTTATTTTACGTCGGTGTCGTGACAATAAGGCGCATGATCTTTCAAATTTCATTTTTGACTGAACTGAAATATTTTTTCAATATCTGAATCATCTGGAAGCAGAATTAACAACACTCTTTCGGTTTCTTGTGAATCCCTGATACATCAATATTCAGGCAAAATTTTTTCAAGTTATAAAATGTAGTAAGATATAGTCATCATGTTTTTACTTGAAGTAATTGTAAAAAAAGTGCGGTGAGTTATTCGTTTACAAAGTGCGGTGAGTTATTTGTTTACAAAGAGCGATGAAATATGTTTATTTGTTTATCTGCCATGTTAATACCATCCTTAGATTATAATACAGGAGCCTTTCTCAGTTCTATGTTCCAAGCTTATATAGTGTCCTAAGTAAATGCCTTAAATTTCACCGAGTGTAATTCCATGTGGACGGCAAAATCACCGACAATCCGTGATCCATCCCAGCGCTGTTATTTACTCAGAAACTTAACCTCGTTCACTCTTTATTGCATGAAGTTCATGCGCAGGTCTTTAATATACGGATTAATGACGATTTCTCTTTACTAGTGTCGAAGTATCCTGCTGTGGGGTCAATGTTGTCTCCCTCAAGTCTGTCATTAAATAACCATCCTGATCGGCACTTAGGATAAAGCAAATTTGCGTGCTTCAGATGAAAATGCTCACCGTCACCATGATTCATCAACGTTTGCCAATCTTTCTCTTGATAACGATCTTATTCATGATTTGATCCGTCCAGGTGTCCGGGAAGAGGCCTTGCTAAGCATTGAGAATGCTCCTCCGAGCTGAATTATCAATTTTAAACTGTCAAGTTCATCGACTGACCCGGATGGATGGTCACTTGGAGAGACGATCGACTACTTAAGTGATGTGCCTTTGGGAATCTGTTGAGGGATAGATTTGTAGCTTAGTAAAGAAAAAGTAATGAAGAAATATGTGAAAATCTCAGCGTCGGCATTACCATAGTCTCATCAATAGGCTCCGCGAGGACCATTGTGTAACGTCTCGTGCTGCAGATAGAGAGCTAATCAGTCGTATCGTCCACTTAACAAATGAGCCTGAGCTTTTAAGAAACATCAACTTCTATCAGTTACTCACCTCACTTGCCTAATATGTATGACATAAATACACTCAGATGGAGCACTATCTTGATGGAAAACAATATATACTACAGGTAGTATGGATAGAATACAAGGTGTACATATTTCTGATAGTCCACACATTTACAGTGAGAGAGGAGGTTTGGATTTGACGTCATGAAATCTTTTAGGCGGGGAGGTTTAGGTATGGCATCAAGAATGATACGGCGTCATTTCTAATTATACGGATGTTACAACCAAAGGCAATAAGTGACACAGCAAACACAGCTAATGTTAGCCCTTTGGTTGGGAGCCCGAGTTTTTTGAGTGCTGTACTCTACCGATTTGGTTGCGAAATATAATGGTATAGTTGACCCAAAGTACTCGTCTTTCTTTGGATGGAAGATTCAAGGAAATCGGTTGCACATTCGCCTGGCCCATTTGGCTTAGATACCACTTCAAAATGAAGACCTAAGGTTGGCCTATGTACGGAAAAATCCTTTCCTCCACTTCTAGTTTTGGTGAGATACTAAATTTATGATGAAATGATAAAACTTAATTAACTCCACACTAATTTTTTAATTGAAAACCGTCCCGGGTTTCAGCAACTGAGTGGCATTTTCAAGGTACTTTTGTCTCGAGTGGCTCAGTATATATGCGGGTAAAGGTGGAAGGAGAGGGAGGAAAAGTGGAGAGGGGAGAAGGGGAAGTGGTGAAGGGGAGTACATATATATCTACATAATACCCTGCGAGCCGCCGCATGGGCGTGTGGCAGGAAGTGTTACGTCAACAGCCGTGTAAAGATTTAAGTTTTCGGGAGATCAAATCGGGAAATCACTAGAATGGTTATTTGTGCATAAATGTGCACTAAACTTTGAATTTCCACCACAATCAACGAAGTTTTTTTTCCATGTTCTTTCACTCTGTATTTAACTCTCCGCCCTGTTTGACTAATGTATGAGGTTCCACAGTCATCACATTTGAGTGTATTCACTCCACTCTCGTCCAACCTTGCATATTTGTCCTTCAAATAGAAAAGCATTTTTCATTTAGTGAGAGGGTTGCAGAATGACACACCGCGTGTTTAGTCTGATATAAGTTTATGTAATTTATAAGAAAGACTCTGCCACTGCCACTAATGACAATAGTACCTACCTTGAAAACGGTACTCAGTTGCCAAACCCGAGTCAATTTTAATTTAACAAATCAGTGTGGAATTTGCCAAGGTTTATCATTTCATCATGAATATCCAAAACTTCCGCAAAGTAACGCCTGAAACAGTTTCGTTTATGAGATACCAAAACCTACGTTTATCTCATTCAAAGTTTTCTTTCAAAGTTACCAGGCTAGAGGGAATGTTTTTAAATTTGTTCATACATGATCTGCATTATGTGAGATTGGTGCTTAGTTGTATGAAGAGCACCTCCTGATGAGCCTGAGTTGCAGTTGAGCTCATTTGCAAACCAAGACGGAGAAGACTGAAAATGATAGAAGAGGTTAAGAAAAGGGATACAAGGAGGCCAAGGTACAGGCTAGAAACAAAAACGGACGGAGACAACGACGGAAGATATAACCTTCAACTCGGCAAAACACCTTGTTCATAAATTCAATGGTGACAGGCTTCACTTAGTGAAAATCCAATCTGAATGAATTTCAAAATTACTTGGCACTTTTTCACTGATTTCAATTCTTATTCGACCGGTATCGTCGCATAGGCGACATCATCAGGTGTCGCCAATGCGACACGCATCACCTGATGATGTCGCCTATTAGTCTAAACCGGTCGACTAAGAATATAAATCTGTGAAAAGGTGCCGAGTACTTTTGAAATTTATTCAAAACATCTTGAAATGATGACGTGGGATTGCAGACGACTCGGAATTTAACATTGTAAACTTGAAACTATGGATCGATCATCGGGCAATTCGGATTTTTACGATTTTTTACTCACGCAATAGTCGTAGAGATAACGATTTATATGAATATGCCCGAAAAGGAGATTCGAATATTACATTAGCAGTTTCTACTCTTGAGAATTTAATGTGACTTCATTGCTAAAACAATATTGTCCAAGAAACTCAAATAACGACACATTTAAGTTTAATGGATTTTAAAATTACATGCATGAAGAAATCATAGGTATTTTTTTGTGCATTTTATCAATGTCCGTCATGCTGGACGCGGAGTCTTCTCTAGTCAAGTATAGTATAGTTAATACCGCTTATTATCTTGTGATCTATCCGTATTTGAATAAGTATTTTTATTTGTACTTCAAATATCAAAAGGCAGGAATCAGTGATTCCCACACGGAAGAATATATAAAACTCCAGCAGTAGCCGAAATGAATTTCCCACTCGACTGGGAACACAAACTGTGCAAGATACATCGGTGATTAATATTGCCTTTAATCAAGTCCTTTTTCTCCTCTACGACAGGACATAATTGCAGAGCGAAAAGCAATACATGTCTCGAAGAATAAATCTTCCGCCTATCCTTTTCGTGCATTTCTCGAACGCTTCCTCGCCGCTGGTATTGGAGATTCGGAATCGTTTAAACCGGGCCTAACTACGTCTTATCGCCTCCATTAATGCCGCTGTGGAATAAGTACCAGCTCTTACGGAACGGCAACAAATCTCGCGCCGAGCCATAAAACACCGGCCATTACCAACATTCGAATAATTGACTTTATTATCTTCGGTCGCTTGGAGACGTGCCTTACCCTTCCCCCCCCCCCCTCCACTCTCTCGAGCACGCCAGGGCACGCGTGGCCGGGTCAGGGGTCGACCGCACAACGCTCTCGCGATTCGCATTACGCCGGTCGGCGCGTGCTCGGGTCCCGGCGTTCTTCATTAAAGCGACTACGCGTGCGGTTACTCCCCGCGGGGCTACTCTACGCGAGGATAAAAACGAGGAGGATTTAGCCTCAACATACCTTTTCAACCGCGGGCGAAACGTTTTTTTTCCTCTTCCTTTTTTTAGTTTTACGGTAAGGTTACGCGAGCAAATCCCTTACACTTTTCACGTTTTTATTTTTCGTTATTACCTTCCCTCCGCTAGCCTCTTTCCCCGCTATCCTCCTTCTCTCATGGGGGCACTTCTCGACTTTTTTTTCCTATCCCGGCATGCACAGCGGCGATTGCCCTACATATCGGGTTGTGCCACCCTTCGTCCACCTTCGCAAACCCCCGCTTACCTCCCCCCTCCAATATGTACGTGGCTCTGAGGTCGGTCAAGGTTTTTTTTCCCTCTCATATTTATTTTTCATGCAGCTAGATCATCAAGGCTTCCTCCCATAAGCCGGCCTCCCTGGCTCTCTCGAAAAACTTCAAGATATCTTCAGCCTTGCCGACCAAATGCCCGTCTCCCATCCCGAAAAATTCTTATACATGTTACAGAACCTGGATTTCCCATGCTTTGCTCCTCCCGTTTACCTTCCGTGGCTCACGGAGCATGGAGCGAATATTCCTTATTCCTTCCGTTCCTTTATTTCATTTTAATTTTTTTCCCGTTTCCCGTCTCTCGCCTGGACAGCGCAAGGAAAGAAGGGAGACGTTCCCGTGGGACCGGAGTCTGCTCGTCATTTGTCAGGGATGAGGATCCACGCGGCGGCCTTGTTTTATTCAGCAGCATTGAATTGGATTGCTTCGCATTCCTCTTCTAACCTGTTGAATGGGTTGGTTCTGGTATCTTTATGCGCTCTTTTTTTCCGAATCCGAATTCACTTAAGATTTTTCCGGTCCTGAAAATACGGGAACATGGAATAGGTAGCTGGATTAGAGTCGAGTCATATTAATTTATTTATCTTTTTCTTTCCCGACATTTTGAATCTCATGGCTGCTCTCTGGTAAGCAAGTGGTGACAATGTCATGTTTGTCTTAGCACCAATTGGTTCAATAAATCAGATTTATCGAATATCAAGCTTTCTGCGCTAAGGAATGAAATGTTGTAATTCTTCTCTTTACAGTAAAATTTGCATTCAAAATAATATTGTAATGAGATGAAGGTGTAAGTTATTTACCCAGTTATTCTTACAATTTTGATCATTTATAATTAATAATTTAAGCACGCAAGGACACAGATGTGGAGCAATAAAATTGCAGCAAAACATTTTGATAGAATATACTGCTATAGTAACTTCACTAGGACTGCCGTTCTTTGTTAATTTTTTTAACTTTTATAAATTTTATGTAGTTTACAGTGGATTGTTATTGGATAGGGTATATTATTTGAAGTTATATTTTGTAACTGCGTGGATTTTTCATTACATGACTCTTAATATCTGCCTAAATGTTTACCCTGTTTATGCCTAATTGTACAGGATAATGTGTTTGACTGGCTTAAGTTTTTGCTATCCCATTATTTTTAGCAACTGTTGGAAATTTATTGGATCGTTAAAAAAAAGCGTCATAGAGGAAGTGTAACAATGTTTTTGTGCAATAAAAGTAACCACATCGAACATAAGATTCAGTTGCTGTATTTCTTTCGAGGGCAGTCTTCATGAGTATTCGTTCAAAGCTAATGGTGACTAAAAGCATTCGGTGTCGGTTTATTTCCGGTGAGAAGGAAGAATACAAAGCATCTCCATGGAAAGTAGGTTAATCTCAAATTCATTCACCCAATCCTCTGCTGTAAGAATGCACCAAGCCATAAGTGTTAAGTAATCGCCCCCTTTGCATGCTCTGTTGCACGGTTCGGTCACGGTAACTGTTAAAACTTCGCCCGTGATGCCAGCACCCTTTAAGGTACTTCTTGTGAGGAGAATAGTTTGGCTAGATGTTGTAAAGCCTGGGAGATTCCTTCGTCGGTTTTACTCCTCCATGTTGAATAAATATCCCTCGTTACGCCAAGAATTTTTCAGAACTTTACATGTTCGTTACGTTTTTTGACATACGGTCGTGCCTTTTTGATACCGCACATGGTTTACAGCAAATATGGATTTTAAATATGGTTAGACATCATTTACCGAACTTTTATTCCTATACACAATCGGTTTTTTAACGTTTTACGATGTTATCCGATGCCAAACTGCCATTGCTCTCTGTTCATTCACCGGCCATCTGGTAACTACTTCTCCCTGATTGCCTTTTCTATCCCTTCTCTTTGACTTATTCTGGGGATTAGTTTTATCTACCTTGTGGATTCCATGCTAAAATTTTCTCGGTTCGTCTCTCGTTCGTCTTGCGTCGTATTTGACCATACCACTCAAGCCCTTTCTTTCTCATCCCATCGACTACTGTGTCGATGACACCTAACGTATCCTTTAAATTGAAGTATTTAAATTACTCTTTCTTGACTACGATCGTGAAAGCATGGCTCTTTATCTTTAATTTCCCTACCTTGTTTGATAAAAATATTTATCAAATGGTATAATTACTGATGATATGATGAAAGATTAGTGCAATGCTGGAATTATGGTGAAAGAGGGAGTCTAGAATTATCAGTGTTTTATTTTAAATATAAATGATGGAAGAGTCGAAGGTGAATTTGAGTTTTGGCAAATTCAGTCTTGGTTCAAAGGGAAAAAAATAATCGAGGACTGAACAAAGTTAGGCAGAACCGAAACGCTATTCTCTTGTTGATATTCATCGTCAATGATTGTGTGAACGTTTAGGGATTAGGGATGAAATACAGTTTTTTAAAGCACATTTAAAACACGCTGAGGTATTATTAATACTTTAGAAAGCGTTACAGAGGCATGATTTGATGCAGTAATATGGGATAAGATTAGCTGTATAATCTTCTTCTGGATGCTATTAGAATGGTGGAGGATCTTTTCTGCGAAACAAGTATGGTGCCGCTATTAGCAAGTTTTGCTCGTCTGAGTCGCGGGTATTGTTCCCTCATAAATGGCTAAATGCAACTTTAATGAGATGCGCTAATATTGGCTAAGGTAGTTTCCGAGGTCGGTGGCGTGCGGAGCAATCTTGCGGCTCAGCGTTTCCCTTCCATTGTAGCGAGAGACTTCAGAAGCAAAGTAGGTAGACTCTCCGGAAGATGTTCTCTGATACTCTACAGAAACGCTGAGCTAAGGCAATGCATCACTCGATGCAAGCCACAAAATGCTACCTCAGCATCGACGCATAGCCGTGGAAGCCCACAATCAAGTGCCTATAATTGCTATAGTTTGTCGATTGATGTCGGAAAAATCAATTTCACAGTGCAACAAATACCACAAAAAATATGCTAAACAAATGAGAGACTCCTCTCAAAACATTTATACATTTATTTTGCGTTTTAAATTAGTCTATCCCTCATGATGAAAGATGGTGATTTATTCCTCCTTTCACTTGTTTGCATGACCCATTATTCATTTTACCTTATTTTTCTTATTTCCATGTCGTATTGTACATTTCCTGTAGCATTTTAAAAAACAAAGCGCAGATGTTCGATATTTATTATGGGTTGATGAAAAAAATCACACGAATATCCCACGGCTTCATTAAAAGTTTTCCTTCTCTCTAATTTAATTAATTACCCTTTTGATGTGCAGACTCTTGTGCATGGAGCGTGAAATTATTTCTCTCGTCAACGTTGCGGAACAATATTTCTGTATTTTGGGCCGAAAATTAAAAAAAAATAGTCTCTCGAGGCTGTGTCTTTGAGCTATCAAACGTACTGCCTACTTTAATGCAGTGACGAAACTTAATTTTAAGGGTGTAAGGGAAGAGAGAGACCGAATAACAGCGCTCTTGTGGAACTGGATTTTTTCCGGTCTTGTCCAAAAACCCTTGCCGACAACTCTCCCGACCTGCCTTTCACAGACCATCTCTCCCGCCGCCGTTTGTGCTACATTTACCCTCTCCCCAGTTCATCCCCCTTCGCGACAAAGCCGTAAAAATCTTCCCATGCGAGAGCGGGATGGTAACGTCCACGACATTTTGCACTGGAAAATTCCTCGCGGTCCCGCGGCGGCAGCTTACCGCTTTTCCAATATGATGCACTTTAATGTGCTTGGCGCGCACGGCGTCGAGTGCACCACACATATGCACACTCACGATTCCCCCTCTATCTCAATCCTTCAGGGGTGGCAAAAAGGCTCAGCCGGCGGGGACTCTTCTCTTGCCGGCGACTTAAAATGAAAAAGAATGAATGAGCCCCTAGCTCCCCCACCTTCCCAGACTCAACAACCATCCGCCGCTCAGTTGCAATCATATAAAATAAAAGAAATTTAAATGATGAAGGTTTGAAAAATTGTATTTATAATCACCAGACATCAATCTATAGATTGGGTTATTTTAATTGTGGCTCAATTTTATAATATCTCATTGAACTACGAATGTTCTGTCATGGAATATTTTAATGCATTACCGCTTTTGTCACATAGATGACATCATCATATGCCTCCAATGCCATCAGATGATGTTGCTTATGTGATGAAACCGATTGTGTGTTTAGTTGATCTGCGAAAACATTAGTAACGAATAAAAATTTATTTGCAATTTTCCACTGTGATAGGCTGCAGTTGGCTGTATATTGGGTTAGTAAGGATGGGAAACATTCCATGGAGTGAAGCATTGCCTTAGCTCAGCGTTTCTGTCTAGTTTCAGGGAACATCTTCCCAAAGGTTCTATGGTAAGCATATAGGGAGGTGGGATGTATTCTGAGATGAATACGGAAATAATCTTGGTTTATAAGGTACTGCTCATGTAAAACTTTGAGGATATATACTCACTTGCATTTAAACCTACCTTAACTGGTAGATTACGTAATTACTAAATGCATAAAGCGACTGATTAGGAAGTTTTACATCATTATATGGTCTACATACGATGAAGTAAATGGCAGTTGTATAAAACATCGAAACTGACCGTTAAAAATTTGCAATAAGCTGCGAAGAGTTGTTATTTTATGTGCAAGATTCGCCGCGTCTATTCTTAGAAAAAAAGTATTATTAAAACACATTGGGAAGAACCCGAAGAAATGGTTTACTGCAGCTCTCCACCCCATTCGCTTAACTGCTGACCACGCTATTCATTCTCAAGACCTCTTTTAACGCACCGAATGATTTGCACGGTTTATTTCTTTCGTTATAATGCCTTCAATTTTTTGTATTTTCCAAAAATGTTTTCAAGATGCTGGTATGTCTCAGGACATGTCTATCTCATATACCTCATTGCGTTTCTGTCAGATTTATCTTATCTTCTCGACTCTATGCGAAAATTCCTTTGAGCACAATGCACACTCTTCTCATAAATTACTATCTGAACCTGACCAGGCATTCTAATACAGATTTACTCTCGAAGCTAAAAATTATCTCCGAAAATGAATACAAAATCGAACGGAAGAAATACGCGAATACTCGAACACGATAGAGCATTGGTTTACGCCGTAATTCTCTCCTGGGAGCGTCTGGTTTTTACCAGAACTCCCTCCACGTGAAGTTGCATTGCAGCATCTATCTTTAGAACTGAAGATGGATGCTCCAATGAACTCGAAACTTTATGAGGGAGACTGCGCAAATCTCTTAAAAATCCGGAACTCACCTCTGAAGACAGAAAAAACTGTTTAGAAAAATTAACAAACATGACTGTTAATCGAACAGAACATACGTAATTTATATATAAAACGTGATAAAAACAAGCTCTTACCAGAAATAATAATAATAAATAATATTAATGTCTATTAATTGCATTCACTATCACAAGTTTCGATTAACTTTAGGTAGCCTTAAAGGAGAACCTGTTTAAGGCTACCATCAAATGATAACATGTAATGCTTACACTTAAACATACATATAGCTGGTGTAGTGAGACCAAGACAATTACTCAACATTGTGAGTGCGGACTTAAGAAGCTACAAATTGACAGTTTGTATAGATATTACAAAAGCAGTTACAATAATATATCCTCTACACTCTCTTTATGCGAGAAGCCAAGACTGTACATTTTTCAATAGTAATTTTACAGATTTAGAATCAGTCCATGAATGGGTCAGTGCATGAATGGTATATAAATACAAACCAAATAAATATATACCCTCTGGAAAAATTCTCTCCGCTAAAAAAGGTTTTCACTCCTAAACATTATATTATGGAGTCTATATAAAAATATCGAAACAGGTTTGAGTTATTCTAACCCAAAATGTATTTACTGTATTTGATTGTACCGAATACGGCGCGCCGGGCCTGACAAATGAGCAAAGATGACTCCAGAGTTATGTACCGAACTGGACAAGCAGGCATCAATGGGTTCTAAATCATAAAAATATTTTAATAAAATTTAAAAAATAATAATGCACCCTAACAAAAAGGCCTGTTTCCCTCGCAGATAAAGGAATATACATATCCCACCTTAAAAAGCTTCCCTGCCAGGGAGTATGTTGCAAGGGAGTACAAATAGGCTAAGAAGAGTCTATTCGTGTAGAAGGAGATGCGATGCAAAAATGTCCGGGTGTGCCCCTCCCCCTTAAGGTCCAACTTTCCTCGGTGTAACCCGCCCAGGTTGTGCTTCCCCCTATGGTCCGACCTCTCATCCGAGCCACTCCGCCTTCCCTTCGCCCATACTCCTCCTCCTCCTCCTGGGGGTCCCATCATCTCATCCTCTTCGTCCCTGCAGCGGAATCGCATCGGAATGAAAAGAAGGCCCCGCTGCTGCTCTTCTATTCTTTATTCATTGTGGGAAGCTCTCGCGAGCGCGGCCTGAAAAGAAGAAGTAGATGGGGAGGTAAAGGGGCTTCTCCTTATCGAAAATTCTCTCCCTACAAAGCCCCCCCCTCTCCTCTACTCTTTATCCCCTTTGATGCTTCTCCAAATACCTTCCTTCGGTGAGCGTGCATACGCTCATGAGTGGGCACGTGATATATAAAAATATATGCTTATTTATTACTCTCAAATGTTAATTCATTCTTGCATTTGAAATGCCGTAAATATTTCAATTATATAACAGCATTTTTGTGTAAACACACATGCATTTAAAAAAATGTCAGCAGTATATTTGCTAATATATTTAATAATAATACTCATAACGCATATTTGTTTGTTTATTCATTTCGAGTTGAGCCGGAGAGTTCATTAAACATTGGGAGAGTCACCATGCAGTGAATTTTAATGCACGTAGAGAGGAAAACCCCCAATCATCTGATTAATTTCGACAACTCTCATCATTATCCCTCAACTCGACCATTTCTGACTCATTATGAATGATATAACAACTCTCCCGAAAATAGATATACCCGTTGGTTGGTTCTTTGTCTGGGGAAAATAAGTACCCTTTGTGAACTGCCTCCTCTGTAATATCAATGAATACACTTGATTTTTCCACAATTTTTATTTTTCCTCCACTACCTAGGTTTCGACACTCAGATCATCCGATGTCGACCTCACCTGATGATGACCTGAGTGTCGAAACCTAGGTAGTGGAGGAAAAATGAAAATTGTGGAAAAATCAAGTTTATTCATTGATATTATAATGAATCGTTTCCACCAAGTAACGGCCGAACACCAACTGCCTCCTCTGCATTTTCTCCTTATTTCCTGTGTATGGACCACTCACGCCATTTCTTCTTTTACTTTTGGTACAACGAGCTTTACTAACGCAGGCGTTTACATTAAATCTCTCTACAATATTTCATAGTACTGTAAATAACTACCACGTATTTTACTTTATAATGGATGCGAACATTTGGAATTTCATCCGAGTAAAGCCTATGGCGCAATAAATTTTATCCATTTCATTTATTTACCAGAATAGTGAAAGTTTCCTGGCACCTTCCTAGATCCTTCATCATCGTCGGTAGTTCAATCCTATGATTGGTTGACTGCAGTTCTCCATCCTTCCCTTTATAACGCTAGTTCCCTTACTTCCTGGTAGCATTTATTATGTCCTTATCCCTTTTTTTAGTCCATGAACTTATTCCTGGATCTTCCAATGGAGACTTTTCCCTCCCTTTTGCTTTCAATTGTACATCCTTATTGCTCGGAAATTCTGAGTAAAATCTGAATGAATATTTTTCCATAGCTTTGCATTTTGTGGGGATGAAATATAATTATTTTTCCTTAAAAGTTCGGATAGTCTTTTGCTATGCATGTGCATATGAGCTTAAGGTGCATGTATTAAGAGTTTTATTTATTTAATATGTCTTAATGTACAAATTTATGTATTTTTTGCCCATCTCGTTGAAAGCGGGGTATTGTCTTTACCTGCCGTCCTAATGAGATCGCGTCCCGCCTGAGTACATTTTTCTCCATCTAGGGCATAGATGCTTGTATGTTCATTTTATTAATGCTATAAAAGTCTGAATTAAATGTCCTAAAATACTGTATTCAGTGGTGAGGTAGTTAAAAAGTAAATGAAAATGAATAGCCAGACACCACCTCCTGCATGCTTGAACGACTTGTTGTTTGCTGTTTTCGCCTCTTCTCCCATTCAAACCCGCCCTCTCTAGTCGTAATCTTCCTTGAAAGGCTTAGTTTGTGATCCTAATCGCTTATTTTTCCTCTTCTCTTGTGTTTTTCCAGGTAAGCGGAGACATCACTTCACCCAACGCTGCATCCTGCCGTGCGGAATGCGGGCGTTAGACCGGTGCGGCTCACGATAGCTCTCCACTTGCTCTCACGTGTACCCGTTGAGCCCGGCGGCCGTGAGTTAGTTGGGAACCGTGTGCGCGAGCGACCGCGTTCTATTCTTGCATGAAATTCTCTCCCAGCCGTACAAAGAGAGCATCCCAGCCCACGCAAGACTTCGCGGGATGTTTGGGCCCCAAATTTCTTGCGTTTTATCCGGCATTTCTCGAACACGGCGCTGGTCTATTCCCGTGCCAATACCTGTGGGTACTGGCGTGTATATTGCAGAATAGATAACCTCAATGGGTATCTTCCATCTCTCTCAGGAAAAGACATGTTTAGTAAGACAGGTCTTCAATTAGTCATGTTCTCTACCAATCAAATTACTACGAGCATTAATCGGGGTTTTGATGGAAATCTTTGGTGGATTAAAATGCCTTAGAAATTAATAGAAAATCGTGCCAATATGGGGTCATTCTTGATTCTGTTTCTGTCTCAAAGATTTCAAGGATGTGTCCAACTGAATTTCGTGGTATAAAATGATTGCACCCTTCTTATGTTTCTCGTATTTCAGAAAATAAGTCATTTTTCTCAAACAGTGAAAATATATGGAATTTGCTACGTCAGGGTTCCATTCAAGAACATATGGGGCATTTGATTTAGTTTCTCGTCCCTTTTACCTCTGCATATTATCCTTATTTGATATTCTCAAGATTTGGGTGGCTTGAATAATCTTATTTTCCATGAAAATTCTCTCTCAGGCTCGTACGTGATATCTTCGGTAATCAATGAGTAAATTTTATTGAAGTTATTATTCTTTTGATGCAACTGAGGTTAAAGAGGGAGAATGTTATTATGATAAGCGGACTTCTGTACCCCAGCCTGTATATGGATGACGCAATTTGTCTAATTATTGAGAAATCTGACGTCAGCAGTATAAATATTTGCACAAATACCGGCTCACGGATCTTTTGCTTTTCAATGGGAAGGCTAGGTTTCTGTATCCAAGTATTTTCAATGACGCACGTGTATTACTCTACTTAATTAGTCGACATTTGTCCAGGAATGATGGAGCCAAGAATGCGCATTATTTCACGCATTGCCCAGCTCTCGGTAATTAGTTGTGGTAAATAACACCGTATTGTTATTTCCCATCGTCACAAAAGAGTAAATTCGAAACCCTTAGCATCCTAGTTTTTTGGAAAATGATATATTAATTTAATACTGCTATCTCAGATGACAGTTCATGTAGCGAGTCTCTTCATTTTCCTTTTATTTGAAGAAAAATCCGTCAACTGAACTGAAATTAACCGTTTATGCGTTAATGCTGTTCAATCTTCATTGAAGCAGAACTCTCTGAATGGATCAATGCTAATTATACTGTGTGAACAAACAAAAATTTTATTTAGCATATGCATGTGACTTTTTTTACATTGTAGTTGTGAAAAATTATCGTACTATTGCTACAAAGGTTGATAAAAGCTAACAATGAGATAAACAAACAATGATGCTAGTTTAGTTATGCCGGGAGGCAGTGAATTAGAGAAATATCTGGAAGCATTGCCATTTGTTTATATGCTCGTCGAGAGGAGTCACAAAAATAATGATGGAAAATGTAAAATAGATTGACATACTCATTATAAACGTCTTCTGGTTGTTATCTTTAGCTTTAATTTTTATAAATGTGTGGAGGGCCGGAATGTATTGAATCATATGTGGAATAGGATTCGTGTGTTTCGTATTATGGAATCTTAAAAGGAAAACTGGCTATCGCTTCAAACATTTCTATATTTAGCTCAATGTAAATATCTAGTATTCCTTTGTTTTCCTAAGTTCTAAAATATGCCTGATGGTAATTTACCGTTTGGTATCGTTCAATTAAGGTATGAAAACATGTTGTTTTGGTCGAATTACTATGAGCTTGTTTGTTGAATGAAACGCTACTAAATTCTATTTGATTTATCTCAAATTTTCGTGATTGTTTCCATAGGAGAGAAGTAATTATTGTAAATATGATCGCATTAAGTAGCTGTATCATCAATAAATAAGTGAATTTTTTAAGGGTTTATTGCCGTGAAGGTCCAAGCAATTTATCTTCTGTTTCAATTGGGTATTACATGGTTTAAGCTTTTGCCAGTACTAAAAACCTCAATTTTAACAAAATTGAATATCACTTTAAATGCCTTCCATTTTACGCTTGAGCTGTCCTACTGTTTTCTTATATGGAGTCAACTTCTTTGATTTACGAATGGCAAATCCCTCACTTAATGATAGAATATAACTTAATGTAGTGGCTGTATCCTTGTAACCTACATGGATGCCTTAAATATGTATAATAACGCATAAAAATTGCATTTTCACATCACATGAGTTAGCACGGAGAAAGCGTCGGACAACTGGCTCAATCCAGGCTGTTGATTTCCTTGGATTTCTTTCAATCAAAGATGTAAAAAATATGGAAGGAATAAGTCTAAATAATCATTAACTCGGCTACAACAACTTCTTTGAGTTTTTTTAGCTCCCCAATCTAAATATATAATGAATGGTATCCCAGCTAAAGCTTTACATTGTCTCCATTGGGGCTCAGGATGGTTCAGGTTATATCCATTCCCAGGGATAGGAAGAGAAATTTATGTGAGGAGTTGAGAAATTACTTTGTATAATATAGGCGTGGGAACATATTTCACTCATATAGCGGGCATGTTTTGCTTGGATCTTTGGTTTTCCTCCCTCCTCGCCCCTTGCAACACGCGATTCAAATTTATCAATTCTGGCTTCTTGTGTTTTCTTCGAAAAATAAATTTTTTTCGATTATTCTTTTCCACGGGATTCACCCAAAACAAATTCTACGACGCAACCGTGGAAACAGATGGTTTAGCTCAATTATCAGAGCATGGCTAGTAAAACCATGGCATTTGTTTAGCGATCTTTTCCCCCTGTTTTATCGTTTAATTTTCCTTGCGTATCATTTCTTCCAACTTTCACGTCTACTTCTACAAACTATCCCATGATCCGCTGTAAAGACGTGTAGCACGAAATGTTAGGGCTCCAGCCATAGAAAGGGGATAGAATGGGGGAAATAAAAAGACAGGAGGCGAGGAAAAATCGGAATTGTATACCAACGGGATGTCATAGGCTCTTGCTCTGTTTTTTATGTTCTCCCCATGCAAAAAAGCAAGCAATTTTTGTGTACCTACATGAGAGTGTGCTGTGTCATTATTTTATTGAAAACTGGCTATCCGATCTAGCAGAATGCTGAAATTTGAGATGCTTGCGGTATGAATATTCGATTAGCATTAGTTTCATCATCGCGAAAAATCAGCTGTTTGCAGAAGTAAAAAGACCGAAATTCAAATAAGAAATGTATGGAAGTCTATTTTGGTTGCTTTCGCCAAGCTCCGCAATCGCGCTTTATTTAATTATTCATTTATTTTAATTCTTCAGATGCCCCGAGTAAGACCGCCGAAAAGACATGATTATTATATTAGCGGCCGGTAACAAAAAAATGAAAATCTAGTTGTTTTTATTTTTGAAAAAACCTTTTAAAGTCATTACTTATGAGGTTTTTGTCATAAAAAATTAATAAAATTTAAAAATCGAACTTGATTTCGTTAACTTTCATTTAATTTTATAATTAAGAAATACAGATCCCCCGGTAGTAGTCACTAATGGAGCGTTGGAAATGTAAAATATTTACTCCCGTAAGTTTGACTGAGTATTTCTTTCATTTCGTCAATTCTATAACTTTTGGGAATATGCTTCGGGTTCAAAATTGTATCATCTGCTTCTTGTTAGAACTTGTCTATTCTGATTTTTTCAAATTATTACACCCTATTATGTAGCCTTCCGGTCTCTTAAATGCATTCAACCTAGTCCTACTATCATCCTTGTTGCATTATTTGTGCCCCAGTAACATTAGTTGAAAATTGTTGTTGGTCACTTTACTTTCTTCGTCCGCTTAACGTGGTGGAGCTCCGCGGTGGTGACTAAATTCACATTAATAACCGTATTATCCCACGCACACTGGAGAATAATTATTTTCTTCTTTTACAATCGTTGTGTTTCTTTTTTAAGTTTTTATTCGCGGCAGCTTCTAGAACTAGAATGCCACCCACGATGTGGATGCATTTCTTTATTTTTTGCCCCTGATGGATTCCATAGCTTCATTGACAGGAGCCCATAAGTGAATGACGTCATGCTGCTTTTATTGAGCATGACTTCACGGTTTTTCAGACACGAGCGATCTCCTTCAGAAAAAAATAGCATCAAACAAGAATCCAATCGAATGAATCATCAAAGGCGAAGGATGATATCGCACGGGTATTAATATTTTTTATTCAGCCCCTTCATCGTGTTTGCTTTTTTCTTTAGGAATTTAATGCCCGTTGTGACGCTTTTCACGGGAACATCATCCATTCCTCGCGATAAGTCGTTGCGAATCCTTAGAATTCCTCAAATTTTTTGCTATGTGCCATCAATTTTAACCTGCTCCCTGCTATGTGCATTTGCTTTAGGGAAGAGCTCTTAAAATTTGAACGCGTTTGGGGATTTCGAGAGAATGGCGGACGATTCAAGAGCTACATGCCGGTGTGGATTAGTTCTATTTGATGTCGTTTACGCAACCCTTGTTACTCAGAGCGTGAGCGACAAAGTATGCATGAGGGTACCTACCGCAAATATACATGCCTATACGTTCAGCGCTGTTAAAAATGCCTTTGTCCTCTACATAAACCACTGATGTTCTGTCAAGGGTACCGCCGCTCATCTGTATTTGATGATACGAGAAACGTAGAGGCTTCACGTTGAAGATATTTCGGATTGGTGTAAGATGTCCTACTTGGGCCAAGCGTCACCTTTGAGTCAATATAAAGCAAAGATAGTCGATAGGTTTTTCAGTCAGTCTTTAAAAGAGCTACCTCATATTGCAGAAAAATTTTGCCCACATCTACAGAGCCGTTAAATCGAAAAATATTTAGGGTGACGATTCATCCTCATTGATTCGAAAGCTATGCTTTTAACTAAATATTTTACTGGGAGATGATTTTAGCGAAAATGAGAATCGCACTTGATTCTCTCGTTTTCCATCTTATACTTTACTTATGGAGAATGAGGAAGAGCTTATGCAATTCTGATCGAATATTTCGGTGATCTATTACCTCATAGAGCCTTAAGGAACTTATTACTATCTGGATGCTCTGAATCTTTTATTTTGCAAATTTGTATAATTCAAGCAGTTTGAGCGAGATAGTTTCCTAATCATAATGGAGACCGTATTCGAATTATTCGCTTAAATTCGGCAGCTCTAGGAAGCATGAAATAAATATTGCATTACTAATGGTACAAAACTATACATCTACTCGGTTGAAGTTCTAATAAATTAAATAAAAATATCTCGATCTTTTGTTTGACCAATTTTTTGCGCAGTACGTTTAAAATCCCTTCACAATGGAAGATTTTTATGTTTCTGAAAAAATTACTGCGGTGACATTATGATTTATTTTAAAAAATGGTCGAGAAAACATACAAACTACATGCTGTTAGTTGTTAGACAACATCTAAGTGTTATAAATTCCTCGTTTTCAGAATAATGTCTCTCTGGAGTGGAGTACATACACGTACCATTTCCCATGTAAATTAGCTGGAATTTTGTAGAAAAATATCTCGGAAAGTAGTTCGGTAAGGGACTGATATTTTAGTATCTTCGGAAGGATGAGATATTTTTTTATTAAAATGAGACTGAATTCATTGATTTCTAGGCGAAATGATGTTTCGCTCTAACTACCTTAAAGATAAGCTTATTGAATTTAAGATACACCATCATTTTCTCTTTCTCATTCAAATTGACAAAGTTCGTTTACTATCTCAGTCGCAACGTACGCATCCATCTACTAATGTCCGTGACGTTCCAGCTGCAGTAATTGTTGCGATGTGAATTGTTATCCTCGGCGTCAAAATTTTGTAAACAAAGGATGTTTTTCGTGAAGAGGAAAATGAAACCTTCCACACGACCCCCGAACGCTTGTTTGCTCAGGGTGCGAGGGGAAAGTATTTGTCTCGAGTGCAGTGTGTTGATTTTTTGTTGCTGGGCAGATTAGAAAGACGACAATGTCATTGGCGCGCGTCGCTCGCTACCTGCTGCGACCGTATGGCTTGCATACGTATATGCAAGGACTGCTTCGTTTCACTCATCCGTGAATTCCTAGGAATTCCCATCCTGCTGTATCCCCTCAGCATCCGTTCGACTGGGAGGGTAGGGAGGAGAATGTTTGGCCAGAGGACATATTGCTAGCTTCGGGAGCTTGTAAGAGTATTGGACCATTCGACGAAAAGATTTATGTTCACTTGGGGGTGGTGGATGGAGGTCGTACCACTGGAGTATTAGGCAGGGAGAGAGGGAGGTAGGTGGATATAGGGTTAGAAAAAATAAAGGGAAAGCGTTCAGATATGGGGAATGGGAGAAGTGGGACGGTTTTTGGATGGAAACCAGATGAGAGAGAGGAGGGCCGAGTGAGTGTCAGGGGATAAGCCAGTCACAGTGGAGGAAGGCAAGGGGCAGAGGCCTTCGTTCCCCCTGCCTCCCCTCACTCCAGCACACACCCTGACAGGATGATGCCCGGAGAATTCTCTCTCTTTGACGGCCTCTCCGAGGGCGGGACAGTGTGTCTCCTTGTTCTGACCCCTCTCTGGTCCGAGGAGAGCATCCGGTCTGCACCCTTCACCCAAAAACCCCCTATCCCCGCTCCCCCCTTCCTATCCACTTCTCTAAGTGCGACCCGCACCCGCTGTCAAAGTCGCGCGCGGGCCGCAGGCGTGTTCAGAGAGTTGAAGCGAGCCGTTAAATGCTGAGCATGATTAGTCGAAGTTTATGCGATACCGGGTGTCCGCGAGGGACTGACGGGTTCCATCATGTCCCTCCTGGGTTTCAGCCCTCCGGATATTTTGAAAGGCCACGTTTCCCTTATCGAGGCATGACCCTAGGATGTGGTAGGTTCATGAAGGCGTTCAACCACATAGACATTCGTTGTTCTTAGCGAGCTGCCGCAATTGCGTAGGGTAAGTTTGTCAGAATACGAGCCAATTCTGGGTTATAGGCAACATTATTAAGCGGTCATGCGTTGTATTTTTAAAAAAATTTTGGGTGTTTTTTCGGGGCATTGTCTTCTTTTTGCTGTATATGAATTTTCTGTACAGAATTGGGACTGCGTTCTTGTTGTGTCTTGTCGCTCTCTTACCTGGGTGGTGGGCCTATCCTCCAGTGAGATAGAAAAACCTGGCATTTTGTTTACAAATCTGAAGTAACTGAGGATATTATCAAAATAATGGTGGTAGGGAAAAATCTCTCTTGACTTCAACTGAGGTTTTTGTTCCTAAAAGGCCTCTGCCCTTTCCGCCTCTGAATCAAGTGCACTTATTATGCACTGGTCCTTTGCTCATGTTATTCTGTATGGCACTCTGCTGGTCATTATGTTGGGATAACAGCTGGTGTCGCACACTGTCATTTCCCCCATCACCCTCTATCGATTTGATTTTTGTAGGTTTGGATGTTTAATTGGCGCAAGCAGTTACTTAGAAATATCTTCCTTTAATAGTGGCAGTATTGGTAAGAGATGTGATGAAATGGCTTCCGTGGCTAACTTTCAACGTGAAACAATCACAATATGGTCTTAGCATTTGAATTGCTGTAGGGAGAGCTTGAGGCTTATCAGCGCAGTCATTCCAAAAAGGTGCAGACTTTTTTAACGACCGGAAACAGCGCAGTCACTTACAGCTTTCAAATTTTATTCGAGTTCAGTGGTATCTCAATGATACTACCTAGCCCTACGTATCGTTTAGTTAGTATTGGTGGTAGGTTTTTAGTATAGTAAAAGTAGTGTTTGTTTAGGTTTGTTCGTATATTATAATAACGTTAATGAGGTAGTTTTTGGTCTCCGGAAAACTGTTTCATTCAAACTTCTCGTGGCCATTAAAGATGCATACAATCGATGTAACAATTAGTTAGCTAATTAATCTTTCTCTGAACCAATTTTGAGACGCATCCTTATTTCCATTGTATTCTCTCTGATTCATGATGCGAACTTAATTGAGCGTTTTAGGATTAGAAATAGTTCGAAGCTAATTTGAAATGAAATCTGGAGAGAGTACAAATGAGAAAAGAAATAGCAAATTGCTGATGACAGAACCTTATGTTATTCAGTTAGTAGCTTATAGGCTTTGCAAGTATAGATGAAAGATGACTTAAACAAGCTGAAATGCTGCTTTCATTATTATTCCGTGGAGCTGAGCAACAAAACAAAGTTCGTCTTGCTGAGCCTAAAAAGTATGAAAGTAGAACAAAATAAACTTTCATAAAGAAGGGACCAATATTTCAATGGAAATTTCCCATCCTTTGATGAATTCACCGAGGTTGAGCAAGTCAGTGACATGAAATATCTAGGAGTTTACATTGATCAGCACTGTAATTGGAAAATCCACATAAATAAATTATAACTAGAAGGTCACGGGTGTTTTCTTTATTCATGTGATTTTGTTAGAAATAGAAGAATCGGTTAACCCCAAACAGGATTTATCCTTAGGGGAACCTATATCCCTCGTTTTTAAATTTCGGAATATTTACCTTTATGTGTATGTGCTAAACGAGGAACAAATAAATAAATATTGAAGGAACAATTGAAACCAATTCTTCAATCTTCTAGGAGAGACACGGCGTTCGGGTATATTTCGGGTATGCCGTGGGAATTAACCTGTGGCGAGCAGTGCCAGGATTTAACCAATGACTTGGACAACTGAACTCAAATAAAAGAGCGTGGAAGAGGATGCGGATGTTGTTCCCCCTCGAGCGAGTTCCTGTGCGTTTGCTAAGGAGGATGGTGGGTGTGCAGGGGGTCTTGTATAGCCCGTTTGCGATTGGCGGATCCCTTTGAGGAAAATAAAGAGGAAATTATGAAAGGGATCCCTCTTTGATTCGTCACTAAGGATCTCTTCTTTCTATTTGTTATTTTTTGGTAATTTCACTTACGTTCCACCGACATGAAAAGAAAAAGCGGCGAAATTTATGAGGCGATACACAAGAAAGTGCCGGTTTTTAATTGCGGAAAGTTTTGGCGATGTTGATTCTAGGGGCTGCCCAAGAGCGACTCGGCATCTCGTTCTTTGAAAGGATTCCATTCACAATCAGAACCAAGAACAACGGGCGACTATCTCTTATAAAATGCCTCATTGGGAACAATTTGCCAGCTTTAGGTTTATTTATTCTCGAATTAATGCTGTCGGGGTGTTACTACAATCAGACCTCTTGGTATTTCTGCTGGAACCATTACCTAACTAAATATTCGCGTTTAGTTTGCCAGAGCTAAATCCGATGAAATGGCAGGAATACCCGTCGAAAATCTTCCCTGAAGCCATGAGCGAATTCGTGAATTCTACTTATTCCCACGCAAATGAAATTCACAGTGTTGAAATTTGAATTTCACAATCAATCGATCCATCAATTTTGAAGACACCACATTTATATGAGGTAATCATTAAGCCAGTACCCTGCTGGTGGCGAAATGGTTATACTATTATTACAACTTGTGTGTAGATCCTGCGTCTGGTGAAAATGAGTTCTGAAGCATCACCTTTTAGAATGAAGCGTTTAAGATAACAACTGTTGCTGTTTCAAAATATCTCGTGACAAAAAGAGATATTATGCGAAACAGTTATTAAGAGCAAGTGCGTACTTTTGTGCTATTTTAATATCCGATAAAAGTCCCTTATCCTTTACGATAGTTGTTGTGATCTTATGTGCTCTTTTATAATTCTGATGCACGAAATTGTGGTGAACATTTTGATACGTAAATTTTAAAAATATTCATTGTATTCATTTCTCCCTGTGCGTGATTATATATTTCTTCCTTTCCCTCCAGGCGAAGTGTTTTGGATCTACTGGTAGCACCCCATTGTGTCAATTACATAGTATTCGCTAACATTCCACATAGCTGCATTATTTAAAATATACTATTTTGTCCCTCATCAACTCATATGAGGTTTTTCATCTCGAAATCCTCGTATATTTATCAGTGGAAGATATACCAGGCTTAATAGTATTTTCTCTCAATAGTTGCTTAAGTCACTGACTTGCATCGCTATCCTTTATCGTCATGTGCTCCATCCGTGCATTCTACCTGCTTTGGCATCTCCTCTGCTTTTAATGTAGTAAATAGTTATCATCAAGATAATCCGCTTTCGATGAAATATTTTCGCGCGGATTTGGGACCAGTCCCAGCTCGAAACAATGAGTTCTTAATGGGGCGAATGAGGGTGGCTTGATATTAAGATTCTCCGGAACGGGAGGGAGAGAAGGGGGTCAACTGGCAGGGCGCGTCTTTCCCGAGGGTGAGGGCAAACGTCCGTGAAAAAGGAGGAACGGTTGCAGGAGACTTTTCTGAAGAGAGGAACGAAAGAACCGGAGTGGGGTGAGGCGGAAAAAAGGGGTTAAGACAGATGAAGGCCGTGACGGAAGTAAATATCCACGCTCCGCTTCGAAATCTGCCGTCTTGCGAGCGCGAGGAGGGTCTTAGCTCCGTGAGAAAATGCGGGATTAGTCTCTGGAGGAAGAGGTAAAGGGTTGCTCTTGCCTCGGGATTTGGGGAGGGGGGAAGAAGGGTGTGAGAGAAAGGGGTGGAAAAGCCCGCTGGTCTGCCTCGCGGGGGTGGCTCCAGGGGCGGAAGGGCGGGTCGCAGAGAGACAGATGAGGGCGAGGAAAAGGAGGCGAAACGGGTTGGGCCGGGAGCGGCGGAGTTATAGATAGTTACACTCCGAAATGGAAAGCGGAGACAAATCTGGAGGAGCGCAAGTAGAAGTGGGGGGGAGGGGTTGGACGGTGGAATGCCGAAGCTGCGGGTCCGTTAACAGAGAAGAATAGCTACGAGGAGTTGGCGGAGTCGGCGGGCGGAGAGGACTGAAGTATTCAAGGGGAGGAAGGGAGTAGTAAAAGGGAAACTGATGGAGAGGTGGAGTAGGGAGGCGGAAGAGTCGGCTGCAGAACGTGAGAATCTTACCCGGAAGGAGTCTTGCGCTTCCCAGCTGAACATTACGCGGAACTTACTGTCCCCACGGCGCGGAGTAATATCCGAACTCATTGTCCTCTGTGAGCGGTATCGGGAAAACTCTTTGTGCCCTCTCCCCCCGTGGCATGGGGCTAAATTTCAATTACTTGCGAAGGGTCGCACCGCCGTCTTATCTCACTATTACAGCCGAGCGACGGAGTCTTGTGTCGCCATTGTTCTCACAGTCTTTTATTCTATCGCAGAAGATTGATCATTGCTCCCATTTATTGCGGAATGAGGGTCGGCATTACGTACATACTAGCTGGTTCCTTGCAAGTTATACTCCCTAGTTTTTAAAATTCACTTTTTCAAGATAAATATGTGGTAAATAGGGTGATTTAAATTGAGAACAATCTTCCATTTCTTCTGAGCTTGATAGTTGCCGCCTTCTTGCATGTCCTATTTTCCATTCTTAATAAAAATCCTCATATTTCAACGTCCTTAAGGTTAAATATTAAAGACTTTGAAGTAATTCTTTAAAATTTATCAATGGTGAAAAAGGAATCTATTCAATTGAAATAATACTCGATGAAACCAAGTAGTTCGTTCATATACCTAGTTTTGAGGGGAGGTTGATGCGAGAAATATTGACTGGAATAAAATCTGGTGTCATGCTGAACGAATGAAAGGCGCATTGAGGAACTAGACTGCTCAAAGAAACATTATGCTCGCATATGGTGATGATAAGGAAACTGGTAAGCACCCGGTGCGGGGCAAGTGTTTGACCTCCAGTGATGCGTGAAGTTGGGACTCTGAAATGTCTCAAGAACTTTCGACATCCTCTTGATGAATGGAAACTTCGGCTCCGTTCTCCTCTCCTTGCCAACTCTGACGTCACCTCCCATGGTGCCTTTTTCTTCGCTCGGAAAATGATTCATGGTTATTGCTATTGTGATAAAGGAATATTTCTTTAGATTGGAAGTTAAGCCGTAGTAATGTAGGAATGAATTCTTTATTGTTGAAAATGCTTGAGAATATACCAGACCTATTTTGAACCGCACGAAAATAGAAATTAAACACATATTACTCTAGTTTGTGGGGGAAAGGACAGTTTTTGACTACTCTTCCGAATCTTTAGGCAAAGGGTTACTGATATAACCATACATTCTGCGGAACTCTCTTCCGGATCTCAATACACAGCTGAATAAATAATCATTGAATAATTTTATCCGATAACTTTATCGAAAAATGGGCTAGAGATGGAGGGAGGTAATGTAGCCTTCACAGCCGAATTCCCCAAGTTCAATTTTTTCTAGTGGTAAGAATTGTTCGCAATATTGGACCTGAAGAGTTTCTTTAAATTCTTTACGTTGAAATGATGGTAACTAGTGCGAATTAAAATTCAGCCTTCGACTATAAGATATTTTCTTCATTCCTCTGGTTGAAATTATGAGCTCTAAGTGGCGAATTGTATGGAACGGTTTCTGTCGTGGCATTCAAATTTGAAAATGTCAGTCAAGGACGCGAGTTAAAATATGAGTTTGATATTTGTGTAATACTTTAAAATGTTTCTTTATTCATGTATTTTATGTTTATAAACATCAGTAATATCATGTTATGGTATTATTATACTATATCAGCTTTTTTTAGTAGTTAAAGAAACAAATGCATTACTGAAATATACATCCATAGAAAACTACCGTAATCTGCAGACGTAGCCTTGTATCGTCCATTAGACTAACCTGGAAGGGTACTTCGATTTGATGTTAGACGTTTTGTATTGGTTTGATTTCAATAAAATAATATATATTTTTATTATCTTTCATAGCCGCAGCCTCTTGTTTCTCGGTCTGATTTCATTATTCAGCTCGGCTTACGTCCAATTCTTCTTCGTTTCGTCTGTTACGCCTATCCTCTCTCGTCCGCTTGCTCAGCAACTTCCCCTCTATGAGGCCCTTCCTCATCCCTCGTCTCTCATATCTTATTCTTATTTCCTACTCTGCCGCCTCCTGAAATCTCCTATAGAGGCTCCATCTCCTTTCCCACACTTGCTATTATTCTTTTCTCCTTGAAACTCGGGTCTCAATCGCCTGAAACTTATTCTGATACCCTCTCCAACAATGAATCCACGTTTCTGTAACATAAAACCCCTCACTTTCGGTGAAACTCTCTATCCGCATGTTGTTTATACTCTTACACAGGTCCCTGTGGTTTATCTCTCCATCAGGGAACGACTCTTTTTCGGATCTAATTCTTCTGTTAGTATATTCACTTCTAAGCCCACTTTATTCTAACATTCTTAGTTTCCAGATTCCTCCACCTGTTCCTGTTAATGCCTCCCACTTTTACGGCCTGGCCTGCCTCCCTCATTTGTCTAAGAAAATCTCATTAACTAAAGGAAAACTCTGCCATGTTCCGAAAAAATATTATGCAGTGCAATATTGCAAAGAGTTCTTCTATCGTCATGTCCGGCACATCATTCCTGATACTATATTCACTTCTATAGTTTAGTTTCATTACTAATGATCTTCATTCCAATCTAAACACACCGATTTTTAAATGCGGGTAATTATGTCTGCATTCCTCTGGGTGGCTGACTAATGACTGATATATAGACGATTTTTTTATCCGGCAACGTCTGCGTAAGGATGTTGAATCATGTGACTGTGAACCGAGTGGCTTCGGTTTCCTGGGATAGATGGAGCTCGTGAGACTTGCTTCGTATTTACGTCTCATTCTTTGCCGTGCCCGGATCGCGGTGTGAGGAGAGGTGGCGAGGTGAGCAAGGAGGGAGTTAGACATTTCCCCCCTCGTGGGACCTCCGACGAGAAACGAAATCGAACGCCACTGATCCGCGCTTCGCGGCACAAAAATAAACATTTTCTTGCCCTCCCCCCCACCCTAAATACGTTCCTGCTTACGGGAGCATCGATTTGGTGGTTCGCCGGGGGAATCTTCTCTTATTCACCGAAGCCGACTCGCAAGCAAGCATCCCGGGACTCATAAAATACCGTTAGGTGGGGTATATACTTTGCACCAGTTTTTCATTCATTCCTACCTGAAACGTCGTACAGTGAGCATTTTTCAAAACTATTATTGCAGCTATACAAGATAGTCGACGAATTGACTTTGTGGAATTTAGACAGTATAATAATTGTGGAACCCAGAAGTCAAGGGGTCTAAGTGACATTTTTGAAAAGAATAAGTTAGGTACAGGAATGGGATGTGAAAATATTAATCTTTTAGGTGGTAAAGGGATCCAAGTGATTTTATTGACAGGTTCTATTTTTATCTTGAAATTCAAAGGAGGAAGTAATTTGCAATTCTAAGGAGGAATTAATTTGGTGGAATAGGTGATTATCAATTTTAAAATATTAATTGTATACTGAAGATAAAATTGTTCCCAAAGATAAGATGAATATATTCTTAAGCACCAGTTGAAAATACCTCTGTAGTAATGAAAGTATGAAGTAATTGATTTCGATGTGTTTCACAACTTCACAATTATGACTGCCATCAAGAAATCTGTAGCACTGAATGGATACTATTTTTATGCCAAATGTGCTTTACTGCAATGTGTTTGGAATAGTTTATTATTTGTATCCTTACCTCTGTTAGAATAATTTAGAACCTTACCCCAGAATTACCCCAGTTACTATAGTTTATATCTTATGTATAGAAACTAACTCACTCAAATTCTTCATGGTACGGTTGATAGATGAGGAAAATTTGTTTTTTAATGTTGCTAAGTATCCCCTCTAATAACCAAGTAACCCCATTTTACGGTATCTTCAAAATATTTATTTGACGATTCGCTTCCTCTCTTGAAGCGATGCATATGTATTCACGCGCACATACATTGGTCTGCGCGCCCAACTCGAGTAGGATTGAGAAGACGATGAGGTGTAAGGGCTCCCCGGAAACAAGGAAGCTCTTGTGTCTTTATTTCTCGTTTTTTTATACATCTCGCTCAAGTCTCGAAGAAACTTCTTTCTCTCTCCCCCCCTCTATCTCTCTCTAAAATATCCGCTCGAAGCCCTCGGGAGATGAGAAGAAAAAAGTCCCTTCTTCAAACAAGCATGTAGTGAATAAATGTCGAAGGCGAGCTTCCAGAATCGGGTCGTATGTCGAATAAGTGGTGACAAGAATTTGCGGGATGATGTGTGCAGTCGTATCGGAATGGAAAAATAAGTGAGATGGTCGGAGCGCGGAAAGAAATGGAGGAACAACGGTACAAACATCATGTTGCGATCTTCTGTGAGCGAAATATCACGGCTGTTGGACGTGAAGGTAATGTCATGTTTACAAGCTCGACTTGGATCCCTCCGAGTTTCATATCTAACTATGCCTTGCTTGTATTCCAGATGCTTTGAAACTTTAAGAATTCATGGAATATTAATAATGGTCTCGTGTTCATGAATATTACGAATGCAAAACTAGGTAATACTGAAACAAAACTCTATACGCGGGAAGTGAGGACTAGTTGACCTATTTCCTCTTTTTCGTCTTGAACGTAAATATATCTTATACTTTTATGCACATCATAATCATTAAAGCGTACACTCTGGGTAACTTTTTGGATTGTAAATCACTAGAACGTTCTGAACATGAATACAAGATCCCCACACAAAAATTTACACCTAGAGTGTGGATACCTGTGACTAAATGGCGTTGCAATTACCGTCCAATGAAAGGTAATATATAGTAAGTCTCTGGTTCATAATGAGATATTTTCTCAGAAACAGATCTTGAAGTTTTAAGATTTTTGTACTCCACTGTCTGAATGAAATGTGGACATACGGAGTAAAATCGTTCCCTGAGCTCATCCCAATGTTTCAGAACCATGCTGTAAATTCCTAAATGGCCTATGACAATAGGTTTTTCTCAACCCGGGAATTATTCACTCCTACGTTAAATTTCAACTCTCGAGATTTTAATGAACATACGCTTATTTCGGTGAGAACATTTTATTTCTAAATTTAGTCTTTGGCTCATAAAATGAGCAGTAATAGTTGGGAAATTTTCCACCCACACAGGAATTGTTATAGTGTCATCTGAGCTTTGTTACTTATGTAGAGAATGCGGAGTTAAATGACATTTCAGCTGCAGTCGAAGTCATTCACGCCTCAGAAAGTGCAAAGCAATTTGCAAACGAATGGAGTAAGCTTTTTAAATAATGCTATCACCTCAGTTGCTCCCGTTTAATTCACTGCGGCTGTCGTATCTTCTCCTTTATGCTTAGATTGAGTTCAAAACAAATACATAATTATTCTTTAGTATTTTAACCCAATAAATGTTGTTTTCAATTTAGTTTTATGAAAATTTTTAATTAATAAAAAAAATGTTGTTTAGTTTTATGAAAAAATAATTGTAAACATCTTGCCCCAATACTTCTACATCAATAAATTCTCAGCATTTAGTAATTTATTATTAAACTATACCACTACACCTGCAGTGACTATCTTACTCATCATGTATATTCCATTTTACCGTACCATACTAACATACATAAGTATTTCCACACGGTTATCGTGTGGAGTGCTGTCTTCCAACAATTTTTAAATTATTTTATGCTATAACCTATATTCTTTGAATATACGCTATTTCTCTCTCCAATACTGTGTGCTTCCGTAGCAAGTCCCATCTGCCCCTTCTCGCTTTTTTTTCCTTTAAACCTGGTCTTCTTGAATTTTAGAGAGACGAATTTCCAAATAAACCTCAAACAAAAATTCCGAAAATAGTAACTTGAAATTCAAGCTTTGATTTTTCCCGCATGTTTTGCGTGAAATGTTGTGCATAATATTACTGAAAAGTTCACAATTTTTGTCGAAGCTGATAATACGTGTCTGGACATCGGCTTCACCATCCGCGAGCTATCGGACTCTTCGAATCGTTGGATATCACGGTGCCGAGAGGAGGAAGAAAACATCGGAAGCAGAGGAAATATTGAAGGAACTGGAGTCAGCCTTTGGGTCGATGTGTTTGGTTGGCTGAAATGCGATATTGCCGACAGCGGTCTCACAGTGCTGCTACAGGAGGGGCTGTTTTACGATTCCTTTAGTACAAAGGGCGCGGGGCAGGGGTTGGGAGGAAATCCAACAGCCTCCCCCACCCCTACCGCCAACCCACTCTCCGCAAGGAGACAACTGCGCCCCCTCACTCTCACTTCCGCTTCCACCCAGAAAGGAAAACCCTCCCTCTTGTTTCCAAAGCAACCCCTCCCTTCTCTGAGAATCCCTCGAACCAAGCCGGCCAATGGCGTAACTTCTTTTTGGGAACACCACGTGCCTTGTCTCTCAAAGATTACGCCGAAAGTGCTCCGCCTGAAATGCCACCGCTTCTCCCGAACCACCCTCTCTCCCGTCCTCGAGCTCGCTTTCTTTAGTCCCACAAACCCGCCACCCCTTCACCGCCACAATCCTCGAACCCTTCCACGTCTCCTCTGCGCTTCCTACAAAAAACTGCACCTTACTTGCTTCTTCGCATTGGTTCTCTTTCATCCACCCCCCTCCCCAACCTCATCCGAGAAGGGCGTGGTGGCGTACAAGCAAGCAGAGACTTTATTTGCGACGAGTACATCCGCCCAATAGTGTGTGAATCATCTACATCCAACCAAGTGTTCCAACTAAAGACAGAATACTTGCTGATCAGAGAGAGTAAAAGCCGTAGAAATTTCTGTAAGAAAGAAAAACGAAGCAGCGACTACGGCTTAGGGAATGCATGGAGCTCCGATGGATTGCTGCCTAAAAAATACTCAAGACGGTTCATAGTTACCTCCTAACCCTCAGCATTAACTTATCAGTTGGAGCAGACTTTCTCAACCTATTTATAACTATTGAAAGTCCCCGTGAAAGGGTTTTTTGATTTTTTTTCGTGTTGACTCCCATGAAATTTTCAACAATAACATACGACATATTTACTCATCTTCTCCAACAATAACCTTATACCTGATGCTTCTTGGCTAGAGGTCAAAGTTACGGTTTGATGTCAGGAAATTCAATTCATGTCATCATTTGATAGCGACTAGGCGCCCAGTTTTGAATGAACCCTGATCGAAATCTCTTGATTTTTTAACCCCCCCCCTCTCCCCTTCTGAAAATAATATTGTTCCCCGCTGAGAATTACTATGCTACTGTGCCCTAATTTTTACATTCTTTATTTAAAAACCTTTCAAACTTTTATGCTTTTCGTTAATAAATACAAACGTATAACTGACTTAAAATCAATATTGCTTATTTCTGTTTAGTTTCGTATTCCTCCTACAATCGCAGATAACATTTCACTTGTTATTAATGATATAGCTGCTCGTACCCAGGGAATTTAAAGCTTGCTCTTGAAATTCTGTAGAGGAACTCGAAGTACCTATTTATATTTAGCATTTTATTTTTACGGGTGTGAAGTTGCAACTTTTGCTGTTAAGACTAAAAAAAAGTGCTATCGCGTATACTTATTATTGTTTAGTTTGAGCTGAGGTATTGGGTGAGAGATGTCCGTGTCAGCTGTATTGCAATACCGACATTTGCAAACTACAATTCTCAAATGCCACTTAAGCTATCCATTCTGCTATTGTAATCGTTGCCATAGTGAAACATCTACTCTATTATCGCTTTCTCTACCCATCCAGTGGTCATACTGGTTTTTTGAATTCCCTCCATCAAGTTAATAACAATTCCCACATTATAATAATGCTGTTAAATACGATGTTACAAATTGATAGTTTTTTACAGCTGCTGTAAAAAATATATAATCGAATTGTCTCTGAGACAAGGACAGTAAACACTTCTTTGCTCTGTTCATATATAAAATATATTTCGTAGAACCATTCGAGATGATTCCCAGCATTCCTGACCTAAATTTTACCGTAAAAAATCACCTGAATATTATTTTACATACTTTTTCACTCCCATTTTCTGCATTTGCCGCTCGACGAGACCTTGGGTGTATAGAGGCTTGATCTTGCTTAGCATATATTCATATCTCTGCGGTTAATTTTGCGTATTTTGTTCCCTTTTTCGCCCCCCGGGTCTTGAAAACGACGTGTGTGGCTTTCCGTTGTGGGGGCCCACCTCCACCTCGCCCCATAGCCAGGGGAAAGACGATTCGAGACGCGTGTTTTCCCCGCACGGTGGCGCAGTGGGTGGAGGCCAATCCTCCATCCCTCCCGCCTCCCCCTCCCGGGAAAGTGAACGTAAAAATTCATATCTCGCGGTGATCTCTTTGCTGTTGCGGGGGAGGGGGGGGGGGCGAAAATGTCTCCATGAGGGCAGCACGTGTTTGGGACCATTTAAAATGCCGCGATGTTGGAAGGAACGGGAGGTGTGGCAGACGTTCCCCGGACTAAATCGGTGACTTATCTCTGTGACTAATTTGTGTGTTGGGTCGGGAGAGAAAAGTTAGGGTTGAAAGGGGCAAGTTGCCGCTAAGGGTGGAATGCAAGCGCTTCAGGCCAGGCAAGCCCACGCTTTAATTGGAGCGATCGACGTCTTCTAGACGGTAAAGATTCCCCCTCCTGGAATCTCGACGGTTTCAAAAAGTTAATCTGGCATCACCGGAAACAAGCGCTGGTTTCTCTGTGTTTTCCAGCTGCGTGGTCGTGTCATTATACCTGCTAGACCAAGAAAGAAAAACGAAATTAGACGTATGTATGGGTGGTTTGTAACTGTTCATTTACTGCTTCCTTAAAAGAAACCTCTTTTCGAAGCATGGTGTCTCATGAGAGTTCTTTCAACGCCAGAAGTCAGAGGGGATAAGTCCTTGGATATGCGCAGAGGGGAGCGCAAGTGCCAGGATATGATGGGTGTACATTCACAGCTTCTGCAAAAGAGTGAATGAAAGATTAAATGAAAAGGAATTCATTTATCCAGAACGCGGTGGTGTCCCCTAAGATCAGGAAACATTACATAATAAGTAAATCATGAAAACAACATTATGCACACTTAATTGTTGTGAGGGTTCACCAAATGAACACAAACACACAAACACAAACAAATGTACTGAGTCTCTTCATTACATGAACAGTTACATAATTAAATCGATAATTCTACAAACTTATAGTAGAGCGAGGAAAAAATTGTAAAGATATCAACAAACAAATACAGTAATGGCCAAAAAATGATATAGAGACCACAACAAAATGATAATTGATGAGTGCTGAGTGATGATTACTTGCTTTCTTAAAGATCTCATGTAAGTCTAAAGAAATCTTCCGTTACAACTGACCACTAATTCTCCTCATCAGATTTTGACTCTTTTTATTAATGTCCATGTCTTTGATCGGAAAACCTCGTTAACATAAATGATTTATTGAGACCTGACGTGATAGAATGAATTCGCACCGTAATGATAAGGCAAAACATGTTGCTCCTGCTTATTTGATAGTCTACAATGGCACGGTGCGCGTATATTTTATTTCCATTGCATGTAGGCTGACACAGTTCAGGTGATTAGGCCACATGGTTATGTCACATTGAGGCGATACGATTGTCATGCCACTCCATACGAAAAAAGGCACTAGCAAGTTAGTGTGCTCCCTCATTTTTATGGATAATCGTTAATGCATAATCCTAGAATTAGATGTCTGCCAATAATCATCCAGTATCACCTTATTTTCTCTGAAAACTTCGTTGATTAAACTATATTCATTAAAGATATCGGTCTGTCTAAATTCTTTCATTTTAAATAATATTTGATTCGATTATAGTTTTAGTCTTAGTATTAGATCCCTCCTGTAAAGGGAAAGATATCACCGTCTATTCTTCGAAAAGGTCATTGAAAGAGTTTTATTTATGCACGGAGAATGGTGCCTCTTCTCATTTTATCAATGCTCACTTATGCTGAATCTTAGGATTAGTCCTCTTGTATGTGGAAGGATAATTTCTTCGAAATCGTCGTTTATACGACCCAAAAATCGGCAAGGACCTTTGGTAGCGTTTGAGAGAATTATTAGGCGCGAAGAAAATCGATAGACAACCCCGTGGTGTCTCCTTTTATGAACGCAATAGAAACATCTCGAGCAGCTGCGGGGAGCTCGAGATTGTATCCGATAAACCATTCAGGAATAAAAATCGTCCCACCGCCCGCGCCTTCAGCAGCAGCACATCGAACCCAGCCGAGCACGTCCCGGCCGTTAAAGCGCACCCGGGGAGCGGAGGAGGGAAAGTTTGCAGAGAGCTCGAAAATGAAAGGATATATAAAGAGGTGAAGGAGGAAAAGGGAGAGAAGGAGTAGGTGAGAGGGAAAAGGAGTCGACTAAATCGTTTTTGCGTGAAAGTATTAGCGGGGCGTGCCCTGAGAGCAAGGGAATGTGTTGGGACGAGAGAGGGAGAGAGAGAATAGGGTTTATTCACGCCGCGCGTGAAGATTGCCACAGAAACCATCCGGAGGAGATGCGAAAGATTTGAACGCCGGTTTTTCTTTCGATGGATTGCGCCCCGCACAGTTCTCATTGCATCGTCGGAATTCTAGAGTGGAATGCCACACAATAAGTACTTGAATTTGTGTACACATACGCGTGCTTAAGTACTGTTGATAGTTTCAGTGGCGAATGTTTCTCTTCATAAGTGGTTCGAAATCTGTTCAGTGGTGCCTTTTTCTTATAGATCTGTTGTATTTGTTTTTGCTGCGCACGTTCCAGACTGGTGGCGCGTCACCGTGTTGCTGGCTCGCAAAATATTCTGTAATGACGAACATTCAACCCAAGGTTGACTAGGATGATGTGAGCTGGGCTCACGTATCAGCAGCATGATCAAAATGGCATCCCGCATTTAAAATAGAAAACCGCTTCACCTTGATACTTCAGTCATTTTCATAATATTTACTTAAATTTATCACTCACAGACGTATATGAAAGCTTTCATGAATTCGCCTTTTGAAGGAATGTCGTGACAGGATTTAATATTAAATGCTAGTTTACTACATTCAAGTGGAACCAACGGGGAAAACGCTATATCTCATAAAATGTACTGTAAAAATAGTGCGTACTGACTTTTAATTCTCATAATTTATTTGACTATTCCATTTTAAAATGGCTCAAGGGGAAATATTTTACTCTATGAAACCGGTATTCATCTTTTTTCATTCCCTTAGAGAGGTTGCTAATTCCTATGCTAAATGACGTATAAACCTGTGCTATTGAATTTAAGAGAACATAACTCTGGCATAATTTTTTTTTGATCTAAGACTTGTCTAAGCGGGAACAATGGAATGCAGAGAAAATAGTTCACCCTAATTCTCCTATTTGTTAGCGTAGTAAAGAAGCCTGATTTAGATGAATAAATCTGCGACGAACAAGTGAGACATGACCTAGGAATGGAAAGTGAACAGGGTCAATAGGTCTCAGGAGAAGGGCAGTGTGGAAGGAGGACATCCGCTGGAAAACGAGCCATGTATAGGTCCCAGACCCTACTTTTGGACAAGACAAGGAGGCCGGGGTGGAAGATAAGGACAAGAAACGGGAACATTCAAGTGGGATCAATGGGGTAAATGTAATATTTCAATAAAACGTACTGTGAAAATATTGCGTGTTGACTTTTTTTAACTTAAAATGTGAAACCTAAGTTTAAGAGAAAATAACAACACATTTTTATACTCGTTAAAATACAACATAAATACTGTTTTTTCTAGCATTTAAACAGAAAATCTTGAATGTAAACTACTTTCAAAATAAATCCCGTTTGTTATTTAATGTTCCACAGGTAATAATTCAAGTGGGAGGGAGTATACTCCTCCTTTCTTTACCGTTGGGGAAGGAGAACGAGAGGGAATGGATATACGAGGAGGTGCCGTATTCAGGGGTGTATCCGCAGTTTGAGCCACTTGAGGCGGACTGTCATTACCACTCTTCCTGTGGGAAATACACCATATGCATCACGCATACATACAATGTGAAACTTAAGTGTCAGTGAAAATAATGACATAACTTTTTATACCCATTAAAATACAACATAAAAACTGTTATTTTTAGCATTTTAACAGAAAATCTTGAATGCAAACTACTTTCAAAATAAATCCCGTTTGTTTATTAATGTTCGACGGGTTATAAAAATATGTTCTCTAACTAATATTTATCTCTAATTGTAATATCAGAAAAGATCAGGAGATTTCGTAAATTGCGGTTTGTGGATGGAGCAGATGGATGGAATGAGGAATGAAGTACTTACACAGAGAATAGAAAAGGAAAGGATCGCGTGGTACGCCATATAGAGAAAAAAAGAGTATCAGATGGTTAGGACACACTTTGAGGAACAATGGGTTGGTGGTAAATACCATTGAAGGAAAAATAGAGGGAAAAATCCGAATAGGATTGCCAAGGGAAAAATTCCTCGCCAAAATTAAGAGGAAAGAACTTGAGTGGAACGCTAAGGAGTGAGAGAACTAGTATAAGATAAGAAATGGTTGAGGACTGCAGTTAACCAATCTTATTCGGATTAAGAGGACTGAACCACCAACGATGGTTTAATTCTAACTAGCTTAAGCTGCCACCTCCGATGGCAATTAAACCAGCGTTTGTATTTTACTCACAAATAAAGGTTCGCTTTCTTTTTCTTGTTCATTACTTCTTCACTTTTGAATAACATGATTGTAAGTTGCCCACTTTACAACTTCAATTATTTTAGCTATTGCACAAACATTCTTTTTCTAATAGCTTTTATACCACATCTTCATTTAAACACTAGAACGCAAATTCAGTCATTCGGTCTCCACTTTTCCAAACTTCATACCCCGCGTAACAACAATAACGGGTTGTTAAATGGTGTTTATATAACAACTTACACATCACAAAAATGGGTTTCCCTTCAGTTTAAACAACATCAGCTTAGAACGAGTGTAAAATATAACTTTATACGCGGTTGGAACAGTAAGGTCCCTTCAAGCAGACAATAGTATGGAGGAGATCTCCATTGGTCTACAAGTCTCTTGCTTGAATTCAAATTCTCTATGCATAAATCAGTGTTGATAGATCTCGGTCACTTGCAACTTTGTATGTGAAATTCCAAAAATCGTCCACTCTACGGCTCAAAACTAACAATTCTATCAAAGAATTACTATCAACATAGACTCATTCGCTACATCTCATGTCTGCGCACAGCTAACGCCCAAATTCTATTTATTATTTAATTCAAATCATTGACTCGCGTGATATTTGAGAGTTTTTCTCTTCTTACTTCAGAAAAATCTTTGGCAATGTTTATTTTATAGTGCCAAAAATGCCGCCTGGGGCGGGCTGCCTTCTGTGCCATCCCTCAGTTGCGCCACTTCCCGTATTGGGAGCAAGGGTTTTCTTTTTGGGATCCGTGAGGGTGGAATCGCTTTCCATCGTCCTTGTGCACGATTGTGTGGGTGACTAGGGGTAAGGGAATAGAGGAAGAGGAACAGGAGGAACAGGAGGAACAGGAGGAGGATAAATAAAAGAAGGCAAGAGAGTGGGAAGAAAGGAAGAGGAGAGTTTGGTTCCTTCTTTTCACTCCCACCCCGAGCGCCACCAACACTACCGCCGTGCCTACCACTTCCTCTTCCTCTCCCACGGCAGTTCACATAAGGAATGGAAATGAGGGACGTGGAATAAAGATTGTAGGTGAAAAGGAGCTGAATAAAAAGAGGGTATTGGGTGGGTGGGTCGAGGTGTAGGGATAGGCCGCGTGGATAATGGATAGAGGGAAGGGTTCTTCTTTCGGCCTTCCCTCTTTTTCTTGTGGAACTGTGGAGGTTTCCTTCCTTATCCAGGGTTCTGATGGGTGGGGAGAGGGGAAGGGTTTGGGCGTGAGGGGCGAGGGACGGTAAGTAAGTAAAGGGAAAACTTTGGTTTGAGAAAATAAATTAAGCATGTGGGATAGGGATATAAGGGTGGCGGGACTTCAGAAGGCCACACCCTCCTCCTACCCCCCTCCCCCCACCAACCCTTCCAGAAGGGTGCCCGGTGCGAGATATACGGGCGAAAGGAGAAGTGCCAAGAGAGCCTATTTGTTTATGTATACATACGGAGAGGTATGTTCCCACGTGTGTGCGTATACATTCGTAATGTTTTTGTGCGGTTCTGCGGACCCGTGACCATTTCTATTCGCGGTTGCGGCTCTCCTCCGCGATTAACTGTGTGCAACCGGTAGGGGAGTCTTGAATTGGAACGCTTCGCAAAGCAAGACCGAGCGAATGAATCGGTCGGTCACTTGGATGAGATTTGGTACGCACCTACCTTGTTAAGCGGCTGTGTAACGCGAGGCTAATAATTGCATATTTGATGTACAGAAACTGCAAGAAGGCGGGCACGGAATCTGAGCAGGGGCTTTTTTCCCATCTGTCGCTTTTGCATTTGCACAACATCATTCGTCATTAAATCCTAAGATTGGTTGACTGCAGCCTTCTACCCTTCCCTATCTAATGCTAGTTTCCTTACTCCTGGTATTTCTTCCTATGTAGGAATCTATTTGTTATAACGTCTTTCCTCTCAGGTTGACTTCTACAGCTTCTCTCTTCCTCGTACTAGGATTTTAGTCTTCGTCTTCTTTATTTTCATGCATGAAGAAGCAGCCCAGCATCCTAACTCTGTATTGTGCGTTATTTTCCAAGAACAAAAGCATGTATCAAAGGTGTAAGGGATTTAATGCATCATTAAAATATTTTGGTTCCTCCTCCCACCGCATTGTTATCCTGTCATGAGACACACAAGCACGTTTACTTCCAAAAGAATAATATCCATCTGTATCCATGGAAATCGTCGAGTAAGAGAACAATACATCCATCTTCACTAATGAAAAATCCACTTACAATGAGCCTTAAAAAATCAACAAGAGTGATAATTATTTTAAAAATTTATTTCTACAAAGTCAAGTTAATATTTACAAATTGGTAACGCCTACATGGAAATCCAACTAAGAAGTTATTCATCATTCATAAAATTGGCTATTATTTGCCAAAACAATGTGCTAATCGATACAGAATGTGGCGCATGAGAAGTTGAACCCTGGACTCCTGTCCCGGCTGCCAAGATGTTTATAATATTTCAACGGAAGATGACAAAACTCCATTCTATATCGATAAAACTGGAATAAAACAAGGAAGAAGTAGCCTGGGGTCTATGCTCTAAGATCCATATAAATAGATAGATAGATGTATCTTCGTAATGCACTGC